>CM061547.1:207409261-208609261 GCA_030864215.1 Capsicum pubescens
CAAGGAAAAGGACAGAGTAAAAACACAACACAACAAGAAAATAACAAGCCACAAATTATAGAATACTAGACATGAAAATTTATGGAGGAAGTGGCAGCAAAAACACATCATAGGAGGAGTATGTAGTGTCTTTATACAGGCTAGAGTACAAGAAGGGACAGACCCCTTTTTTAATGAAAGAGCTCAACGTCGTTTGGAAAGGAATCATGTAAGATTGTTGTGTATGTTAGAGCAGAAATGATCATAGGACATTACAACACTCGTGGTGAAGTTGGAGTAAGAGTTATGAATAGATATGGAAAGCTCATTTAAGGAGGAGGAGGTTTCATACTTGATGGACTTAACTTGGGAAAACATTCTGAAAAACAATCTCACTCCTTCCTGTTTGAAACCATCAAGGGAGAGTCACACTTTGCCTATATCGGCACCTATCTCTTAGCCCTATTGTAGTATCTTGGTAGTTTACTCCTTGATGCTAGCTATTACTTCCTCAATGGCAGTGAGCATGCTCTTAAGTTCTTCAGCCTCCTTATCTGTATAGGACATAGAGTTAGGCATAGGCTTACATACCCTAGATGTGTCAGGCCAGACTTTGATAGTCTTCTTTTTACACCATTCTTTTTTAGTAAAGACATAGCCCATACATGTGAAGATCAATTCCAAAGTGAAGAAGAATTCGAGTGATAAGCAAACCATAGGGTAGATTTGTCAAGGCATGGAAGTCAACTACACTTTCTATCATGTATTCACAAATCTAGGTGCTCCATTTGATTTTGTATTATTTGGTCAGGCAGTAGAGAACAAATACATCTATACAGGTAACATTACTGAGAGATCTTTTTCTAGGAATCAAGGTGGTTGTAATGATATGAGCCTAAATCCTATTGCAGATACTGAGGGACAGAGAATCAAAAGAGTTGTTGTTTGAGTCAGGATCTGAGACAACCCTCTTTACTTCGTCTAACCTAACTTCAAAATTCTTTGTCCAGGTGACGTTCATGAAAGGAACAACACCCAAGAATTTAGTGTCAAAAACTTTCTAAAATAAAAATTCATTTAGAATTATACGAGTACTAAGAACCAGGGTTTCCAGTTCCCTGCTGTCAAGGGAAAGACGAAGATTGATGAAGAATATATTAATGGGATCTTCAAAGACTTCTAGGACACATAGGCAAAACATCATCGGCAAGTCTTGAACTTTGAAAAAGTGACCGATATTACTGTTGTATTCCTTTAGGATAGAGAGATTAATGATTCGACCAAGAACAAGAGAGTGATTATTGAAGGTGAGAAACTTCTCCTTGTGACTGAGAGTCCAGAACTTATGCATGTCCTCCGGAGGAAGAGAATCTAGAGGAGAGGATCTCTTTTTGTTATAGGACGACAAGAGACATGATTTTTGGACACTGATGACTGGATAGAGTGAGAGAAGGCTTCTTCAAAGAATCGAAGAGAAGAATAGGATCAAAGTTGGAGTAATTTTGATTAGGAGAAGTTTTGGTGAGATTATCCATTGATCGGGTTTTTGTCATAGTAGGTAAGATGGGGATGTATGACTATAAAATGGAATAGAAGAGGGGAAGAGATAGATTAAAAGAGGAAAAAATAGGGGTTATAGTGAAGATGAGAGGGCAAAAGAGTGTTGGGAAGTGAGAAGGAGAGCCGATTAAAAAATCCTAGGGGAGGCGACTGTTCAAAAGGGATAAGAATGAAGAAGTGAAGGGGCGTGAAGTGAAAAGGAACTGATAGAGTTTAAAAGACACTTCATTGGAAAGAGAAAAGGTCGGTGAGGTGGCGTGGGAAATGGTGAATTATTGATGACTTCTTCTTAAGGGAAAACTTTCTGGTAAAAAATGTAAAAATTGGACTAAGTAAAAATATTTGTGTCCAAAAATATGACTCATAAAACATTACTACCAAATTGCTTTACCCTAGATGCACAGATAGACTAAAAGCACAGTATTGTCACATATTCCATATAAAAAACAAGTAGTTGATGCATGATTAATAGAATTTTAGTGTAGAAACTTCTAAAAGGTTGTGTATATTTCTCCAGCTGTTGGCGAGTTAACTAAAGATAGTTCCTTGCTGAGTCATGAATTTGGGGCATCGCTCATATGAAGAAAACTTTCATCAAAATAGTGTTTCTCAAAAAGTTATTATAATTATCAAGAATAATATTGAAACATAAAACGAATTATTTAAGGACTTAGACTTTTATCAAAATTAACCCCCCCCCCTTTTCGAAAAAAAAAAAAGATACACAATTTAAGAAAAATGGTTTTGGACATAAGAAATTTCTTCATGAATAAAACCATATGAGGCAGCTTAAAACATTTGAGGATAGCAACTGATAAAGATAATCCATATTGATTCTAACCTTGTCAAAGATTTTATTAAGGTCAGTGCCATCTTAGAGGAGACCTGTCTTCATTTTTGTACATCATTTCAGATACAAGAGCCTACTCTGAGGGAGGTATGGTCGATTCGGGTGATATAGCCTCCAGCGTTGTCACTGAATCTAACTAATTTTTCATCTATATTTTTTAAAATAGAAAAGATTCCTTTCTCTCTGGTTATAATCCTAGAACATCCGTTATCCATGCTTTCTTTTTATAGATTTTGCAGACATGTCCTATAAAATAAGAAGCTTAATTTTGCTTAGGTAACCAACCGATCTTGGGTCTTTGCGGGTTAGATATTATTTCTTTAGGCTTCCAAATCCTCACACTTTTAGGCTTATTCCTGCAAATTTAGTCTTTGTTCCCTCTCTATCCATAGATAAAATAGATGGATCCTCGATAGGAGAAGGAGGTTTTAGCTGATTTAAACGACCCTGATGAGGAACTAGAATTATTTATAAAGAATTTGATCTTACAAAACTATGGCTTGGGGAAGTCCCGAGATTATTTAATATTATATTTGCATCAAGCTATTCATGAAGTAAGTCAATTTTAATTTGGCATGCTTTTATTTCTATTTGCTAGTTTCGGTGTTCCTCTTTGAGTTTTTGGTTAAATCAAACTTCACAACTCTTCTTCTCTTGAGCTAGTTTATTGCATTCATCTAAGACTTTTTGAAGCTTGTCAGTTATCATATCCAAGTTGGATTCAAGAGTATTACAGTTATGAATGTCGTGTTGTCTTACCTCGCTAGGTCTACCTATTTCCATGATGTATATATTAGTGGCCTCTATTTTTTCTTTAGTTTCATCCTCATCACTCCAGGATCTGAAATTTAGGTTCTTCCTGGATGTTCTCCTTTTTAATTCTGGACAATTCTGTTTGAAGTGGAAAGGTTATCCACAGTAATAGTTGTGTTTATTATTTCTAGTGGAATTATCATTCTTGGTTCATTGGGATCTTTGTTGTGTCTGTGTTATGATTTGCCTTACTCCACAATTTATGAGAGCCATTCCTTCACTGTTGGCCTCTTTAACAATGTCCACTTCTTTGGTTAGAGCAGCATTAAAGGCTACTGGTTTCTTTTTCTCCTCCTTATGGTACCTAATAATATAATTTATTTCATATGCAATAAGGTTACCTCATAGTTCATTATATGACATGTTCTGAAAATCTCTGTCTCCCTTAATGGAAGCCTTGGTTTCGCAAATCTTTGGGAGACTTCGGAATAGCTTCTGGACTTATAGGATATGTCGATAGATCAACCCCAGTGATTTTAATTCGTTGATGATTTTACTGAATCTAGAAAATAGTGTTTCAATCTTATCATTTTCTTCCTTTATGAACAACTCATATTCATTAACCAGAGCAACAATCTTTGACATATTGACCTTGGTGGTTCTTTCATAGGTTACCTCCAATTTGTCTCACATTTCCTTTTCGGTTTCACGAGTTGATATCTTATTGTATTCCTCTCCACTAACTGCACACAAAAGTAAACTTATAGCACGTGTATTAGTTTGGATTACCTCTTGTTGTTCATTAGTGACATCAAAACATTCAAGGTATTCTAACTCAATACTATTGTATTCCTTGTCTTTGTCCTTTGACTTCTCTTTTAAGTCCGAAAATGGGCTTTGCACCCTGCCTGATGACAACCCAGGCTTGAAAGTCATTTGATTGGACAAAAATTCTGAACCTGTTTTTCCACTAAGAGTAATGTTGCCCATTAGAGTATGGTGGTCTTGTGGAACAGTGACTATCCTAGAGATGAACACCAAGAATTTAATAATTGGCCATCTGATCTTTGTTCACTTTTGATTAAGCAATGCAGTTGGTGAGACCTGCTCTGATACCAATTGAAATTCAAGGGGGTGTGAATTAAAATTTTTCTATGAGTCAACTACTGACTCCTCATAGTTGACTCGTCTACAGATCAGTGCACTTTATAAACAGATTAGATTTAAAACAATTAAGCACGTAAATAACAGAACATAAAGTAATAACTCAGAAATTTATCCTTGTTTGGAACACCAATGGGGTTCCTACTTCTAGTCCACTTGGGTTTCAAAGTTTTCTTAGATCGTTGAATGTTGGGATAGAGTATATTTATAGGGAACAAGTTTTGAAGACTTATTTTGCTCTTCAGAGTTTGTGAAAAAGTTTTAGTTGATGTTACAAAGTGGACTCGATCCTACTCTTTATATAACAATTGTAAACTAATAGTTACAAAGCCTTGTAAGACTAAGAATGAGATACTTTGAATTTTCTCCTTGAAGTTGCGTAACCCGTGTGTGTCTTCACTCTTCATTTTTTATAGTTTTTGGATACTACTCTTCATAAGGAAAACCAATATATTTCTTCTCAATCAAGGATTTTAATTGATTCATTGATTCAGGAATATAGCCGTTTGATATGTCCATATGCGACTTTGGATCACGTCTGATTTTCCTGATTGATCTTCTGATTTATCTAGTCTGCCATGATTCAGGGTTAGATTCTGGGATATTGATTCTCCTTCCATTTCTGAGATTTTTGATTGATTTTCTTGACATGTTCTTTGAGTGTCGTGATCCTTCTTTTTTATGATTGGATATATTTCCATTCCTGGAGACGGCTTCCTTTATCAGTAGTCTACAATATCCTGCAAAGATACACTTGTTAGTTTGTCATTATTAAAATATAGGCTTCGGAGGCTAACACTTATGAGACGATAATTCATGATTAGGGATAGTCTTCTAATTGGGGCATACATTTTTTTGAATGAACATAACTTGTAGTCACGATAAGCATCGAGAGAGATCACTAATGCAAAGAACCTAGGAAGTTATAGGGAACACAGTCCTAGTGCCTCTTATATCTTGATTACAAATCCAACGAAATCAACAATTGTTACTATTGGGATTCTGATTTACAAAACCACCCTTTTTAATAGAGATTATTTATCGATTGCTTAGATAAGTACTTCATAGATATTTTCACCTGATCCTCATTGGATCGACCCCGACCTAGTTAGGTTCTACATTTTATCAACCACTACTTAATACCTTTATCAGAGGCGTAATTCGGGCGACATCACCCATAATACCCCTATTCTAAATAAATTACACATTAAAGAAGAGTTAGAGAACTTGTCAGTACCCTTAATAAGAATTTATAAAAAACTACATCTATAAGTTCCTCAAGTACCATAAAACTTGTCAGTACCCTTAATAAGAATCTATAAAATACTTCTTTCATAAGTTCCTCAAGTACCACAACGTCAATAAAAAATATAATGATCCCTAATACTAACCCTATCAATGACACTTAACCTCCAATATTTTAGCCTAATAAATTTATATTAAGACACTTTTGTAATGTCCCAAAAACCACATTCAAAAATAGACCAACCAACAACCATAACAATATCATACCTCCACGTCTGAATAATTAAGAAGAAACTCAAGAATAAAATGTGAGGAAGCCACAAATATTTCCAATCCATCAAAACATGTAAAATTTCCTAGAAAATAGGAATATTCAACTTCCTTGGACCTACCAAAATACTAACATGCCTGTAACACCCCGAGAGTACACCTTGGACACCACACGATGCTTGGAATGACAAGTGATCCCAAGATAACCCATGAACTGGCATACTATTAACTAACTTAATTATAGTAAAATAAATAACAAATTCTGTTGTGTGGAAACATAATCATGGCATAATCTGAATAAATACATTACGAATAAATTTTACAATCTGATAAAACTAAAGAAAACTAAAATTTACATGACTGACTTTGACTGACATCTATGAAGCCTCTACTATACTGACTATAGATAGCTTTGACATGCCTCCAACTACTACAAATCAATACATGTGAAAATAAATGAATTGTACATGAACTAAAATTGTCTGGAGTTCCCGAAATAAGAGAACTCATCACCTACAGGCTATAAACTGCAACTATTTGATCATGGTGTGTGAGATAAAAATGGTACCTACATTACGAAACAATGTATCCACACAGACATATAAGTAGATCAGGACTTCTGGAATGTACTGAGTATGCAGGGGTGAATGTAAGAAGTTGTAACACCCCGTATTTCCCTAGCATAATCACAGTGCATGAGTATTCATATAGGATATTTTTTAAACACTCATTATTTTTTAGTTTAGAGCCTTCCATTGCATAGGGAATTCAATTAGATTTTCAACGATATAAAATTTGCCCAAATCTGATAACCGGGTAAGAAGTTATGTCAATTTTATGTTTTAGTCGTAAAATCCCGTCATGTTAATCTCTAGCACATGGCGGAGCAAGCCAATTTCCCATTTGGAAAAATTTAGTAAGGGTCCGTGATCCTGGCGCATCACTTCATAGGTCAATTTGACATTTGTCAATTTCCAGTGTGACTCCGCGATAATGGTGTATCGCGGAGCAAGCCAATTCTCATTTGTTAATTTCCAGTGGGCCTCCGCGATCATGGCACGTCATGTATATAGCCAAAATGGCATCCACAAGCTTACTGCAATGGTGGCATATCACTGAATTTGTCCAGATCCCAGTTGTCCCATTTTCATTCGCTTGGCGCGATAGTGGCGTATCGCGCCAAGGCCAAAAATCGAGATTTGAGTTTCCTGCTTGTGTTTTAAAATTCATTTAAGAGTATTTGGGTCTTTTTCCTAAGCCCTAAAATCGCCCTAAACACAAAATTTAACCCTTAATTGACCTATATACTCATTATTATTCACTGTCTCTCAAATTAAAAATCCCCTCTTTCAAGAACAAGAAACCCTGGCTCTCAAGAATCAAGGTCAAATCTCAAGAACTCTTTATCAATCCATCCAAATTGATCATCCCAGGTATATTATATGTTCATCCATGGATTCATTTCATCCATGGAGTCCAAGTATCCGTTTTAATTCCAAATTTATCATCTTTTCAAGATTTATGATATTGAATTATGATTTAAAACTATGAATCTCCATGAACTTTCATGAATATTGATTTTATACCATACTTTAATGGAATTATCATTGTTATCAAATCCCCCATGTTTTAATATTGTCATTTTTTTAATTAGATCATGATTTAGTATTATAAATGTTGAAGACGTACTATTATTTCAAGTTTTATACTATTCCCATGAATTGACTAAACTATGAAGTAGAAGTGTTTCATAAAATGCCGATAAGAGTGATTTATTTAATAAGACCTTCCATGTTTAGGCCTTCAAGCTTTAGTGTCTTATCAGTATTGTTGTTTTGAGTCCTAGGGGTATTGAATACCCAAAAACCATAGTTGTTTGTTTAGTTTAGCCTTAACACATTACAGAATAGTCTTCAGATTATATTATGAGCATTATCAGAATAGTAAGATATCAGCTATTCAACTCAGAACAGTCTAATATCTCAGTGTCTTTCAGTTAGGAGTAGGATTTAGCACCGAGCTAGTGTAGGGATGGAAACTTCCCCATCAGATAGGAAGAGTCATTAGTAGCAGTACCTATACTCCAGAACTATGTAGCCATCATAGGATATGAGTAGTCACCCATCTGACTAGGCTTTACAATCTCACAGAGGTCACCCGTCAGTTCAGGCTTGACACCCTTAGTTCTTTAGACATTATATCAGTGTAGTCAATCCACACAGCCATTCTTAGTACCCATGGCATGGTAATAAAACCCTTCCAATAGGGGTTATAGGTTGGACCCTAATTATCCCAAATTGGGGAATGTCGGTTAGATGATACCTCCGATAGTCTCAGATATATTCTAAGTTACAGTCCCAGCTAAGTTATTCAATCTTAATGTTGTTTGACCAAAGTATATAGATTTAAGTTATCTCAGTATATCTATTTACATATTTTACTCAGTTTATCTTATATGCTTGGTCATGCATCCACAGTACTTATAGATTTTTCTGCATTTTTAGTATCTACAAATTTCATGCACTTTATTCAGTACTCTATGCTTTACATGTATGTCCAATTAATTATTATCTTTCCTATTCATGAGACCATGCATATCATCCTACCTCATCTTAGCATACCAGTACATTCAAAGTAGTGATCGCATACCTTTTCTTTTATGCTATGATATCTCATATCATAGGTCCTGACGCTCAGTTCCTAGATCGCACCTTGATTCTCAAATTTATCAGCAGTACAGTAGCAATGGTGAGTCCTCATCATCTGAGGACGGATTATATTACTTCATAAATTTATCTCAGTAGTTAGTAGAGTTAGTTGGGGCCATCCCATCAACTCATAGTATCCAGTTTAGAGGCTTTTAAAACACTATAGTTAGCTATTCAGACTATTCAAATTTTAGTATTTTTATCAGATTCATAATTCAGTAGTTATTCATTATTAAAACCTTATGGAATTTCAGTTATTCTTCCACATTCGTGATTATATTATGCAGTGCTCATAGCAGGTACCAACTCATAGGTTGGCTTCCAGTCTCTCGGAACCATAAACATCGTGTAACGACTAGGGGGTAGTCTCGGGTTGTTACAAACTTGGTACTAAATCCTAATGTTTTAAAGTGTCCTAGGAAGTCTGAAAGCCACGTCAAGAGAGTATTGGAATGGGTCTGTAGCCCGTGACACTTATGGATGAGAGGCTACAACACATTTAGGAAAAAGTTTCCATTCTTTCAAGTATTCATGTCGTCCGATTGAGTATGAGCTCAAGTTAAACTCTCAGTCTAATCCATTTTTTTCTTCCATTTACAGAACATGCCTCCCAAGAAGAATGGAAGAAGAACAAGAACTCAGCCAGTCCAGGCGGGTCCTCTGGACAAGCATGTCTCTCACCCAGAATTCAGGGTTGCATTCACTATTCTAGCAAACTCCGTAGCAGTACAGAATAAACAGTCAATCATTTTTCCGACAAACCTAGTGGATAATACTGCTGCAACTAGAATTTGGGATTTCACTCAAATGAATCCTCCTTTTTTTATGGGATCCAAGTCTGAAGAGGATCCATAGGAATTCTTAGTTATGGTTTAGAAGGTCAAGGATACTATGGGGGTGATGCATAGTTAGAGTGCTGAGTTGGCTGCATATCAGTTATAGGATATAGCCCATACTTGGTTTAAGTAGTGGAAGGTTGATAGAGGAGTTGATGTAGGGCCTATAGAATAGGAAGAATTTGCCACGGCTTTCTTGGACAGATACTTTCTATCAGTGTTAGCAGTGCTCGAACCAATCCTTTATGTCAGAAGTGTGGAAAACACCATCAGGGTGAGTGTAGAGAGGGTAATTATGTGTGCTTCAAGTATGGAAAGTCATGCCATCAAATTTGGGAGTGACGGGTACTTTCTCAGAAAGGTAGAGATGCGCGCCAATAAGGCTAGTCCCATCAGTCGCCAGTTCCATCTGGCCGCCCAACACAGCAGGGTGCCACTTCTAGTGCTACCAGTGGTCAACGGTCGAATAAATTATATGTTTTTCAGTCCTTCCAAGATGAGGAAAATTCTCCTGACATAGTGAATGGCACATTGCAGGTCTTTCACTTACCGATTTATGCTTTACTAAACCCTAAAACTTCTCTTTCTTTTGTAACTCTATATATAGCTGTTAATTTCAGAGTCAGTCCTGAAACTATAGCAGAGCCATTATCAGTGTCTACCCCAGCAGGCATTTTCATTTACCCAGACAGGTATACAGGAACTGTTCGGTCACAATATCTCAAAAAGTTACCTCAATTGATCTCGTGGAGTTAGAGATGATGGATTTTGACATCATTATTGGAATGGAATGGCTCCACTCATGCTATGCCTCAGTTGATTATAGATATAGAATAGTTCATTTTCAGTTCCTAAATGAACTAGTCCTTGAATGGAGGGGTAGTACTACAACTCTTAGGGTTCAGTTGATTGCATACCTTAGAGCCAGAAAGATGATATCGAAAGGGTGTATTTACCATCTTGTTCGAGCCAAAGACTCTAGATCAGAAAATCCTACTCTAGACTCAGTCCCATTAGTAAATAAATTCTCAGATGTATTTCCTGAGATCTTCCTGGAGTTCCTCCCGAAAGGGAAATCAACTTCGGAATAGACCTTCTCCCAGATACTCAACCTATATCTATTCCACCATATAGAATGGGTCCACCTGAACTCAAAGAGTTAAAAGAACAGTTAAAGGATATCCTAGATATGGGATTCATCAGGCCCATCATCTCCCCATGGGGCGCACCTATTTTATTCGTGCGTAAGAAAAATGGTTCTCTCAGAATGTGCATAGACTACCGTCAATTGAACAAGGTCATAGTCAAGAATAAATATCCACTTCCTAGAATCGATGATTTGTTTGACCAACTTCAACGTGCTAGTTACTTTTCCAAGATAGACCTTAGATCAGGCTATCATCAGCTTAGATTCAGTGAATGTTATATTCCAAAAATATTTTTCCGAACTCGGTATGGACACTTTGAATTTCTAGTCATGTCCTTCAGTCTTAGTAATTTCCCAACAGCCTTAATTGACTTGATGAACTTATTTTTCAAGCAGTACTTGGACATGTTCATCATAGTATTCATTGATGACATTCTTGTTTACTCTCGTAGCAAAAACGATCATGCAGACCACCTCAGAGTAGTGCTTAAGACTCTTAGAGCACACCTATTGTTCTCTAAATTCAGTAAGTATGAATTCTGGCCAAGAACAGTAGATTTCCTTGGCCTTATTATTTTCGGTGATAGCATTAGAGTTGATCCTCAAAAGACTGAAGCGGTGAGAAACTGGCCTAGACCCATCTCTCCATCAGATATCAGGAGTTTATTGGGTTTAGTTGGCTATTACCGCCAGTTTGTTGAATGGTTTTCTTCTATTGCATCCCCCATGTCCAGATTTACTCAGAAGAAAGTTAAGTTTCAGTGGTCAGATTTATGCAAGGAGAGTTTTCAGGAGTTAAAGGCTCGACTCACCTGAACCCCAATTCTTACTCTACCAGATGGTTCAGATGGTTTTGTTGTGTACTGTGATGCATCCAGAGTAGGTTTAGGTTGTATCCTCATGCAGAGAGATAAGTTCATAGCCTACGCCTTCAGACAGCTTAAGCCTCATGGGAAGAATTATCTAACTCATGATCTTGAGCAAGCAACAGTATTATTTGCCATAAATATTTGAAGCCATTACCAGTATGGGGTTCATGTAGGTATGTTCACAGATCACAAAAGTTTTTTGTATGTGTTCTCTCAAAAAGATTTAAATCTGCGTTAGATAAGAAGTTTCGAGTTATTAATGGATTATGACATGAGTGTTATTGAAGTAAAAGGGTTTTGGGCTCCATGGGTGAAAGAAGACCCGTGGATGAACTCCAACATACCTTAATTCGATGGATTCTTGAAGAAATCATGAATTTTATGTAGAAAGCTTGAATGTGAGATTGAAAGGTTGACTTGGAAGCCTTGGGAATATTAGTGAAAGCTTTTTCTTGAATTTATTGGACTAGAAACCTTAATTTCTTGATATTATTGAAGAAACTTTGATGAATTTATTTGTGTTCTTTAGGGGGCTAGGGTTTTCTTGGAGAGAAAAAGTTAAAAAATAATGTATCTAATGATTTTGGGGGCTGAAATTAAGTGTTATGGGCAAATTTGGGTTAAGAAAAGTGACCAAAGTGCCCCTAGACCCTTTAGGAACTGAAATAGCGTGTGAAATAGTTCAGTGATGCGGTTTCCATCGGGTCGTGTCGCTAATTGCATCGATGACTGACGCGTCGCGTCCCTTTGCGTTGGCATAATCCCTCTCACGAAAAATGCCACAACTTTTAGGTCAGGTATCTGATTAAGGCGAAATTGATATCATTGGAAAGTTTATTCAATTATATACAATTTTGTGTGCCTTGATTTGCAAAATTCCATGCATATGAAAAGTTATACACGTTCAAAGTAGACCCTTGAAGAATCAAACCCCAAACTTTGGACGAATCTAATGTTTTTAGCTCTAAGTGACTCTTATGAATATTTTTAACCTCAAAAGCACTTCAAACATGAGGATAAAGATCATGAAACCCATACTCAAATGGAAATCATTTGGATTATAAATTATACACGCATGAATGACGATTCAAACACTAGCCCGAAAATATGGGGTGTCACAATGGGACAAGCTCACTAAGTCCTCAATACTTCTTATTATGAACAACGGGAATGGGAAATCCATGCTCTATCATTAGAAAATTATCCACCAATATTAATAAAACGCCCCAAATCTGGTACCCGAAATGCCACACAGTGCCCATAACCCCTGAAGGACCACAACCTAACCCATGACTGATATCTGTACCTAATCACTGCATAATATACTGTATAAATGCTGAAATATGTACTTAAAGGTCATAACGTTCAAATTGGATAAACATCTGATAAAACAATGTCTGAAAATAATATAACAATACCAAAGCAAATCTGAAATAACTGTCTGACATGCTACAGTCTGAAAGCCTCTAAACTGAACCGTATAAGGAGTAGATAGGAAATGTCCCCAACTAACTCCATCTAATTAAATAAATTGAAAACTGAAATAGTAATGTAATCATCATGTTCTCAAAGGATGAGGACTCACATCTGACTCTGACTACTTAACCGGGTTATTACTGATACTCTGGAGATCGTGCTTCTAAACCTATGGTATAAAACGCCATAGCGCAAATGCATCAGTACTTTTAATATACTAGTATGTAAGTGAGGTAGGCTGAATGCAATAGGTTCATATGCATGAACAATACTATCTGACTAACTAACATGAACGTGAGAATAAATGCATGCATACGTAAATGTAATTGACATCGTGATAGGACTGAATGCTAAGTTCTGACTACTCAGTTTACTAATAACATGGAATTACTAATATTTGAGGGACTGATACTTTGTTACTAACACATAAATAACTATTTTTGATAGTTCGGATTATGAAGAACTGGTTTGGTTGACTGTGTCTAATAGTCCTGAAGCTGAATACTGATAACATGAGTTCTGATAATTGATATAACTGATAACATGAGTGACTGTATCTGACAGTCCTAAATATGATAGAACTAGCTGAGTTTCGTACTGTATCTGAGTAACTGAATCTGAGATTAGTCCTATCTGGCGGGTGATCTCTAAATCTGATGATACCGTTATTGATTGACCATAGTTAAGATCAGTCCTATCTAATGGGTGATCCCGGAGTCTATTTATAATGATAAGGACTGACCGTATCTAACAGTCCTAAATCTATACTACAGAACCGAATTAACTGTATCTGACAGTACTGATTCTGTAATTGAAATTGTGGGATGTATTTATCTAACCGACATGCCCTATACTAATCTAACTGGGGTCCACCCTGTTACCCCAGCTGGAAGGGTGTCACTACCACGCCACTGGTAAGGAAAACTGCTATGGAGTCACTCCTAATCTAGTGGGTGACCCCTGGGATCAGTCCTATACATTTAAATGCGCTAACGGGTGATCCCTGAGTATGTCAGTCCTATCTAACGGGTGACATCTCGTACCAATGATGGCTACATAGTTCTGGAACTGAAGAATTGCTTCTACGGATCTCAGTCCTATCTAGCGGGTGAGTCTCCATCCCTAGGTTCGCTAGGTACTGAATCCTACTCCTATCTGAAAGACACTGAACTGATTAATTGAGCTGAACTGATTAACTGAACTGAACTGATACTAGTGGTATTAGTTAGGAGAGCTAAACAGAATTTACTGAGTTTTGTTGACTGACGGAACGCACTGAGTTCTAATAACTGACTGAGAATACTGAAGTTACTAAGATTGACTGGGAAAACTAAGGTTACTGAGATTACTGAGCACTAAGATCACTGAGATTACTAAACTACTGAGATTACTAAGATTTTTGAGATTTCCTGAGTCACATGACTGACTGAGTTCTATGGATCATAGCTTGACTGGGGAGATCATGAAAACATAACATGGCTCTAGGCATACAGCTAAATGTTCGGGTACAAGTACCCCCAGGACTCGATGAGAAGAAACTGACATAGCATGGCTTACTTGAACACATGACCAACAACACAATTCATAATTCATATATTGAAGCACTTCACCAAACATGTGATATTCATAATCTTGTACATACATGGGGATTTCATGATATCATACTAGTTGGGCATTGTTCCTTCATCTAGGCATTTAATCAAACACATGGCAGGCATAGCACATGTAGACAATATTATAAAATAATTAATCATCATGATTCATCTCTAATTTCATCATCCTAGGGTTTATTCATAGATTCACATGAATATACATCTATACAAATCAATTCCACATAGAATTGATCACCCAACATGGATTTGAATTCAATTGATCATTCTCAACATAAACAAAACAAACCCAACATCAAATTCATACAGAAATCCATAGACTTAAACTTAGAAAAGAGATTCTTGGGCTTCATGGTCGAAAGGAGTCCATGAATGAACACTACGAATACCTTAGCTTGTGATTCTATGAAGATTCACGAAGAGATTCTTGAAATTTGACGGTGAATTCCCTTGGAATTGAACCTTCTATGAAAACCCTAGGGCTTGTTATTGAGATTTTTTAAGAGTAATTGAGTATAAGTTGCTGAATTATGGCCAATTCTTGTGTTATAAGGCTTATATAGGGTGGGAAATTGACCCTTTTAACCCTAGGACATGTATTTAATTTTTGAAAAAATTTCCCAATTTTTATCCTTGGTGCGATGCACCACTATCGCGCCAAGTCACTAGAAAGTCACAAATGGGAAATTGCACGATGGCGCAATGCGGAGCTATCACGTTGCCACCTCGTCTATGAACTAGAAGTTTGGTGAGATCCGCCACTATCACAGAGCAACACTGGAAATTGACAATTGTCATTTGAGATATCTCCGCGATGCGCTGATGGCTCAGGTGATCTACTGTATCACTAAAAAGGCTCTAACTCTTCGCCCGAGTGTTGGATTTGGGAGAATTTGGTATCGATAGAAAGCTTATTGAATTTTCCACATGTCAAAAAGTTAAAATCATAAAAATACCATGTGTACAAAATTTGATTCATCTTTCAAAGAAAGCTTCTAACATTCTTAGGAAAAAATTTCAAGCTAGGAAAAGTACGGGTATTACAATATCTCCCCCTTGAGAATATTTGTCCTCGAATGAGACTGAGAGTGAGGGGAAGAATATTAACTAATGTACATACAGAACATGAATAACTAAAACATGATCTCATGACTGACATGACTGAAGATCTGAATATAACATACTGAACATGCATATCTGATCCATGACTAATAAGTTGAATTCATGCATACCTAATGCATGACTGATAATTGACTCATGAATACATGACTGAATATTCGGATGAACTGAATTTCCCACAGTGAAAATACATGTCTGATGCATAATTACATGACTGAACTGATATATGAATACATGACTAATATGTAAGGGTACTTAGTACCAAGTTTGTAATGGGAATCTGAGCATGAACTGAATACCAACTTTGTAATGGTAATTTGAACAGGGAACTGAGTAAGTTTAAGAAAACTGTTACATGACTGAAAAGCACTGATGACCACATGATTATGCTAAAAGTGTGAATGAACTGGAACTTGAGAACATGACTGAGGCAAAAAAATGATACATAAACTTAATTTCGTGAGCTGAACTAAGCCTCTGAATACTTGGCCCATAGCTGAGGTTGGGACTTTGAGGGTCAACTTATGATTACCCGCTATTCTAAATTGGATTCCTTATATGAAGAGAAACTTAATTTAAGACATGAAATAATTGGGGAATAATGGGTTATCTCCCCCTCGGGACACTATGTCCCTCTAAGAACGCTTACCTTACTAAGATACTGGGGTGATGCACAGGGCATCCACGGACTGATTCATGATAGAATAACTCATGCTGAAAATCTTAGGCTAAAATGAGAGAAAGAGGTCTAACAATACATATCATGAGTATGAATGACCTATAATGTACCCGAATCTATGCCGAGGCAATTTCCTTGATCAAGGCGAGTCTGAAGAGCATAAAACCTGTTATGATACTGA
Source organism: Capsicum pubescens (assembly GCA_030864215.1). NCBI lineage: Eukaryota > Viridiplantae > Streptophyta > Magnoliopsida > Solanales > Solanaceae > Capsicum > Capsicum pubescens. The sequence goes on from CM061547.1 coordinate 207,425,708, forward strand.
TCACTAGTGGTACTGGAAGTGATGCCCTACTGGCACAAATCTTTTTCTTTCTAAGACCTTACTCTATATTTCCCCAGCATGTGGCCTGGCTTACCACATCCATAACATACCTCACTACCTGCTCTATATATACCTAGGTGATTCTAACTAAACTCTTTGCAGAGCGGATAGGTAAGACTCATGTTCTCACTACCCTGGGCCTTGGAGCCTGGCGACCACTTATGATTGTCATTCTCAAACTTGGGTACTGATGCACTAGCTGAAGATGGAGCTGGTACTGAAAGCTTATGACTATAATTAGTACGGCTACCACTACCTGACTTAGGCAGAGCAAAGCTGAAACTACCTGTCCTTGCCCTCTTATTCTGCTTTTCCTTCATCTTAATCTTTTGCTCCTCTATTTGCTAAGCATAGGTCATAAGACTGGCTAAAGTCATGTCACTATTTAGCATGGCGGATCTACACTCATTAACCATTCTATCATTCACCCCTAACATAAACATACTCATCTTAGACCTACTGTCTGCAACCACATAAGGAGCATATCTGGCTAATTGAGTAAACTCAAGAAAATACTTTTTTACCATCATGGTGCCCTATCTGAGGTTGATGAATTCTAACACCTTAGATTCTCTTAACTCTATGGGAAAGAACCTCTCTAAGAATGCAGTGACAATATCATCCCATTCTATAGGTCCTGCATAATCTGCCATTTCTGACTTCCACTACTTGAACCAAGTATGAACCACATCCTGCAACTTATATGTAGCTAGCTCAGCAGTTTCAACAGTAGTTACCCCCATGATGTCAGTTGTTTGTTGAATATGATCTAGGAATTCTTGAGGGTTCTCATCTAACTTAGACCCAAGAAAGGATGGAGGGTTCATTCGGGTGAAGTCTCGAATCCTGGCTGCAATTGAATTGGCCACTGGGTTTACCAGAATGACAGTTGGTCATTCATTATGAGTAGCAACTAACTGAGCAAGAGTAATGACTATGGAACTGAACTCTGCATGAGAAATATGGTCTCCCAAAGGTTCTTTGGGCTAAGAAGCTGACTGATTTTTGTTTCTTTTTTTAAGAGGCTTGTTCTATAGATGAAAGGGAGAAACAGATTAGACTGAGATATTGAGTTGAGATTATGCTCACTGACATGACATGCATACTGAAAGAAGGGAAACTATTCCTAAAACACCTCATAGCCTCATGCACATAAGTGTGGTGCACAACACACCCATGTACAAGACTCTACTAGATGCGGCTTTCAGACTACCGAGGACACTGTTGAACCTTAGGCTCTAATACCAAGTTTGTAACGCCCCAAATCTGGCACCTGGAATGCCACACGGTGCCCATGACCCCGAAGGATCACAAGCTAACCCATGACAGATATCTACACCTAATTACTGCATAATATACTTTATAAATGCGAAAACATGTACTTAAAGGCCATAAGGTTCAAACTGGATAAACATCTGATAAAATAATGTCTGAAAATGGTATAACAATACCAAAGTAAATCTGAAATAACTGTCTGACATGCTATAGTCTGATAGCCTCTAAACTGAACTGAATAAGGAGTTGATGGGACATGTTCCCAAATAACTCCATCTACAAAAATAAACTGAAAACTGATATAGTAATGTAATCATCATGTCCTTGAAGAATAAGGACTCATATCTGACTCTGAGTGCTGAACCAGGATGTTACTGATGCTCTGGAGATCATGCTTCTAAACTTATGGTATAAGACACCATAGCGTAGATGCGTCAGTACTTTGAATATACTGGTATGCAAGTGTGGTAGGCTGAATGCAATAGGTCCATATGCATGAACAATACTAATTGACTGACTAACATGAACATGAGAAGACATGCATACATACGTAACTGTAACTGACATCGTGAGAGGACTAAATGCTAAGTTCTGACTAGTGAGTTTACTAATAACATGGAATTACTGATATCTAAGGGACTGATACTATCTTAGTAATACATGAATAACTATTTCTAAAAGTTCTGATTATGAAGAACTGGTCTGATTGACTTTGTCTAACAGTCCTGAAGCTGAATACTGATAATATGAGTTATGATAACTGATATAATTGATAACATGAGTCACTATAACTGACAGTCCTGAATCTGATGGAACTAGCTGAGTTACGTGTTGTATCTCATTAACTGAATCTGACGTCAGTCCTACCTGGTGGGTGATCTCTAAATCTGATGATACAATTACTGATTGAAGATAGTTGAGATCAGTCCCATCTAATGGGTGATCCCAGAGTCTATTTATAATGATAAGGACTAACTGTATCTGACAATCCTAAATCTATACTACTGAGCTGAATTAATTGTATCTGACAATCCTAATTCTATAACTAAAACTGCGGGATGTATTCATCTAACCGAGATACCCCATACTAAGCTAACTAGGGTCAAACCTGTAACCCCAGCGGAATGGTGTCAGTGTCGCTCCACTGACAAAGACAACTACTATGGAGTCATTCCTAATCTAGTGGGTAATCCCTGAGATTAGTCCTATATATTTAAATGCACTAACAAGTGATCCCTGAATACGTCATTCCTATCTAACAGGTGACAAATGATACCTACGTTGGCTACGTAGTTTTGTAACTTAGGGATTTCTTCTAGGGATCTCAGTCCTATCTAGCGGGTGAGTCCTCATCCTTAGGCTCGCTTGGTGATGAATCCTACTCCTATCTGAAAGACACTGAACTGATTAATTAAGCTGAACTGATTAACTAAACTGAACTAATACTAGTGGTATTGTTTAGCGGAGATAAACTGAATTTACTTAGTTTCGTTGACTGACAGAATATACAGAGTTCTAAGGACTGACTGAGAATACTGAAGTTACTAAGATTGACTGGGAATAGTAAGGTTACTGAGATTACTGAGTACTGAGATCACTGAGATTACTGAACTACTGAGATTACTGAGTTTTTTGAGATTTCCTGAGTCACATGACTGACTGAGTTCTATGGATCATAGGTTGACTGAGGAGATCGTGAAAACATGACATGGCTCTAGGCACACAGCTAAATGTTTGGGTACAAGTACCTCCAGGACTCGAAGAGAAGAAACTGACATAGCATGGCTTACTTGAACACATGACCAACAACATTATTCATAATTCATATATTGAAGAACTTTACCAAACATGTGATATTCATAAGCTTGTACATACATGGGGATTTCATGATATCATACTAGTTGGGCATTGTTCCTTCATCTAGGCATTTAATCAAACACATGGTAGGAATAGCACATCTAGAAAAAATTATACAACAATTAATCATCATAATTCATCTCTAATTTCATCATCCTAAGGTTTATTCATAAGTTCACATGAATATATATCTATACAAATCAATTCCACATAAAATTAATTATCCTATATGATTTGAATTCAATTGATCATTATCAACATAAACAAAACAAACACAACATGAAAGTCATAAAGAAATCCGTAGACTTAAACATAGAAAAGAGATTCTTGGGCTTCATGGATTAAAGAATTCCACGAAAGAACACTACGCATACCTTAGCTTGTTATTCTATGAAGATTGATGGAGAGATTCTTGAAATTTGACAGTGAATTCCCTTGGAATTGAACCATCTATAAAAACCCTAGGGCTTGTTCTCGAGAGTTTTTAAGTGGAATTGAGTACAAGTTGCCAAATTATGGCAAAATCTCGTGTTATAAGGCTTATATAGGGTGGGAAATTGATCCTTTTAATCCTAGGAAAAGTACGGGTATTACAATCAACAATATCCAAACTCAATGGGTTGGGCATGCTTTAAATGCAAGTCAATGTCACACCCTATTTTTACCAAAAATTTTAGATTTAAAAGTTCTATAGAGTTTTAACTATTGAAAGCGACTAAAAATGTTTCAAAAAAAAATTTATATTAAAACTCATAGTCACCACTTCCATTGATTTGGCATGCCAAGTCAGCTTAAAAATATTCCTCTTAAAAATAGTTGACTCAAAAATATATTGATCTACAAATAGAGATTTTGATTAAGAAATTCTATTGATTTACAAAAAGGTTCGAGGTACCCCTTGATACCTTTGTTTTAGCAAGTTACTTTGATGACTCGTATCGACTAAATTCACACTACATATGATTAAACTCCAAGAAACTCATAAAGCAGGTAGATAATCTAATTATTCATAATGAAGATAAAGTCCAGAGCAATTATACAGTCCAAAGGAAATAAAAAGTACTGAAAAATAAAAATATACTTGTCTATACTAAACTAAAACAATGCTTTACCAGACATCACGGGCCTTGATCACAAATTGCCTTCATATACATAATTTCTCAAGGCATTCCCCAATAAATGAATACATTTGAGTCAAAATGATAAAATAAACACACAAAAAAGAAATTCAAATTCAATACAATATGAAATGCTAAGTTTCCCTACCCAACCTCGGCCTAAGTATGCTACTACCGAGTTTATCAAAAATTGCTAATTATTTAAATTAACAATAACCATGGATCAAAGCAACCAAATGATAACCGACATTACAAATTTTTAGTCCCTCCCCAATTAAAATTTATGAACCCTATTTTAAGATGCTTTAACAATTTGAAATGACTACATGAATTTGCAGACAAAGAAAAAAAATAAACACCAATCAACAAATTCATATCAATGTGTATCTCGACTTGAACTTCATAACGTAGTACACACATAATTACCCATACACGACACAATTAAGAGAAGAAAATATAGACTAGACCTCAAGTTGACAATTTTATTTGGACCAATTGGAAGTTGATATTTTTGGAGACATAGCTTTGTGGAACACTGAACCTCAAACACGGCCCAATCTCGAACATTTCTTCCTCTATTTTTCCTTTTTTCACATGAACCAAATTTTTTCTAAAAATGACCCGAGATGATATAAATTTTGTGTTTTTATGAGATAAAGTTAGTCGTTATACAGGTGTCAGGCAGTTGTGGTGGGTTTTGGTCAAAAGTTTTTTAAATGGTGGTTTGGAGGAATATTGTCAACTTTGGGTGTGTTTGTGGCTATTCTTGTAACACAAGTTCTCCATAGATGAAGAAAGGTTAGATATGATGGTGTTTTAATTATGGAAACGTATGTATCTTTGTGGTGTTTGTTGTTGGTTGTTATTGTCGTTTGTGGTGATAGTAGGGATAATGGAAGAGAATTGGAATTCCCTTCTTCATTTCCTCTATTTTTTCTTTTCCTATATTTTTTTCATATATGTATGTTTAGTCGGTGTTCCTAGAAAGTACATTTTCTAGGAGTAAAGTATCAAATTGGGAAATTTGTGTCCTAACAAATGAAACTTGAACTACCTAGACAAGGAAGTGCGCCTCTTAGGGATTAAATGGAAGGACTTGACTAGAAAGTGTGGCTTCTAACAAAGAAAACCTAAAATTCCCATACAAGGAAGTACATCTCCTAGGGGTTAAGAGGTTGGACTCGACTAGAATTTACTGCTTCTATGAGCAAGGGTTCAAATTAGGAAATGTATCACCTAACAAATAAAGCCCAAAATACCCATTAAAGAAAATGTGTCTCCTAAGCGTTCAATGGATGAACTCAACTAGAAACTGTGTCTTCTAGGAGTAAAGGTTCTAACTAAGAAGTGCTTTCCTATGAATAAAACTTGAAATACCTAGACTAGGAGTGTGTCTCATAGGGGTTAAATGGAAGGACTTGACTTGAAAATGCATCTTCTAGGAGTAAATATTCAAACTTGGGTATGTCTCTCCTATAAATAAAATTTGAAAAATTTAGACTAGGAAGTATGTTTCCTAGAGGTATAGGATTATAACTTTTTACCATTATTATGATTACCAAACCTATGTATCAACATTGCCTCTTGCATTTGTAGAAGTGAGAAATTACACCTTTTTATATTTAGGTTTTGAAGCTCTTGATTTGAATGTAACATGTGTTTCTATTTCACACAAAGCAAACTTGGGAGTTTAAAAACATGGTAAATGGTTTGTAACTTTAGACTTTGAGGAATTCATTGTTGTATTTGTCACATTCAACTTGCTTAAATATTGGCATGTGTAATGACTTGTTGCACCAATAATCCAAACTCGAGCTATCAAGAGTTACTCTGATGCAAATACTACAACTCTATTTCATGGTATCTCTGAACTAACCTCTATTAAATATTTATATTTTTATGAGTCCAGGATATATCAAATACCAAGAATTCCTTGGGTACTTTGTTTAACTTTGGATCATGTTGCTTTTATGTGTTGGCCCTTATCTTGCCACAATTATAGAAGTTGGTAGAAAGTTTTGAATTCCATTGTTACTTTCTTCGACATAGACTCTACTCAAAGACATGAGAACATTGATAATGATTTTCACTCTAATAATAGATAAAAGGAAAAATAAATATAAATCAAGAAAGTAAATAAAAGACATTGGGCGTCCCTTTTTTCTAGAAATGAAGGAAAAAAATTCATCTGAGTGGGGCAGCCGGTTCTAATGATTATGACATGCATTTTGAATTGAACTACACGATCCTTTCATCCAAATAATTCATCAACTCTTTCCAACTTATTTAACTTTAGACTGAGTTTATTTTTTCAGTGTTTATTACATCTAGATCATAGACGACATACGGCTAGTGATGCCTTAAAGGGTTTTTCCCAATGAGCCTCATTCATTATTATTTTGGTCAACTCACAATTGCCTTATGGTGCCCGCGAGTGTTTTCACCCATAAGATTGTCATATTTGTTTCTCACAACTCACAATTGACTTACGACACCCGCAATGATTTCCATTAATAAGACTCTCTCATTTTTATTTCTCTCCTAATTTCTTATGATGATGAAGGAAAGTAGTACCCAAAACCCAATGCCATATATTGATTTCATTATTAGCCTTGACATTCTTAAATATTGATCTAAAGGTCTTTCTTTAGTTGTAACATGGCTTTGGGATATGATTAGAAATAAAAAATGGCATGATGCTCAAAAGACACTTAAAATAAGGTGAGACTTAAAACTTTTGAAATCGACTCAATCAACATAAAAGTAACTCTTGCCATAGTTATTTTCAGAACTAGATAATTTGAATTTTTACTTGGTTGGACCGAACCCCAGATTAGGATAGCATACGTATCTTATCATAGCAAAAAGCAGGTCAAATGTAGTTTAGGTTGGTTATTCTTCTTTTTGATTTTGGTTTCTCTCCTTTTCTTTTTCTATTCTCTTTTTTCTTTTTCTTTTTTCTTTTACTCTAAATTAGACTCTTTTTTCTTCTTTGACCTCTCTTTCTGAAACTTTTTGTGACACAAATATATTTTTGGACTTTTTTTTATTCTATTTTTTTCTTGAAACTGTTTTTATTGACTTTTTCAGACTCTTTTTTTATTCCAAAAGAATGTTACAAAAAAAAATAATAAACCGCAAAAGGGGTAATAAAGGATGACACAATATTTTTATAGCAAAATGAAATGTCCTCATCATTTTAATCACTAAAATACAAAAACGTAACATGCAATATAAGAGTGGAATATGAACACCATATTCATCTTTTCAAACATTGACCTTGACTGATTTCGTGTATGTGTGTCACTTCTTTCAAGCTTGTGAAACATACGAATTCACTTGTGTTGTACATTTCTCAGAATAGATCATGTATGCCTCTTTGGATCTAATTTTATTTCTCTTATCTTGAAAAAAAATATTGTCCATTTTCTAATAGTTCAAGAGACCTGAGATTCATTGAGATGCATCTTATCATTGATGACCAAGTCATTCTTCTGATTCTAAGTGATTGTCGTAATCCATTCAAGTGAGGCTCAACTCGATCACCAAATATATCAATACTTTGATTATTTCCTCATATAGTCTTTTTTTTATTTTAACTTTTGTTTCAATATTTCATGATTAGACTGGATTTTAAGATCTGACTGAAAATTCCACATGTATGGCATATCACCAGAATCAACATAGAAGGAATTGTGTAATGGAAATAAAAATAAATAAAAAACTAAAATATATCAAAATAAAAATGAGAAAGAAAACTACATTTTGTTGAAAGAAAATATAGAAGTGTTTGAACATAAATAAAATCAAATAAGACAAGATTGATCCCAAACAACAACCCTGAAATAATTGGATGATAGAAAGGAAAATAATACAAACTACCAAATTTCTTCCCAATGAAGAGAGGAGTGAATTCTCAATTTATGATCTTGACATTTTAGCCACTGGTTTGCACATCTACATGACTTAACCACTAGTAAATACATTTCCCTCAAAAAATAAGTTTAGGGTCCCCATGACAAACTAAGAACTTTCCATGAATTGTTCATTATTGCGTGTTGGCGAAAGATTTTGTGCAACATTTGTAGTATCAATGTCCTGCACCACAATTGTTTTTTCTTGAATTATTCAATTTATTTCTCTTTTCAACGCACGACAATCTTCAGTGCTATAACCCTAAACATTAAAATAATATGAACATTGAATATTCTGATAAAAATTTCTTTAATATGGGTTAGGAGCATACCCAAGGAGAGGAGTTATTATGCTCCACTGTATCAATTTTTGGAACAAACTAGTATCAAATTCCTCAATTGGTGTAAAACTATTCCTTGACTTCTGCTTTATTTCATAGTCTGGCTTAGATCAAAAATTGGGTCTAGAAGAACTTTGGTATATTTATGGAGTGGAAAGATGATTTTGAGGGGTTTGGGCATGCCACAATGCATAAGAAGATGGATGGACATATGATTATTCACAGTACAGGAGATATTGTGTAAAAGAAAAGTAATTTTACGAAACAGAACCTTTTTGCGAGTAAATAATTGATCTTGTGTATAAGCTTTGTGTTGAGGGTGATGGTATTTGTGAGATGTACGTCTCAACTTTTTTCGTGGCCCAGATATAATAGTAGTTATATCTTCTTTCTTTTTCTTCCCTCTAAATTTTTCTAAACCATTTTGAATTGCTTGAGTAGTTAATTCCAATGTTGTAAAACTCGTAATGTGGTCGATCTTAATCCCCTCCTCTATCATCTCTCTCATTTTTAGGACATCAATAAATTTCTTGCCTAATGCAAGAAGCAGGTGTTATAATATATTTTATCATATGCTTAAATAAAAACCTCTACCATCTTTCTTCATTTCATCGGTAGTTTCACCCTAACAGCTTGTTCGCACCACCTAATAGAATATTCCCTATAACTTTCAATACTCTTTTCTTTTATGTTGGTCAAGGAATTTTTATCGGGGTAAAAATTAATGTTGTATTGCAATTATTGCAAAAATTCACTAGCCATATCATCCCAACTGTTCCACTTAACAACATCTTGATCAACAAACAAATCAGAAGTTAAACCTGCCAAAATTTTCCCAAAATAAACCATAAGTAATTCCTCTTTCCCTCCACTTACCTTCAATTGATAGCAGTAATGTCTGAAATATTCTATAAGATCACAGTATCTATCGTAATTCTTGAATTTTGGCATCTTAAATCTAGGAGGAAGGTTAACTCTTGGAAACATGCACAAGTCCTTATATGAAACACTTTTATACCCTCCTCCCTCCCTCCCCAGGTACTTATAAATTTTTCATAGAAAGTTCTAAACATTTCATATTTCTAGCTATTCTTCATATTCTTCTATCATAATAGTCTTCTCAATGTTAAGAGAAAATTCAAGTGGTTGAGTGTAGTCATAAGGATCAATCAACTTGAACATGGGCTCAAGAGCATAATGTTGATAATCATAAATATTCAATATAGGCTCACTTACAGATTGGGGAAGCATAACCATTGGGTGAACATCAAAAATAGAAGTTAGATGAACATCAAAAGTAGAAGCTTCTGGTGTTAATGTGGTAGTTTTGTGTTAAGAAGATACGAAATAAATATTGAAGTATTGGGATAGTGTTGCCCCGGATTAAATCGTGGTGGATACTGTGGCATGTCAATTTAAATGGAAAATTGTGCATACGACACTAGAGGTAAGCTAGAAGGATATCTGAGTTATCAATGAAAAATGAAGAGGAGACAACCCGATAACCCAAACCTAGTGCATTACTGTCATTTATTTCCCTAATTTTAAAAAAAATTCATGATACAAGTGTGACTATGAAGATCAACGTGTACGCAAGTACAGCAAAGGATCAACCTATAAAGTGAAATTTTGAGACTTGAGAAGGATCAAAGACACACCAAAGCCGCTCCATTTGCTCGTTTGATACATAAAAGGGGTGCCCTCTTTTCATTAAGGGTGTTTTGGGCATTTCATATCTAATGCAATAAAGAGAGTATATATAGTTTAGTAGTAGGGATTTTCATTATTTAGTTGATTATTATTGTATGAACTTGAAACACTTAAAATACCAAAGTCCTCTCTCTACTTGGGCAAACCAAAACTAGGACAAGAAACTAGTGTGGATTCACTAAGGATTATATTTTGCATGGAAACGTCGATGCTTGAGAGGTGGATTCCGATCTCGTGTGTACATAAGAGTTAGTTTATTATTGTGTGTAAGTGTTAAGGGTCTTAGAGTTTAACATAATCTTTGGTTCTTAGGATTTATAGCCTCATTTGTCTCACTACCTATCTTTACGTTTCTTGTAATGGTGTTTGTATTCTTGTTCTAGTAAAACCGTGTATTATTGTTATTGTGTTGTTTTTATTCTCCTAATCTCTTGGTCATCTTGTTATTGTTGTATTATTGTTTTTTTTGGTGTTAAAAACCTTATAAACTCGTGATACTTGTGTTGTTGTTGTTGATCGAAACTAGCACTCAAAGGGGTCCTCGGGTTGCTCTCCATTTGTGGACTGCTTTGTGTTGTTTTTATGCCTTCCATGGTATTTCTTGTATCACTTTATTAGATCATAAATTATCATTTTCCATACTCTTTTTCTGATCAGTGATAACAACCTTGGTATCCTTGTGGGTCATCGCTAACTTTATCTTGGATCTGATGTAACATGGGGAAGTCATAATACCATAAACTAACCACCTTAAAAAAACTGAATAACATAGATAACAAATGTACATCTATGCATCCCAAACTTTGGCTAAATTTGCATCTATGCATCCTAAACTTTGCAGGGGTCCTATGACCCTCCCCCTCCCCCAAACTAATTTTTACCGTATTTAACTGGTATATATTCGACACTTGGATCATTGTGTGTATTTTATGCACAATGAGCGCGTAAGAAAAAATATTTGATATGGGGCAAATATATGCCAATTAAATATGGTAAAAAATAGTCTAGGAGGGTCATTGGACCCCCGCAAAATTCAGGGTGTGTAACTGCAAATTATACCTAAGTAATGGCATTTTAGCACAATTTTTCCTTTTTTCAAAGAAAGATCACTGAATCCAAGAAGAGTGCCTACGTATCTCATACCTGAGAGAGAAGAATCAGGCGTGTGTAGTTCGTAAAGTTTTGACACAAAATAACCAATCAAACTCTTTTTCCTTGAAACTTTAGAGAAAAAACAAAATAGAAAGTTTCCAAAAGAAGTTGACAAAAAAAAAAAATTGAATTTTTCAGCTTTGAATTCTCAATTAAAAATAATACCTACGATTAACAAAGAGAAATTTTTTTGCATTTTTTATATGAAGAAATTCGTGAAACAACTAATCAAGAAAGAAGAGAAAAAAAATTTATCTTTTCTCTTTTTCAAAAGATATTGAAAAAAATATTTTTTAATTTTTCAATGTTGAATTTCATACCAAAATGAAACCTAAAATTATCAAAGAAAAATCTTTGTAGATTTTTCTTTTCAAAATGAACGTGAAATGCCTAATCTAAATGATAGTAAAGGAAATAATTTTAAATTTTTTAAATAAAATCACCGAACCCAACAAGGATTGCTTACATTTCTTACTCTTGAAAAAGCAGAATCATGTGTGCGTAACTAAATGAAAGGCTAGACCCCGACTTGAGGAACACAAATCTTTTCTTAAAACAAACTGTAAAAAAGTGAAAATAAAATCAACAAATTGTGGTTGATGCGCCACGCTCCTAAATTTGGGATACTTGACAACATGTTTGTATACACTTACAACGTACTCCGATACTTATTTCAAAAAAAACTATGGATATGCATATGATGATAGATAAAAAGTGGTAACAGATAAGGAAAAAACAGTAAACAAGTAGCACATAAGCATCTAACAATGAGAAAATAAAACAAACAAAGTATCTATTGACCTGTAGTGTCAACTAAGCAGATACAACTCAACATACAAATCTCAAACTCTAGAATCCCCAGCGGAGTCGCCAGAGCTGTCACAGCCCTACTTTCTTAAAAAATTAAAATTTAAAAGTTCAAAAGGGTTTTAAATATTGAAAGTGACTAAGAAAATAATTAAAAAAAAGAATTTACATTAAAACTCATAGTCGTCACTTGCCATTTGTTTGGTGTGCCAAGAAACCTTTAAAAAGTTTCTTTTCAAAATGGTTGACTCTTGAAAATACTGATCGGCAAACAAAAAATTTGATTAAGTAATTTTATTGATCGAGAGGAAGGTGTGGGGCACCCCTTGATCCCTTAATTTTAGCACGGTTGCTTCATTTACTCGTATCAGCTAAATTAACCCTATAAATGAATAAGCTCAAATAAACAAATAAAGCAGACAAACAAAATGATAGTTCAAAATAAAAAAAAATGTCTGTCTAATTATACAGTCCAAGAGGAATTAAAAAGCACAGAAAAATAAATCTATACTAGTCTAACCTAAACTAAAATGATACTTTACCCGATGTTCAAGGCCTTGATCATGAACTGCCTCCAAATGCATAATTCCTTGGGAAATTTCCCAACAAAAAAATACATTTGAGTCAAAATAATAAAATATACATGCAAGCAAGCGGTTCAAATACAATCAATATCAAATCCTAAGTTTGCCTACCCAACCTCGGCCTAAACATGCTACAACTTAGTTTATCAAAAATTGATAAATATTTCGACTTAGAAATAACCATGAATCAGGAAAAAAAACAAATTATATTTGACTTTAAAAAATTGCAATCCCTACCCAAATTAAATTAATGAATCCAATTTTAATACGCTTTAACAATTTGGAATGATGACATGAATTTATTAATAATGAATAACAAAATAAAACATAATCAACAAATCCACATCAACATGTATCTCTGTCATGACCCAATTTCTCATGTCATGATGGCGTCTACTACAACCCGCCAGTAGGCAAGAAAAACCTGTAGTCTGGAACTACTAGTAACAGACTACCAAAAGAAACAAGGAAGGAATAAGGAATAGATGCAATAAAAGACTAACATACATAGGATAATCCCAAAAACTAGTGAAATCAGTACAAGAGCTCTAGTATGTTAAGAATACCAATGAAATTTCAAGGGAATTACATTGACACAACTCATCTCAGAATACAACATAGAGACTAGTCTGGTACATAAGATGGAGGAAATTAATACTCCGAATGCTAGGAGCTCACCCTACGTCTCTGAACTAAAGTTACATGATGTCACCTAAAACAACACCTTAACTAGAAGTATAATGCAGTCAATTGAAAATACAGTAAACCAACAAGGTTGGGGTCGATCCCACAAGGAAAACGTGAGCAGTTACTTGCCTTGATGTAATACACGAGCAATACAGAAAAGTAAATGAGGAGATTTTGTTATCAATTACAAATAGTAATCACTTCTTGAATACTTTTGAGTTGTAATCAATCTGAGACGAATGTTAGGCCTTTGTTCCCCCTGGCTTCTCAACTTCATAAATTTCTTGTGATCAACCCAATGGATCTGTTGTTCTGTATGCTAAGCCTAGAATATAAATTTCACCCTTTTTACTTGATTATCATATCAGGGTGTTGCCTTGTAGCCCCTTGCTACAGCCTGAATTGAACTTGTCGGGGTAGGATCAAGTGATAAGATGGAATGCTTGGTTATCATATCAAAAATCACTATCTTAATCTTCTTTTCCTAATTGCAAACTTCTTGGTTATCAAATGTATGCAAATACAGGCAATATCAAACATCTACAATTGCTATGAGTTTAATTATTGCAAAGAAGAATTAATATACATGTAGAAACCGTAGAATAATTGAGTCTCCTACTTCCTTTACGTAGCTAATAGGATTTCCACAATCCTAGCTAAGGAGATTATCTACTCATGTTTGTTCAAGAAACTATGATTATCAAAGAAGAACACATAAAACCAATTGTACACGAATAAGATGAATAAACTCCAAAGTCTTTAATTAAATAAAACCCTTAAATCTCAAAAAAACAATTGTAGTAATGAGTAATAGCACATAAAAGAATGTCACAACTCATCACCTAATAAAATATAAACCCTAGGGTATTTAAAGTATCTAAAAATAAAATAAAAACTTATTAAAAATGGGCAAGGTAAAGTTAAGTCGGCAGTTGGTACGACTCGGTCTTTAGTCGTATCCTCAGCTTACGAGTCATACCCTGACTTGTCGTATCCATTCCAGTGTCTGATATTCCCAAGGATTCAACTCTTTGTTCAGCATATGACTTTCTCTTACGCGTTGTACCTTAGTGTATGACTCGTTTCCTTTGTTCGTATCAACCTGGGACTTCAGTCTTTTCATGTCTTGAACATGGGTTTGGATATGACATCCCTATACAAGTTATACTCAGACTTCAAACTAGTATAGCTTTAACTCTTTAACTCCTGGATAGTAGCTTAGGTTCTATTATGCACACGACTTCTGCATATGACTCATACCATGGCTTACGACTGGGGTACTTGAGTCATATCTTCTTCATACTTGGCTTCTCAGTTTGGATTTTGGATTGGTTACTCATACGATTCAGTATACGAGTCGTATCAATTGGTTACACTCAGAGACTGACTCATATACTGATCAAAGTTGGTTTTTTTAGGTCTTTTTTTTCTCTTTTCGTTCAAACACTGTTGTAAACCTATTTTACCTAAAATACACACCAAAGTGCATCATATCCAACAAAACACCCTAAGTTTATGCATATATTCGTGGTTTTAAGCATCGAAAGTGTCGTGTTTCCATGCCACATCAACACCCTCAACTTAGACTTTTGCATTTCCTCAGGCATAAAAAACAACATTACTATTTTCCAGCACAAAGATGATGCTTAAACAGGAAGATCTCAAGCAAACCCATGGCCCTGATTTGAATTAAATTTCAATTTCGTTGATCCCCTCTTAATTTTTCAAATTTTCAACTCAATTTTGCGTATTTTATTTTAGCACATGTAAAAACACGAAAGAATCCGATGATGCCATTATATTAGCAATAGACACTTGGTCATAGACATGCTTCGTATTTATCAAACAATCTAGACACCAAATAATATAATCCATGTGCACTCACAATCAAAGAAATCTCATTCACTCTTCATGGATAGACTACTCTATTCAGGGATATAACAAATGACTCTATCTCACACATAGAAGTATCACCGGTGTGCATAAAATACCATAGGCTTGCCCTTATGCTCTTATCCTAAGTTGTCAGACAGTCACCGTAGGATTACTATAGGACTTAATTTTTCTTGTAATGTAGTCTTGGGGATGGCATGATATCTTTCGAGATTCATTTTGTGACTAATCCTCCTGGACACTATGCTCTTTTCAGGGTCCACTACTTTTGACTTCTTTTATTTCTACCCCTATGTAACCCTTTTTATTTTAAGCATATTCCAGTTGGAAGAGGTGTGGCTTTCTAGCACTTATTTTTCTTATTCATTTTCTTTTACTATACATTGCTCATTTCTTTCTCTTCATTTTATCCCCTTGCCCATGTTTCAACTATTTTTATCCTACCAATTATCTTCATACCTGTTTTTCTTTTACGCACCCCTATAATCGCCACCCTCAACTTAGGAAATTTGCCTGAGTTGAGGTGCACAGTGTCCAAAGGCGAACTAGGGCCAAAATAGGTTGATAGGTGTAACAAGTTAAATTGTTCTATAAAGGCTCAAATATTTGGATCAAGGGGATTTATTCCTTTGGTTAAGGCATTTTAGGCTTAAGTGGACTCATGAAACAATGGCCTATAATCATCTCCTACTTAACCATCCTAGACATAGGTAAAAGTAACTGGGCAAGTTCTAAATTCTAGCACCACTGGGATCTTAGTAAACCTGACAAACACTTGCACAGGGCTACACTACTAAGGACGAGTTATCCATCTATGTAATGATTTTGTCACGGACTGTACTATCCCTAATCCTAATGTCATTATCATATACTCAATAGTTTCACACATATATATAAATCATGAACTTTCTTAAATAAAAATTCCAAGGGGGTTCAACATTTTCAACATTTCCAATTCTTTTCAGCATAAAATTAACACCACTTTTCACAATAGCATTTGAAAAGTCAGTTGTGTTCCATCAATCACGAAGAAAATATCAAAACAGAATCAAAATCTTTCAATACATCAGAAATTTTTCAAAATCCATCAATCATAATCAAAAATCAAAAATCAGCTGCCATAGGCATTCTGATCTACTCCCAATCTCAGCTGCATGTATCAACCTACAAGTCATAACAAACTTTTAGTCTTAGCTACATCTGAAAATTTTCAAACTACTCCTCAAAGTTTTTGAAATAACCTCCACCTCCAACTGCAAAACATTGTATTGTCCCAAGTGCTATGAAAATAAAATAGAGTAAGGCTAAGAGTCATACCTAGGTCTTAAAGGTGCCGAAGCATCAACGTCAAAATGTGGGCCCTCAGGTTGGGTCCCACTCTCATCAGCTACCGTACCAATAATTGAATTAAATCAACAGTAGTCGGGAGTACAATAGCTACCCCCTTAGTATCAGTAACTGGAGATCTCAATCCAATAACTTTGATGTCCATCTCCTTGACTCACGTCTGTCAATCATCCATATTCTAGATGCTTTCGAGTTTGGCTTTTTTCTCAGATGTTTTTGCTTTTCTCTTTTTTCTCTTTCTTTCTTCTATGGTCTCCTCAACCTTTACAGCCGTTGGATCTTCCCAAATAGTAAGAAACTCTACTGTGGAAATCATATTCTCCAGAACTGGCTCAGCAACCATTGACCTCTCATACAACTCAGTGACCATCTTCTTTATCTCAGGTATCTCAGCTCTGACATCTGCAGCATTTGGCATCTCCCCAATACCTAACGGTCTATTAATCCTTGGATTAAATACATCTAGGCAGCCTTGGATTGACCTATCTTATGACTCAAACTATTGATCCATCCAAATTCGTACTCTACACTATATCTAACCTACCTTCTTAGTGAGAGTATCCAACTGGGTCACTACTTCATTCCAAGAAGCCTTAGAGATCAACATCATACCGAGAGGAATTACCCATGGCCTAGGTGGCACAGAATAGACTGGCGATGGGGCACTATAAGTACCTGCTGTATCTATGAGTACAGCCTTAGACTGTGCACCTGCCTCAGTAATCTCTGCTGGAGCAGGGGAATCTATCTGGTCATCTTATGGGAATATTCTTACCATAGCATCTACTGCCTATTGTATAGGTTGGTCCAGAGAGTTGGCCGCATCCTGAATTAGCCCAATGTCAAATGTCCTCCGGGTCTTACTCTCCTCATCAATGTCGCATATCTCCAACACTCCCGCAGCTAAGCATATTGAAGTGATCATGCAGGGGTAGGCCAGTAATATCTTCTGACCCCCGACTGTGTTATTTATTAATTCTCAAGACAAGAACTCACTCACATCAAATACATACCCAGTGGTGAAACCAGTTGTCATAGCAGCCCAAGACGGGCTCAAAACGTCATCTTCTGTGGTCGGACACAGCCTGTGTCAGGCTATTATCCACCAAGCTTTACCCTCAAAGATAAGGATTCCCATCTATATTTACTATGAATCCCCGATACCACCTACAACCTAAGAGGCATGCTCACCATATGCAGCTATTCACTCAGCTATTGATAACGCTCAACTTACGCATCAATTAAGTGCAAGACGATCGTCGTCAATATATTTACCCAACTTTAGAGTCGGGGTCGAATCCACAGGGAATAATGTGATTGGCAATTAAACTAGTTTGAAACTAAATCTACAAGTTAAATTCAAACAAATGATATGAAAAAGATAAAATGGTGGTTTTGGAGATTAGCAAATAATTGTTGGTCACTTTAGTTTCAGTATTTGTAATCAAGAGTTTATAAAAAACAAGAATTATGTTCACTATGGGTTTTGGTACTTGACAGATGGTAATAGTGATTCAAGATTCTCATAGTAAATAGGAAAATAGATTATCTTTATCAAAGTTATGCTTAAATGTCTCTTGACCTACTTAAGCAGTTAATTTCCTAATCCTCTCGGACTTAGGAAATTTATATTCACTACCCATATTTTACCTCAGGTTAACCAACCTTGTTACAGTGCTGATTATTAAATGGAGTATTTCCAAGTCCCTGTTGATAATTCACTTCCTATTATATTTGATTTATTTCCCAATCAAATCAAAGTAGGTTTTATCTATTGTTTGCAACCAACAGACGTTAATTAAAACCTCAAAATTATCAAAAAGTCCTACCACCTTTCAAATCCTGATCACTCAGCACCTTATCAAGACCTTACCCTAGATCCCATAATTCAGGTTAAAGTAATTTAGCCGCTCATGATGTAATAATTGAAATACCTAGATGAATTCATGATTTGAAAGATAAACTTACCACAAGATGAATAGAAACTAGAGAATCTCATATTAACTCACAAAGGAAATGCCAAATGATGAATATAATCTCTTCCAAGTAATTGTTTTCTCAAGCCAAAAGTAGAGAAAGAAAATATCAAAGTATATGGCTCCAAACTCAATGTGCCGAACTCTTAAGAAAACCATAAACAAGGCTTTAAATAATTCACCCTAATTATGGAAACAAAATAATAGAATACAGAAATCCCTCGGATTAGGTGACGATATTTGTTATAGCCTATCACGAGGCTGACGACTTATCACAAAAGTTGTCAGCTTCCTTTATGCTTTTGGTGTTTGCTGCCTACCGCTGACGACAAAAAGTGATGCCCTATCAGCTCCTTGATGACCTATCACAAAATGTCGTCCAGTCTCTTCTTCTTTTCTCATGTGCTGCCTTAGGTTGATTGCATTCTTGATGACTTATTAGATCCTTGATGACCTATCATGAATGTCGTCACTTATCTACCTCAGCTCCCATGTTCTGCCTTAGACTGATGATAATTTTAATGACCTATCAACTCCTTGATGGCTTCATGAAATGTCATCACAACTTTTAGCTGAGTTCCATTCTCTGTCTAAGGCTCACGATGAAGCTGATAACTTATCACAGGGCTGACAACTTATTAGGAATATCGTCAGCCACACTTTTCTTTTTTTTTCTTCAAATTTCAACACTTTTGCTTTCATTCTCTTAGTTCTCTTGCATCAAAAACCACAAAAATTTCTTCAGACTTTGCAATTATTCTCAGTTAAAAGCCTCAAATGTGTTAGCATATGATCACACATCAGTTATCTACCTAAACATCACCATTTTATCATTAGTACCCAATGTTTGATTTATGATCTTTCTTATTTCAGCCATTCTATAATCCATCTCCCCTATATTTGTCAGAGCTTGATATTTCAGCCCATATAAAAATCACCCAATAGTGTCGGGAGAGATATCAACTCTGACTCCTCGAATCATCAATGAGGCAATAGGTTCACCACTATTCCATAACATACCCTGTGGATACTGCCTCTACTACTCACCCTTGTACGCGATATAGAACTCATGTACGAGGACCTTGCTATATCCGTTGGATGCTCTCATTATCCACCCGAATCTATAATTCCAAAAGCATTCTTCAAACTTGGGTAATTCAGTCATCCCCAAAGTGGCCATCCTCTTCTCCGGATGTAACATCCTTTTTATCTTACAACCCTGAAGATGAGATAGCCCGTAGTTAAATATCTCTTGCATGTTGGGGTACCCACATCATTCAACAATGGGCACTGGAATAATGGTCAAAGCGAAAGAAGGGTTTTGCCTGTCTATAGAGGGCATCAACCTCCTCATAGCCCCATGCTTCATCAGTTCTTTCCTCTGCAGAACTAGATACATCTTCGTTATCATCATTATTATCATCCATAGGCTGGGGTGTGTGAGGAGGGGAATAGTTACATTCTTTCATCTCGGCCCCTATTGTGGTAGTAAATCCGACTCTTGGAGAACTACTTTATTCCCCTTAGCTTTAGAAGGAGATTTCCCTTTGTTCGCAGTTTTCATGGATGAGGTTACATTATATTCTTCTCCGCCGCTTTCAAATATTGTTTCAGACTCGGAGAAATTGTTTTCCTCACTCTCAACCAGTGCCTGTTTATTTACCTTCTTAGCAATTGTTTTGGATGAAGAAGGGTTCTTTGGAGGCATGATTCCTGCAAATGCACTAATTATAGTAACTAAGAAAAGAAAAGAAAAGAAAAGAAAAGCAAAATTTAAAACTAAAGTTCAAAGTTCTTAGTCTCAGTTGGGTACGAGTGGTGGGTACTGGTTGTATACACTAGGTACGACTCGTATATCCTTGTCGTATCCTAGACAGTGCATGGTATTTGTTCACTGGTCAGCTTATGAATCATCTTTACAAGTCATATTGGATAGGTACACTCATGACCAACAACCGTAAGCTCATCAGAAATATTTATTCTAGTTGAATTCTTACCTAAGTGGGTATATTAATGTGAACGAATCGTAAGGATAGGATATGACTCATATGGTTGAGTCATATCCCATCTAGATCTTTGAATTTTTTAGATTTCCCTATTGTCAGGGGGTACGAGTCTTATTACAACTCCTGTACCAGTACGTATGAGTCGAAAGAAGTCTTGTATCCACTGCAACATAGAAGTCCAACTTCAAAGTTTGACTCCAATGGAAATTTCCAAAATACCCACTACTGCTTTCAACTATATCCAGCATTTAACACAAATAGACACATAAAAATTCCTTTCTAAACCCTAGTTCTTCCCCAAATTCCTATTTTCCAAAATTTGACCTAAACTATGTTATCAACAACCCAATTTGTGCATAATTCCTATTCCAAACAAGTTTATAATGTAAAGCACAAATCAATTCAACCTACAACATATAGAAAAAGAAGTTTCAATACTTACTTGTTGCTTTAAGAAGTGAGTTCTTAATTTCGGATCTCAATGTCCCTAAATTTGAGCTTAAAGCTTAAAGTATGTGGGATTGAAAGATGTTGGTAGAAAAATTACATTGGAAACACTTTGTTTTGGGGATTGAAAGCTGAAATTTGAATGAGAAAGGGAGTGGGTATGAGTGGTATTGATCGGTCCACGTAAAACCTGAGATCTAACCTAGTAAGCCAGGGTACGAGTTGTCTGTACAATTTGAACCCAGGGTTACGGGTAATTTCTTTAATTATTATAGCCTAGTGGCTTACCTAGGATCTGGGGTGGGTATGATTCATAGTTACGAACCGTACCCAAAGGATACGACTCATATTGGGAATCATATTCATTCTAGAAACTTATGCTAGGTTCTATTTTGTTTTCTCCTAGGTAAATACAACTCCTACTCATGAGTCATACCTTATAGATATGACTCGTAAGAGTTCGTATGATAACTTCTTTACTTCTCTAGAATTAGTCTTCATTCTTTTCGTAGTGCTCATTGAACAAACACATTACCGTAACACTAAAATAAGTAAAAAAACATGGGTTGCCTCCCACGTAGTGCTTGATTTAACGTTGTGGTAGGCCACAATTTTCTTTATTACTTAGACTTCATCAAAGTCAATGTCAGCTAATTCTTTTACCTCTTCTGTGTTTCTCACAAATTTCTTTACTCGTTGTCCATTTACCTTGAATGGGCTTGCCCCATCCTTATTTGTCTCTAAAGCACCATAGGGATAACCCTTTTTACTGTGAATGAACCATGACATCTTGACTTTAGCTTACCTGGAAAGAAATGCAGCCTAGAATTATATAGTAGCACTTGGTCACCCTTTACAAATACACTTTTCTCAATCTTCCGGTCATGATAAAACTTCAGATTTTCCTTGTAAAGTGTTGAACTTTCATATGCCCGGAGCCATAATTGATTCAACTCATTTATGTCATTCAACCTAGATTTAGTTGCATCCTTCCATTCAAAATTCAGCTTTTTCAATGCTCATAGTGCCTTAAGCTCAAGCTCAATTGGTAAATGGCAAGCCTTTCCATACACAAGTTGATAGGGTGAAGCACCTATGGGGTTTTGTAATCTGTACGGAAAGCCAATAATTCATCATCTAACTTTCTTGCCCAATCAGTCCTATTGACATTCACAGTCTTCGCCAATATGGACTTGATTTCTCTATTGGGCACTTCAACTTGTCCACTAGTTTGCGGATAATAAGGTGTTTTCACCTTGTGATTTACCTCATATTTTTCAACCAGACTCTTGAATAGATGATTACAAAAATATGAACCTCTGTCACTAATAAGGGTATGTGCAATACCAAATTGAGAGAAGATGTTCTTCCTCAAAGATGCGGTGACACTCCTTGCTTCATTGTTAGGAAGAAGAATTGCCTCCACCCACTTCGAAATATAGTCAACATCCACAAGTAGGTACTTTATGCCACACGAACTTACAAAAGGTCCCATGATATCTATTCCCCATACATCAAACACTTCAAATTCTAAAATAGGGGGTAGGTAATTCAGATCTTCTAGAAATAGTACCTTGTCGATGGCATTACTCACAAGCAGTAGCATAGTCATGAGCATCTTTGTATATGGTCGGCCAAAAATAACCGCTATGCAGAATCTTATGAGCTATATGGGACCCTCCATGATGACCCCCAACTGGTAATGAATGACAAGCTTCAAGTATGCTCATCATCTCCATTTTAGGTATGCATCTGTAAATGATTCTATCTGCACAAATTTTGAAAAGATAAGGTTCATACCAAAAATACTTTCTCACCTCATGCATGAACTTTTTCCTTTGCTGATATGAAAGATCTTCTAGGATTAGATCACTTGCTACGTAATTTGCAAAATTTGTAAACCCTGGAATTAAATCTAGGAAAGCTACCAATATCTGTTCATTTGAAAAACTGTCATTAATATCTAATCCCTTAGCAACCTTCCGTATAGCTTCGCTTCCTCCTATAGTCTAGATAAATGATCCGTAACTTGATTTTCTGTGCCTTTTCTATCTCACCTAAAAATTAAATTCTTGCAATAGTAGAACATAATGAATAAGCCTAGACTTTGCATCCTTCTTAGACATTAAATACCGCAATGCCGCATGGTCTTTGTGCACAATCACCTTTGTCCCAATCAAGTAAGATCTAAACTTTTCAAAGGTAAAAACCACTGCCAATAACTCTTGCTCCATCACGGTATAGTTCTTTTGAGCAGAATTTAGTGCCTTACTAGAATTGTAGATGGGATTAAGGATCTATTCTTTTCTTTGACCTAGTACAGCCCCTAAGGCCAATCCACTAGCATCACACAAAATTTCAAAAAGTGAAGACCAATCAAAAGACACAATGATTAGAGTAGACACCAACATCTCTTTTAGGATTTCAAAAGTCTTCTTACATGTATCATTAAAATCAAATTTTACCTCCTCCTTAAGAAGCTTGAAAAGTGGACTAGCAATCTTCGAGAAGTCCTTGATAAATCACCTATAAAAACCTGCAAGCCCTAGAAAACTTTGAATTCCCTTCACAAAAATTGGATAAGGTAATTTTTGAATCACCTCAATCTTCGCTTGATCAATAACTCTGCCTCTCATTGAAATTTTATGCCCAAGCATAATTTCTTTTTTGACCATGAAATTGCACTTCTCCCAATTAAGTACCAAGTTTCACTCCTCGTACCTTTGTAGAGCCTTTTCCAAGTGAATAAAATAGTCATCAAAAGAATAACAAACAAGTGAAACATCATCCGTAAGAACTTCAATAGTGTCTTTGACCATATCAAAGAAAATAGTCATCATACATCTCTGAAATATGGCTGGAGTGTTGCATAGCCCAAACAAAATTTGTTTGAATGCAAAGGTACCATAAGGACATGTAAAGGTAGTTTTCTCTTCGTCCTCAAGAACAATAGTGATCTGATTCTATCCTAAGTATCCATCAAGAAAACAATACCATCATCTGTTTGGTAACCGGTCCAGCATCTGATCCATAAATAGCATAGAAAAATGGTTCTTTAGAGTCAATGCATTTACCTTCCTATAATCCATACACCACTCCATCTAGTGACTGGTCGCATAGGCATTAGTTCAATCTTCTCGTTAGGTATGACGATTATTTAGCACTTCTCAATACACATTGAACCAGACTAACACGCTTACTATCAACAATGATAAACACTACACCAACATCCAACTACTTAACGATCTCCTTCTTAACCACCTCCTTCTTAGGAAGATTGAGTTGATGCTGATGTTTAATAAATGGAACATAATCTGGCTCATGATGAATTTTGTGAGTACACAAACTAGGCAGAATACCCACAATATCATCAATGGGCCATCTAATGGCCCTCTTGAAATTCTGCAACACTGATAGTAATGTTTCTACCTCTGACTGTCTTAGATCATCTGCAATAATAACTGGCAAAATGTTGATGTCCCCCAAAAATGCATATTACAAGTGAAATGGGAGGGCCTTTAACTCTAACACCGGTGGTTCCTCAATGGATGGGCGATCAGGTGGAGTAGTTTGATTCTTTAAATCTAGATCAAGATTCTTTGGTGCATAATTATAACCATTTTCATGTAATGCACCCACTTACTCATCATATTTCTCGATACCTTCAGAGTCGAAATTCATAATCACAGTCGCAAGAGCTTCGACACCTAGCCTCTCTTCAACAAGAATAATTGTATCAAAACCATCATCCCACAGATAAACTACTTCAACATCATGTCATGAATCTATTTATTCATCATCTATATCAATCACAGACACCACTCTCAATTCATCCGACAGCTTAATAGATTTGCATGCGTTTAATATCACTTGTTCATCATTCAGTCAGAGCACCAGATATTTTTCTCTAGATCAATCAGTGTCCTACCTATAGACAAAAATGGTATTCCCAAGATAATGGGGACTTGAGAGTCCATTTCACAATCTAATATAACAAAATCAGCAAAAAATATAAAAGAAGACACTTTTACCAAAATATCGTAAAGGATACATACAGTTTTCATCACTGTCCTATCCATCATTACTAGTCTCATGGTAATTATTTTGGGAGCTCTAAACCCTAATTATTTGAATACAGCAAAGTTCATGAGGTTTATGCTAGCCCAAAAATCACATAATGCTCGAGTGGAGTTAAAAGACCCAATAGTGCAAGGTATTGTGAAAGTGCCAGGGTCCTCCTTCTTCTCTACCAAAGATCAAATTACTGCAGAACTATAATGATAAATGTTTTCAATAGGTTCATAACTGACTGACCTTTTCTTGGTGATCAAATTCTTCTTGAATTTTGCATATCCTCCATCTTCTCCAATGCTTTATAAGCGGTATGTTGACAGTTAACTCTTTTAACATAGAAAAAAAAATTGAATCATACCTTTCTCTTATTTCTTTCTCAATCTTTGTGTATAGGGAGGAAGTAGTATGGGAATGCGCTTCAGCACAGGCTCTGTAGCCTTTTTTCTCCTTTATTTGGCTTGCGGCTTCTCCCAATATCAACCAACTCATTCTCACTCATCTACTCATCAGCTATGGGCGCAGGTGAATTTGTAGTAACCTTATCACTCCGAGTGGTAATGGCATGACACTGACTATCATTTATGGAATTTACGACTGTATTGCTTGGTAGAGTACTAGGTTATCACTGATTCACTGTGGTTGACATCTGACCAAACTATTATTCCAACCTCTTGATTGCCATAGCATGTGACTCAACTTTCTAGTTCAATCCTGACAAATAATCTTTGATAACCTTAAAGTAGTTCTCTTGACTTTCTTTCCCTTTGACCATCTTTCCCAAAAGTTCCTCCTTTCTAGGCTCTGTATCTCGATTACCTGGTGGAATATATCTGTCACACTACTTCTTATAGGCCTTCTCATGCCATAAATCACGATCTTTATCTCTACTCCTATCTCTGTATCTATCATTATAATAGTTCAGACCTTAATTTACATGCCCTTGGTCTCGAAAATCCTTCAATCTATGATCAAGATACTTTACCTCTTTTTAAGACTCGATCTCGAATAGTTTAGACGTAGACCCATGTGTCACTACTACATTCACTTTCTCAGCACTCATTGATGCAAATTATTTCATAAGTAACCCAATATTTGTACGAAGCTGCAAAACCTATATTGCTACCATGTCATTGGCTGCTTCATACGTATTTGTGGCTCAAATATAATATGTACCACCACCATTTTTCGAATCTTGAGGATGCCATCCTCTGTTCATAATCATAATATCATCGAGCATTTTCTGTGCAGTTTTCCAGCGAAGACGCACAAATGCTCCTCCTGAAATAATATCCATCATAGATCTTGAACTATCATTCAATGATCGACCTAAGATATCAGTCAAGTTAGATCCTCAGATTCTGTGATTCAGTACCATGCAAAGCTTCTTCTTGAATTGAAACCACGCCTCATACATAGACTCTGCAGGTAGTTGTCTAAAATTGTAAATTTTATCCTTTAATTGTAAAATCCATGTAGGAGGGAAGAATCTTCTAAGAAACTGTGTCTTCAAATCATTCCAAGTAGTGATAGATCCTCTTAGAAGTTCCCCTAACCATAAAAATACTTCTACAATCAAAGAAAATAGGAATGATCTCAATCTTAATGCTTCTTGATTAACCCCTGGAATATTATAATTTGTGTAGATCCCAAGAAAATTTGTAAGGTGCATTTTTGCATTATCCTTTGAAGCTACCAAAAACACACGCTTCGGATTCAGCAATTGGATCGTAGTACTAGTAACATCAAACTTCACATTAGGGGCAAATAGAGGAGGAATAGTGGCGCCTGACTCCGTAGGCTCAACATAACCCAGATTTTCAGCATCTTCTTTATATGGGTCTAAGTTTGGATATGCTGGAATAAATAGAGCCCTACCTCTCTGAACTAGATGATTAACAACTTTTCTCAGCCGTACCAATCCTCCTTGCTGACCTACTATCGCGTCTTTAGAAAGTCGGGTTTCTTCTACTTCTCTACGTTCTTGATTGAACTATTTTTATATCTATAAGTCTTCAATATTCAGTGGATCTAATAGAGCATACGGGAGTTCCATATTTGGATCCACGGGTGGGGGGTCTTGAACCCCATCACAAACTTGTCCTCACATCCTTTTAGGGGTTTGAAGGATTCTTTTTGGGAATGCATCAAATAAGAGTAAGGGATTGCCTCTACTCATGTACTTGGCATACACTGACGTATGCCAAAGTAAAAATGAAAAATTAAAAACACACGAACTTTACCAATTCAATTTATTACTCAATCATCTTCCCCGGCAATGGCACAAAAATTTTAAGTTGCCCAAAACTACACCTCAACTAGTAATATAATGCAGTTGATTGAAAATATATTAAATCAATAAGGTTGGGATCGATCCCACAGGGAAAACGTGAGCAATTACTTGCCTTGATGTAATCCACGAGCAGAGAAAGAAAGTAAATGGGGGGATTTTGTTATCAATTGGAAATAGTAACTAATTCATGAGTATTTTTTAGTTGTAATCAATCTGAGATAAACACTAGGCCTATATTCCCTTGGCTTCTCAACTTTGTAAATTTCTCATAATCAACCCAATGGTTCTGTTGTTCTGTATGCAAAGTATACAAGATAAGGATTCTCAACTTTCGAGAATGCTAGAAGATAAATTTCACCCTTTTTACTTGGTTATAGTATCAAGGTGTCACCTGCCATTGCGTAGAAAATTTAAGTAGTTTTCCAACGATATAAAATTTTACCAAATCAGATACCCGGGTGAACAGTTAGAGTCATTTTAGTGAAATAGTGTACCACCTTGTACTTCAGCACATCGCGGAGGCAGTACATATGGCAATTGTCATTTTCCAGTGAGCCAACAAGATACCACCACATCGCGCCCCCAGCTAATTTCCCAATTGTCACTTTTCCAGTGTTGCTCCACAATAATGGCGCATTTTGCTAAGGCCCAGTTCCCCATTTAATGAGGCACCGCAATGTCTCTGCATCGTGCCATCATCCCAGTTCCCAGTTTTCTACTTTCTAGTAAGCCGGCCGATTGTACCATGTCGTGCCAGGGGGTAATTTAGAAATTTTTTACGAAAATCCAACATTTCTCCCGAGGATCAATTAGTATTTTCCCATGATTTCATTATGTCTAGATATTGGATTAAAGCCCTAAAAACATTTTATGTCATTCATTATTCAATTTTTTCCCAAAATCAAGAGCTTTCTCTCTATAATACAAAACCCTAACTTTAAGAAATCAAGAGAAATCTCAAGAAATCCACCAAGAACCTTCAAGAACTCTTCTTCTCAGGTATATTAGGTGTTCATTCATGGGTCCCTTTTACCCATGAAGTCCAAGAACCTATTTTAAACATACAAGATCTTATATTCATGATATCCATGTTTGAATTAGATTGAATTCATGTTCATGATATGAGTTGGGTTTCAATCCATAATTTAATTGCAAGTTTCATGAAAATTGAATAGCATGTGTGATGAATGTGTGATTATCTTGATAAAGACTTGAATTTACAAATTAATTAATGTACCATAATGTTCATGTGTTGGCCATTATTATGTAAATAATCCATGCTCCCCAAGTGTTTGCTAAATTGCCTATTTGAATAAAAAAGTGGAATCATGACATGTTATTATGTGGTCCCAATCATGTACAAGCTTATGCCCTACAAGTGTTTGCTGAAATGCTTATGTGATTTTACGAGTGAAAGCATGGCATGTTATTATGTGATCCCATTCATGCACAAGTTCATGTTTATCAAGTGTTTGACAAAATGTCTAAATAATTGCATTGTTAGCAATCAAGTATTGTTATGCCTTTATGATCATGTTATGTCTTTCTTTTTATGCTATCGAGTCTTGAGAGTATTTAATACCCAATAATCTAGTTGTTTACTTAGAGCCAGTTTCAGTTAAAGAATAGTATCAGTCATGTCATGATCAGTAAAACTCAGTCAGTTACAGTACTCAGAAAAACTCAGTAGACTCAGTATCAGTCCAGTCCAATTCAGTGTCTATTCAGTTAAGAGTAGGATTCAGCACCGAGCGAGCCTAGGTATGGGGGCTCACCCATTAGTTAGGACTGGGTCCCTAGAAATAATCCCTAAGTTTCAGAATAAAGTATCAAGCATAGGTCATGAGATGTCACCCGTTAGATAAGACTGACATACTCAGGGATCACCCGTTTGTTTAGGACTAATCTCTGGGGTCACCCGTTAGATAGGACTGACTTCATAGCAGATATTAGTATCCATGGAGCGGTATTAGCACCCTCATAATTGGGGTTATAGATTGGACCCCAACTCAGTTACCTTATCTTAATTGGGACATATTGGTTAGATGATTACCTCCCACAGTTTCAGTCTTCAGTTTAGAACTCAGTTTATTTTGCAGAATTAGGACTGTCAGACCCAGTATATCAATATCAGTAAATCAATTATCAGTAACTTCAGATATCAACTACTCATTTTCAAAACTCAGTTCTAAGCTTCAGAAAATCTCAGTTACAATATATATGTATATGTACAGTATTATGTACTCAGTGATTTCTATAGTATCAGTTATCCGCGTACTCTTACATTCGGTTAATCAATATTATTCAGTCAGTTATTGTTCATATATATGAACCCTTGCATTCAACCTTGCCTTATCTAACATACGAGTACATTATACGTACTGACTGCATACTCTTTCTTTGTACTAAGATGTCTTATATTATAGGTTCTAACGCTCAAGATCCCGACCATATTTAGATAGATCCAGTCTGCCATTGCAGATTTAGCAGTGAGTCCTCATCTATCGGGGATATGACTTTTTAGTTTATCAGTAGTTCAGTAGTTGGAGTTAGTTAGGGGTTTGTCCCATCAACTCCATATTCAGACAGTTCAGTTAAGGGCTTTTTAGACTAGACCAGTTCAGACAGTGATTATTTTTCAGATTTTTTTACCAGATGTTATTATTTATCAGTATTTATATTTTGAACCTTATGGAAATTCAACCTAATTCTGCATTTATTTCAGTATTACTAGTTAGTGCTTACAGCAAATATCAGTCATGGGTTTGCTTGTGGTCCTTCGGAATTGTAAGCACCATGTGGCATCCAGGGTGTAGTCTCAGGGCATTACAAACTTAATATCAGAGCCTAAGACTCAACAGAATCTTAGGGAGTGTGAAAGTCGCATCAAGTAGAGTCTGGAGCATGGGTGTGTAGCACGCCACACTTATGGATAGGAGGCTATGAGATATTTTAGGAAAAGTTTCCCTTCTTTCAGTATTCATGTTGTGCGAGTGAGCATGAGCTTAATTTAAACTTTTAGTTTAGTCCACTTCTTCCTTTTTTTACAGAACATGCCTCCCATAAGAACTAACGAAAGAAGAATCAGGAATCAGTCAGATCCTCAACCCGTTCAGGCAGATCCCCCGGACGAGCATGTCTCTTATGCAGAATTCAGAGTTGCATTCACTACTCTAGCCAATTACATAGTAGACGGCCAGCTGCTGTTTCGGTCAACCCAGTGGCCAATAGTGTTGTATCCAGGATTCGAGGCTTTACCCAAATGAATCCTTCTCTATTCTCAGGATCTATGTTAGAAGAGGATCCACAGGAATTCCTTGATTAGGTTTAGAAACTCATAGATATTATGGGAGTTACTTCTTGTGAGAGTGCTGAATTATTGGCTTATCATCTACAAGATATAGCTCATATGTGGTTTAAGCAGTGAAAGGTAGACACGGGCATAGATGTAGGGCTCATAGAGTGGGAAGAAATTGCTACTGCTTTTCTACATAGATTCTTTCCCTTAGATTTGAGAGAAGCCAAGGTTTTAGAGTTCATCAATCTCAGGCAAGGCAGTATAAGTGTGAAAGTGTATTCCCTAAAGTTTACTCAGTTAGCTAGGTATACTTCCCATGAGTAGTAGACAATTAGTCCAAAATGAGCAAGTTCGTATCTGGAGTGTTAGATAGTGTGGTTAAGGAGTGAACAACTGCGATGTTTATTAAGGAGATAGACATCTCTAGGTTTATGGTCAATGCTCAATAGATTAAGGAGCAGAAGCTTAAGAAGAAGGAAAAAGAGAATGAGAGGGCTAGAATAGGCAGTTTCAATTTCAATCAGCGTAAGACAGAAAGTGGTAACCGCTCCCAATTTTATCAAAAATCTTTAATTCCAGCTCTATCCTCAGCTAGTGCGCCAGTACCAAAGTTCAGGAATGGCAGTCATAATGGAGACCCAGGCTCCAAAAACCAGGGTAGTGTGAGCAGTGGTCGTACCTATCCACTTTTAGAAGAATGTGGTAGAAATTACCTAGGTATGTGTAAAGCCAGCAGTGATATGTGTTTTGGATGTCGTGAGTCTGGACACAGAGTCTGAGAATATCCTAAGGCTGGTTTGCAAAGTCAGCATAGTCATCCTCCAATTCCATCTGGTCGCCCGACTCAGCAGGGAACCACTTCAAGTACCACTATTGGTTAATGCCAGAATAGGTTTTATGCACTCCAGCTCCTCCATGACTAGGAAAGTTCTCCTAATATCATTACGGGTACATTATGAGTCTTTCATCCTTATGTTTATGCCTTATTAGATCCTAAAGCTTAACTTTCTTTATAACCCCTATATAATGGTCTTTCTTAGATTTACTCAGTTCTATGATCCAGTTACAGTAATAAACTTAGTATCCATTACCGTTGCATATTCAATCATGCATTCATGAATCAATTCAGTCATGTTTTTCATGCATCAGATATGCATGGTCAGTATGTAAACTCAGTGTATCAGTAGTTTCAGTAAAGTATTCATGATTCAGTCATTCATGTTCAATGTTAAACTCAGTCAATCAGTATTTCTCAGCTTGATTAGTCTAATTCGAGAATGAATGTTCCCAATGCGAAGAAATTATAATACCTCATATTTTCCTAACTTAATTTAAGTCTTAGTACATGAGTAATACTATGTAAAAATTTTGAAATACTTAGTATTTTCAATTTAGAGCCTGTCATTGCGTAGAAAATTCAATTAGTTTTCCAACGATATAAAATTCGCCCAAATTCGATACCCGGGTGAAGAGTTAGAGTCATTTTAGTGAAACAGTGTTCCACCTGCTGCTTCAGCTTTTCGTGGAGGCAGTTCAAATGGCAATTGCCATTTTCTAGTGAGCCAATATGATACCACCTCATCATGTCACCAGCCAATATCCCAATTATCACTTTTCCAGTGTTTCTCCGTGATAATGGCGCGTCGCGCCAAGGGCCAGTTCCCCATTCAGTGAGGCACCATGATGGTGCCGCATCGCGCAGTCAGCCTAGTTCCCAGTATTCCACTTTCTAGTGAGTCGGCGCGATTGTACCATGTCACGCCAGGGGTTAATTTTGAAAATCTTCGACAAAAATCCAACATTTTATCCAGGGTTAAATTAGTATTTTCCCATGATTTTGTTATATCTAGATATGGGATTAAAGCCCTAAAAATGTTTTAAGTCATTCATTATTCAATTTTTTCCCAAAATCAAGAGCTTTCTCTCTACAATACAAAACCCTAACTTCAAGAAACAAAAAGCAATCTCAAGAAATCCTCCAAGAACCCTCAAGAACTCTTATTCTCAGGTATTTAAGGTGTTCATTCATGGGTCCCTTTCCCCCATGAAGTTCAAGAACCCTTTTTAAACATACAAGATCTCATATTCATGATTTCCATGTTTGAATTAGATTGAATTCATGTTCATGATATTAGTTGGGTTTCGATCCTTGATTTAATTGCAAGTTTCATGAAAATTGAAAAGCATGTGTGATAAATATGTGATTATCTTGATAAATCCTTGAATTTACAAATTGATTAATGTATCATGATGTTTATGTGTTGGCCTTTATCATGTAAATAATATATTCTCCCCAAGTATTTGCTAAATTGCCAATGTGAAGTATATAGTCGAATCATGACAAGTTATTATCTGGTCCTAATCATGTACAAGCATATGCCCTACAAATGTTTGATGAAATGCATATGTGATTTGACTAGTGAAAGCATAACATGCCTTGAATTTTGGAGTTGGTGATTGGGTTTTCCTTTTATTAACGCCCATAAAAGTTGTAATAAGGTTTAGGAGGAGTGGAAAACTGAACCCCAAGTATATTGGGCCCTTTTAGATACTTCAAACAGTAGGAGAAGTAGTTTATGAGTTGGCCTTGCCTGTAGATTTTTCAACTGTTCATCTAATTTTCTATGTATCTATGTTGGGGCGGTATGTCCAGAATGAGTCTCATATGATTCTTCAGGACTTGGTTTAGTTGGATAAGAAGTAGACCTTCGTGGAGGACCCTGTTTGTATATTGGCCAGGGAGGTCAAATGGTTACGCTCGAGAGAGATTACTATGGTTAAGGTTTAGTGGAGACATCGTCTTGTAGAGAAAGATACTTGGGAGAATGAGAGTGAGATACGGGCCCAGTATAACCACCTGTTCGAGCCTTCAGGTACGCTATAAACCTTTATTTTTGTGGAAGAAAGTCCTTTTAGTAGTTGTATTGTAATGACCCACTAGGTCATTTTCTGCATTTCCACACTATTTTGACATATAGAGCTTTTCCATAACTTTCCAAAATTATTTATTACTAGTTGTAGCCAACAGTTTGTTTCATTTGTAGAGTTCATTTCCGATTTTAAAGTCTTCATTATTCAAAGTTGGATATCGGGCCTAAACTGCAAGCAAACGGCCTCGTATGCCAATTGTGACAATTCCATTATATCTAAAAAATCTATTTTAATATAGGGGGACCTTTGGTTCGAGTATTAAGGCTTTTAGACTCATTTTTAAGTATTAGCTGAATTTTGGTTAAAATAGCCATTTGGGTGTGGGACCCATATTTTATAGAAAAAACACTGGATGGAAATTTTGATGGCATCATTGATTCTGGAATGTCGAATTTCATACCATAGAATATTTGATTTGTGTTCACAAGATTCCGAATGAATTTTGATGGGCCGATCAAAAACTTAAAAGGGTTGTTAATCAGTTGGTGTAGCTACTCAAACAGACGTCGCTTCAGCGACCAACCTTGGTCCCTATCCCCCCTTCCCTGCCCCATCTTCTTTAGTGGAGTCCTTGTCAATTTAGCAAAAGGTCACTTTAGCGACACTTATCCACTTTATAAGAGGACAGACATTGGTTATGGCCCCTTAAGCGGTGATTTGTCGCATTAGTAACAACCACTTATGCAGTCAATTAGCCGCTAAAATTTTAGAAGACTTGGAGAATTTTAAAGCATGATCCTTGGGTGTTCGGGTGTGTTGGAGAATTCTTTGGTAGCGTTTCCTCATCAAGATTTTTGAAAGTTTCCTTAACTTCATAATTAAGTCTCCAATTTATACCCAAATCCCTAGATGCTTTGTGGGATGATTTGAGGGATTATTTGTGCTTGAATTTTGCCTATTTATAGGGTAAATTATCCTTGAGCTTAGAGGGAGATTTTGACGATTTCACAATTGTGATTCCACAACCGGATCCTATATGGAATTTTTAGGCTCGATTTTGGACTTGAAGCATTTATATTCAATATGGGTATAGTTATGCTTACAGTAATATATATATTATTCTTTTGATAGCGTGGCATTATGAAAAGGCTTTGCAAAAGAAAAAAACTCTGATTTAGTTGACTTTCTCGGCTAGGTAGGCTAGGCTTACTTTGTTTCTAGATTGATCTATATTATAGTATGAGTATAGTATTATGCTTGTTTTGGGTTGGAACTTACGGGTTGGTTGTATGTTTAGTGAAATTTGGCATATTTAACCATTTTTAAGTAGAATTGATCTATTCCTCCTTTCATTGAGTCAAATTTTTGCCTTAGGACTTATTTAGACTTAGTTAACACTTTATAGTGGAACTTGGAAGCCTTAGTCCAGTTTGGGTAGGAATTGTCATATATGGACTTTCGGGGTTAGTAGTGGGCTCAGTTGGCTCTCTTTTAGGTCAAATATCTTCACTAGTTCTTTGTATACCTAGAAGACCTTTTTTTATCATCTTATGTAAATCCTTGAGCCTTAGTATGATTTATACATCTTCTCCAAGATCTTGACTAGACTTGTTACCTTGTATTTACTTTAAAAATCAATCTAAGTACAGTATTACTATTCACTTATGATACTAACTTCACAATTCAAGTCTGTCATATATGCTACTAGCTTCTGATTTAAGTCTGAAATTTGTTCTTCACTTATGATGTTGAGGATCTGGTTTGAGTCTGGTGGCCATGGCACGTGAGGGACTCTTATATATGGTTTGGTGGTTAATTACTTTATAATAATTATTATTGTCGGTGGTTCTCTCATAATGGCATCCAACGGGCTTATGGGAGCTCGGTTATGTTGTTTTTCTCTTGTTTGCATCACTAGGCTTATAAGGGTCCGACTAGGCTATAGTTAGCTTCTGTTCTTTTGACTTTACTTACCTCGTTATTTATTAACTTTCAGTCAGAGCATTATTCCAGGTTTGTCTGTTCTCCCTGAATTAGCTTACATTCTCGTATCTTATTAAGTTTTTATTATGATTTAGCTCAGTCGGATAATGATGCCTACTGAGTAACCATTTTCTTAGTACCCATGCTTCCCTTCTGCATATTTTTTTGATGTAGGTATGAGTACTAGCTACCATTGTTGAAATTCTATCTATCTTATTCATAGTGTTTGGAGATAAAGTGTGCTCTTAAAGTCGGAGCTGATTCTCTATCCTTCCATTCTTTTGGACTATCTTAGGTTATCATGAATACCTATATATTGGATGCTATTAGTACTCTTTTTCTTTTAGATTTAGTGTCTCTTGTACCAACCTCACTAGGTCGTGGGATATCCTTTTGCTTTCTTTCTCTCCCTCTTATATATATATATATATATATAAGTCGTTGTGCTTATATTTTATTACATACAATCCTAGTGTATGCTTGATTTTGGTATTCATTATACCATCCACCAGTTATCCCATTACTTGTCGTTCCAGGCTAGAGTTTTGGCGCACGTACTAGTGGGTTAAAATAGATGCCATCATGACTCACGAAATTGTCATTAAAAATCGGAATCAGAGAGCCTAAGTTCACTAGTATTGTTTGTACAAGAGTAAGTATCAAGTAGAGTCTCGTGAATCAAAATGATAACGTTTGTTTCTTATCTTTGGGAGGCTATAGGAAATTCTTATGAAATGGTCACTTTCTTCACACATTTTGTGCATTGCGTGAGTGTTGGGTTCTTAAATTTACATTGTTACACTCTTGTACAGCTGGCCAGGATGCAATCTATGACTATTAGATGAGGACCCTTAGACCACGACTAGGGCTCCTGTTAAAGGTCATGTCCGACCTTAAGGCCGAGGTCAGGTAAGAGTTGCAGCCACAGATAGGGGTCAGGATGAGTTAGACATCTTCTCCAAACTATTGACTGGACTTGTTACCTTGTATTTAATTTAAAATCGAACACAGTAAATCCCATGCCTTCCTTGGGGAAAGTCAAACTTGGGGTAAAGTCAACAACTCTTTGAGATTTTGAAAGTGCTTCTCGCAATCATTTGACCACTGAAATACAATCTTCTTCTAAGTCAACTTGGTTAAAGGAGCCACAATAGAAAAAACTCTACCAAACACCAATAATAGCACTCTGTAGGAGAAGTAGGCATATCCCAATCAAGAATCATAGCTATCTCTTCCAGATCGATAATAATACCATCCTTAGTCACCACGTAACAAAACAAGGAGAGAGAATCCAACAAAACATCATACGTTGAGAACTTGGCATAATTTCTCATCTCGCAACCTTTGAAGTAAAGTCCTCAAGTATCGCACATGATCTGCCTTTCTCCTGGAATAAACCAAGACATCATATATTAATACAATAACAAAGGAGTCAAGATACGATCAAAATATCTAATTCATCAACTCCATCAATGTTATTATGGCATTGTTTAACCCAAAAGAAATGATGAAAAACTCAAAATGCCCATCTAGTGTCTGAAAGCTATCTTCAGAACATCCGAAGCTCTGATCCTCAACTGGTGATACTCGAATCTCAAGTCAATCTTAGAAAATATCGAAGCACCTTATAGTTGGTCAAATAGATCATAAATGCAAGGAAAAGTATACTTTTTCTTGATGGTCACCTTTTTCAAACGTTGATAGTCGATACACATCCACATAGAACCATCTTTCTTCTTCCAAAACAAGATAGGAGCACCCCAAGGAGACACACTAGGTCCAATGAAACCCTTAATAAATTTTTCAATTGTTCCTTCAATTCATTTAACTCAGTTAGGGCCATCCTATAACGATAAAAATGGAAATGGGCTTAGTGCTCATCTCAACATCAATAGCAAAGTCATTATCACGGTCTAGAGGCATACCAGGAAAATATGTAGGAAACACGTCCTGAAACTCCCTAACTACTTAAATTGAATCCAAAGAAAGCGGTAAAGCAACATAAGTATTGTGAACAAAAGCCAAATTAGACAAACACCCCTTTTCTACCATACGATGAGTGCATAGAAAAGATATAACCCCCTTCAGACCTAATTTAGCGTACCCTTTCATGACAACCTTGGCACATTCAAGGGAGCTAAAGTCATAGTCTTAGCATAATAAATTAAAATAGAATGATAGGAATATAACCAATCCATACCTAAGATAACATTAAAATAAACTATGTCTAGGATAATCAAGTCTACCCAAGTGTCATATCCCGCAAATATCATTACATATGATCAGTACACCTAATCCTCCACTAAAGAATCTTTTGCGGAGGTAGAAACACATAGAGGCATAGCAAGGGTATCATACATAGCATCAAAAATAGTAGCAATATATGTAGACACATAGGAAAATGTAGACCCAGGGTCAAATAAAACAGATTCAAAATGATGGAAAATTGGGATGATACCTGTGATAATTGCATTAGAATCCTCTACATCTAGAATCCCAGATATAGCATTAAACTGACCACACCTACTCCCAAATTGAGCTATCCCATATCCACCACTACAATCTCCTGAGATCAACCTCGACCACCTCTAGAACCACCCCTACAACTCAATGAACCATCTCTAATCTCTGAAATAGGAGTAGGGAAAAGCTGAAAATGATAACTTTCTGGGAGAAACCAATACATGCTATGGGCATTCCCTTATGTAATGTCCAATCTCATGACATATGAGTAACACTATACTAATATCATCATGCTGAGAAGAACTAGAATGAATTACCTACCCTAAAGAACCAAAATATGAGCCTTTACCCGCACAACTTAAACCCTATATACCTGGAGCCACAAAAAACCATAAGCTTACAACTCAAGCTTTGCAAAACTTCCTAAACTAGTTTACCATGATAACTATGAGAACGTCTCCTAGAGAAATCTTTACCTCGGGATATATGTCCACTAAACTCACCCTGTAAATGTAACTTCTTAGAGCCACTCTGAGTAGTATGACTAATCGACTGAATCAACTTAGCATCCTTAATAATACTCTAGAAAGAATCTGCCGAGACTACCATCTAGGATATAGATAGCTGATAAGAGATATTTAATCAATTGATAAACTTCCTAATCTTCTTTAACTTAGTGGAGATAATAGTAGCAAAATATCTGGTTAATGCACAAACATGTGACTCATACTCTACAATAGTCGTAGAGCCCTACGTTAACTGATCAAACTCATCTCTCATTTGATTCGTCAAATTATAAGGCGCAAACCTCTCCAAAAAGCCTCAAAAAATGGAGTCCATGTCATAGAAAGCAAATAATGGTCTAAAACTAATAAAAGACCTCCATCACTATTTAGCCATATGAGTAACCTATTATATAGAATAAGCAACTCAATGGGACTCAAGGAATACAAGGTTAAGCTAACACTCATAGAGGTCCTCTCTAATAGCACCACTAAACTTGGGAGGAACCTAGAAAGTAAATCTCTTAAACCTCTTATGACCATCAGAAGACATCACAGGAGCTAAAGTAATAGGAAGAAGAATAAGTCAAATAGATGTGAATCAATGCATTGGAGTACCACAAAAGATAGGTGTATCCCTAAAATCGGAATAACATAAGTAGAAATGTCAAAGAAATACCCGATACACATATATGAACATCAGTCAGGGGAACGCCATCTAGAAAACTCAAGAGACAAATCAATAAATCCTGTAACACTGTGGTATCAACTAAACCCTATGGACCTAACCTGGACCCCCATAATCTATCTAATAATCATCCTCGGCAAAGTCAACCTCAGGATCAGGTGAGGTAGCTCTAGAATATACATAAACTAGGGAATCTTCTCATTTCTATCCTCTACTTTCGAGTTAAGCAAGACTCCTTCCTAGCCTCCTGATTGGGGTTCCAACAGCGGTGGTCTCTAAACATCCCTAGCATCTCTATTGTATGGGATATTCATCAATAGGTCCCTTCCGCCCATTGAGTCCCATGTATTCCCTACTTTTATAAGTATAAACTCATTTCCCCAATTGGTAAAATTTCATGTAGATTATGAATTTTATAAATATCTTCTCAATTGTTTTGATTTTAAGCCATGAAAATATATTCCCTCATGATAATGGTGTTTCCATATATTTAATAATGCAAATGTCCACTTCATGATTAGTTATTGAAATATGGAGCATTATTCAAGATTTTTTCTCTACCATGGATTGTTTAATTTTGCATTAGATAGTGTTGGTTTGTTAAGAACACCCGATACCTAGGAAAAGCATGCATGTTATAGTTTTCAGGTTATAAGTTATTCAGAGTATGCTTGTATCATTAAATTTTGGATATTTTCATAATGACCACTTATAAGTACCAAACCATGTTAAATGAATATCCATAACAATGTCATTCAGTTGGGTGTAATACTTAGCACCGAGTGAACACAGGGATGGCGGCTCCCTCATCAGTTAGGCATGAGTCGTTAGTAGTAGTCCCTAAGTTCTAGACCTATGGCACAACTATAAATTATGATGGGTCCCTCATATGTAGAGGCATAACCCACTTATTCTTTGGGAAATTAGATTAGTGGATCCACGCTAGCCAGTGTCAGTACCCGTGGTAAGGTATTGACACCCTTCCAAATGGGATTACAGGTTGGACCCTGATCAGCTCAGATTGGGGTATGACGGTTAAATTTTATCTTCTACAGTCTCAGTTCAGTATTCAAATTATACCAGTTATTATTTGAATGACCAAGTAACCAGTCTATCGTTTATTCAGGTAAACGGATTTATAGATTATTTTTCTACATGCTTTACTTGGTCTTACATTCTATTTATGTGTTAATACATTCATAATCAGTACCATTATATATTTATACATATCAATTATTCCTTCTCTCACATACCAGTACATTCAAAGTAGTAATTGCATAGGTTCGAACAGGCAGTTCCCCAATCATAATTAGACAGTTTGTGTGCCACTCATCTACAGTATTGGTGAGTCCTTATCAGTCGAGGGACAATTATATTACTTACTATGCTTTCCAGTATTTTAGTTCATGTTTATTTTTAGTAGTCAGGGTTAGTTAGGGACCTGTACCAACAACTCATCATATGTAGAGGCTTTTAGACAGTCAGACAGTTAGTTATATTTTTCAGTGATGTGTTCAGACTCCTTTATTATTGACTTAACTATTTAAACATTTATCAAATGTCTTCTGCATAGTATTTTGTTATTATCCTTGAGTATTTACAGCTATTGTTAGATCATGGGTTAGCTTAGGGTCACTTGTGGCCTTCAGCACCATGTTACAACTAGGAGGTATCCTCGGGTCATGACAATACCCCCTCAAATATAGATATGAACATCTACATACTGATCCACGAGACTCTACTAGACATCTTACTCTTACACTTATGACACCAGTGAACCTGGCATCTCAGATATCAAATTGTCACGACCCTAAAATTGAGGTCGTTGGCACCAACTTCAGCCCAACCTTAGCAGGTAAGACAAATCCCACAAAAATAATAAAAATTCAAATAAACAGAAAGAAAACCCATAAATGTAAGACTTCTAGAACGAAGTCAAGCTATAACATAACACAGCGAAAATCCAAGGAAAATACATGAATCCTAAAAATTGTGTCATATGTAGAAGAGCATCTAATGCATAGTCTGGAAACCAAAAGCACAACTCTATCTCAGAATACCAATAGATACAAGATAAGTCAAATGGAGGCTAGAATAAGGCTCCAAATGGGTAGCTCACTAGAAACTCTAGAAAGTCAACTGTCACCATATGACTAAGCTACTGCACCTCGTACTCCCATTGGGATCTACATCAAAAGGATGCAGTAGGAGTGAGTAGAGTCAATTTATAATCAGTATATATCATAGGCCGACTGAGCATAGTAGAAAATAATACAAGTAAATTATACTATGTGCACATTACCTAAAAAATATAAAAGTTATCAAACAATTGCTCATACTGTCTCCACTAATAGTTATAAAAGATAAGGTAAAAAAGGGGGAAGCTACATATACAATCAACAATTACTGAAAAAGAAACACAATAGATGCAAATGTCATGCAATGCAATAAAATGATATGGAATGGTGGGACTGATGTATATACCTTCCAAGCCTCAGCGCTTTATAAAAGATCCATGGGGGGGTTTATAACTCATATACTTGCATAATCTCAACAAACCGTATGGAAAAACAACCTCCGGTAGGTTTTCCAATATGTCATAATCCACCTTACCGACAATGAACTCAGCCAAGGTTTTGTAAAATAAAATTTCTATTATTCTTTCAAAATCATAGTATCTCAGTGGTATCAAGTAATCATGAACATTTGTAGATGATAAGAGGGTATAATGCTCAACACCAATAAGTATGAAGATAAACATAAACTTAGTACAGGAATGAATAAGCTCAGAATCTACTCCATATGACAATGATTCAGGAATAAAATTCTTAATAATGCACCACTGGTATGAATAGACATGTAAGTTGTGAAGAATTTTACTGAAGACACCTCATTCAGGTACCAATTATGTGATAAAAGTAATTAACTACTCAAATAAGACCTATAGATCTAGTCAAGCCCCTACTTGGGTGACAAAATGATAAAATATATCAAATAATGCACAAATAAGGCTTAGATCATCAAATAAAGCCCCCACACAAGCAACACGATATTTACCACCTCTCAAATCAATAATAATGAGCATATAAGCCCACAAATGCGCAATACAACAAAATATACTAATCTTAAAATATGATTCTCATGACTAATTCTATAACCCATAGCATGCTTTACTAGTTCATTAACTACACAGTCTAGTCTGAAAGAAGTTAAGTCATAAGCTACCTAAAAGTACTGAAATCCATTACTAAAACCCACAAAGAGAAGCCTTCCATCTTTGCACCACGATCTAAAACTATCAAAAACATCATGTACGCATCAAGAGAAAGCTAACAATATGGATATTAGCTATAGTTAAAATGGGTCCAAAAATAGTCTAAAAATGTGTTGAAAATCAAAATTTTATTTTAAAAACATGTCTTCCAAGCTCATAGGTGTCTACAGTTGGAAACCAACTTGAAAAAGAGTTTAAAATGAGATTTAAATAGAAGAACAACCAACTTAAAGCTTTAGCTGTAAAAACCCCAAAAATTTATCTTGAAATCGAGAAATAAATATGATTTTGAAGAAATAATCAACGGAATTTAATGGGAAGATGAATTTGGAGCTTACCCAAGTTAGAATAGTGAGTAAAACCCTAGAAATCATCTTTTCCCCAAGATCCAAAGTCCAAAAATGGTGAAAATTACGAAAAAGAAGTATTTATAATATTTTGTGAACAACGTCTCGCGATCGCAGACCCCCTCCTCATGATCGGTAGGGTCAACATTGAACAACTTAAACCTGGTCATCACGATCGTGAGAGAACAACCATACAAACTGCAATGGACAAACCCGACTCGATGCACCAAAATACACACTACGATCGTGGTCCACCTACTATACTATCACAATGGAGGATGTCATTGAGGCTCGTGATTACGCATATGGACATGGGATAACAATGAAGGCCTAAAACACCAGACATCAGTTGTTGCACCAGCTGAAGATTCTACTTCAATGTCTCCGAACAGACCTCTACAACCAAATCATATATGCTACTATAGCCAAATCATATGTGCTACTAGGCTATTTTTGATGTTTTAGATTCAATAGCAGTGTCGGATATTCAAAATGAGATGATTTTCAACAAACTAGCCCCTGGGACCACTAAACGCTTAGTTTAACTAGTTTCTCAAGCGGAGGATAGAAATGCAAAATAGAGGTTCTACATCCGAACCAACTCCACTACTAACCTAAAATCGACGTCCCAGATCTAATGGAGTTGTATAAATCATCATCTGGTGCTTGAAACACAAAATATTGACCAAAGTAAAACTAAAGGCTTTTT
Organism: Capsicum pubescens; assembly: GCA_030864215.1. Taxonomy (NCBI): domain Eukaryota; kingdom Viridiplantae; phylum Streptophyta; class Magnoliopsida; order Solanales; family Solanaceae; genus Capsicum; species Capsicum pubescens. The sequence continues at coordinate 207,469,382 of CM061547.1, forward strand.
GAAGCCTCTAAAAGTGTCGAACTATCCCAAATTATTTCAGAATGCATCAGGGACCGTGCCACCCATCCCTACATCTCAAAATTAACATGTAACAATTATGGGGATGAACAAAATAGTCAAAACAATAAAAAAGAAAGTTTCACATATCAAGTTGTTACAGGGCTCGAATGTCTAGTGTATATATACTCCCTCAACTCTCTCTTAACTAACTCACATACATTCACTAACCTGCCAGATTATTGACTACTACAATATTAACTAACTTTCAATTACTTAGTTAATTACTATAGATAAGTAAATGATATTTCAACCCTTGCTCCTTTAGGAAGTTAAATGGGGCATGCCTTGAATTATTGTTGTAAAATATTGCTATTAGTTGGTGTGGACAACTGCCGATGATATTCGAACTAGTTAACTTTAACAAACAAAAATTAATAGTATTTATATACAATTAAAATGAGGAAGGAAAAAAATTTTAAAAATTTTTAGTTAAGCATAAATTGAACATCAATATCAAATAAGCAGCCTCAAGATAAGGAAAGATTATTAAAAGATTATAGTCAGAAAAAAAGAAGAATGTGGATCATTTATGACAAAGTGAATATTACTGTATTTTTATGACACGGATTATATTTTAAAACTTGTACAGATTTAAAAAATAAAGTTTAGAAAAAAAATAAGAAGCAAAGCACATTTTGTACGTGTAATATATAAACAATACATATATATATTTAGCTTATTTTCTTTTATACATATATTGAGATGTAATTTTTGAAATAATGTAAATTGAAGGTAGAGATTAAACATTTTAATTTAATATACTTTTATAAATATTGTTGAATCTATTGTCTTTCAATGTTTTCGGGTACAAGAATCTATAATTTGACACAATAACTTCAACACTAGTTCAAGTTTAAAACAAGAACACCATAATGCCCAACAATAATCTTAACACAAGATCAAAGTGATCTTTCTAAGAAGTGTGTTTTATTTTTTCAGAAATTAAGATGAAATAGAAATGTAAATCCAAGTCCCCCGACTTCACGGAGTGTCCTTAAGGAATAATTCCCCTCACTGTACATGAGGTTTTGGAATCTTCCTCCCAGGCTAAAATGGCTTTCAATCCAACTAAAGTGGTACCTCAAATAATTGGATTCGTCGAAGTCACTCAACGATTTGATTGATCACAAGGAATGTTTTGAAGACAATAAGAGTTTGTATTTCAAAAAAAAATTCATTCCTAAACCTGTGGATAAATGCAGGTTTATATAGCCATCAAGTGCCCCTTCTGAAAGGTGGAAATAGTTCATCCAAAAAGGTGTATCCTTTGGAAGAGTTAAGTTTTTTCATTTGAAACATTGTGTCTTTTTCTGAACAAACACAACTATCTGAACAGTCATTCCTTTTCCAAAATATTATGTATTTTTATAAAAGGTTGTGTCCCTCCATTTTACATTCACACCAGTTGAACCCAACAATCCCCCACATGAATGGGGAATGGCTATTCTTTGTAAAAATTTAAGAACAAATATGTGATCATCAAGAAAAGATTGATTGCATCTAGATAAGTGGGTTTTCCCTTGAACTTTCCGTAGTAAACATGCATCGGATGCACTCAGTCAATTGGTAGATTTGATATCTTTGAACCATCGAACTTTAATGTACACCTATACAACACATGTCAGACAACCAGTTTTTTACCATTTATGGTTCTCACGGTTTTGTTCTTTTCAGCCATGAACGCGTCCCAGTTTCAAGAGATCTTAGAGAACAGGCCTTTATTAACATTCTCCTTGAAGTGGCTTCCACTTCGCCCTCACATAGGTGATTTCTAAATGCTCAATCCTAGAGATTTAAACTATTTGGTCAAATCTTCCAAATTTAGGTAATTATTAAAAGATTTTTCACCTTAAGTCTTATCGTTGTTTACTAAATATCCTCTACATCATGAGAATGGGTTGGTATTTTGATAATGTTGAACCTAGCTCATGGAATCTCCAATTTTCTAGGTAGAGTTACTGCCATCCTAACTCGTCTTAGGCCTTAAACCTATTCCTTTGGATGTTCTCTCAACTCCTTCTCTAGATAGGCCTTTTGTAAATGGATCCGACATATTATCCTTTGACTTCACATAGTCAACGGTGATAATTCCACTAGAGAGAAGTTTTCAAACGATATTAGCTCTGTCTTATGTGATGAGATTTACTGTTGTACATCATGCTCCCTACCCTACCTATCGCCGCTAGTATATCACAGTGTATACATACTGTTGTCATTGGTTTGTGCCAATAAGGAATATCTTCTAAGAAATTTCGGAGACATTCTACTTTTCCACCGACTTTATCTAATATGATAAATTCAGATTCCATTATAGAGAGAGCAATACAAGTCTGTTTGGATGATTTCCAAGAGACAGCTCCTCTATCGATAGTAAATACATATCGATTCGTGGATTTTACTTCATTTGATCCGGTGATCCAATTTGTATCACTATATACTTCAATTACCACAGTATATTTATAATAATGCAAAGCGTAGTCTTGAGTGTATTTAAGATACCCAAAAACTCTTTTCATTGCCATCCAATGAGTTTTATTAGGATTACTCGTGTACCGACTCAACTTACTTATAGCGCATGCTATGTCTGGTTATGTACAGTTCATTATATACATTAAATATCCTAATACTCTTGTGTTCTCCAATTGTAAGTCACTTTTACCTTTATTCTTTCGAAGTGCAAAGCTCACATCCAATGGAGTCTTGGCATTACCAAATTTCATATACTTGAATTTCTCCAGTACCTTTTCAATGTAATGAGACTGTGACAATGCCAAACCTTGTAGAGTTTTTTAGATTTTTATCCCTAAAATCACATCCTCAACTCCAAGGTCTTTCATATCGAACTTGTTTCGAGCATTCGTTTTGTTGCATTTATGTCTGTAATGTCTCTACTAATTATCAACATATCATCCACATATAAACAGACAATGACTTGGTGATTTTGAGTGTCTTTAATATAAACACATTTATCACATTCATTAATTTTGAATCCGTTTGCCAACATGTATAGGTCAAACTTTGCATTCCATTACTTAGGTGTTTGTTTTAGTCCATAAAGTGACTTAACAAGTTTACATACCTTATTTTCTTTTCCTAGAACAAAAAAACCCTCTGGTTGTTCCATGTAAATCTCTTCCTCTAATTCTCCATCTAGGAATGCGGTTTTCACATCCATTTGATGGATTTCAAGACCACATACCGTCGCCAAGGTAATTAACATTTGAATCGACGTTATCCTTGTTATCGGTGAGTATGTATCAAAGTAATCAAGGAAATCTTTTTGTTTGGAGTCTTTTACTACAAGTATTGCCTTGTATTTGTCAATAGCACCATCCGCTTTTATTTTCCTTTTGAATATCCATTTAAATCCTAATGGTTTATTTCTTGGAGAAAGATCAACAAACTCCCATGTATGGTTTCTTAAGATTGAATCAATCTTACTATCGACTGCCTCTTTCCAAAAGGATGAGTCCGATGACGCCATCGCTTCTTTAAATATTTGAGGCTTATTTTCTAAGAGAAATATTACAAAATCCGATCCAAATGAGGTTGATATTTTTTTGCGTGTACTCTATCTCGAATTCTCATCATTATGTACATTCTCACTTGGTTCATCTCGAGATCGTTTAGACCCTTCACTAGACTGTTCATGTCTAGTTTTATACGGGTAAATGCTTTCAAAGAATTCAACATTATCTGACTCAATTATCGTATTTTTATTAATATCTGAATGTTCGAATTTATGAACCAAAAATCGACATGCTTTACTACTTTTAGCATATCCTATAAATATGCAGTTCACTGTCTTAGGTTCTATCTTAACCCTTTTTGGCATCAAAACTTGGACCTTTGCTAGACATCCCCACACTTTGAAATATTTCATGTTGGGTTTCCTTCATTTCCATTTTTCATAAAGAATTGATTGTGTCTTACTATGGGAAACTCTATTTAGTATATGGTTGGTTGTAAAGATAGACACCCCTCACAAGTTTTGCAGAAAACCTGAACTTATAAGTAAGGCATTCATCATTTCCTTTAAAGTACGGTTTTTCCTTTCCGCAATTCCATTAGATAAAGGTGAATATGGGGTCGTATTTTGATGGACAATTCCATTCTCTACACATATTTCAGCGAAAGGGAGATTGATATTCTCCACCCCTATCACTTCTTATAGTTTTGATCTTTTTCTCTTACTGATTTTAAACTTCGGTTTTGTATTGCCTAAACGCATCGATTGCTTCATCCTTACTATTAAGCAAGTAGACATACCAATATCTAGTATAATCGTCAATAAAAGTTATGAAATACTTTTTCCCACCATGTGATGGTGTTGACTTCATAACAAATGTCAATGTGGATTAAGCCTAAGGGATTGGAATTCCTTTCAATGGACTTATACGGATGCTTAGCTTACTTTGATTACACACAAGTTTGACACTTTGATTTATTGCACTCAAAGTTTGGCAAAACTTCTAAATTAATCAGTTTTCATTGTGTTTTGTAATTAACATGGCCAAGTCATTCATGCCACAAAGTGGGAGACTCAATCAAGTAAGAAGAATTTAAACTTTTATTGATTTCAACATTCATTACAATCATTTTGAATAGGCCCTCATTGAGGTAGACTTTTCCTATATACACTTCTCCTTTACTAAGTATAATTTTTTTGGAAACAAATACACATTTGAATATGTTCTTGTCTAGAAGTAAAACAGAAGTCAAATTCTTTCACAACTCAAGAACATACAAGACATTATTAAGTGTCAACACTTTGCCGAAAGTCATCTTCAAGCACACTTTTATTTTTCTTCCACTTTTGCAGTAGCGGAGTTCGCCATGTAGATCTTTTCTTCTACTTGAGCCGGAGTGAACATCGAAAACAACTTTTTGTTAGCACAAACATGGCGGGTGGCACCAGAATCCATCCACCATTCGCAAGAATTTCCCACCAAGTTGTATTCGGAAAGCATAGCACACAGATCATCGAGTTTTTTCTTAGACTTAGCCAGATTTACTTTGTCCTTCTTCATCCCTTTCTTCAGGGCATGACAATTCGTAGACTTACGGAAAATCTTGCCACAATTGAAGCACTTTCCCTTGAATTTCTTCTTGGGTTGATTGCTTTTATTTCCAGCTTTCTTTTGTTTTTTAGAGTTATTTTGGTCATCTTCTACAATATTTGCTCCACTCATTGCAGAATTACCTCTTGACCTTTTTTCTGCAACCTTATTATCTTCTCCAATGCGTAGTCGTACAATCAGATCTTCGACTTACATCTCCTTACATTTGAGTTTCAAATAGTTTTTGAAGTCTTTCCATATAGGTGGTAGCTTCAGTATTATTACAGCTACTTGAAATGCTTCATTCATAATTAAACCTACAATAAAGTTCATGTGAATACTAAGAACATTTATAAATTGTTCAACAATGGTATTTGTCAAAATCATACCTTCTGCTAGGAGATCATGAGTGATCACTTGTAGTTTCCACACTTGGAAAACAACAGACTTGTTGTTTATTATTTTGTACTCCGGGAATCTTGCAACAAAGAACTTTTTAGTTCAGGCATCCTCCGTCTTGTACTTCCATTCTAGCACTCCCCATAACTCTTTTGCAGACTTAGTTTTTCTATACACATTGCAAAGGTCATCTTGGAGACCACTCAAGATATAATTCCTGTAAAAAAAATCTGAGTGTTTCCAAGCCTCCACAATCATGAAGCGTTCTTTTTTAAAGGTTCCTTCGGGCAACTCCATAGCTTTCTCAACCGTGAACCTGTGAAGGCAGAGAGTTATGAGATAGAAGAATATTTTCTGTTGCCATCTCTTGAAGACAATACCCGTTAATTTTTTGGATTTCTCCGCCGGTGCCATAGCATGCGGAGCATTAGTACGACTCATCGTGGCAATACAAGTTGCCGACATAATCGTTCCAAGATCATGCATTTGACTATCAGTTGTCATGCTACTAATAAAGTTCCAGCAACTTTTAACACCGCTTGTTTCTAGTTTAACGATGAATTTTTTATGACTTCCAATCGTCAACCGAGTAATCATTAACTTGTGATGAAGATTTTATGTCTTCAAATCACTAGTTAAGTTCAAACGAAGTAGAAAGCTAAAAGCTTTAATCTCCAGAAATCAAGCAATACAGATTCCAAAAAAAAAACTTTAGAGAAAAGAAAATTTCACCAAACAAGCAAAAAAAAAATATTTTTTTTCAAAAATTATTCCTTAAGATTGTTGTCTTTCAATGTTTTCGGGTACAAGAATCTGTAATTTGACACAATAAATTCAACACTAGTTCAAGTTTAAAATAAGAACACTATGAAGTACAACAACACCCTCATCACAAGATCAAAGTGATCTTTCTAAGAAGTGTGTTTTATTTTTTTCAGAAATTAAGATGAAATAGAAATGTAAAGCAAAGTCCCCCGACTTCGTAGAGTGTGCTTAAGAAATAATTCCCCTCACTGTACCCGAGGTTTAGAATCTTCCTACCAGGATAAAATGACTTTCAATCCAACTATAGTTGTACTCAAATAATTGGATTCGTCGAACTCACTCAACGATTTAATTGATCACAAGGAATGTTTGCAAAATAAGAAGAGTTTGTATTTCAGCAAAAAAAATTCATTCCTAAACCTGTCGATAAATGCAGGTTCATATAGCCACCAAGTGCCCCATACGAACAGTGGAAATGGTTCATCCATAAAGGTGTATCCTTTGAAAGAGTCAAGTATTTTCATTCAAAACATTGTGTCTTTTTCTGAATAGATACAACTATCTGAACAGTCACTCCTTTTCCAAAATAATGTCTTTTCATAAAAGGTTGTCTCCCTCTATTTTCCATTCACACTAATTGAACCCAACAGAATCGTCCATCTCTTAATTTTTGAATAAGAAGATTAGTCCTTACTAATCAAACATCTTCATATATAATTCTAATATGAATCATTATAGCAGATACATAACTTATTCACAATATAAGTATATATGGGCAAAAAGCTTAAACTTTAAATAGATGTTGTTTCACCAAAGCGCACACGCAAGTGTATATGGTCCATCCAAGTAATAAAGTGACTTTATGAAAATCAAAGCATCGATCCCTCGGGAACTTGTGTTAAACAACTATCCAATTCTAGCTCAACTATCAAGATTACGCAAGTGCTATAGTAATCAAAAGTGTTCTAGAGTTATAGAATGAAAGAAAAGTAAACAATATGGTAAATTAAAGGTTCTTGAACAACAATGGGCAGAAACACAAGGTTAAGGCACTCCGAACAATCATACCAAGCTATATAACTTCATTGCTTAGTTTAATTATCTTGATTGTTGATCCACGGGGTTGATATTATGACTAATGTCTTCTGAACATCTAATCAGCTATTTAACATAGCCCCGCAACTACATTGTTGAGCGGAGATGCGAGAACTAAGTTAAATGAATTCATTTTTTATTCCAAAATTGAACCAAATAGGGTGTATTAGGTATATTCTTATCCTAAACACAAATCATATCTTCATTCAAGTGATAGATTATGATCCTATTCCATCTACCCCACGTTTTATCCTTTCGTTTCTCCTTCCGAGCTCGTGATAAAATTAAGCATGTATTCAAAGGGTCACGAATTCTTAAAATAGTCCTCACAAGGATAAATAAACAATCAACAATTATAAATAACAAAAATGAATTCAATTCATAACAAAAGTAATCATGTTCTTGGCCTTAACCCCGGAAAAGAGTATTTAGCCACTCATGGACATAAATGTAATCACAATAGATGAATCCATGTTTTAACCAATAAACAAACCAAAGTAAAGGAAAAAATACTAATTTAATCCTTATCCAGCATATCTCCAAGCCCCAAGGTCATTCAAGGTGTTTTCCAAAGAGTTGAAGTGTCCTCTTTAGAGTTGAAATAAATTGCTGAATTGAACTTAGCCTCCGTGCCAAACCCATATCGCGCATCCTAGGGGTCGTGGATCTCTGATATAATGCAGGATTATTGTAATTGGGATTCCAAAATGTAACCAAGAGAGTTTCACACCCCTAAAGTGGTGGCTAAGTGTAACACCCCAAAAATACACCTTGGATGCCATACGGAGCTTATGGTCCCGAAAAACCACAAGCTAACCCATGAACTGGTACTTGATATGAGTACTGAATAACAATAATAAAATACACATGTGCAGAATACATGAATACGCCATAAGGTTTTAAATACTAAAACATTACTGAATCAGAAGTCTGAAAACAACTGCCATAAAATAACGGTCTAAAAATTGATAAAAGTAATGACAAACTGATTGAGTGTCTGAAGTGTTTGAAAGCCTTTAAAACTAACTGAATAAGAGTTGAAGGTATAGGCCCTAACTAACTCCAACTGACTACTAAATTGAAAACACTGTAATAAACACAATCAATCCTTGAAATCTAAAGACTCACCACTGCTACTGTTGCGGATACGCTGGAATATCTAAGTGTGGTTGGGAACCTGAGCGTCTGAACCTATGATATGAGAAATCATAGGTCAAGACATGGATATGCGGTCAGTACTTTGAATGTACTGGTATGCTAGATGAGATTAGGCTGATTTGCATGGGTTATGTACATGAGTAATAACTGACTGAATGAATAGCATGAGGTAACTGTATAACTGATATGAATGCGCGAATGCTGTAAAATCAGAGAATGCATAACCAAGCATATAACATGATTCTTAAATAGTCTGTAAACTGAAATACTGCAACCTATTAACTAACTATCTGATAACTGTATGTTATGGTCAATGCAAACCTGAATTGAATTGCACTAAATACTAGACTGAGACTGTGGGAGGTATCATATAACCAATATGCCTCAATCTGAGTTAATTGGAGTCCAACCTGAAACCCTAGTTGGAAGGGTGTCAGTACCGTGCCACAGGTACTGACAATGGCTATGTGGATCCATTAAACTAGTGTCCAGAAGGGCTAAAGATACACCCTAATCTTGCAAGAGTATTCATGAGATTCGAGTCAACCCTAAACTGGCAGGAAGATATCTTAACCTACGTTGGCTACGTGGTTCAATAACTCAAGGGTTGCTACTAAGAGTCACACCCTAACGTGGAAGGAATACCACCATCCCTGGGTTGGCTCGGTGCTAAATCCTACTCCCAATTGAACTGACACTAATCACTAGAATGGACTAAGCTTAACTGAACCCAAAACTGACCGTACTAACTGAATGAATGTTATTACTCATAATATGACTGAAATCATTTTGTAGATACTGAGAATTAGGTAAATGACTAAATTTCGGGTATTAATGACCCCCAAGACTTGATAACAATAACAATAAGGCAAACTAAATCTTTCAAAAATCATAATAAGTAGTCACAGTTCAAACTCAATCATTTAGGTATTTCATCAAACACTTGGAATTCATGGACTTAAGAATGGGAGTAGTTTAAACATGTAATAATAGCATAATTGCAATACTAAAATCATGGATTAAGATTTAACAAGCGAATAAGCAACATTCGAACGTGTCAAGGATGATTCCAATGAAACCATATGATAAATATAAATTTAAAACCAAGTTCATAATAGCTTCATGAAGATAACTCACAGTAATGATTAAAAATCATAACTTTAATCTTGAAAATGGGTTGTTGGACTCCATGGGTGATAAGGACCCATGAATGAAAATCTAACATACCCTAATTGAAGAATTAGTGAAAGTTCTAGGTGATTTATTAAAGCTTGATCTTGAATTTTGAAGAGGTTGGGTTTTTTCTTGAGAGAGGATTACTCCTTTTTGAGAAAATTTGTGAAAGAATGATCAATTTTGACTTTTGGGACCCTAAATCCCGTGTTATGGCTGGGATAGGGTGAGAGAAATGACTTAATTACCCCCCGAGGACCCAAACTCATTAAACTAAAATAGAATACCCAACGCAAAAATCGACGTACCGCGTTGCTCTATCAATGCGATAGGCGACGCACCTCGTTGCTCTCCACCGATGTGATATTTGATGCGTCGCGGCCATATCGCGGAGCCTCGCTGTTTTGATCATCTAATCAAGTCTAAATATCATCCAAAAAATCTGAAACTCACCCAATATGAACTATCGACAACCCCGATCATGAAACAACTTAGAAATTAATGTCCCGAGGTTGGGAAGGTCAAAAATAAAATTATCGAAGTGTAAGGGGATTTGGAAATGAGTAAGTCTTAACACTTGGTGAAATTCTCTAAGTATCCCCCCCCCCTTTGACATGAAATAGTAAGCTTAAATAAGCTAGGAACTTATGGGGTCTTACGCTAGGCAGCGTGGCATACCAATGAGTTCCAAAATTCAAGATTTTGTCCACGTGTGTCCCATGCATTTGGATTTAACTTCCATGACTTGTAGTTTCTTTTCCTCTTGATTTAAAACTTGTGTATCATCCCTATATTATGTTTCTTAGCTCACGAAGCATCCTATAAAAATACGCACCATGAATTAGATAATAAAACAAGCAAGAATCACACAAGATGAACTATAACAAAACATAGCTCAAGCTAAGAGTACTTGTTATCTTGTTTGAACTTTGATTGCACATTTTGCTTCCAGACTTATATGAATACACCTTAAACCTTAAGAACTCATAAATTAACAGTTAGATTCTCATTTATACCATTTTTAACTAAATACGCATGCAAGAATTTCTCAAAACCATGCTACTTAAGGTTGGATAACAACACTTAAGTGCATAAATTCACCTAAGAACATCACCCCACACTTAAAGCTTTGTTCATCCTAGAATATCTCCTAACTTAAGCATCATGATCATGGAAGACTTCAACATTACTACTACAACAATGACACTCAAGTAGGCATTACACAGGCTATACAATAGAAAGTTTTAGACTAAGCATGTTAGATAAAATTGAAAGCTCAAGAACACAACTCTAAAACCTCCTAGACTAAAGAATTGACTCACCCAGTTGACAACCTTATGTATATTTATAAATCAAAGAGAAAAAACAAGTCACCTAACTATCATCAAACATGTGCCCTCACCATAAGAGAGTTACCCATCTTCACACACTGAGATGCAATTCATCACACAAGTGGGGTATAGGAATCAAATTACACGCACCCTCACAAAAAAATTCACGAGTTACACAAGATGAACCCTAGGCTTTCCCTTAGTGTAGTACTCCACTAATATCAGAATATTGGAGCTTAATATCAAGTAGGACTTTGAGGGTTGTAATGTAGGCTGAGGGAAGTTAGGAACTATTTTGGCTAGGAATAGTAATTATCTCCCCTAAGCGCTTTAATACAACACATATACATTAATATCAATCTATAAACAACCACACTTTTGACCATCTCTACCTCCCAATTCTCTTTTGCTATCCCTATCTCATTAAGCTAATTCATATTTATTATGAAGGGAGTATTCGCCATCAATTCATGATCAAATTCTAGCATAATTTCTCTCTTTTTCATTACAAAACTTTCAACCACCACACATCACTTTTTTAACACCAATAGCTACTTTTTGGGGTCTTTACTTTTCATGTTTTTCCTACTTATTTTCTTACACCTTAACCAAATTAATTTTCAACTAAAGCACTTAGGAGCCTTGGATCAATTTAAGGTCAACCAAAGAAGGGGAATAGGCTACATATGGGGCTAACTAGGATTATACATAAGGTAGATAAAAGAGAGGGTATATGAAATATGGCTGGCAATAAAATGCCTATATCTTCTCCTAAACCCATACTCTTTATTTTGCTTTGCACACACACCAAGCAATTTCTACACACCAAATACAACAAGGATTATACAAACAACCTCACACACAGATGGGACATGCTCAGCTCAAGTAGGATCATCATAGATTATCAACCAAGCAATCACATGAATTCAACATTAAGCCAATAATGTACAAGAGTCATAAACAAGAGCCTATGAGTCTTAAAAACAGTTATTCAAAAATCAACATGCTTTGTAATCAAATCAACTTGCATCATAGAATCACACATAGAACCAACAAGAACATCTCACTTACCTAACATACAATATTTTAAATTTTACTCCTAAAAAAGAAAAAGGATATTGAGTTTAAAGGGCGCACCCGTGGAAAAGAACCAAAAAGAACAACCACAGGGTCGGTGAAGTATGCACCTACTAAACTGACACCAACAACTAAAAACTGAAAAAAATATGTTTAGTAGAAAATAACTACGAATTTAGATCCTATAGAATCATTTCACCCAAAACCATGGAAATTTCCCCACCCCAAACTTAAAAACATATTTTTTTCCCAAAAGTATAATTAAAAGTAAGGATAGAAATACTCTCTAAGGCCTCTAGGACTAGATAGCCGCATCTTTTATCATTGGTGAGGTTGAATGGAACCAGCACCCAGTTTTTTCAAACCTTCTTAGCTCAAGTCTCCAGTACTCAGACTTTCCATCAACCAGTGACTCAACAAAAACAAAACTACGTGAAGTAAAAATTAAATTATGAAAAACAAAATCTACCTTAACTCGGGTTTCCTCCCAAGCTTCACCTAATTTAGTGTTACGGCATGATCCAACATCACTAATCAATTATTTTTCTTCATCTTTCTTCTTCCTTCTTGAAGGAAATCTTCTTACTCATTTCTAACCTCTTGAGTGTGTACTCTGAAGGTCAACATCTTCCTCAATACTCGCCTTTTTAGACTCCTCAATCATCATTATCTTAGGCTTAGGTGGTTACTTGAGTAACTCAATGAGACAATCAAAAGAGCTCCTATGAGGTTTGAATTCACCCTACACTCATTTAATTCCATCACAGTGATCATGCACAAGTACTTGCAGTAGGAACATGGGCTGAGTGGTTTATATACTTTGAAAACCACCTCTTCATCATCCAATCTCATCTTGAAAGTGCCCTCCCTCATATCTATCAATGCTTCTCCCATTGTTAAGAATGGAAGTCCTAAGATGATTCACCCCTTTCATATGCATCACAATCCATAACAATAAAGTCAGCAGGGATTATAAACTTACCAACCTTTATGAGCACATATTCAATAACTCCTTCAGGCCTGACTTTTGTTTTGTCTGCCATCTATAGCACCACAGAGCATGGTATTGTATTCCCCAAACCCTACGTGTTGAACACTGATAGGGGCATCAAATTTATACTTCCCCCAAAATTACTCAAGGCATGGACCACCTCGGTGTCACCAATTAAGATCGGGAGGGTGACACTCCCAAGGTCCTTAAGCTTATTTGGAATCTTTTTCATCACTACAGAGCTTAAATACTCAATAAGTGTCATCATCTTAATCTCTTATAGCTTAATCTTGTTATTCACCATGTCCTTCAAGTACTTAGCATACTTGGGCCTTCCCTGCAAAACATCTAAAAGATGAAGGTTAATGTGAAGTTCTCTGAACGTATCAAAGAACTTATTAAAACAAGAATCCTCCTTGGACTTTTTGATCCTCAATGGAATAGTGGTGGAGGCCTTTCATTCACTTGCTCGACAGCTTTTGCTTTTGGGTACTCAAACTTTCCTAACTTATCAACATCTTTACTTTTAACCTTTTGTGGACTTTGCCCGTACCTCCTGATTTTTCTTTAGACACCTATCAATAAAATTTTTACCACTCCTTAGGGAGATTACCATTACTTATTTTTGAGGTTCATTATCACTTGGCAAACCACAGTAGGGCTTGGCGTTCTGTGCCTGGGCTAGTTTCCCCAACTGATGCACTAACTTCTGCTGAGCCACTTGCTAATTTTTTATTTCAGCATCCATCTGTTCTTGATTGGCCAGGATATTTTTCAAAGTTTCCTCAATGTCTTTAGCCTGAACATTGTTCTGTGGCTGCTGAAAGTATTGCGGTGGACTATTGCCCCTTGAATAATTGAGCTGACTCTACCACTTATGGCTATAGGTAGTCCCATAAGTACCTTTCTGTGCGTTGCCTATAAAGTTCACCTATTCTGGATTTGATCCATACAAGTCTACAGAGTGCCTATTATTACTGCAAATATCACACCATAATGGAGTCTATTGAATTACATTTACCTGAGCTTGAGATGGTTACACGCCTAATTTGCTAAATTGTACCATCATCTGATTCTGAAAGCAGCTAATTGAGAGGCTAAGGCTAAGACACATTAAACTTCAATCATCCCTGTAGGCTTTTTCACAACACTTCTAGAGATTTCACCATGCCAGTCATGATTACCTTGTGTAATTCAGTTCAACAAAGTATGCATCTCATTAATGTTTTCTCCAGTGCTTGACCACCTTCAGCTAAATCTAACAAAATCTTTGTATTATGGTCAAGACCTTCTACAAAAGTGTGAGCTAATACCTCATTGGATTGTTGGTGATATGGAAATCCCCATAGAAGTGATATAAACCTCTCACATACATAGTATAAGCTTTTATCTGACTTTTACTTAAAGCTCAAAATGTCACGTGTAATCTTGTAGTCTTGTCAGATGACAAGAAGCAGATGAGGAACGTTATCGTTAGATCACCCCATGTATGGATAGAACGGGTTGGCTCTGTGTTTAACCACTTCTTAGTTTCCCCCAAAGGTGAGAAGGGGAATAAAGTGAGCCTCACATAATCCGTGGAGACTCCAGTAGGGATGAACATATCAATTATCTCCAAGAAATTCTGCAAGTGAACCAGCAGATCCACATATGACAAGCTAATAAAATTCCCACTGCCATGCAAAATCTACACCATATTCAGCTTCAGTTTTAATCCACCTCCACATATAGGTATTCAAATTATGGAGGTAACGTTTTTTGCCAGTGGGATCGCCACTTTGCATATGGTCCTGGGGGATGGTGAATCTTCAGTCATGCGTGCAGGAATAGATGCCTCTGGTTGAATTTGTAGAATCTGAAAGAGAATGACTGCTTATCTCCTTAACTAATGTAAGTGTTACTCGGATTTGGGATATGGTTCAGCCAACTCCCTCTCCCTTTCCAGATTACTAACCATTCACATCTGTGCCTACAAATTCAAAAGTAAATATCAAGTAAGTAGCACTTAAGAAATCAAAAATCAAAACTAAAATTAAGATAGTTTCCAATAGACAAGTCCCCGACAGTGATGCTAAAGACTTGTTGCGCCTAAGCGCATATGTAAGTGTACATAGTCCACCCAGATAATATATTGGCCTTATAAAATTCCACATATCGATCCGTCATGGACTTGTATTAACAACTATCCAATCCTAGTTCAACTATCAAGATTACACAAGTGCTATATTAACCAAATGTGTCTGAGAGTTATAGACTGAAAGTAAAGCAAAAATACGGTAAATTAAAGGTTCTTGAACCACAATGGGGACAAACCTGGGGTTAAGGCACTCCGAAAAATCATACCAAGCTATATAACTTTGTTTCTTAGTTTAATTATCTTGTTCCACGGGGTTGATATTATGACTAAGGCCTTCAGAACCTCTAATCAACTATCTACCTTAACCCCACAACTACATCATTGAGCGGGAATATGAGAACTAAGTTAAATAAATTCATATTTTATCCTTTAATTTAGCCAAATAGGGTTTATAAGGTATATTCCTATCCTAAACACAAATCATAACTTCATTCAAGTAATAGATTCAGATCCTTTTCCATCTACCCCAAGTTCTATCCTATCGTTCCTCCTTCCGGGCTCATGATAAAAATAATCATGTATTCTAAGGGTCGTTAATCCTTAAAATAGTTAACACAAGGATAAATAAAAAAACCAACAATTATAAATAACGAAAAACAACTCAATTCATAACAAGAGTGATCATATTCTTGGTCTTAACCCCAGAAAAAGGGCGCTTAGCTACTCATGGACATACACGTAATCACAGTTTGTGGTGGCTTTTACTCTTGATTTAAATCTACTTTATCATACCTATATCATGTTTATAAACTCAAAAATCATCCTATAATAATACACACCACAAATTAGAGCATTAAACATGCTAGAATCGCACAAGATGAACTAGAATGAGACATAGCGCAAGCTAAGAGTATTAGTAATCTTGTTTGAACTTTGATTGCACAGTTTTCTTCAAAAATTTTAATGACCACACCTTAAACCTTATCAACACATAAATTAACACTTAGATTCTTATTTATACCATGGTTAACTCATTACGCACACAAGAAGTCCTCAACATCACGCTAGTTAAGGCTGGATAAAAATACTTAAGTGCATAAATCAACCTAAGATCAGATTCTCTAAAATAATTCAATTCAAACAAGTCTTATGAAGTACATTCCATTTATATACTCCTCCACATATTAGGATAACAACTGACTTTGAAAAAGACTTACATTTTCTTTAATTAGAAATTAAAAAGTTTGTATCAACGATTACCACTTTAACTTCTGCAATTTGCTGCTCATAATATAGGGTATTTGTTAATGTCAAGACACTGAAAAAAATAATTCTACTTATACATAATGAGTTTACTTTTGTTATTTTACCTTCATAAAATCCCCTACTCATTTTACGTCTTTTATAGAGTAATATAATAAAAACTTCATCAATTAATTCCCTTATTCCCTCTCTAAAAAACTTCAACACATAGAAGTCTCACAAACAAGACAAGCATAGGTTTTCAAGTGAGATCATTCAATTTCCTCTACCAATTCTTATTCTCTTTCGGTTATGTAAGAATTCAGTGTGAGAAATTTCGTTCATCCGCGCGTCCTTGATTTTCAAAAATATTATCTTACTTGAATTAAAAGTAGGATTTCAAATATCAAATCTCCAATTCAATTCCCATTCAATTTTTACTAATTTTTCAGAACATTCACAATGGAGATTATAGAACTTTCATGAAAAAATATGGTTATACATTATTATCGATAAGTAATTTAAGATTATTTTAAGAACTTGAAAACCTTATGATTTTTAAAGGGTGTTATGTTCTCATAAATTGTCTCATGATTATTTTGAAAAGTACATTTTTAAGGAAAACGTAGTTTACTTGAAAATTCATAACTTGATATGATTCAAAATCTGAGCATAGACTCACAATAATACAATTTAGAAAAGAATTTGAGCAAAGACTCACGGCATGATCTAAGTTATTTTATTTGATATATTACGAACAAATATACAATTTTGAAAGTATTTTTTATTACCAAGTGGTTACGGGCTAGATTACACATTTCTCGAAATTATGTTGCCACCGTAGAATAGGATCGTACCGCTAATTTGAGCTACTCCTCTTCAGCCTGAAAGTCTCAGTATGGATCCATATTTTAGATAGGTTATATACTCTGACAAGCTATAGAGTATCCTTCCCAATAAGGTTAGAAGTTGGACATATGCGCTCACATGATGTATGTCGGTTGTGAGAAATTTCTCATATCAAAATCTTAGACACTTTCAAGAATGGTTATTTGGTTTAAAACCTTCAGTCTTAATACAAGTTTTGTTTACAATGTTTTACTTTTAGATTTTTTATGATTTATTATCTAGTTCATCTTATGACTTCAGATATACAGTTCAATTTTTTATTCAATTATTTAGCAATCTAGTTATTCAGTTTTAGTTACATAATTTACTAACTACTCAATTTTCACTTTCTAAAAAAGAAGTTTTTAAAGTATGACTTAATGCTCCAATCCAAAAAATTTCAAAATATCTTCTATAATGATTTGTAAACCATTTTATGTGTTTCTTAATTACATTTACTCAGTTACTATATTTCAGCTAAATCTGCTTTAGTATATATTTCAGCCTTTTAGATAATATCCTATTCATTCTATCAGTTTAGCGAAATATTTTAAATGATCATCTCACATGTCTAGTTTTGAATCTTCTCATTAAGTAACTATTTACATCTTGTTTATGCTCAACTTTACAATCTTTCAGTTTTTACCTTACATATTCGTACATCCAATTGTACTGACATGCCTTTTTGTGCTACATCATTTTATGATATAAATTGTAACTCTTAAACTTAGGCTCACAGTCGAACATTCTATTAACCCTGCACATTTAACCTGCGATGAGTCCTTCTTGCATTCATAGAGCTTAGATATGGTCATAGATCTTAGTTAAATCTTTAGTCATTTTGATTTTTTGCACAGAGGTAGCCGAGGGACTTATCCCAATGAACAGTATCCATTATATAAATAAGCAGTTGGGTTTAGTTGTAATTTGTTTTCAAATGAAGCTAGATCAAAGTCAATAATAGTTTATTTTATTACATTACAAAAGTTTAGCTCATGTTTTAGCTTTTGCTTATCCTTCAGCATATGATCCAATTATATGCTAGTCTAAGGATTCACTCAGGACATTTGTGGTTTCGCGTTCTAATCATTAAAGAGATTTAGGCTTAAACCGTGACAAACTCGATCTCTAATCACAAAGTTCAATTGTACTAGAGAGTCTATGAAGTCATGTCTTTAGGATCTTATTTATAATTGTGAGGGCCCCACTTTTAAAAATGAGGCATTATAAAGATTTAAGGAAAGTTTCTTATTCTTTTATACTCAAAATCATACAATAAAGAAGTATAGCTAAGATTACTATCAACGTGGTGCTCTCGGATATAGACCATAGAAAGTTAAAAGATTACACAAAGGCTTGAGGAACTCCCGTTAGTTCATGTAAGTCTATTAATTTAAAAGAGTAAACCCTTGTTTATATAAATTGTGCATTTGAGCAGAAGAAGAATGTGCTCTCAGACCCCTTCTCTAAACCTTATTTCAAATAACACCCTTTAGAAAAAGGAAGTATGAATCTAGATTTTGGGGCAGTGCTATCACACGGAAGATATTGTGACTTGGGATGTTAAGATACATACGTAGTAGAATGACCCTAGAACCTGAAGTATGAATCCAAAAGTGTATCATCCACAAGTATGGGGGTAGTGATTGAGTTAAGTATGTATCTAGAGTTATGTATTCATAAAGTGAATAATGGGGTGATATGTCCTAGGTGTTGATCAAGGAAGTAATGCTTCCACCACTAAATGGGGTATAAACGCGGTGCTCTTTGATGCATCAACCGCATTCTAACTGAACCAATACAATGTGTTCTTTAATCAGATTATCACCAGATCATCGATGGACCTATTTTTAGGCCTAGAATGACTACTTGAGGTGATATGAAAATCACTTTCTAAGAAGAACAACCCTAGAATCATGTCGTCAACAAATAACTCCATAAGTTTGAAGAAATATATAAAGATGCAAAGACTGAAAAAGAGGATACAGAGATAAGGAAGTTAGGAAAGGAACTTCATAGAGGAACGCAAATCCGATTAAAAACAAGTAAAAGAGAAGAAGGAATTAGCATCTAATTAGAGGAAAAGGTTTAACTAGGTGAAGCATTATTTTAGGATTTCACATATGGAAAACCAAATTTAAGAAGAAAATGCTTTAAAATCGAGAAACATGTCTGACTTGTGAAGAAGGGATATCAATCAATTCCTTGAATTCTATTGTCATGACAATTATAAAATATAGGGAATATCTCTGTTAAGGAAAGATCCACGTGGTTTGCAGAATGGAGTAAGGTGACCTCTCGCAAATGATTGCTTTATGAAAAACTACGAATATGGAACAATCGATGGAACTTCTACCCAATACCATCGTGAAAGATACACTTTGCAAAGCTAACACTCTATTCAAAAAGTGAGAATGACATGGTGATGTGCCAAGGTTAATGGCACTTTTGATGCCTAAAATTGAAAATATGTAAGTACTAAGATCCATTTTGTTATATGTGATATGTGTTTGTGTTTGTGTGGCAGGAAACTAGGTTTTGGAGCAAAAGAGAAGAAAAAAAAATTAAAATATGCAGAGGTCCCACTTACGAACCCACTTATGAGTCGTAAGTAGGACTTACGCCCTTTTAAAAACCATCATAAGTAGCAGAGAAAATTGTTTTAAAGATCTGAAGTTTTGAAGCTGGTTCTGAGAGTTACGGAGGCTTACGTATGGTGTGTAAGTGGTACTAACTCCCCTCGTAAGTACCTTCATATATAGGTAATTGCCAACCTAGTTTTCCTTTTTTGCATAGGATTTTGATGTCTTCTTTAAATACCCCTTTCATGTTTTTATATTAGTTTATGCACTCTTTATACTCACAACACTATATTGATTCTGAGAAACACTTTTGATCTTGGAATCCATTGTTCTTGGATTTTACGGTAGAATATTAATTTGAGATTCTAGTTTTTAGAGGAGGGATGTTGCTTCCCATCATGAATCTCAAGATGAAAGAGTGAGCATTAAAGAAAAGTGTCGAGCAACACTCGATAGAGCTAGAAGATATAGAACTCAAGCTCCAACTACTTTTCCATACTTGCCAGTATTTGATGATCTTGAGAAATATTAAGGGTATGTTAAGCCCATTGAGACAGAAACTATCATTCCTCCTGAGTTGCCCTAAGGGGTGAAGTTTGATATTATGAGTAATATAATTCAGCTTCTTGATTTGAAGGGTGTATTTGTTGGTTGGTTGACTGATGATGAAAATATATACATCATGAATTTTGTTGGGATTTGCACATCGTATAATTTACCTGGGGTAAGTTAGGAGCATTGAGACTAAGGTTGTTCCCAATCTCTCTTACTGGCAAAGCGATATTGTGGTTAGCCGACGAATGATGTAAACATACACATCATGAATTTTGTTGGGATATTCACATAATATAATTTACCTAGGGTAAGATAAGAGTTTTAAGATCCAGGTTGTTCCCATTCTCTCTTACTAGAAAAGCGACATTGTGGTTAGGGGAACAAACTCGTGGGTCTATTACTAATTGAAATGAGTTGCAAAAATAATTCTTGGACTGATTCTTCTCACATTCTAGAATGTTGTAACTGAAGGATGAGATATATAATTTAAGGAAATTGCATTCTAATGCATTGTACGGGACTTGGTTGAGGTTTAAGAATAATTTGATGACTATGCCCAATCAACGAATTTCAGGAAGGAATTTGATTGAGATATTCTATAGAGCCTTGAATGTGAATACAAAATTTTTTGTTGATACTATTACTGGTGTGGCTTTCATAAGCTTTAATTGGGAGCTAGATTCGAATATCTTAGATTTGGTCTCTAATACCAATCGAGGGTGGCATACTCAGGAGGGAGAAAAGGGATCCATTACTTATGCTATAGGTTTTGGTAATGCACCAAATTTTGAACCCCGAATGCTACACGGTGCTTATGACCCCGAAGGACCCCAAGCTAACCCATGACTGATATCTGTAACTAAGCACTGAATAATATACTGTAAAATTACAGAAAACTGGCAGAAACTTGACATAAGGTTTAATACTTAAATAAAACTGAATAAAGTATGATAATACCAAAACTAAAACAATTGTCTGAAAATACTCTAGTCTGGAAAAGCCTCTAAACTGTCTGAATAAAGAGTTGATGGGACAATCCCCCAACTAACTCCATCTACTAAAATTCTAAATCTAATGCAATAATAAAATAAGGAACATCCTCGAATGATGAGGACTAACTGCTAAGTCTATTGCTACTGGCTAAATCTGAACTGCTAAGGGTGATCTGGATCCCGTGCTTCTGAACCTATGGTATAAGACACCATAGCACAAGAGAAAAGTATACGAAAGTACGTGAAAATGTACTGGTATGCTAGATGAGGTAAGGCTTAATATAAGGGTTTAGATTTATGAACAATACTGACCAAATATCATGAGACTACTGCATGAGGATACATGCATGAGTGCATAAACTATAACTGAAATCGTAGTAACACTAAATACTAAATCCTAATAACTAGATTTCTGATGTCTGATTGACTGAAGCTGAGATCATTCCTATCTAGTGGGTGATCTCTGGATCTATGTAACTATCTAAGTTCTTTACTGATCTGAGTGACTGTATCTGATAGTCCTGATTTCCATAATACTAATCTCAGTTCTATTCTGAAGAGTGAGTCTGAAACTGAGACTGTGGGGAGTAGTCATCTAACTGACATGCCCTGAATCCAAACTAGTGGGGTCCAATCTATAACCTCATCTGGAAGGGTATCAATACCGTGCCACGGGTAAAGAGAACTATTGTGGAGTCAGACCTAATCTAGCGGGTGACCCCTGAGATTAGTCCTGTACTAGCGGGTGATCCCTGAGTATGCAAGCCCTATCTAACGGGTGAAATCTCATAACCTACATTGGCTACATAGGTATGGAACTTAGGGATTTCTTCTAGGGATCTCAGTCCTATCTAACGGGTGAGCCCTCATCCCTAGGCTCTCTTGGTGTTGAGTCCTACTTCCAACTGAATGACACTGAACTGATTCGCTAATTCATACTAGTCCTGACTGAGCTGTTACTGATCGTACTGTTTAACTGAACTAAACTTAGTTACTGAGTTCCGTAGACTGACAGAAAACTACTGAATTTTTTTTAACTAGTTGAATACTACTAAGTTCTTAATTAATTACTAAACTGAGTTGGACTGATAATAAGATTACTGAGTTTTCCTAAGTCATGAAGCTGACTGAGTTGTACTGAATACTGTAACTGACTGAGAATACTACTGATCGTGACATGACTGAAAGCACTATAACTAACACTGTCTCTAGGCAGACAGCTAAATTGCCATGTATTAAATACCCCAGGAATCAATAGCATAAAGTAAAGCATAACAATTCTTGAATAACATGTCAATCGTCTATCATTCACAATATAATCAATGTAGAGAGTCTTTTCAAATATTTGCAGTCATAAAATTGTAGACGTAAGAGCATGCATACTACAGTCTCATTATTCATTCACCCAAGCCTTTCAACAAACACTTAACATACATTAACTTGTACACAAATGGGGATTTCATATTAACATTCTATATGGGGAGCAAGCTTTGGTTATATGATAACGCTCAAACTATAGCTCTCGTAAGAGTGTAAGCGGTCGTTGTCAAATATAGAACCCAACTGGGTTGGGTGTCGAATCCCACAGGGAATACTTGGTCACTAAGTAAGCGACGATTATTAGACTT
Source organism: Capsicum pubescens (assembly GCA_030864215.1). Taxonomy (NCBI): domain Eukaryota; kingdom Viridiplantae; phylum Streptophyta; class Magnoliopsida; order Solanales; family Solanaceae; genus Capsicum; species Capsicum pubescens. The sequence goes on from CM061547.1 coordinate 207,492,455, forward strand.
TTAATGAAAGTTCTGCGAATAAATGGGGGATTTTGTGCATGCAAATAATGTAAACAAAATAGTAGAGTAAAAACGGAATACTTGGTAGGTTTTAATCAATGAGAATTGAGAGTTAGGGTTATGTCCACCTTATGAGTTCTACGTATCTATTGGCTATGAGTTATGCGGAATTCAGACATGCATGTGCTTATAGAGATTCGTATTCTATGGTAAATCCAGGCGTCTTTCGACCATCAAGGATTATTTCACTTTAACTCTTTCGAGCTTAAAGCGTATCTAATGGTATGAATTTTCCAAGAGGTTAATCCAGTTACGGCACTAACTTTTAAACAGGGTTTAGTAGACCTATTTCCTTGACATTCTCTCTTTTCCAGACATGTAACTTTTCCTTCGAACAAGTTAATGCTATACTGGCGTATTCTATATGTTTGCAACCACAAGAATTTAAATTAAGATGAAGAGAGTAATGATATAAGCAGCATACGTGTCGAGAATTCACAAACTCATAGCAATAGATAGTATCTCATAAGGCTTCCATAACCCTAACAGAGAAGTTTAGCTATTCATGAGTGCAACGGAAATCACAATAGACATTATCATTATACCAAAATAAGAGTCTAACGTGAAGTATGCTTTGGTAGTGCTTGTGGCGTGAATTCCTTGCAAATAGCGTTTCTCTTGTAATGAAAATTAAAAAGTCGAATAGATGAAGAGAAGGGAAGAAGAATTAATTGAAAGAGAATGAGTGAGTTGAATGAATTGTATGAATGGAGAGAGATCATTCTAAAAACTTCAGCAACATAGGGTATTTATAACACCCATATCCTATTTCTACTAGGCTACTGCGTACTTATCCTAATCCTACTAGGTTACTGCATCCTTATCCTAATCCTACTAAGTTACTGCTGATCCCCAAAGTCTTTAGAAATGTTGTTTTTGCCCGGGACAAGTTATCCATGCATCACTTTCAGTCCATAGGCGTCCAAACGCTGCTTTCCTTCTTTCGTGAAGCTTCCTTGGGCGTCAAGTTATCCATAAAGTGCTGGAATCTTTATCGTTTATACCTGAAAACTTGCTAATCACGTTTGTTAGCTCACTTACAGGAAAAAGGACTAAAAGTGCATGAATTATATATTTTGTTCTCAAAACTTAGCTAAAATATGGGTAAATTAAGGTGTTTTAGGCGTGTAAATACGCCTATCATCATTATACAACACACATTGAATCTAAATAACATGGATACATCAATCAACATGCAATTTGAAAGGGTTTATCATGTAAGTCATCACATACTAAGATCAAAGCTTGCAACCTGTAATCTAGAACATGAATTATATCCCAACAACAACATAAACATGAACTTCAATTCAATCATAATCATGGGAATCATAAATACACAATATTTATAATTTAAAAGGATTCTTGAGCTTCATGAGTGGAAGGAACCCGTGAATCAACATCTAATGTACCTTGGTTCTTGATTTGGAGAGGATTGATGGTGAATTTCTTGAGAGTTGAATCTTGAATTAAAACCCTAGTTATTTTTCTTGTATTGCTCTTAGTTGATGAACTTTAGATGTTAATAGGGTTATAATGTGATTAGGATCTATTAATTTAGTAAGTTTAAGTTTAGGTACGTGTAAGGAGTGTCAAAAGACTTAGTTGCCCTCAAAATAACTCAAAAACGGAGTGTTTACATCACTTGGGCCATAAGGTATGCGCCGTATTTCCCATCGCCTAAGCTAAGTTGGGCAGCGTATTTCCGATCGCCTAAGTTAGGCTGGGCGGCACCTAACCTATTGCCTAAGCTAGGTTGGGTGGTGCCTAACCTATGGCATAACCATTCTAGTAGCCTTAGGCGATTTGCTAGGCGATGCACTCCACTTTGTAACGCCATAACTTTTTGCTCGGTGGTCGGATTTTGGCAAAATTGGTATCGTTAGAAAGCTAATTAAATTCTCTAAAATTATATGGGTCTAAATATTCCAAAATACCACATATACAAAAAATTTTACTCATTTAAATATGACCCTTGCAAAATCAAATACTAAAATTTGATGGATTCGAAAGCTCTTAGCTTGCATTACTTTAGGGGACTCTTATGAACACGTTTAATACATCATAAGCTCTATTTTCAATAGGATACTCATTGTAATTCATGTACTCAAATATAAATTATAAGATTAGAGTTTTCACACATAGGATCAACGGTTTATTTTCTAGCTTAGAAATGTACAGGGCATTATAGTTCTTCCATCGAGCAAAGATCCCTAGATGATATAGTATCTCAAGAGGTTGCATAATTAAGGATAGAGTATGGGTTTCTTACCAAGAAATTTATAACTATGAATGCTTAAAAAATAAATGCAGTGGAAGCATGAGGTAAGTCGGCTAGACACGATGAGTCTAACTATGAGGAGGAAGCTATGAACCTTGATAGAGAGATGGAGGGATTCCAATCCAAGAGAAAATATATAAAAGTCTAATCATGACTCTCGGATCTCTAGCAAGGGATTCAGGCTTGGAACTATTACGGGGATAGGGATAGGGATCAAAGCGGAGAGAGAAATGCTGACAGGAGGCAAAAAGATGACTATAAGAAGAAGAGTAGAGTGTATGTTTCACCAGGGAATTGAGATACTGATTTGAGGATGGAACCATTGCTTGAGAAACTAGATAACAATTCGGATAATCAAGATAGTTACCTTAAGGAGATTAAGGTAGACATTTTGGGACTAATCCAAAAGATGGGATTGCATACCACTGTGATTATATAGCTAAAGAATTAGTTTGGTAAGATATCGGCAACGCTGAAACAACATCAACCAGGTACTCTTCCGAGAACAACTATGCAAAATCTAAAGAACGACGATCATTTATTATCTATTACTACTTGGAGTGGTAAGGCTACTATTGATCCTCCTATGCCTATGGTTTATGAGGTAAGGAATAATGTTATTGATGTTAATGATTCACCTAAAGAAGAAACTAAAAAGTTAGTGTCTAATGGTGACATCGCAAAAATTGAAGGGTGTAGAAAATTGAGCTAAGAAAGATAAAGGTAAGGATACGGTGGTTGACCTAATCTTGAAGTCTATTCCACAATCTCCCCCACCTTTCCTCAAATGTTGAAATAGGAAAAAAAGAAGTATAAGAAGTTTATTGCTATGTTGAAGAAATTAAGTATGAACATCCATATTACTGAAGCTCTTGAGTAGATGCCTGGTTATGTGAAGTTTATGAAGGATTGGGTGAAAAAGAGCAGAACTGTCATTTATGAAGATATTGGTGTCTTGCATCATTGTAGTTTGATTACATCTAGATCTCTTGTACAAAAGAAAGGTGACTCTGATGCCTTCACAATTCATTATTCGATTAGGTTATCTAGATTTGCCACAAACTTATGTAACTTGGGTGGAAGCATTATCTTGATGGCATGGGAAGTGTTTAAACAACTAGGCTTGAGACCTCCCAAACCTACAATGATATGATTATTGATGGGAGATCGTACGGTTAAGAAACCCATGGGCATATCATTCGGTGTTTTGGTCTAGGTAGATAACTTTATCTTTTTGACTGACTTTGTTGTCTTAGATTATGAGGTTGATTTTAAGATGCCCATAATTTTAGGGAGACCATTCTTAAATACAGGTAGAGCATTGGTTGATATGGAAAGAGGTGAGCTTTAAGTTTAGGCTGAATAATGAGAAAGTCAAATTCAATGTTCACCAAACTATAAAGCCGCCAACTGACATAAAAGAGGTTTTGGTAATAAACTCTGTTAATGACCCTGGAGGTCAACCCTATGGTTACCTTGATGAAGTTTGAGTAATCAATGTCCCCACATCGTGTCGCAATGTTAAATTTGGCACTGCTTGAGAGGCAACTATCTTGTTATTTTTGCATTTGTGATTAATCATGTTAGTGCGATTAACGTCAGATCTATATACCAAAGGTACCACAGGTATGTTCCTAACTATCTTGCTTTATAGCGGCTCAATTCTTTGCGGACAATGCATGCTTATTCAATTAGGGTGGGGATACAAGTGGGTCTAAATATCCTCTTGGGGTTTTTGTTGTCGTGTCTCTTTTCCCCATAGTCTGTTCTAAGTAGAACTGCATATTTAGGTTTTGTTTTGTTTAATTAAGAGAAAAATAAAGAACCTAAGTGCATTTGACATATTTTGTTTGGGTATTTTACTTTTTGAAAAAGGATACCCCTCCTATTCCATCTAAGTCTATGACCTACCTAGGTTCTGTAGATAGTACATATGGCCTACAAGTGGGCCCATATGCAGTTGCCAACCCATTTTTCCTTTTTCATTTTGGATAGAATTTTTTGGGTTTTGGTGTATTCTATAAATACCCCTTTCATGTTTTGTATTATTTTACGCGCTCTTTATAGTCACAACACAATATTGATTCTGAGATACACTTTTGATCTTGGAACCCATCATTCTTGATTTTTACGATTGGATAATAATTTGAGATTTTAGTTTTTATTCTACAACTATTATAAGATTATTCATATTCTTTCTTTCATAAATTCAATGATTGTTCTTGCAAACATGATCGGCTAAACCAACTAACTAGGGTTATGGAAACCTGATGGAATAACAAAGTAGAGAAAGTGCAAAGTTATTCTTGATTGATGTTCTAGCATGTATTGTTATTTTCTTTGGTTTAATTGTTTTCTTAATAGCTGCGGATGTTAAGAGTCGGGATGTATCTAATACTTAATCCAAAAAATAGGTAGAGACTAGGAAAAATAGATCACAACACTAATTTGAAGCTTGCAACTTTGATCTAATTAACTTGAAACCCAAAAGGTAATATTTAATCTGGGATCCATGACAAGGGTCAGTAAGGTGACTCTTTGAGACTCAAAAGGTGATGAGTGAAATTTACCAAAGGCATTCACAAGATGGTTAGTGATACATATTTTGTTAGATTGTCCATGCAAGGCATCGAGAGAGTTGGACGAGCATGATAAATATGGGGAGTTAGTAAGTTCAGTGGAAAACAATCCTAGTATTCATCTCATATTGATTTCAACCTAAAGCGATCAAGATTTGTTACTACTGTTACAATTCTCAAAAAATGCCCCCATTTATTTTTCTACAGTTTTTCGGCTACTTCAGAAAAATTTTCATAAAGATTCAACCTTGTCACGACCCGAAACAAGGCCTGGCTGTGATGGGTATCTCAAGTCCGTCGAGGACCGTAGGCCACCCCTTTATCTAGCCAAAAAAACACAATACACCTAGTAGTGGATGAATTCCAAACATATGAAAAGATAAGAAAAGTTCCAAACATATAACAAGATAGGTAATTCAGAAAAGGAATTTCAGAATTTCAAACACATCCAAATCCACAGTAACCCATAAAGCCTCTAAACAAACGAAAACCAATCTAAGTCGGGACATGCCCCTATCAATAGCGAAAAGAGTCCAAAGAAGTAGTCTAACATATAAATGAAACAAGACTTAAAAATGATAGCCCTTCCAGAGAATAGAAGCTCACCACTTCAAAGCTAACTGCTGACAACCCAGAAATCCTATTTCAAGGCAAGAAAAGTATAAGTGTCTTTGGTTCCTGCATCACGTGGGGATACAGCGTTCGGTGCTTGTTAGCGGGGTGGATGCTAGCATGTAACTCAGTGAAGGGATAAAATAATGCCAAGTCAAAAACCATTATAAAATCCACATAGAAACATTGTACAAACCTATATATATAACATGTTGGGATAGGGAACAAGGCATAGCATAAACGTAAAATATTAGCCTTGAATATGTGGCGTTAACCATCTTAAAAAAGGCACCCATGGGTTATATGGGCTCAGCTCCCCCTACTAAAAGGGCCCCAGAGCATGTTAGCGGCACGAAACAGAGAATAATCATATATATGCATATCCACCAAGGGTGACTCGAACACCCGGTTATATATCAAGGGTGAGTCGAATATCAAGCCATTTAGACCCCCATGCCGGCAAACACAGTTTCCAGTATTGGTCCATCGGGACCTCCACTTTAAAGGCCTAGATACACAACCCCCTTTAAATTTAATTAAAATATTTAAACATTCCCTTTGATTGAACCATGATACACATCAAGAATACACTTTCTGCATCGTCATACCAACTACACTTGTAAAGTATTATCATCATGCCATTATAATTCCATCAAATTGGGGGGGAGGGGGGAATGGTCCCCTTTGTTCATTAAATGAAATTTGGTTATTTAGCCTTTTATGCTATGCAATAGTTTGAAAGGTTTTTTCAATGCATGTATTCTCATATTAAAAGCAAGTTTCACAAGATAGGGTTGAGGTATTAACCGATTCAATTATCAAATCCACATAATTGGGGGACATCCATGACCCCCTAGTGTATTCACCATGCCCATTTACCCCACACGTTCAAAACCATCATTAAAGTATGAAAAAATACATATAAACCATGGAAACATCATTTATAAAAACAATCATTCAAAACCTTCAACCCATATTTCAAAGCCAACATTCAAAACCACTTGAATAATAATTTATAACACATGCTTTGACAAAATAATCTTTGGGTAATAGTAACATGCATAAGACATCATGAATTAGGGAGAGAAATCAACCCTTTACGCTCTAATTGTCAATTCATTGGAAACTTTGGGTGTTCTTGACTTAGGGATTTAACAGAGCTTGAGAGAGTGTATATGATGGTTAAATGTTAAGAATAGGGTCCCCAACATGATTTATGGTCATGGGTCTTAAGTGGGAAAAGAGGAAAATGTCCAAAGTGACCTTAAATAAAAGCTGAAAAATATCACCAATCGTCATTGGTCACCTTACGACTCATGATGATTCTTTATAAGTCGTCACCACAACTCGTGGCCTAGGCAGTGTCTTAGGCTTATCTTACTACTGACCCTATGAGTCACACACTTTGACTCATAGTATGACCTTACGACTCGTAGGATCCAGCCATAGTCAGAACAGAGACATTTGGACACTACACTGGTTTGTCTATGGAAGGTATACTACGACTTGTGAAGAGTCTTGACAACTCGCTTAGTGTAAGTAGTCACCAAGGAAGTGACATGGGCAACCTTTACTAGTCACCCTATGATTGGGGGCCCTACGACCCTTTATGAAACCCAATATTTGGGGTGTTACATCCCTCTCCCCCGCCCCCCTATCCGGATCATTCATCCCCGAATGATGAATTAAGGCATCCATTAGTACTATTTTAAGATAGAACACAAGCATAATTTCCTTTAATAAAGTCATAGAAAAAAATACTAAAAATAACATATATAATACGCACGATTATCTGAGACGGGGAGCGAGAATGGATATTTGGACTTCATGCCCTCTTCAGCTTCCCAAGTAGCTTCTTCAACCTTGTGATTCCTCCATAAAACATTCACTAAAGCCACATCCCTAGTCCTTAAATGAAGGACTTGCCTATCAAAAATCTCAATCGGGACTTCATCATAAGACATAGAATTACAACAATACTATCCAAAGGAACAACAAAGGAAGGATCACCCACGTACTTCTTCAACATTGAAACATGGAACATCAGATAGATAGAACCCAAATTTGAAGGCAACTCCAACTCATAAGCCATATTTTCCACTCTTATAAAAATCAAGTACGGGCCAACATAATGGGGACTGAGCTTCTCTTTCTTTCCAAACTCCATCACCCCTTTCACCAGAGATACCTTCAAGAACACCCAATCAAAAATATCAAACTCCAATTCCCTATACCTCACATCTGCGTAGGACTTTTGGCGACCCTGAGCAGTCTTAAGTCCATCCCAAATCACCTTCACCTTTTCCATGGCTTGGTGAACCAAGTCCGGGACTAACAACCTAGTCTCACAAACTTCAAACCACCTAATAAGAGAACAAAATCTCCTACTATATAAATTGTCAAACGGAGCCCCCTGAATAATCAACTGATAACTATTATTATAAGAAAACTCGATGAGATACAAATGATCCACCCAAATAACACCAAAGTCAATCACACAAGCCATTAGTATATCGTCAAAAGTTTGAATAGTCCTCTCTGCTTGTTCATTCATTTGAGGATGGAAAGTGATGCAAAGATTCACCTTAGTCCCAAAACTTGTCTTAAAAGAATGCCAAAAGTGAGAAGAGAATTGTGTGCCTTGATCATATATAATAGAAGCAGGCGCACCATATAACTTGACAATATCCTAAATGAAAAACTTAGCATAATCCTCCGCCGAATAATTAATCTTTACGGGCAAGAAATGAGTAGACATGGTCATCCTATCCACGAGGGCCCAAATTGAATCAAACAAACTTCAAGACCGCAGAAGACAATTAAAAAAGTCCATCTTAATTACTTCCCACTTCCAAATGAGAAACTTAATCTCTTGAGACAAACCACTAGGCCTCAAGTGCTCCACTTTTAATTGTTGAAAAACCATGCACTTAGCCACAAAACTAGTCACATCTCTCTTCATGTTATTACACCAATGGATCTCTTTCATATCATGGTACATCTTCATCGAACCAGGAAAAACTATGTACCTCTACTCATAAACCTCATCCAAGATCCTCTCTCACAGCCCATCAACATCGGGAACAAACAATCCACCTTGGTACCTCAATATACCATCACCACTAATCTCAAAAGCCATGACTTTCTGCTGACCCACATCATCCTTATTCTGCACTAAGATAGGATTCAAAACTTATTTCTCATTCACCTCAGCACCAAGAGATTACTTTATAACCTCTTACACAATAACACCTCCATCCTCAGAGCCCAAAAGATGAACTTTACGATTAGCCAAACGGAGAATATCCTTCACAGAACCTCACTTCTCCTCATCAACATGAGATAAGCTCTCTATGGACAACCTGCTAAGAGCATCAGCAACAGCATTAGCTTTGTCTAGGTGATAGTGAAGACTCATACCATAATCCTTAGGAAACACAAGCCATCTCATTTGCCTAAGATTCAACTCCTTCTAGGTGAAAACATATTGTAAGCTCTTATGGTTTGAATATATGTCAACATAAACAACAAACAAGTAATGGCGCCAAATCATCAAAGCAAAAACCACAGCCAACAACTCTAAATTAAGAGTTGGATAATTCTTCTTATGCACCTTTAGCTGCCTTGAAGAATACGCCACAACCTTACCAAGATATATCAACACACAACCCATTCCCATACGGGATGCAACACAATAAGAAACAAAGCTAGTTGTACCTTCATATAGGGTCAAAATTAGAGCAAAAGTCAACTTATCCTTACACTTTCAAAACTACCCTTACAAGCATCGGACCACAGAAACTTTACCTTTTTCTGGGTCAACTTAGTCAATGGAGCAGCGATCAATGAAAAACTCTCCACAAATCTCCTATTACACCAAGCTAAACCCAAGAAGCTTTGAATATAAGTTGGAGTCGTGGGTCTAGACCACTTCTTAACTGCCTTTACCTTTTGGGGATCCACCATGATCCCTTCAAAGGAAACAACATGACCATGGAAGGTCACAGCATTAACTTAAAACTCACACTTTAAAAACTTGGCACACAAACGCTGATCCTTAAGAGTCTGTAACACTGTACGGAGGTGATTCGCATGATTTTTTTCACTCTTAGAATATACCAAGAGGTCATCAATAAATATGATCACAAACAAATCTAAGAACTGTCTGAATACCGGATTCATCAAGTCCATAAATGTAGTCAATCCAAATAACATAACCAAAAGTTCATAATGACCATACCGGGTACAGAAAATAGTTTTAGGGATATACACCTCCTTAATCTACAACTGATGATAACCCAACCGAAGATTAATCTTAGAAAAGCATCTGGCACCCCATAGCTGGTAAAACAATCATCAATCCTAGGAAGAGGATACTTACTCTTCACCATCACCTTATTCAACTGCTAATAGTCTATACACATTCGAAGGGAACCATACTTCTTACGTATGAAAAGAACATGAGCAACACATAGAAAACACTAGGGCGAATAAAACCCTTATAAAGAAGATCTTTCAATTGCTCCTTATGTTATTTCAACCAGTTGGAGCCATTCTATATGGAGGGGTAGAGATAGGATGGGTATTCGGGAGAAAATCAATCCCAAAGTCTATTTCCCTATCATGAGGAATACCAGAAAGATCATCAGGAAATAGTTCAGAAAATTCATCAACCATAGGGACAAATTGTAAAGAGGGAACCTTAGAACTAGAATCTTTAACCCCAACCAAATGGTATTGACATATATTGGATATCAACTTTCGAGCTATGAGATAAGAAATAATTCTTCCCTTAGGTACTAGGGAACTCCTTTCCCACTCAATCACGGGTTCATTCAGGAGTGGATACTAACCCTTCGAGTGCTACAAAAAAGAGACGCATAGCACGAATAGAGTCAATCCATCCCTAAAATAACATCAAAGTCTAACATATTGAACTTTATCAGATCCACCAATGTCTTCCTACAATAGTTAGATACCATACAACCCCTATAGACTTTTCTAGACACAATAGAATCACCCACTAGGATAGACACAAAAAAGGGATCAGAAATATACTCAGGAACAAAACCAAAATAAATAGCTACAAAAGGGGTCACATAAGAAAGAGTAGACCTCGAATCAAGTAAGCAATACATATCACGAGAGAAGAGTTGTAATATACCAATAATAATATCAGGAGAAGCCTCAGATTCCTGATGGGTGGCAAGAGCATACAGACAATTTCAGCCAGTGTCGAAACTCGAGGTAGCACCCTTTAATGCTGGAGCTGAAGACGTAGCAACTAAAACTGTATTAGCTCCAGAATCAACCCTTGGAGGATAATCCCGCGGCATGTGATCAAGCTGACCACACTTAAAATATTTATTCCTCTCCTCATCACACACTCCATAATGCAACTGCCCATAAAAATAACAAGAGGAACAAGAAAACATTATTATCTCTAGAAACAACTCTTCAAGGACAATCCCACGGCATGTAACTAAGCTGACCACACTTAAAACACTTATTCCTCCCCTCATCACACACTCTACAAATCATCTTTCCATAAAAATGACATGAGGGATAAAATGAGGTTGAATAAACCCCGCTAGCCTGAGATTAGGCACCTTATGCCCTAAATCCATCATTTGTCTTGAAGAAATGATCACCCGAAGGCTTTGGCCACTTCTTTCTATCTCTGCCACTATTCTACTGACCCCCACCCTACCCAGAATACCTAAATTTCTTACTGTTCCTTTCTCCTATTTTGGCTTGTTTCTTATTTTCGTCTTTAACCTGTTACATATATACCACAAGACTAGAGATATCAATTTCACAATTCAGCAAGGCAGCCCTGCACTTTAAAACCAAGTCTCGAGGAAAACTTCCTAATTATATACCTCATAGAAGATACCAACTCCAGGGCATAGTGAGACAACTAATGAAACTTCAAGGCATACTTTTTCACAGTCATTTTGCATTACTTTAGATTCACAAACTTCTCGGCCTTTGCATCCTTCAACTCCTAAGGAAAAGAGAGATCAAGAAAAGCACAAGAGAAGTCATCCCACATAGTTGCTCAGCATCTTTACCCCTCAAATGTTCCCACTCTTCATTCCACTAATACTCCATATCTTTCAACTGATATGTTATGAACTCCATACCCTCAGAGTCAAAATCATGCATCACTCGAAAAAAAATTCCATCTTATCTATGAACCCTTGAGAATCCTCCTCAACCTTAGAACCAGTAAAAGTTGGAGGACTCAACCTTATGAACTGACCAACCATTATATCCTTAGAAGAAGGAGTGATAAGAGCAACACGCTTCGACTAGCGCAATTGGGAGGCTACCAATTAAGTAAGAAAGTAAATCGACTGGTGAAACTCAATATTAGACACATAACCATAAGGCACTGGGTAGAAGTACCATCAGCCCAGGGAGCCAGAGGAAGACTAGTAGGGACTGGTGGAACTCTAGTGGGCAGTCAAGAGTAGGGACCCTAGAACGGGTCTGTACCCCATAAGCAAGAAGTGTTCCATCCACGTTGTCCTAAGGTGGGATGAAGAAGTTTCCACGAGCATCTGATCATTGGGGAAGCATGATCTGAAATGTGAACAAATGGAATTAGAGGAGATTTCAACATTCTAGACTCTACAGTCTTAAAATAGAACACAAGAAAGGAAAATATTCCTAAATTTCTCATAGCCTCTTCCTTATAAGTGTGGTGCACTACACATCCATAAAAGAGACTTTACTCGATATTGCTTTGTGGACACCTAATTGACCATGAATCTAGGGCTCTGATACCAACTTGTCACGACCCAAACTAGGGCCTGACCGTGATGGGTATCTCAAGTTCGTCGAGGACCGGAGACTACCCTCTTTACCTAGCCAAACAGAACACAATACAGCTAGCGCCAGATGAATTCCGAACATATAACAAGATAAGCTGAGTTTCATACATATAATAAGATAGGCAACTCAGAAAAGGAATTTCTGAATTTTAACAACATCCCACTCCACAGTAATTCACAAAGCCTCTACACAAATAAAAACCAATCTAAGTTAGGACATGCCCCCCATGACTGCCATAAGAGTCCCAATAGAAGTAGCCTAAGACATAAATGAAACAAGACTTTAAAATGATAGCCCTTTCAGAGAATGGAAGCTCACAACTTTAAAGCTAAATGTTGACAACCTAGAAATCCTATCACTATACAGGAAAAGTAGAAGTATTTCTGGTTTCTGCGTTGCATGGGGATACAGTATCCGAAGACGGTTATTAGGGTGAGCGCAAGCATGTAACTCAGGGAAGGGATAAAATAATACCAAGTCAAAAACCACAGCAAAATCCACATGCACACATTGTACATACCTATATATATAACATGCTAGGATAGGAAACAAGTAGCATAAACGTAAAACATTATCCTAGATTATGTATCTTTAACTGTCTTAAAAGGCACCCACAGGCTATATGGGCTCAGCTCCCTCTACTGAAAGGGCCCCAGTTCGTGTTAGCTGCACGAACCAGAGAATAGTCATATATGCATATGCACCAAGGGTGACTCAAACACCCATTCATATATCAAGGTAACTCAAACACCTTATCATAAAGCAAGGATGACTCGAACACTCGGCCATTTAGATCCCTACATCGACAAATGCAATTTCCAATAAAGGTTCATTGGACCTCCACTTTCATATCCTAGCTACACAACCCCTTTTAAGCCCAATTAAAAAATTTACATATTCCCCTTCATTGAACTATGATACACATCAAGCATACACAACCGGTATCGTCATACCAATCACTTGCAAGGTATTATCATCATGCCATTACAATTCCATTAACTTAAAGAAAAATGACCCCCTATTTTTATTAAATAAAACTTAGTTCTTTAGCCTTTTATGCTATCTAATAGTTCTGAAGGTATTTCAATGCATATATTCTCAAGTTCAAAGCAAGTTTCACAAGATAGGGTTGAGGTATTCACCAATTTCATTATCAACTCCACATAATTAGGGAAAATTCATGACCCTTATTCACCATTCCCGTGCACCCCACAGGTCCAAAACAATCATTAAAGCATAAAAAATTATAAATAAACCATGGGAACATCAATTAAGAAAATAATCATTCAAAATCCTTAATCCAGATTCCAAAGACAACATTCAAACCCACTTGAATAACAATTCAAAATATATGCTTTAATAAAATAAGATTTGGGGAAGAGTAACATGCCTAAGATATCAATAATTACGAAGAGAAATCAACCCTTTGACTCTCTAATTACCAATTCCTTAGAAAGCCTAGGTGTTCTTGACTTAGGGATTTGAGAGAGCTTGGGAGAGTGTATTTGACAGTTAAGTGTTGAGAATAGGGTCCCAACATATTTTGTGGTCGTGGGTCTTAAGTGGGAAAAGAGGAAATGTCCAAAGTGCCCTTAAATAATGGCTAAAAATATTGTCAGTCATCACGGGTCACCTTACGACTCGTGATGAATATTTACGAGTTGTCACCATGACTCGTGGTCTGGGCAGTGTGTTAGGCTCATCTTACTATTGACCCTATAAGGCACACCTTTCGACTCATAGTCAAAACTTATGACTCATAGGATCTAGTAGTAGTCAGGACAGAGAAATTTGGACACTATACTGGTTTGGCTATGAAAGGCACACTACGACTCATGAAGAGTCTTGACGACTCATTTTGTGCAAGTCATAACCAAGGCAGTGACATGGGAAACCTTTACTGGTCACCCTATGATTGGGGGGCCTACGACCCGTCAAGACACCTTACGACTAGTAAGGTGAGTCATAGGTTGGATAGCAAGCCCAAAATCAAGGAATATTCCAAGGACCAAAATTTGGGGTGTTACAGGCCTATTCCCTATAAGTTTGACCCCAACCTTTATTAGACTATATATTTGACAACGATCACATTATACATTCTTGGCGGGATAATCTTGGGCTACATCACATGTAAGAAAAGAACATGGGACAAAGGCATTAAGACTATTAGCTGTGCGATGCACAATGTGCCCATCTAACCTAGGCAGAAGATAATGGCTAGAACCTGCAACGGATAAGACACCTGGTGCAGCAGCATTAGTTATTGAATATTTCTTAGTGTGAATAGATAAAATCAATGAAATAGTAGAGCAATAGTAGAGAAGAAAAAAGTATGTGAGTAAAATGACTTCATCTTTTATATTTCTTATTTAGATTAATTGACATGAGAGGTAAAGTACAAGTAAATATATACTCTCTCATCTATCTCTTAACTAACTAACTAACATACTAATCTCATTCTCATTGGCTATTACAATAACTAATTAACTAACTTTCAATTGCAACAAAAATAATAACATACCCAGGTATTTCCACAAAGTGAGGTTTGTGGACGATAAGTGTACGTACTCCATACCACTACTTTCAATTAGTTAATTACTATAGTCAGTTAAAAGACCTTTGTGCCCCTAATCTCAACACTACCCCCACAATCTAGGAGGTTTGAAAATGTTATGAACTCCTAGCTTGGACAGTAAAAACTCAGGTTGTGCAATGTTCAACCCTCTATTGAGAATGTCTGATGGCTGGCTCTAATTAAAGATATAGTTGATGTCAATTAGACCTTGTAGTAGGCTTTTTTATGAAGTGACAGTTGATCTCAATTTGTTTTGTTCTTTCATTACATAGGATTGACAATAAGCTGAATTGTCATATTGTTGTCACTACAAACCTAGATAGAAATTTATATCTGTATCTAATTCCCTTAACATCCTAACTAACCACGTAGCTGAACAATAGTAGATGCTAGGCTTGTATACTCAGCTATAGCTAACCTTTTTGAGACTGTAATATATTTCACTGCCTTCTAAGTAACTAGTGAATTTCCCATCCAGATTACACAACCAATTATAGATTCTCTTGTGAGAGGACATGTTTTCCAATCTGCATCAAAAATTGCAGTAAACATATTTTTTGATTTGCTGGATAGAAGTATACCTTGTCTTGAATTTCTATTAATATACATGACTATCCTTAAAATAGCATGCATGTGTGACCTTTCACGGTATTGAAGGAATAGACTCATTGTTTGAAAGCTAAAAGAAATATCAGGTCTTGTCATGTTTAAGTATTGAAGTTCCCCAAAACAATATTTAATGTGCACTTTGATCTACCAATGGATCTTAAACACTTTAATTTAGTTGATTCATACTGCTTTGAAGTTAATTGAACATTCACATCAGTAGGACTTCCTGCTGGTTTAGAATCTGACATTCTAACTTCTTAAATAAGCTTAAGAGCATACTTTCTTTAATACATAAGCATCCCAGCCTTAGATCTGGCAAACTTAATACCAAGAAAATACTTTAACTCTCCTAGATCTTTAATTTTAAAAATTAGTTGGAGTGACTTCTTTGTTTCTTTAATAAGTTTCTAGTTGTTAGGTATAATTAACATTTTATCAACATATACTAGAATTGTTGTAGTCCCTTCAAGTATTTTTCGGTTAAAAAGAGAATAATCGTGCCTGTTTTGTCAAAACTTCATCCTTAGCAAAGCCTCAGTTAGTTTATAGTTCCACTGTCTTAGAGCCTGTTTATGACCATACAAGGATTTTACCTGTCTACACACTATCTTCTCCCGATTGGAAAAATCTTCTCCCCCGGCTGGAAAATTTTATGGAGAAGTCATGTAAATTTCATTATGTAAGTCACCTTGCAAGAAAGAATTGTACAAATACATCTGACGGATATGCCAATGCCTAGATACATCTAAGGATAAAATGGTTCTTACCGTGACCATTTTAATAACTAGAGAAAAAGTCTCTTTGTAATATATTCGTTCCTTTTGACTTTATCCATCAGCTACCAATCTTTCTTTGAATCTCTCAACTTCATTTGTTGATTTGTACTTTATTTTGTAAATCCAACTATAGCCTTAGTATTTTTTTTTTTGTTGGTAAGTCTAATATTATCTAAATATTATTTTTTCCAAAGCTTGTATCTCAGCTTACATTGCCTCTACCCGCCTTAGATATTTGATAGCATTAGTATAAGTAGTAGGTTGTAATACAAAAAGTAGTTGCAATAAGTCTTGGTAAGAGCTAGACAAGTGAATATATGCAACACAATTTGACATACTAAGCTGAACATATTTGTTGATGTTCAGAGATACAAAGTCTTTCAGCCACACAAGAGGATGATTTCCTCTGGTGGACTACCTATTTGCAACTATAGTCACTCCTACAAGAGCCTAATTAGGTATGTCATTGTTCACTATTTCTGCATTTATCTCATAGGCTGCATCATTAACCATATCCATATCATCATTAACCATATGCACACTTTCTTCTACAACATGTACAGGAGCGGGTACATTTGTTGGCATGCTAGTTATATCAATTAATAACTTTGGACTGTCTCAAGGATCAACAAATGGAGCCGTAGTTTAGAATGAGCTTAAATTGGAGAAAGAAAAAATAGTTTGCTAAAATGTAACATCCCTACAACAAAAAAGGGATATGGAGAAATCAAAAAATATACCCATTATGTGTCACTAAGTATCCCATATGAACTAAAGCTCTTGACCTAGGTGCTAGTTTATCATGATCTATCAGTATTTTAGCAAAGCACAAGCATCCCAACACTCTTAGGTGCTTTATCGTAGAGATTTTACCATGCAATCTCTCATTAGGAGATTGACCATTAAGAACTTTACTTGGCATTCTATTTATCACATATATTGCTGCTAACACATATTGACCTTAGAATTTCTTAGGAATATGACCTTGAAACCTCAAGGCTCTAGTAACCTCTAATACATGTCTATACTTTCTTTTAGCTACCCCATTTTGATAAGGAGTAAAAGGACATATTTTCTGAGGAATAATGACCTTATCTTTAAATAAGTTCTCACACACTGAGTTAACCAACTCAGTACCATTGTCTAATCTTACCTTCTTTACTATTTTTCCAATGTGAGTTTGTACAAACTGCAAAAAAATATTGAAGAGACACACATACATTTGACTTATTTTTCAAAAGTGTAAGAAAATACCTATTATTGTTAAATGTAGCATTTTTATATGGACCCTACACATCAACATGAAACAAGTCAAAACTAGTTGTGCTTTTTATACTGCTAATAGGAAAGCCATTCTTGTTTGTTTAACATAGTGATAGACAGTACATTTATTCATAGAGTTGCTAATAGTGTGACTATTAATAGAAAAAAAAAAACTTGAAAAAAACTTGTGCATAACAATAGGGGACACATGTCCAAGTCTCTTATCAAACAACTTTATGTCTTCTTCTTGTATTTCAGAGTGGTTAACAAGACTATCTTTTATACGAAATAATATTTTACAACTGATCTTGCATTAGATGATTTAACAGTAGGCATAAGACTACATCCTCTTACCAATCTACCTCACTTTGCCATTGTAAAGTTTCTGAAAATACAAAAGTGTAGGAAAAATATGAATAAGCATCCTTGCATTTTTTTCACTTTACAAACTAACATAAAGTTATATCTAAACTCTGGAACATGGAAAATATTAGTAATAATGCTTATTGGTGAGATGTAACAAGACTTTATATGAGTGGAATTGTAGATGTCGCCATTAGGTAAGTACACTTGCTTTTGATTCTCAGTTCTAATTATTGAATCCTTCGTGAGCATACCAATTTTTGTGACCATGTGATTTTTTTATCTGTATCAATGATATAAACTTTTTTATTTTCAAAAACTAATAGAGCTTTACCTGCTATGTTTGCTGGAGAGACCGGTTTTGATTTATTTGACACATTAACACCTTGACATTGCTTTAATATTTATAGTATTTTCTCACATTAGCCTTGAGTGAAGGTGCAACCCTAAAGCCATCTAGCACACTCATACATATTTCTGGAGATGTTTGTTGGATGATAGACTTGTTATTTCCCTTTAGGTGATATTGTGAATTAGTATTGAGTTCATAGTTGAACACACCTTATGGATGAATATACATTTCAATTCTTGACATATTCTAATCATTCATCACATTGTAAGTAGCATCATTTCCTCCATGGTAAATCTTTTTCTAGATATAAAGTTTGGTGGATATCCTACAATATTGTAACACTATTCTTTTGAATGTTCTTTAAACCTACAGAAGTCATACAGCACTGACTACGCCCAAGCGCATACGTAAGTGTACGTGGTCTACCAAATAATATAGTGGCCTTAAAGAAAGCCGAATATCGATCCCACAGGGACTAGTTCCAACAAATATTCAATTCTAGTTTAACTTCTAAGATTAATCGGTGCAAGCGTAACCAAGAGAGAGTTTGAAAATTGTAAACTAAAGTAAAAGTAAACGGTGCGTAAAGTAAAAGACTAAAGACAATCAATAGAGTAAAGCCCAGGGTTAAAGCACCAAGAACAATTATACTACGTCATTGAACTTCATTTGTTAGATTGCTTATCTTGGTTGTTGATTCTTAGGGTTTATCGCATGATCATGGTCTCCCGACGTCTAATCGTCTACCTTACTTGGACATTACAACTACATCGTTAAGCAGGGATGTAATAATCCAAATAGATGCAAAAAGCTATCATCCTACATGTGAACCAAGAAAGGCTTCTAGGTACATCCCTTTCCTAGACGCTAATTCAAATTCCTTATTTCATAAAGGAATAAGAACCTTACTTTGTTTATCCCCACGTTCTATCTTCTTATTCCCCCTCCCAAGATCACAAGGTTGACAATATATGTATTCTAAGGTTAGATACTTCTTAAAATAATTAAAAAAAAGTATAAACAAACAACCAAATATGATAAGTAGATCAAACGAAATCAATTCAAAACGATAGTAGTCATGTTCTTGGCTTTAACCCCGAAAAGAGGGCGTTTAGCCACTAATTGACATAATCATGATCCAACTAATTGAATACATAATAAAATCTATTAAAAAGATAAAATTAAAGAATAAAACCCTAAATAAAGTGTTTAGCAGCCTCCTTCAATGCTCTAGACGTCAAAAGGTCTCGTTACAATATGTTTAAAGTGTGTATTTATAGTGGAAGAAAGACAAGGCCGTGTAGGAATAGGGGCGTCGAGGGTACCATTGCACGGACTGGCAGGGGAATCGTGGTCTCCATTGCACTGCTCCAAAGGAGGATATGCAGGCTCCATATCCTTCTATGGCTGAGGCTTCGCGGGCTAATCTTCATGCCCTCACTAGAATTGCCATTTTACTCATATTTTTGTCTAAGTATTACTCCTTTTCTCCCATGTCTTGTGGTGTTGTTTTGCCTTAATTTCAAGCCTGTTCCTCATCAAAATATCATATACATCATGATTAAACACCAAACATTAGAGTTACACATAACTCAACGTCAAGAACTAGAAGCTAGAAACTCAAGCTAAGACTAGGCTTGCGCATGCTGATCTTTAACTTATTGTATTTACTCTTGGCTTGATTCAATTGCTCTTTGCACATTACAAAAAAGTTGTTCCACATAATATTACACATTAAAATCATTAGGAACTCATTTGACATATTAGAATCCCTTATGATAGACTAGAACAATACCTAGCTCAAGTTAGTAAAACTAGTTTTCGCTACTAGACTCTAAATGATCGATTTGAATCCAAACTTGTTTTAATCCATATTTAAACATTGTAATCACATACTTGAACACTTAGATACTTGTTGATATCATAATTAACACATAAAGCACACAAATTATCCTCAAAACAAAGCTAAATAAGCTTGGATAACGATACTAAAGTCTATAAATACACCCAACATCACCACCCCATACTTAAGGCCTTCTTCGTCCTCGAACAACTCATAACTCTAAGCATTGTAAGTTTAGGAAACTCTACACTTTTACTACATGCAAGACACTCAATCTAGTACTACGGTGACTACACAGAATGCAAGTTTCTACAGTAAGCATGTTATGTACACAATTGAAAGTTTAAGAACACTACTTCAAAACATCCTAGCCTCAAAAATTGACTCACCAAGTTGGCAAACTCATGCATATTGATCAATAAAAGACATCGTATAAATCACCCATATTCATCAAACATGTTCCCTCACAACAAGAGAGTCACCCATAATCACTCATATAAAAGCATTTAATAACAGAATAAGTACAAGAATCAAATTTTGCTTACTCTCACAAAGAATTCACAAGTGGCACTAGATGAACCATAGGCTTGCCCTTAGTGTAGTACTTCACTAAATTCAGAATGTTAAGCTTAGGATCAAATAGGTTTTTTGGGGTTGTAATGCAGGCTAAGGGACGGGTAGGAACTATTCTGTCCAGTAATAGTGACTCCTTAAGCGCTTAAAGACATCATATTATATAGTTAAAACCAATCTTCAATAACCCATGTACACCACTTTTATCAACCACTTCGTCTGCTTTCCCTATCTCATTAAGGTCATTCTCATACATTATGGTGGGAGTATACTATGTACATATCATCCAATTTGCCCTTATTTTCACCCAATTTATGGTACGCACCCCTATGATAGCCACCCTCAACTTAAGCTATTTGCCTTAATTGAGGTGCACAATGTCCAAAGAGGACCATGGCCAAAATAGTTCATTGTAACACAACTGGGTTAAAAATAAGAACTCTTCAAGCACAAATTTCTCTAACTCCCAACCACAACACAATAATTTTTACACACCAATAACTATAACTTTAGGGGTTCAATTTCACCTTTCTCCTACTTCAATTTCACACTCCTTATCTCACTAATTTTACACTAAAGCGTTTAGGACTTTTGGATCAAATTAGAGTCTATCAAAGAAGGGATTAAGCTACATATGAGGCTGCCAAAGAAAAGGCTAAAGGCTCAATGGGGCTAAATAGGATTATGCACAAGGGTAGGCCAAAAGGACGGTACAAAACAAGGCTATCAAAGAAATGCCTATATCATCTCCTAAACCCACATTCTTTATTTCGCTTTGTATACACACCAGGCAAGTTCTAGACATCACATGCAACAAGGAATATACAACACCTCACACGCACATGGCACATGTTCAACTCTAGCAAGATCATCATAGGCTCTTAACTAAACAATCACATGAATTCAACTTAAAGCCAACAAGTACAAGAGTCATAATCATAACCCAGGAGTCTAAAAAGTAGTAATTCACAAAATCAACATGATTTTACAACTAAATCACTTGCATCATGTAGTCACATAAAGCTCCAACAAGAACATCTTACTTACTCCTAACACAAAAAATTTAAATTTACCCTGAAAATGGAAATTTCCCTATCCCACACTTAAAAATATACTTATTCCCAAAAGTATACTTTATAAGTGGAGATAGAAATACTCTTTGAGGCCTTTAGGCCTAGCTAGTAGCATCTTTACACATCAAGAGGGTCCAGGGGACCCCACACTCAGTTTTTGCCATGCTCCTTAGCTCAGGTTTTCTAGTACTCAGACTTCCCATCAACTTGTGACTCAACAAAAACAAAACCTAGTGAAGTAAAAAAAATTCTAAAAATAAAATATACCTTACCTTGGGTTGCCTCCCAAGAATTGCCCGATTTAGTGTCGCGGCACGACCTAATCAAATTTTTCCTCCACCTTGAGGATATGAATTTCACCCCCAACTTCGCATCCATCTTCTTATTTTGCTTGTAGAGTGGTGGTACAATTATTACGGAATCGAGTAATGGATGGTGCATGGTAAACCACTCGGCCTTAAAGTGAGGTGTGTTTTTATGTTTCTTGTCTGGTGCGAAATCAAGAATATAGGATTCATGTTCCTCATATTCACACTCTTCCACTATTTCAAATGATTCCACAGACAAGACATCATCTAAACATAATGTATAAAAGTGCTTTGAATGAGGCCCAAACAATCCCACTTCTAAATTTACACTATCCACAATACCCTCACTCATATTCACCTTCTCAATTGCAGTCTTAAAAGAGAGATGATAGTTGAATTACTACGATTTTTGTGTTTGCTCCATAAATTGGCTAATATCCTCATCATAATTTTCTATTCTTAGCATCTATAGACATGGAGATAGTGGTATCTCCTTAAACTATCAACAACTTTAGTTTTTGAGTACTCAAACTTCCTCATATTGTTAGCAACTTTGTTTGCAATTGGTTGGGGAGTCAACTCTGCATCTACCTCTAAATGATTATACAACTTCTTTATAGCCGCCACCTACTGGTTCCTCATATCTTCCAACAACTATTTGTGAGATGCTAAAAGTTGTTTCAGCATCTCTTTCACACATCTAGTTTGAGTTGTGGCCTACATGTTGGGTTGTTGCCGCTGAAATTGCTGCTACTGGTTGTTCCATGATTGAATTTATGGTTGAGTCTACAACGTCTGATTGTAGGTATTCACAGAACATTGCCTTTGAGCATAGCCCATAAATAATTCTGAATCGGGATTGACAACACACATAGCTGCAGAATAACCACTGTTACCACAAACCATACACCAACTTGCGGTCGGCTCCACAGATAGAAAGTGTCCACATCATCTTGTGAAGGTCCTTTCCACACGCTTCAATAAAAATTTGGACAATATGCCTCATGATAGGGTCCCCCATAAAAATAACAAGAATCGTCATCACTCAAACACCATCTATCCCATGTTGACATATCAAGAAGTATGATAAAAGAGAAATAAAAAAAACTAAAAAACCTAAAATATTTACAACTCTATATAGCTAAATTAAAAATAAGATAGTTGCCAATTTACAAGTCCCCAGCAACGGCGCCAAAAACTTGACTACACCCAAGCGCATACGCAAGTGTACGTGGTTGACCAATAATATAGTGGCCTTAAAGAAATATGAATATTGATCCCACAGGTACTAGTTCCAACAACTATTCAATTCTAGTATAACTTCTAAGATTAATCGGTGCAAGCGTAACAAAGAGAGAGTTTAAAAATTGTAAACTAAAGTAAAAGTAAATGGTGCGTAAAGTAAAAGACTAAAGACAATCAATAGAGTAAAGCCTAGGGTTAAAGAACATCAAACAATCATACTACACCATTAAACTTCATTCATTAGATTGCTTATCTTGGTTGTTGATTCGTAGGGTTTATCGCATGATCATGGTCTCTCGACCTCTGATCGTCTACCTATGGACATTACAACTACATCGTTAAGAGGGGATGTAATAATCTAAATAGATGCATAAATTTATCATCCTACACGTAAATCAAGCAATACTTCTAGGTACATCTCTGTCCTAGATGCTAATTCAAATTCCTTATTTCATAAAGGAATAAGAACCTTACTTTGTTTATCCCCATGTTCTATCTTTCTATTCCCCTCTCGAGATCACAAGGTTGATAAGATATGTATTCTAAGGTTAGATACTCCTTAAAATAATTAAAACAAGGATAAACAAATAACCAAATATGATAATCAAATCAAACAAAATCAATTCAAAATGACAGTAGTCATGTTCTTGGTTTTAACCCCAAAAAGGGGTGTTTAGTCACTAATTGACATAATCATAATCCAACTAATTGAATACATAATCAAATATATTAAAAATTTAAAGATAAAGAATAAAAAACATAAATAAAGTGTTTAGCAGACTCCTTCAATGCTCCATATGTCAAAAGGACCCGTTACAATATGTTTAAAGTGTGTATTTATAGTGAAAGGAAGCCTAGGCAGTATAGGAATAGAGGGCATCGCGGGAACCATTGCACCGGACTGGAAGGGGAATCTCGGGCTCCATTAAACCACTCCAAGGTAGTCTACACAGGCTCCATATACAGCTATGGATGAGGTGTCGTGGGCTAATCTTCATGCCCTCACTAGAATAGCCATTTTCCTCATATTTTTATCTAAGTATTCCTCCGCTTCTCCCATGCCTTGTGGTGTTGTTTTGTCTTAATTTCCAGTTTGTTACTTATCAAAATATCATCTACATCAACTCCTCCAGAACCCTACATGGTCAAATACCACACATTAGATTTCAATACAGCTCAACATCAAGAACTACAAGTTTCAAACTCAAGTTAAGACTAGGTTTGTGCATGTTGATCTTTAACTTATTGTATTGACTCTTGGCTTGATTCAATTTCACTTTGAAAATTACAAATAAGTTTTTTCACATAATATTACACATTAAAACCATTAGGAATTCATTTGACATATTAAAATCCCTCACGATAGACTAGAACTAGTTTTCTCGACTAGATGCTAAATGATCGATTTGAATCTAAATTTATTTGAGTACCCATTTAAATATTGTAATCACATACTTGAACACTTAGATGCTTGTTTATATCATCATTAACACATTAAACACACAAATTATGTTCAAAATAAGGCTAAATAAACTAGGATAACGATACTAAAGTGCATAAATACACCAGACATCAATCACACCAAGGATCTTTTAGAACATATTGTAGTTCGAACCAGAAAAAGAAGAACTAGCATTGTTGTCATTAGTTCCAGCAATATGATTTTCATTATTGAAATATCATCTAATTCTTGTATACATTAACATAGGATCAACACTCTATGAGATCACTGAATTCATACCTATTGTTTATAGAATCTAGTAGTCTTTGACACTCATCACTAATTGTCATAGCATAGGCCTAATTAATGCTAAGGAATAGGATTCACTGTACAACAACAACAACAACAACAACATACCCAGTTTATTCCCACCTATTGGGGGCTGGGGAGGGTAGAGTGTACGCAGACCATACCACTACCTCAAGAGAAGTAGAGAGGCTATTTCTGATAGACCCTCGGCTTAGGACCAATAACAGTATAACAAATATAAAAAGTAAGCGCATATAAAGGATTCACTATAATAAACTAAAATTGTGAGTATTACATTTCTATATGTTTTGACCATTTTAAATTTCCTCGTAGTTTATACATGCTGATTTTTTATGTTTAGGGATGGTTTCCATGATTCTTGATATGATCGAGAATGAGTTGGGTGAGTTTGTGGTTTTTAGATGCTTGAGAATCCATATAGTTTACTTTGATCAACATCTATTGGTCTGAGTGTCAGATGAAAAAATTGGCTACACCAATAGATCTGGAATGTCCAATATGGGTTAGTAGCGGGTTGGTTTAGTTTTGAAACTGTTATATCTCATTTTGACCCTTCATTTGGAAATAGTGAAATATGGTCCCAAAGGTTAGTTTATTGATAATAACCTTTTTTGAAAAAATAACATCTCCATTGAATCTGAAATGGTGAAATTATCCTATTATTATATATAGTTTATTTTAGTCAGGTTCCTAATGAATCTCGAGGGTCCGTTTGGAGATTTTAGAAATTATGCGATTTAGCTGATTGCTAATATCTAGTGCGTGAAGTCACCATCTTTGTGAATGCAGGCCTTTGGCTGAAAGTGTAGAGAAGGAATTTTTCTTCATTGCAAATGCTACGGTGGAGATGCAATCGCGAGATTTATCGGGTTGGGTCAAGTCAAAAGCCCTTCTTCGCGAATGCGATAAGGCTTTTGTGAATCCCAAGGTTTGAGTCTTGGACCTTAGCAAACTCAAAACCATGGCCATGAATGTGAAGGCTAATTTAATTGGTTGATCAGTATTGACCCTTGGGAACATAAAGAGATGACCGCATTCGCAAGGCACTGCGCACTGAGCAGTATAAATAGTCCATTTTAGAAATTTTACTCTATTTTTAGAACTCCAAACTTTGGAAAAGGAAATTTTTGAGGGTTTCAACATTTATTTCATATGAATAACTTCTAAAATAATAATCCCACTATTTTCCATTGATTTTATAATCAAAAACACCTTAAATCATGATTTCAAAGTGAAAATTTTGGGGTTTTACCAGTAAAGTTTAAAAATAGATTTTATTCATTTTGGACCTCCAACTTCATCCATTATTGTATGGATGTTCGCCTATAGACTCCTATAACCTTGAGGAATGTGTTTCTAAAATAAAATTCCATTTTTACTCCTTTAATTTTCAAACTCATTTTTCAAACCCGTGTTGACCCTAACCCGAATATAGGTAATATGGATATTATTAGCTTTTTTTAATGTGTAGATGCTATATTTGAATGTTGTAGTTAATTTTGAGGCTATTCACAAGGAAAAGGCTTTGTATTGGGGCACTTTAGATTGAGATTTTCTCATTTTGAGATAGGTTATGACTTAAATTCATTCAAATTGAGCTAGATAGTTGATGAATAAGTAAATCATGCTATGGGTGGGAAAAATAACAATGGGGTTTATATTTTGAGATTATTTATACCATTGTTTGCCTATAGGGGCTTATTGTAAGGACTTGATTCTATGAAGTCTTTACTTCTATATGTTTTGATCATTTTACCCTCCCTGTGGTTGCTACGTGATATTTCTAGGGTGTGGAATGGTTGTTATGATTCCCAATGCAATTAGAAGTGATTTATGCGAATTTTTAGAGGTTAAAAAGGCCTTATAGTTGATTTTGGTCAAAAACGGCCTTATAGTTAATTTTGGTAAACATTTATTATTTTGTGTGTTAGATGGAAAAATAGGCTGCAGCATCAGATTTAAACATCAATTTTAGGGTAGTAGCATGGATTGTTTGATTTTTTGGCTTTTGGATCTCATTTTGACCCTCGGTTTAGAAAATTGTAAAATTAGGTCTCACGGGTCAATTTTGTAAAAACAACCTTTTTCAAAAATATAATGTCGCCATTAAGTCTATATAACGACCTAATTTTTAGTGATTTATGTGAAATATTTATTTCTATGTGATTTGACCATTCTACCCCTCCTCATGGTTGCTTTATGATTGGCATGATTTTTAGTGCATTTCGGTGTGATTTATGTGATATTGAGGTTTTTGGTGGCATGAAAAGACTTATAGTTGACTTCAGTCAACTTTTATTGATCAGTGTATTGGATGGCACACGAACAGAGCCAACGGATCCAAAACATCAGTTTTAGGTTAGTAACGTAAACGGTGGAGTTTTATGGGTTTTATATCTCATTTCGACCCTCGGTTCAAAAGTTGTGAAATTGGATTGTGGGGGTAAACTTTGTGAAAATGATATTTTTTCCAAAAATTTGATATCGCATTATGTCCGAAGCATCGAATTTTATAGGGTAGCAAAGTTCATTTGTGTTCCTGAGATTCTGGTGCACCTGAGTATGTGACTGGTTGGTCGCTTACGCGATTGATAGACTAGACAAAGTGCTGCTTACGCGACATCTTGGTCGCGATTGTGGGACTCTCTTACACGACGATCAGGTTGCTTACGAGACACCTACCCTCAGGTGAGGAATTGCGTACACGATGCCCGGTCGCTTATGTGATAGTCGTTTAAGCGACCCGGTAATTACGTATGTGACACCTGGGTTCAATAAATATCCATGTTTAGATATTTTTCACTCCATTTCTAAGCTTGGGTAAGCACCAAAACACCTATTTTAACTACTTTCTTTCAATTTTACCATTAAATTTTTGTTTAAACGCGAATTTTAAAGTGACAAATTGGAGATTTTGGCCCGAAAGGCCTTAAAGTTATAGCTCTTCAACTTAAAGCCCGATTTCAAGAAGTTTTTACTTGGGTGAGTTTATAATCTTATATTTATCACTTTTCTCTCGATGTCAACTTTAAAACAACTCTAATTCTCAATTCTAAAATAGATTTTAGGGGGGTTTGCTGATAAAGCTTGAAAATAATTTTTCGTCGATTTGGACCTTGTTTTTAGCTCATTTTTGCTTGTTTTTAGATGTAGACTCCTAGGAACATGGGGATCATGTTTCAAAAATAAAATTACAATTTTGTCCTTTTTTGAAAACCCATTTTAGGAATCCATTTTGACCCCGACTTGAAATTAGGAAATATGGATATCATTGACTTTCTTTTGAGGTATAGATTTTATATATATATATGTCTTAGTTGATTTTGAGAACATTCTTGGTACTATGGTTTTGGATTGAAGGCTTTTAGATCGGTTTTCAGCGTGTGGGAATTAATCATGAAAATGGTTGTGTTTATCGTGTTCTGCCCGTATGGGGGACTATTTATTGATGTTATTTGTCTGTTTTGGAATATTATTTGCTATGTGTGACTGTGTGAGGTCCTGTATGATATTATTGGCCATTTTAATGTGAAATTAGTTGTATCTCATTGATGGAAAAACCTAATGTGGTATCTACAGTGACTTCTTTAATGTATTTCATTCTACTAGCATATGTATTATGTTGGATTCAAGGATAGTTAGATAAATGAGTATATTTTGGGATTATTTGGTTTGTATATTGGTTAGATATGTAATTTATCATTCTTGTTCGTTGTGAGCATTACATCCTCATTTCATATTCATTCATGAAACATTATTACCACTGTGGGAATATTAGGCACACTAGATTTTTCTGACAGAAAATGTAACATCTTTAAAATCCTCTACTGTGGATGTGCCGGAGAGGAGATATGGATACTGGTATTGGATATTGGTTGTATACGAGTTGGCAAACCCCCATGGGTCCTACGTCGGAAAGCTTTAGCTTCGTAGGTGATACAAAGATTATGTAACAACCTCGTGCATCACGTAATCATTATCATCATCATCATCATCATCATCCCCATTGCATTTTATTTATATTGTACCTTTATTTGTGTTGCTTTATCTCCCGTGATGCATACCTGTGTATTTGTATTTCCTCCTTTGTACTAGTATGTATGATATCTATATACTTGCATTCCATTTTAGTAATTTCTATGGTAAATGTAAATATTATAGAACTATAGTGGAGATGGAGTGGGCTACCAATTGGGACATTTTCTGGTTATAGGTGGCGTGCCCTTGGTGTGTATTTTGTATGCTTTATTTTATACTTTGCTCAATCGGCCTTTGATACCTGCTGAGTACAAGTGAACCGTACCCACCCCAACTGCGCCTTTTCGATTCAGATCCAGGTTCAAGTGTTCCTTACTGTAGTTGATTCAGGAAATATTTGGAGCTTTTTGTGGTAGCAATTGACTTCATGCATCCAGAGTTTACTACTACCTTTTCTTATTTAGACTGTGTCTTTATTTGCATTCAGAGACAGAATTGTTCCTACTTGGATATCTTATGTATTTTTTATCTCGAGTTGTATTAGTTAGTTCTTACGCTATGACACCAAGTTTTGAGATTGGATTAGGTATCTTTGATTATATTTTTGCTTTTACTAGATATATATGGCTCGACTCCATCTCGGGGTCTCGCCTTAGTTTTGCTATTAATTTCTCATTTTGTATCAGTTTGGGTGATAGGCTAACTTGTCAAGGCTTGTCACGATAACTGTCATCATGACCTTCAATTTTTGGATCGTGATAGTATAAAACATTGAAATTAGTCTTGTCGCATATTTTTCTTGCCTGCCTAGGATTTCAAACAAATGCAATGGGCTAGATCTAAGACATTAATTTTTTAGAAAAGTTGCTAGTGCACTAATGCTATAGTGCACCCGCTTTAGCGTCCATGGAACCACTAAAGTGGTTGTCGCTTTAGCGTCCTAGACGCCGGTAAGGCGGAGCCCAACTGGTAGCTAGGTACTGAGAAAGTAGGACTTGGCCGCTTTAGCAGTCAACCCTTATAGGGACGGATCTCTTCAGTTGTCAACCCATGCTAAAGCGATGACCGCCTTAGCAATGAGCGTTGTGTTACTTTAAATAGTGTCTCTCTCAATTTTCTTCTATTTTTGAGACTTTGAGCTTTGGATTGAGAGAATTTGGGACGATTTCTTCCATTTTCAATCTTGGATAAGCTTTAAATCACTATTTTAATTACTTTACTTTGATTGTCATCTAAAACCCGTTAATTCGTGATTTCAAAAATAGGATTTGGGAATTTTGGCCTGAAAGGCCTAAAATAGTTTTTCTTTAATTTAAACCCCATTTTAACTCATTTTTGCATGGGTTTTCTTTTATGTCTTCCTCTAATCTTAGGTAAGCTTCTTATAAACAAAAACTCTAATTTTATCATTCTTTTTGAAAACTCATTTCGGGGGTCCGTTTTGACCTCGATTTGAAAATAGGCAATATGCATATCATTTGCTTCATTTTGATGTGAAGATTCCATATTTGTATGTTTTAGTTTATTTTAATGCCACTTGATAGGGGAAATGCTCTGTGTGAAGGTTTCTAGGCTTGGATTTCGATGTCATGAGGTAGGTTATGGTTCAACTTTTTTTAGACTGGATTGGATAGTAAATATTTATATAAAGCCATGCTATGGATATGGGTAATAATCATGGTAATAATATTATTATCGTGGTGTGCCCTATTGGGGGCTTATGGTGTTGTTATTGGTGATCTGAAGTGATAATTTTTATGTGTGGCCTGTGGGGAAGGGGGTCTTATCTCATATTGTTGGCCTTGTGTATGCATTTGGTTGCTTTCTTCATAATAGAAAATGCCTAAGTTAGGTTTAATGTGATAATAATAATGTTTCACTTGCATAATTTACTCTAATGGTACATGTCTTATATTGAATCTTGGATGATTGACATATTGAGTGGATTTTTGTAATACCTCATAGTTTTTCCTAGCTAATTTTATCTCAAGAATGTCTAGTATTAGCTTCTAAATTGAATGATGGTTATTCCATGAGGAATCTTCAAGATTTTCACTTTTTGTCATGTGGGAAATTTAATAAGCTTTCCATCAATATAAGATTTGCCCAAATCCGATAACCGAGTCAGAAGTTACGATTATTTTAAGTTCCCATTGTAAAACAACGCCATATTAGTCAGTGGCGCGCCGTACCACAAGAAGAAATGGCATTTGGCAATTTCTAATAGGTGTCCGCGATTATAGCGCGTCGCGCCAGCATTTAAATTCAGAATTGTCCTTTTTCCAGTGTCTCAACGCGATTTCTCCCGCGTCGCACCAAAGTTCCAGGTCACGAAGGAAGGGGCAACACGATGGCTCCGTGTCGCGTTGTCCCTCAATTTCCCAATTGTCAATTTCCAGTGACACGGCGCGATAACGCCGCATCGCGTCAGGGGCCCAGTTTGGGAAAATTTTACTGGAATTAAATGACGCGTCCAGGGTTAAAAGGGTCAACTTCCCACCCCTATTTAAGCCCTTTAACACGTGATTCACCCAAAATACACTCTTTTCTCTCAAAAACCTCTCAAGAACAAGGTAGGGTTTTCATAGAAGATCCAATTCCAAGAAAGTTTCTCCATCAATCTTCACGAAATCACGAACTAAGGTATGCATAGTGTTCATTCATGGACTCCTTTCATCCATGAAGCCCAAGAATCTCTTTTCTAAGTTTAAGTTTATGAATTTCTTTATGAATTTCATGTTGGGTTTGTTTTGTTTATGTTAAGAATGATCAATTGAATTTAAATCCATGTTGGGTGATCAATTTTATCTGGAATTGATTTGTATAGATGTATATTCATGTGAACCTATGAATAAACCCTAGGATTAATTGTTGTATAATGTTGTCTACATGTGTTATGCCTACCATGTGTTTGATTAAATTCCTAGATGAAGGAACAATGCCCAACTAGTATGATATCATAAAATCCCCACGTATGTACAAGTTATGCCTATCACATGTTTTGATGGAATGCTTCTATAAATGTGTTATGGATTATGATGTTAGTTATATGTTCAAGTAAGTTATGCTTGACCAGTTTCCTTCCATCGAGTCCTGGGGGTACCTGTACCCGAAATATTATTTGTGTGCCTAGAGCCATGTCATGTTTCCCCAATACTCTTAGTCAAGCTATGATCCTTAGACATCAGATAGTCTTATGACTCAGAAAATCTCCATGATCTCATGAACTCAGTCAGTTGACAGATATTAGTAATATTCCATCAGTGAACGAAAATTCAGTAATTCAGTCTATGTTCAGTTCAGTAAATTATGTTCAGTGTCTATTCAGATGGGAGTAGAAATTAGCACCGAGTGAACCCAAGGATGAGAACTCACCTGTTATGTGAGGGTGTGATTCTTAGAAGCAATCCTTGCATTCCAGAACTATGTAGCCAGCATAGATTGAGACATCATAGTCTGCTATATAATGGTAGATGAGGTGGCTTAGCCTACTATATGAGGGTTCCCACCATTCTCACTAGAGTTACCTGTTATATTAAGGTTACTCACATATTGTCCTTACCAGTGAAGCGGTATTGACACCCTTCCAATCAGGGCATAGATTGGACCCCAATTCAGCTAGAATGTATTATTTGGGGCATGTCGGTTAGATGACTACCTCCCACAGTCTCAGTATCAGTCTCAGTAAAAGAACTCAAATAGTTTTTCAGAATTCAGGGTTGTCAGATACAGCCAACTCAGACACCGTACAGAATTCAGATAGTTCCATCAGATTCAGGACTGTCAGATATAGTCACTCATGTTATCAATTATATTCAAATTCAGTAATCATGTTATCATAGTATTAGTGTCAGTTGTTATGCCCCATGCATGTATTCTCACGCTCATGATAGTTAGTCAGTTATTATTATTGTTCATGCATATGAACCCTATGCATTCAGCCTACCTCACATGCATACCAGTACGTTCAAAGTACTGACGTATTTGCGTTATGGTTTCTTACCCTATAGGTTCAGATACACGAGCTCCAGATCAGCAGTAGATTCCAGTTTCAGCAATCAGAGTTAGAAGTGAGTCCTCATCATTCAAGGACCTGATTATTCCTTATTATCTCATTAACTAGTTTATTAGTTGGAGTTAGTTGGGGACATGTCCCATCAACTCCTTACTCAGACAGTTCAGTCAGTTAGAGGCTTTCTAGACTATCATGTTTTAGACTTCAGTATGTTCAGCTTTGTTTTGGGTATTTTATTACCCCACACAGATGTTATATTATTCGGATTATGTTCATTTTTGAACCTTACGGCCTTTCAGTTCATGTTTCCGCATTATTCAGTATTTTATGCGGTATACAGGTACAGATATCAGTCATGGGTTAACTTATGGTCCTTTAGGGTCATGAGCGTTGTATAGCATTCCGGTTCAGCAAATCGGGGTGTTATAATTTTGAGATCAAGTGCATGTATATTTAATTAATTTGAGGTCTTCATATTATTTGATTGTGAGCATTACATCGTTATATCATACATACATTCATGAGATATTGGTACTATTGTGGAAACACTGATTTTTATAGAGATGAGACACTTTTACAAATCCCTGTGGCGTAGTCCAAGAGTCAGAGAGGAGTATAGATATTGAGATTTAAATTGAGTATTGAGATAGTATATAGGTTGCAAACCCCCATAGGTCCTACCGGGAAGCCCCGATGCTCAGTAGGTGTATACATAGGTTATGTGACAACCTCAATCATATAATCTTATCATTATTATCATCCTTATTGTATTTAATTCATTTATGCACCTTTAGAGTTGTTTTTCTGTATCTTATCTGATGTGTGCCTATTTTATTTTCTTTACGTACCTATTTTTGGATTATTTCCCATGTTTAAAACTTTTAGTGGAGACGGTGTGAGATATCCTTGGGGTCATTTTCGGCTTGCTAGTGACGTGCTCATAGTGTGTGTTTATATGCCTTATTTTATACTTTGCTTAATCGGCCTATGATACTGAGTACAAGTGAACCAAACACATCCCTATTACGTCCTTTTGGTGTAGATTCAGGTACGGGTGTGTCGTACAACATCTAAATTCGAGTGGTTATTTGATACATTCGAGGTAGTAGTCGCTCTATCCTTTCAGAGTTGACTTTCAACCTAATCCTATCTATTCATATCATATTTTGTATTTAGAGACAAACTTGTGGTTCCCTTTTAGATTTTAGGTGTATTTATAGATTTTTGAGTTGTATGTAGATTGTTCTTACGTTGTAACACCAGGTTATGGGGTGACTTATCGTATTTATTATTATTCAGACTTTTTCAATGATTGTGCATGTATGGTTTTTCATTCTAGAAGTCTCACCTTGGGTTTTGTGTTAAGATTTTCATTTACATATTCGTTTGGGTGATTGACTTACTTATCAAGGTTTACTTCAAAAAGTGTCACCATGGCCTGAGTTTTTAGGTGGTGACCCTTATATGTTGTTGTTACTGACTTGTGACATTTGATATTGTGTGTTGTGAGTGCGGGGCTTCATTTCACATCATTGGACATGGCTCCAACTACCACTAATCAATACACATGAAAGTAAAAGAACTGTACATGAACTAAAATTATCTGGAGTTTTTGAAGTAGGAGAACTCATCACCTGCTGGCTGGAATCTACAACTGTCTGATCGTGATGTGCTACAACTAGTACCTATATTATGAAACAATGTACCCATACAAACGTATATGTAGATCAGTACTTCTGAAATGTACTGAGTATTCAGGGGTGAATGCAATAAGTAAAACTGATTTCATACGTAATCGTAAAACATGCATGCTAAGTATATGTAGACTCACCAATAGGCTGGAATAAATTGAAAACTTGAATATCTTAAAGCATAAGTGATAAACATTCTCTAATAAGATGGTGAATCTCTACACTTAGTTTCTATAAACTTGCTTTAACAATATAAGTATAACTGAAGTTGAAATATGATAAAATATGGATATTGTATGAATACTGGGTCTGAGACTACGTGATGGAGACTGACATAAACTGAGGATATGAATATACACTCACATTGAGTACGAATGTATAAAAAAACTAACTTATCTAACTAACTGAATGGCTGATAGTTGAATGTTGGTCATGTAAGACTGAACTATACTTAGTCTGAATAACTAGAATGAAACTACAGAGTACTATGCATATGAGGTAAGGACTGACTGAGTAATATGAGATAACTGAGCCTGAAAGCGTGTAAATTGTATTATTTGAGAATGCAAGACCAAGCGTATAACATAATTCTAAAATAGTCTGTAAACTGAGGTACTGAAATACTGATAACTGAATAACTGATAATTGTATGCTATGGTCAAGAAAACCTGAAATTAAATTGAGTTACTGATCTGGTTACTGGACTAAGACTGTGACTGAGACTGCAACTAAGACGATAACTGAGACTGTAATTGGGACTGTAACTGAGATTGTAAATAAGATCACATTAATACTGGATAATAAGTTCTAAAATCTGAATAACTGATATTTAATTTTACTGATATTGTATTACTGTAACTGAGTGACTGTTTCTAACAGTCTTGATTCTGTAAAACAAAACTGAGTTCTATATAGAGTCTGTAACTAAAACTGTAACTATGGGAAGTAATTATCTAACTGACATTCCCCTCTCTGAATGGATTAGGGTCTAACCTGTAACCCCAGTTGGAAGGGTGTCAGTACCGTGCCACAGGTAAGGAAAAGCTGTGATTAACCATCTCTGACAAAAAGACATTTCGTCAATCCTCGCTGGCAGGAAAACTCATATGAGATGTATCAACCCTAGTCTGGCAGGAAGATATCTCAACCTACGCTGGCTATGTAGTTCTGTAACACAGGGATTGCTATTAAGGGTCAAACCCTCTACTGGCAGAAATGTCCCCATCTCTGGGTTCGCTCGGTGTTGATTCCTACTTCCAACTTAATAGACACTGACTGATTTCTAAATGGTACTAAGCTTGGCTGAACAATTATTGATCGTGTTGTCTAACTAAACTAAACTGAGTTTATGGGGTCTCACTGACTAACGAAATACTACTGAGTTATGTTAACTGACTGAGTTCACTGAGTTCTGAACTGAATACTGAATTGAGATTGTGACTGATTACTGAGTACTACTGTTTGTGACACTACTAAGACTGTTCTGTAACTACTGTAGCTCTAGGTATGTAGCTAGATTTTCAGGTATTGAATACCCCCAGGACTCGATAGCATGAATAGTAAAGCATAGCATAATCTTGAAAATCATAGCCTTAGTCAATTGTTCACAACTCATTCACTGAAATATTTTGTCAAACACTTGGAGGTTATGGACTTTTACATGAATGAGAACACATGGTAACGTGTCATGATTACTCTATTCAATTCACATGGGTATTCTATCAAGCACGTGGAGATTAATACTTTAATATGGGGCAATTTGCCAAACACATAGGGATCATGAACTTGGACATGGGAATATCTTTAACATGGGAGCATAGCATGATTTCATAACTAAGATCATGAATTGGGGAATTCACATGTAATTCGCTTTAAATAGGACATGAGTGTTTCATCAAAACATGTAAAGTTCATAGCTTGAACGTAAGAATGTCTTAAATATGAAGGAACAATAGAGTTACATGGAAAAGTTCATAGCTTGGGGTTTCATCTTGAAATTGACTTAACATGATATGGGAATTTCATCAAACATGTGGAAGGCATGAACTTAAAACATGGGAATATTGCTAAACGTCATGAATTTAGAATCATTCATGGAATTTACTTAAATAAAGCATGGGAAATTCAAATTCATAGCATGAGGAATTTAAAATCTTTTATGGAATCATACGTGGGCTGAATTTGATTAAAAACATCATGAAAACATGAAATTCAATCTTTCTTGAACATACAAAATACCATAGTAATGGAAAATTCATTCTTTAATTAAAATAAAAGAGTTTTTGAGCTCCATGGGTGAAAAGGGACTCATGGATGAACTCTCACATACCTTAAAGCATTAATCTTAAAGGAGAAACACAAACTTGAAAGCATTCTTGAATTAGGAAAATTGAGTTCTTGCTTTTCTTGAAGAAAAAATTAATGAAGTTCTTGGTATTCTTGAGGAGGCTAGGGTTTTTCTTTGAGAGAAAAGATGAATAATTTAGTGTATATTGCTTTTGGGGGCTGAAAATAAGTGTTATAGGCGGATTTGGATGAGGGGAAGTGACCAAAGTGCCCCTAAACCCTTTAGAAACTGAATTAGCATGTGAAGCAGTTCCGTAACGCACATGCCGATGCATCACATTGATACCGCATCATCTTACTGCCTCACAAGAAAAATGCCATAACTTTTCGCTCGGGTATCGAATTTTGGCAAAATTGGTATCGTTGGAAAGCTAATTAAATTATATAAAATTTGGTGGGTCTTGATATGCAAAATTATATGTATATAAAAAGTTATACATTTTTAAATTAGATTCTTGTAAAATCGAATGCCAAACTTTGGTCGAATCAAAGGCTCTAAGCTCAACTTTGTTCTAATTGATTCTTATGAATATTTTTCACCATAAAAACAAATAAAACATGAGAATAAAGATCATAAAACCTATATTCACATGGGAATCAATTAGATTATAGCTTATACATGTAGGAACGATGATTCAAAGACTAGCCCAAAAATGCGGGGTATTACATTATCTCCCCCTGGGAACATTCATCCTCGAATGAGACTGGTTAGACTGAGAGTACTATACGAAAGGAACTGAGATCATATTCTGAACATGACTTATATTGGAACATGATTGTATAACTGATTCTAAAATATGATACATGAACTGAATATCATGAACTGAACTGATTTCTTGAATACATGCAATGAAATGAGAATGATTATAAGGCTGAGATAGAAATGAGAGAGTCAACTGATGAGTAATCATTACTTCAATATGGATCCTATTTCGTAAAGAAAAATAAAAGGTTTAGTACATAAATACTCGGGGTATTATAATACATCTCCCCCTTGGGATACTTCGTCCCCTGAATGGTACTGACTTGGTTGAGATACTACAAAATGACTAAAATGATACACGGAAAACTTATGGACTGAATCATGATGAAATATTTGGGATCTGAAACTGATGCATGATGCATGAACTGAACTTAATTTACGACTTGCATGAACGTGAATTACCTTATGAATAGGAAAGATGGAAAACCATAGGAACTTGTTTGTCTGACTACTAGACTGGATTGTTGGCTATAAGAACTGAATTATCTGAAAGATTATACTCAACTATATATTCCACTTGTACACCAACATGACATTCAATCCTATCTTTATAACTACACATGAACTTGTAGTCAAACCACCACAAAATAATCTTTCTCATTTTCTCCAAACCTCTATCCTTAAAACTTTCATGCACTAGCCCAAGAAAACACATGGAATTTTTACTAATCATAACATAAGGAGAGGTCACTGAAAGTTAGAACACGAGGACCTGAAGCATGAAACAACAACTTTTACACTCAACTGAGGTCTGAGGAATAAAGTATCAATGACATAAATTCATCAGAGAGGTCTGAACTAAGGACATACATGGCATAAACTGAATTTCACTGATCATTATGAGTGTGGCATGAGTATCTGGATCTAAAAATACTGTAAAACATGAGTACATGAGTCTTGAGCTGCATGACCTGAGTTTGGAGTTCATGATTTCATGGAACATGATTTATACTGCTAAGTGAACTAGAACTCCCTATACTAAAAACTGAAAGCGTACATGGTTTTTCTATAAAGTGCATGAATACGATTTCTACTGTACGGAAAGATAATTATACTAAGAATCTAAAATAGATACAATACTGATAAGCTTTATAATCTGATAAATCTGAAGGATGAAACTGAAATTATATGACTGACTCTGACTGACATCTATGAAGCCTCTACTATACTGACTATAGATAGTTGGGACATGCATCTAACTACCACTAATTAATACACATGAAATTAAATAAACTATACATGAACTAAAACTGTCTGGAGTTCCTCAAGTAGGAGAACTCATCACCGCTGGCTGAAATCTGCAATTGTCTTATCGTGATGTGTCCGCTACAACTCGTACCTACATTATGAAACAATTTAGCCACACAGACGTATATGTGTATCAGTACTTCTGGAATGTACTAAGTATGCAAGGGTGAATGCAATAAGTAAAACCGATTTCATACATAATCGTAAAACATACATGTTAAGTGTAAGTAGACTCACCAATAGGCTGGAATAAACTAAAAACTGAAATATCTTAAAGCATGAGTGATAAACATTCTCTGATAAGATGGTGAATCTCTACACTTAGTTTCTGTAAACTTACTTTACGTAACGCCCTAAATTCTGAACCCCGAACGCTACACGGTGCTCATGACCCTGTGGGACCACAAGCTAACCCTTTTTGATATTTGTAACTGAGCACAACATAATATACTAAAATAAATATGGAAAACTGGTGGAAACTTGCCACAAGGTTCAAATACTTAAAATACACCTGAATAAAGTTTAACAATATTAAAACTAAACATCTGTCTGAACAACTAGTCTGAAAAATCTGTAGTCTAAAAACCTCTAAACTGTCTGAATAAGGAGTTGATGGGATATGTCCCTAACTAACTACAACTACTGGATCTCGTGCTTCTGAACCTATGGTGTAAAGTAAAACACCATAGCACAAATGCATCAGTACGTGGGAATTTACTGAGTATGCAAGATGAGGTAAGGCTAAATGCAAGGGCTTATGAATGAACAATTACTTAACTGAATAATGATGAGAATACTGAATGAGGACATATGCATGAATGCATAAACCATAACTGAAATCCTCGTGACACTGAATATTGAGAATCGGATACTACTTTACTGACGCATGTTGCGCATGAATGCACAAACCATAACTCTCTCTCTTTTTTTGTCTTATCGGCCTCAATCTGCTACACATGCATCATTTGTCTAGAAAGGTACATATATCTATTGAGCATAGCATTCCTAGACGCCTTTAACACCAACCCAAACACTCCAGTCACAAACTTACTCATGCTAGATCTAGGGTCAGCTATCAAATCAGGATCATACTTAGCTAATTGGTTGAACTTAAGACAATACTCTTTCACTGTCATGGATCCTGGTCTTAGGTTCATAAAACTTATCTAGAAAACCGTCTTGAAATACCTGCAAAGTCATGGGAGTTGCATCCTCCCTTCTACTCCTCTTCCACGTTACAACCCAATCATGAGCAATATCCTTCAACCTATAGGATGTTAATTCTTCACTTTCTTTCTCAGAAACATGTATAATCTGGGTGATCTACTTCACCTCCTCTAGATAAAGTTGTGGGTCCTCACCTGTAACTGACCAAAAGAATTCTGGCGGGTTTATTTTCATAAAATCTCTGATTCTGGCTACGGTTGAACCCCCATCTTGCTAAGGTGGGACTACAGCCTAATTGTTGCCCTGAACACTAGGGGTCGCATCTTGGGCTAGCGCCTGAAAAACTGCTCGAAACTCTGCATATAACACATTCTCATTCTCAGGATCTACTGGCTGAGGTAGCTGGTTATCATCCCTACGGGCAATGGCTTTCTGAGGAGGCATCTTCTATAAATGAAAGGGAGAATGAATCAGACTGAGAATCAACTGGAACTTATGGATACTCGCACGACATGAACACTGAAAGAAGGGAAACTTTTCCTAAAATATCATATAGCCTCCCATACATAAATGTGGTGCGCAACACACCCAAGAACAAGACTCTACTAAATTCGGCTTTCAGACTTCCTAGGATACTTTGAACCTTAGGCTCTGATACCAATTTTGTAACACCCCAGATTCTGAACCTCGGATGCTACACGGTGCTCATGACCCCGAGGGACCACAAGTTAACCCTTTCTTATATCTGTAACTGAGCATAGCATAATAGACTGAAATAAATACGTAAAACTGGCAGAAACTTACCATAAGGTTCAAATACTTAAAATACAACTGAATAAAGTTTAACAATATCAAAACTAAACATTTGTTTGAATAACTAGTCTGAAAACTCTGAAGTCTGAAAGCCTCTAAACTGTCTGAATAAGAAGTTGATGGGATATGTCCCCAACTAACTCCAACTACTAAAATACTGAAAATGGTAATAAAATAAAATAATAACCATCCTTGAATGATGAGGACTCTCTGCTAGGTCTACTGTTTCTAACTGGAATTGAGCTGCTATGGGTGCTCTGGATCTCATGCTTCTGAACCTATGGAGTAAAGTAAAACACCATAGCGCAAATGCGTTAGTACGTGGGAATGTACTGAGTATGCAAGATCAGGTAAGGCTAAATGCAAGGGCTTATGCATGAACAATTACTTAACTGAAATAAGATGAGAATACTGAATGAGGACATATATATGAATGCATAAACCATAACTTAAATCATCGTGACACTGAATAATGAGACTCGGATATTGCTTTACTGACATCTAAACTCACTACTAATACTGAGATACTGAATAATTGAATCTTCCGATATTGATAACTGAGAACTGAAGTTGAGATCATTCCTCTCTAGTGGGTGATTTTTTTATCTACTGATAATGAAATAATTTGACTTAGTCTGAGATCAGTCCTGTCTAACGGGTGGTCTCTGAATCTGATGATAATGATTAACTGTATTTTAGATCAGTCCTATCTAACGGGTGATCTCAAAACAAACTGATATAAGATTGATTTATTAACTCTGAGATCAGTCCTGTCTAGCGAGTGATCTCTGAATCTACTGATATACTAAGGGTTGACTGTATCTAACAGTCCTTAATCAGTAATACTGAGTTGAGTTCTTTTACTGAGACTGATTCTGAAACTGAGACTGTGGGAAGTAGTCATCTAACCGATATTCCCCGAGTTTTAACTTGTGGGGTCTAACCTATAACCCCAGCTGGAAGGGTGTCAGTACCGTGCCACGGGTAAAAACCTCTCTTATGGAGTCAGTCCTATCTAATGGGTGACCCCTGCGATCATTCCTATATATATATATAATATACTAATAGGTGATCCCCGAGTATGTCAGTCTTATCTAGTGGGATACATCTCATACCTAGTCAGTCTTATATAGTGGGTGACATCTCATACCTATGTTGTCTACGTAGTTCTGGAATACTTAGGCTTTCTTGAAGGTTCTTGAAGAAATTCTTAGGCTTGTTCTTGATTTCTTGGCTAGGGTTCTTGACTTCTTGAGAGAGAATATAATGTTCTTGAGAGAAAAGTGAGAAAAATAATGGAATAAGGGTTTATTGGATGTTTAATTTAGTGTTAAGGGCTAATAGGGGTCATGGGAAAAGTCTACGATGCCCTTGGAAAAAAAATCTGGAATTGGAATGCTGACAAAAGTTTCACCGCGACGCGGTGGAACCACAGTGAGCTACTGGAATTTAACAATTCTAAAATTGAGCCTTGGCGCAACACGCTATAATTGAGGAGGCTCACCAGATTTTGACGATTGCCATTTTGGCTGACTCCACGATACGCCAAAGTACCATGTGGTATACTGTCTCACTAAAATGGCTCTAACTCTTCGCCCGAGTGTCGGATTTGGGTGAATTTGGTATCAATGGAAAGCTTATTCGATTTCCCACAAGATTAAAGGTCAAAATCTTTAAAATACCACACGAAAAAAAAGGTATTCATCTATGAAGCAAAATCTTTAATGTTCTAGGGACGAATCGAAGCAAGATAGAAATACGGGGTATTACACTTTAATGATATAAGTATAACTGAAGCTGGAATATGATAAGACATGGATAATGTATGAATACTGGGATTGAAACTACGTGATGGAAACTGACATAAACTGAAGATCTGAATATACACTCACATTGAGCACAAATACATAAACATACTAACTTATCTGATTAACTGAATGACTGATAGTTGAATACTGGTCATGTAAAACTAAACTGAACATAGTTTGAATAATTGTACTGAAATGGAAGAGTGCTATGCATATGAGGTAAGGATTGGCTGAGTAACATGAGATAACTGAGCCTGAATATGGGTAAACCAAATTATTTGAGAATGCAAGACCAAGTGTATAACATGATTCTGAAATAGTCTGTAAACTGAGGTACTAAAATACTAATAACTGGATAACTAATAATTGTACGCTATGGTCAAGCAAACCTGAAACTTAACTGAGTTACTGATCTGATTACTGGAATGAGACTGTGACTGAAACTGTAACTAAGATGGTAACTGAGACTGTAACTGAGACTATAACTGGGAATGTAACTAAGATTGTAACTAAGATCACATCAACACTGGATAATGAGTTCTAAAAACTTAATGACTGATATCTGAGTTTACTGATACTGTATTACTATTAACTGAGTGACTGTTTCTGACAGTCCTAATTTTGTAGAACTAAACTGAGTTCTATACTGAGTCTGTAACTGAAACTTAAACTGTGGAAAGTAATAATCTAACCAATATGCCCCTCTCCGAATAGATTGAGGTCCGACCTGTAACCCCAGTTGGAAGGGTGTCAGTACCTTGCCACAGGTAAAAACATAGCTATGAGTTAACCTTCTCTAACAAGAAGACATTTCGTCAACCCTCGCTAGTAGGAAAACTCCTATGAGATGTATCAACCCATGTCTGGCAGGAAGTTATCTCAACCTACGCTGGCTACGTAGTTCTGTAACGCATGGATTGCTACTAAGGGTCAAACCCTCTACATGGCAAAGTTCATATCTTGGGGATTCATCTTGAAATTGACTTAACATGATATGGGAATTTTATCAAACATGTGGAAGGAATGAATTTAAAACATGGGAATATTCCTAAACAACATGAATTTAGAATCTATCATGGAATTTACTTGAATAAAGCATGGAAATTCAAATTCATAGCATGAGGTAAAATCTTCCATGGAATCATACATGGGCTGAATTAGATTAAAAACACCATGAAAACATGAAATTCAGTCTTTCTTAAACATACAAAATACCATAGTAATGGAAAATTCATTCTTTAATTAAAAGAAAAGAGTTTTTGGGCTCCATGGGTGAAAGAGGACCCATGGATGAACTCCCACATACCTTAAAGCTTTAATCTTGAAAGAGAAACACAATCTTGAAAGCATTCTTGAATTAGGAAACTTGAGTTCTTGCTTTTCTTGAAGAAAAAATTTATGAAGCTCTTCGTGTTCTTGAGAAGGCTAGGGTTTTTCTTTGAGAGAAAAGATGAATAATTAAGTGTGTGCTTTTGGTGACTAAAATTAAGTGTTATGGGCGGATTTGGGTAAGGGGAAGTGACCAAAGTGCCCCTAGATCCTTTAAAAATGGAATTAGCATGTGAAACA
Organism: Capsicum pubescens; assembly: GCA_030864215.1. Classification (NCBI taxonomy): domain Eukaryota; kingdom Viridiplantae; phylum Streptophyta; class Magnoliopsida; order Solanales; family Solanaceae; genus Capsicum; species Capsicum pubescens. The sequence goes on from CM061547.1 coordinate 207,536,973, forward strand.
GTTTCGTAATGCGCATGCCGAGGCATCGCGTTGATATCGCGTCGACTTACTACCTCACACGAAAAATGCCATAACTTTTCGCTCGGGTATCGAATTTTGGCGAAATTGGTATCGTTGGAAAGCTAATTCAATTATATACAATTTGGTGGGTCTTAATCTGCAAATTTCTATGTATATAAAAATCTATACACATTTATAGTAGACCCTTGTATAATCGAATGCCAAACTTCGGACGAATCAAAGGCTCTAAGCTCAACTTTATTCTAATTGATTCTTATGAACATTTTTCACCTCAAAAGCAAATCAAACATGAGAATATATATCATGAAACTTATATTCACATAGAAATAATTTAGATTATAGCTTATACACGTAGGAACGACGGTTCAAAGACTAGCCCAAAAATGTGGGGTATTACAATATGCATATTTATTCTTATATTACCTATTTGGAGTTGATAATCTTTAATTCTTGACATAATGAGTTTATTTCTGGGCTCACTTGTATATATATTTCATGTTGGATAGTATCATGACCCAAAAACAATGGTCATGATGGCACTATTTACGGCAAATCTTGATAAGTAAGCCTCTCACTCAAACTAATACACAAAGAGGAAAAGACTGAAATACCCCCAGGGTAAGACTTCTAGAATAAAGCAGAACCATAAAAGTATAATAAATGCAGAAAGACTATAATCAACAATACAACCATAACTCCCAAAATCTAGTGTCAACAGCATAAGAATGTATCTATTACAACTCTAATCCAAATTAAATAAATAAGAAAATCAATAGATACAACCCTATCTCTAAAAACTAGTAAGGATGTAGTCGAATGATAGAGAAAGATAGTAGAATACGTCCAAACTCCTGATAATCATCCACTATCTTGAAAACTCCAGCAATCGCTCGAGTCAAGCAACGCGGGGCACACTTTGAACATGAATCTGCACCAGAAGGGTACAATAGAAGCGAGTACGATCCACTTGTACTTAGTAGATATAATAGGCCGATCGATCAAAGTAGAAAATAAGGCATACAAAATACATACTAAGGGCACATCACCTGCAATTAAAAAATGTCCCATAATGGTAGCCCACACCACTTGCACTAACAGTTCTATAATATCCAGATATAATACAGTGAAGCACATGAAAGAATACAATTATATATTTATACCACATATAAGCAAAGTAAAAGCTAAAAAGATATACAAGAACATTACATGCAAGTACGGAAAGATAGAACAATAGATAGATAACAAGTCAAAGAGCATATATGATCCCATCATAATCATAATAAAATAAATACAATAAGAAAAATTATAATGATAATGAGGGTGAAGCATGAGGATGTGGAGCAACCTTCGTATACACCTACGAAGCTACAGCTACTCGACGTAGGACCCATGAAGGGTTTGTCAAGCCATATACTACCCTATATATATCTACGAAGCTAAAGCTACCCGACATAGAGCCTATGGGGAGTTCGTCAACTCGTATAGAACTAATATCCATGACTTTTCTTTAGCATAACCTTGGAGAAGGTCTATAAGATCCAATATCTGATACCAATATCCTTAACTCTTCTTCCACATAACCTTCGAAGAAGGTCTATAAAATTTGATATTCCCAGTGTTACCAGAGCCTTTAGTATTTCAAGTATTTCCAAAGTACATACATAACATAATATACAAATCAAGTACATATACAACCACAAGAAGTATATATAAATCTTATAACAAACAAGTGAAATTATGTGTGTAATGCCAGGAGGATGATAATGTAATGCTCACAACCAACCGTAATTCGTATTTCCATATCCAACTAATATACCAATTATGTGAGCTAATTATCCACTCATATTTCCAACCATTCATAAATTCCCACATAATTCATATGCTAATAGAGTGTGGAGACATCACATTTCACAATTGATACCACAATAGGCTTTTCATCAAGCAAGGCATAATTATTCTCATGTATATAGGCTACCAATCATAAATAGGACCCCACAAGATCACACCTAGCACATATATATCAACTTCACCAATTATGTCTCATAAAATCCCACATACGGGCACAAACAATAAGAAAGTTATTTTTATGATTAGTTCTCACACTTTTAACATGCATTATATAAACAAATTAACTACCCAACTTAGTCTGAAAGATTTAAACCATAACCTACATTGAAAGTTGAAATCAATCTGCTACACATTGATCTCAAAGCCTTTCTCCTCATAAATGATCTCAAAATTAACTAAAATATCAAAATATAGAATCTACACGTCAAAAAGAACCTAACGACACCTATATTGCCTAGTTTCGATTTGGGGTCAAAACGGATCCCCAAAATAGGTTTTCAAAAAAGGAAAAAAATCATAAATTGGTTTCAAAAACATGTTCTCCATGATTTGAGGAGTCAACATCTGAAAACCCAAGCAAAAACAAGTTAAAAACGAGGTTCAATTTGAAAAAAACTATTTTAAAATTTTATAAGGTAAAAACTTTGAAATCCATTTAGAAGTCAAGAATTAAAGTTAGTTTGAAGATGAAATAGAGAAAAAGTTGGTAATTATAGGTTAGAAACATTATTCAAGCAAAAAGGAGTGAAATTGGGGTTTAAATTGGTGAAATACAATTTTTAGGCTTTATGGGCCAAAATTCCGAAATTTCATACTTTAATCCATGCTTAGAACAAGAATTTAATGTTAAATATTAAAGAAATTAGTTGGAATAGGTGTAATGAGATTACCTAAGTTTATAAATGGATAAAGTTGCTCAAAACCATGAAACCCTAAGCTCCAAGTGTCAAAAATAGTAAAAAATAATGATACATGGGTATTTATACCCAGGGGTTGCGATTGTGGTCCAGGATCGTAATCATGAACCCGACCTGACAAATGTATCGCGATCACGAGTGGGGTGTTTCCATTGTAGCACTCACCATTTTCACGCCTTATCTCTATCATGACATATCTAGCGATCGTGGGTGCACCAGATCCCTGGTGCACTAACTAGGTACTTTAGATCAATTCGAGTCCCCGCAGGCCCCTTGGAATTCATCTGGAATCCCGTGAATATAAACAAACTAATAAACCTTATCAAACTCGATGCTCCATACTTAATAGCGATATCAGATTTTTGAAAAGACGTCATTTTTACAAAGTTGACCCCCAAAACCCAAAATCATAATTTTCCAAACCAATGGTCAAAATAAGATTTAAAAGACACAAAACCAAACCAAATATGTTACCGTCCTAAAATTAATATTTCAGACCTGCTAGCACAATCCGTTCAGCCATTTGTCGCATGGATCAAAAGATAACAATTGAGGTCCAAAATAAGGCTCTTGAAGCCACCAAAAATCATAATATCGCAAAAACATCACAAAATTACATTGGGAACTATGCCAATCACCCCCATATCCTAGAATTACCACAATGCAACTATGAGAAGGGGTAAAATAGTCAAATCGCATAAAAACACATATTTCATCAAATTTTAGGTCATTACAGATAGATTGAACATCACCATTGAGTTGATTGTGAGCATTACATCATTATTCCATCAATATATATTCATGAGATATTGGTACCACTAGAAACACTATTTTTGAAACAAAATAAGACATATTTATGAAAACCCTCTCCATGAATAGAAGCTAGCAAGGAGAGTTGAGATTAAGATATGAGATCAAGTAAACCAATTGATAACACCCCCATGGGTCCTACCTGGTAGCTGCAAGCTGGTGGGTGTATATAGAAAATCATGTAATGGCTTTTATCATTATCTCATTCACATCGCATTACATTTGCATCTTGCTTATTTTTTCTTAGTTTACTTGACTTGTGCTTAGTTTCTGTGTGCTTAGATATATATATATATATATATTGTTTATTCTATTTCTGTGTATTCATCTATTAGAACTGTTAGCGGATATGGTGTGATCTACCATTTGGGACTTTTCTGCTTGCAGGTGACATGTTCATAGTGTATTTTACTTATCTTATTTCCTACTTTGCTCAGTGGACCTATGATACCTAATGAGTACAAATGGACCTGTACTTATACCTATTGTGCCCTATCAATGCAGATCAAGGTCCAAGTATGACACATAGAGTTTAAGTTTATGCGAGATTGGAAGGATCTTTGAGGTAGAGGTATACTCCAGAGTTCGGGCTGACTTTCAAACTTTATCTTATTCCTCTACGTTGTTACATTTTTTTGCATACATAGATGTATTTTCAGTACTTTTTGGGTTGTATTAGATACTCTTGATTCAATATTCATGCTTAAACTGGATTTTAAGATCTGGTTGAAAATTTCACTAGCATGTCATATCGCTAGAGTCAACATAAAATGTACTATGTAAAGAAAACAAACAAACAACACATATTTAAAACACAAAGAAAAATGGGACACTTTATTTAGTTGAAACAAAAGATAGAAGGGTTTGAACATAAATGACAAAAGGACAAAACAAGATAGATCCCGAACTACAACCCTGAAATAATTCGGACAACAAAAAATAAAACAAAACGTACTACCAAACCTTTTTCTAGTAGGGAGAGGGGTGACTTCTCAATTGATCAGCCTGACATCTTAGCCACTGGTTTGCATAGCAGCATGACTAGAGCTTTCCTCACTGTCAATGGTCTACACCATAATTGATTTATCTTGAATCATCTTTTCTATTTCTCTTTTCAAAGAACGACAATCTTTAATACTGTGACCCTGAACATCAGAATGATATGCACATCATACATTAGCATCAAAACTTCTTGAATGTGGGTCAAGAGTATACCCAAGGAGAGGAGTAATCATGCCCTGTTGTACCAATATTTGGAATAAACTGGTGTATGAATCTCCAATTGGTGTGAAGCTATCTCTTGAATTTTGCCTCATTTCATTGTTTGGCTTGGGTCAAAAATCGGACCTAGAAGGGCTTTGGTATGTTTGTGGAGTTTGAGGATGACTCTGAAGAGTTGGTTCACTCTATTATGGGTAAGAAGGGAATTGACTATAGGGTTGTGCATTATATATTGGATATATAGGTGGGGGAATACAGTATAATGGATTTTGGGAAAGATTCTGTGGAGCTTGGGCATAAGCTTAGGTTTGAGCCTGTGGGTAACGATGGTGTGGTCCTTTTTCCCGTGCCTGTTGTCCAACTACAATGGCAGATGCATCTTCCTCATACTTCTTCCCTCCGACACTTCCCAAACCTTTTTGAATTACTTGAATAGTCGCTTTCAATATTGCAAAACTCACAATGCGGCCGGTCTTAATTCCATCCTCTATCATCTCCCCCATTTTAAGGACCTCAATAAATGGCTTGCCTAATGCAGGTAACAAGTGTTGATAATATGTTTCATCCTGCGCTTGAATAAATACCACCACTATCTTACTTTTTTTATTGACGGTTTCACTGTGGCAGCTTGTTCATGCCATCTAATTGCATACTCTCTGAAAGTCTCAATACTCTTTATCTTCATGTTAGTTAGGGATTTCTCATCAGGAATCAACTCCACATTATATTGGAATTGTTGGACAAATTTATTAGCTAGGTCATCCCAACCAATCCACTTGCCGATGTCTTGGTCAACAAACCATTCCGTAGATAGGCCTGAAAGACTCTCACCTAAATATACCATGGGTAATTCTTCCTTCCCCCCCAATACCCCTTAGTTGGTTGCAATAACATCTTAAATGTGCTATAGGATCGCTATGTCCATCATACTTCTCAAACTTTGGCATTTTAAAACCAAAAGAAAGATGAACCCCTGGAAACATGCACAGATCTTTATATGAGACACTTCTGTACCCCTCAAGTCCCTGGAGATCTTTCATAGCCAGTTCCAAACTTCTTAATTTTCTGGTCATTTCCTCTTGTTCTTCTGTTATAACAGGCTTCTCAGTGTTAAGAGAAAATTTAGGCGGGTAAGTATAGCCATAAGGATTAGTCGACTTAAATATAGTCTCAATAGGATGATGTTGATTAGCAAAAATATTCAATACAGGCTGTCTCGCAGAGTGGGGATGCACAACTTATGGATAAACCTCAAAAGTAGGAGCTTCGGGTGGGGGTGGGGGTGGTGCTGCAAAAATATGAACAGTGGGTGGAGCCGAGCATGTGGTAGCTTTGTGTTGAGGAGTAAGGAAATGAATATAGGAAGTGTTTGGATAGTGTTGCCTCGGAGAAGGTCCTGATGCATGTTGTGGTGTGTCAACAAAAATAGGAAATTGTTTATGTGACACTGGAGGCAAGCTAGAAAGATATTCCAGATTATCAGCGGGAAATGGAGGAGGTGGCAACCCATTAGTCCAAGCTGGATGCATTTCTATCATTTGTTTCCTTAATTTTTGAATCTCTTCATTAGCTCCTAAATTCTAATTTCCCAAACTCCCTATCTGATCAGTGACAACAAACTCAGTATTACTTTTGGCCATAACTTTCTTTGTGACTTGGTGCAATACGGAGGACAGCCAAAATGCCACAAACCAACCACCTTAAACTAACTGAACAAGAGATAGCAAATGCGTTAGAATTCAACACTTTTTTTTTCAAAACCCTTTTTTTTTAAAAGCTCACCGAACCCAAGAGGGGTGCCTACGTATCTCACTACCGAGAGAGGAGAATCAGGTGTGCGTAGTTCGTGAAGTCTTGCCAAAATGGCCAATTAATTCTTTTTCCTTTCTTTTTTCTTTTTCTTGAAACTTTAAAAAGAAAAGGAAATAACAAATTGTCAAAAGAATTGACGAATTTATTTTTGTATTTTTCAAGTTTAAACTCCCTACACAAAATGAAACCTATGATTACCAAAGAAAAACCTTTTTGGATTTTCGATTTTGAATTTCATATGAAAATGAAACTTGAACCTATAAAACAAAAAATCTTTTTTGTACTTTTGTTTTAAAGATGTATATGAAATACTTACTCTAAATAAAGAGTGAAGAAAATCTTTTTGGATTTTTCAAATAAGATCCCCGAACCAACAATAGGTTGCCTATGTATCTCACTCCTGAGAGAGAAGAATCAGGGGTGCGTAGTTCGTCCAGATTGGACAATGAAGGATTAAATAACCAACACCCTGACTTGAGAGACACGAGCACAAACATAAGATGCAAAACGTCAATAAAATCTTTTGAGTTTTCAATTTGACACTTCACAAAAAATGACACCAACAACTATGAAAGAAAAATCTTTTTGGTATTTTTGTGAAATGTACAAAACTACTACAATTTTTTGCATTTTTATTTTATTAAAAGCTCCTAAAAAAAATCATTTTGGAGTTTTTGAATTGTAAATACTTGTTAAAGGAAACAAAAGAAAAATCTTTTTGATATTTTTGATTTTGACAAGTGAGTGCAAAAGGTAAAAATCTTTTTGAATTTTTGAATTGTGAAGAACAAAAGTCATAAAAAAAACTCTGAAAAAAAACTACTAAACTCTTTTTCGATTTGCCTTTTCTCTTTTTCCCTTTTTTTCAAACTTTTCCTTGCCTACACACTTCCTTTAATTCTAGCACATGTTTTCTCCGAATCAGTCCATCAATGACCATGTTACCCTCAAAGATGCAACACTTAGCACGTAGGGATGCTTTAGAGGTGAGTCTCCTACAAAGGTCCACGTGGGTCCTGCTAGGTCTCAATATGATGCAGATAAGCATGACCTAAAGGCTCACCTACGTTGGGGTCCACTAACAAGGTTGCTCGGGGGAGCGTAGGGTCAATAGTGGATGGCTTTAGCTGTCCACCTACTCCATAAAATCCAATGGCACCCCCTCCTAAAATAAGGGTGACTCAACTATAGATCGTGTACACACGTATACTACAGACTTGCTGCAGAAAGAAAGACTCGGGTTATGCACATGATGTCAGATATAAAGTGGTAACACATAAAGTAAAAACTGTAAACAAAGAGCATGTAGACACTCAACAATGGTAAACAATAACAGAAAAGAACACAAACAAAATTTCTATACACCGATAGTGTCAAACTAAGCCGATACAACTCCAAAAGAAGCTCAAATTTTGAAAAGTCCCCAGCAGAGTCGCCAGAGATGTCACACCTCTTTTTTTAACTCCAAAAAGAATTGATTTTAAGGTTCGAAAGGGTTTTTATTATTAAGTGACAAAAATAAAAATTTGTTTTGAAAAAGGATTATTTTTATATTCAAAACTCAGAGTCGCCACTTGGCATAATCCGGTGTGCCAAGTCACCTTTGGACAATCCTTTTTAAAACAATTTGACTCTTTAAAACTAGTTTGCAAATAGAGATTCCGGCTAAGGAATTCTGTTGACCGAGGGGAAGGTGTTAGGCACCCCTCGATCCCGTGGTTCAACCACGGTCGTTTGGTGGAGCATATCGGCTAATTTGACACTATGAATGTACAAACCACACAAAACACGCAAAACAATCAAACAAACAAATAAAAATAAAACGAATCAGAAATATAGTATCCAGTCCAATTATACAGTCCCGAATAATGAAAAATGCAAAAAATGTAAACCTATTCTATTCTAAACTATCCCTAAACAACTCTTGAATTAAACTCCACCCGACGTTCGGGCCTTGATCGAGCGCGGTCTTCAAGTACATGATACTTTGGGGCATTCCCCGATGAATAAATACAACTCCTTCGGGGCATTCTCCGACAAATGAATACAATTTTAATTTCATGAGATAAACTAGAAAATCATTTAACACATTCAATATTCCACGCATTCGATCCAACATCATTACTAAATTTGCCTACGAGCTAAACTTTTGACTATCCATTTAGCGACCTAAAACAGTGATACTATCGATTTCACAAACATGAAAATTATTCAACTAGCAAAATAATTATTCTAACAAAAATGACGAATTAGCCAACTTTTCACGTCTTCCCCACAATTAAGATTTACCCTCCAAATTAAACCCAACTTCTTTGACCATCAAATTCACACTATCAATCAATATTAATAATCAACCGCCATGATATAAATCACATCAAAATCAACGAAAGCAAAATTCAAACGCCAACACATTTACCACATAAAATGTCAAATAATTAGTTAATGGAGAAGGAGATGAAGAGTGGACCTTGATGCCGCTTTTATTACAGTATTACTTAATTGAATGAGACAAAATCCATGCCCAGAATCCTCATGTGGAACCTCAGTAAACGAATTCACCAACTCGAATCCCAAAGTCGACTAATCAAACTCAAACAACAAAAATGGAGCAAAAATCGACCAGTTGTGAGCTTACCGTCTCTGCCAGATCCGGAAACACTTCGGCCAGTCTCCAAAGGATTGCAGTCATGAAAATGATTGAGGGTGTTTTTCGATTAATTTTTGGCATTTTCCGACCAAGAAGTTGATCGGTGGAACGGTAACCGTGGTGGGCTCTCTCCTCTCTTGCAATTTTCACTGGTTTTTTACCTATTTTGGCCTTGATTTATCTATTATCCCTACTCCCGATATCATTTCCTATCAGTCTCTCTCCAACTCCGATCTCTCTCTCTCTTTAATTTTTCTTCTCTCCCTCATGATCTCCCTCTTAATCTCTCTGTGTGTGCAATTTTATGTGTAATAAATGGAGAAACTGTGGAGAGCCCCAAAAGGGAAGAAAACCCAGATGATGGTGACTCCCCCCTCTGTCTATATGCCTATGGTGTATAAATATGATGGTATATTGTAGAAGGTGTGAGTTAAATTTCCTGTGAGAGAATCTGTGAGCGATGGATGGTCCCTGGTAAAGATGATGATTTCTTTTTTCTTGTTGTATATATGGATGATGATCGTATGGAGGTCCCTGTTTTTGTAGAGAAGAAGTTCTGTATATGGAAAAAGAATGGAAGAGGATGGAGTTTTTTATTCTTCGTGGGCCCTCAAGTTATTGTGACATGGGTCCCCCTTCTTTTTTATTTCAATTATCTTATCTTGAGGGTGTACATATGTCACTGTATGTTGAGAATATGTGGAAAACATGAGTGGAAGAGGATAGGGGTTAGGTGGGGTAGGGTAGTGGGGTAGGTTGTTAGGATAAAGTTTGTTAGGATAAGGTTAGAAATTTAATTGTTAGAGATTTTGTTAAGGGTTTTTATTTATTGTATTTTTGTGAGATATAATCATACGGGTGAGGGCACGCAGTAACACAGGGGTAAAATGGTAAAAGTGTTATCATGGAGGGACAAAATTAGGTGTCTACAGGAGTTCTAAAAGCTTTTCTTTTTTCCCTTCCAAATTTCTTAATGAGCTCATTTTTGTACTTGGTTTGACTAATGAAGGTTCCTTTTGGAGTTTGCATGATATGTAGTTGCAAGAAGAATGTGAGTTCACCCATGAAAATAATTTTAAATTATCTTTTCATAAAGTTTGCAAGAAGCGCAAGGTGTTAGGCCTACCAAAAATAATGTCATCCATATAGAATTGTACAATGAGAAAAATAGAGTTAAATCTTTAAGTGATAAGAGCAGTATCTATTTTACCTCTCTGAAAGTTATTAGCAATCTCTAATACCAAGCTTTTGGAGTTTGTTTGAGAACATAGAGTGCTTTTGAAAGTTTATAAACATGATTAGGATATGAAGGGACTTCAATAGAAGGAGTTTGTTTAACAAAAACTTCTTCATTAATAAAACCATTTAGAAAGGCACTCTTAATATCCATTTGATATAACTTAAAATGTTTAAATACAACAAAATCTAAAAGAATGTGAATTGATTACAACCTTTCTACCGGAGCAAAGGTTTCATCATAATTTATACCTTTCTACTGAGAGTAACCTTGAGCTACCAACCTGGCTTAATTTTTGATGACTTTTCCTTCTTCGTTTATCTTATTTCTGAAGACTCGTCTGGTTCCTATAACTGAGTATTTTTTTTGTCATTCAACCAGATTCCAGAAGTGATTTCATTCAAATTGATCTAGATCTTCTCACAAGAATTTAACCCATGATTCGTCTTTGAGAGCATCATCAACCTTTTTAGGTGCAATTTGAGTCACAAGTGCTATTGATGCATATTTTCTTAGGAAAGATCTTATCTGCATCAGATCATTTGGATTTCCAACGATGAATTCATTTTGAAAACTTTCACTATGTTTTCATTCCCTTGGAACATTGTTTTATGATTCTACAATAGAAGCTGACTCTAGTTGAGTTGTAGTCGAATCAGAGTCGACTGGAACCGGTGCTACCTTAAGAGAAGCTTTGTGTTGGAATTCATTTATTTGTTCCTCATTAAAAATCAAGCTCGAAGTAGTGGGATTGGATTCATAAAATACTATATGCATAGATTCTTCAACACACAAATTTTATTTATTATATGCTCTATAAGCACGGATAGTGGTGGAGTAACCAAGAAAAATACCTCCGTTACTTGGTGGATCAAACTTTCCCAAGTTATTTTTACCATTATTGTGGATGAAGAATTTGTATCCAAAAGGATAAAAGTAGATAATTTTAGGCTTCTTTCCTCTCCACAGTTCATAGAATGTCTTCTTAAGGATAGCCCTGATGAGATATCTATTGAGAATATGACATGTCGTGCTCACTACCTCTGCCCAGAAGTAATCAGGTAAGTTTTTTTTTAGTATCATGGTTCGTTCGGTATCTTGGAGGGATCTATTTTTCCATTCGACCATGCCATTTTGTTGAGGGGGTTAGGGAGAGGAGAAGTTCTGAGAATAACCATTTTGAGCATAGTAATCTTTAAATGCTTTGTTTTCAAATTCTCCTCCATGATCGCTATGAATATAAGTGATGAAGTACCCTGCCTCTCTTTGTACTTTTAGACAAGAGATCTTAAAAATAGTAAAGGCTTCATGCTTATGAGCAAGAAACGTAACCCAGGTAAAACGAGAATAATGATCAACTATAACAAACATGTCTTTTTCAACCAATGTTGGCAGTTTTAGTTGGACCAAACAAATCCATATGGATTGTTTGAAGGGGTTTAGTAGTGCCGACAATTTCTTTGACTTTGAAAGATGTTCGAGTTTGTTTACCAAGTTGGCAAGCATCACAAATGTGATCCTTTTCAAACTTCGATTTTGGCAGACCATTCACCAATTCAACTTTAGAAAGCTTTTCAATGACATGCATGTTGGAATGCCTAAGTTTTCAATGCCACAACCAGGTGCCACAGGTTTGAGCAATGAGATATGCCAGAGTAGCAAACTCAATATTATTCAGAACGTAAATATTATCAACACGATCACCAATAAGAGTGATTTTACTTTTTTTTATGTTTGATTATCACAAATTTAACTGAACCACCTTCAATTTTCTTTAGGGAGAAAAAGTTTTGTTTCTTTTTGGTCATATGTCTAGGACATTTGTTATCTATTGCCATCATTTCTTTTATATAGTTATTGCGGACATGTTCCTACAAAAAAAAAATTGGTTAGGTACCCAAGTGATCTTGGGTCCTTAAGGGTTAGATATGTTTTTTTTGGGCCTCGATATCCATACTTTTTTTTAACCATTATCTATAGTTATGTAATTTTTCCCCTTTTTTATATAGGTGTAGCAGACATGTCCATGAAAGAATACAGAGGTTTAAAAGAGTCTGACTAAGAAGTTGATCTAGCTTTAAAAATATTTGATTTGATGGAACTGTGACTTGGTGATTTTCTGATTTTGTTTATTGCATTTTTACATTATCAAGTACTTGAAGCAAGTCGATTTCTATTTGGCTTGCTTCAAGTTGAATCTACCAGTTCCACCTTTCTTCTTCAATCTTTTTTTTTTAGAGAATCTTGTCAATTTTTCTTTTCTTGAGAAATTTTGTGGTACTCATCAATAACCTTTTAAAGTTCATCAATAATCATATCAAGATTCATTTGAAGAAGGTTGTAATCTTGACAGTTAAAGGTTCTTACCTCACTGGATTCTCTTTTTTTCATAAAGCACATATTTTTTATTTCTCCATCATCCTCAGTTTTGTCTTCATCACTCCAGGATCCAAAGTTTATGTTTTTCTTAGATGAACTTTTTCTTAATTCTGGAAAATTTTGTTTAATATGTCATGGTTTGCCGTAATGATAACAGCGATCATCATTTCTTATGAACTATTGCTCTTGAAACCTTGGGGTCTCTACTTCTGTTGTCTTATAATTTGCCTTACCCCTCAATTTATCAGAGGCATTCCTTCTTTATTATCTTTATCTATGTTCTCATCTTCTCCCGGGGTTAAGGCACTAAAGGCTATAGGTTTTTTATTCTCCTTCTTGTTGTACCTGTTTATATGATTTTGTTCACAAGCAAGAAAGTTACCTTGCAGTTCGTCATATGTCATGTTATTGATATCTCCATCTTCTAAAATGGTTGCCTTGGTTTTTCATGCTTTTGGAAGACTCCTCATCGGCTTCTTTACCTAAAGACTATTTAAGTTGATTAGCCTTAGATATTTTAGTTCACAAATGATTTTGTTGAATTATACGAACATTGATTCCACGCTTTTATTTTTTTCTACTTTGAAAAGCTCATATTCATTGACCATAGCACTAATTCTTATTTCCTTCACTTTGGTAGTACCTTCATAGGTTACTTCAAGTTTGTCCCACATTTTTTTAGCTGTCTCATAGGTTGATATCTTATCGTATTCTGCTCCACTAACTGAAAAGTAAAGAAAATTTATAGCTCTATAATTAGTTTTGATTACCTCTTGTTGCTCTTTAGTGATTTCAAAGTTTTCAAAATCATCCATATCCAAGTTGCTTGATTTCTTTTCCTTTTATTTATCTGTGAGCCATGGTATGGGTTTTGGTCCCTTCTTCATAACTACCCAAGCTTGAAAATTATTTGATTGGAAGAAGATTTTGAATTTATTCTTCCAATACAAATAGTGTAGTCCATAAAAGTATTTTGGTCTTGTTGACGAGTGTCTGTACTAAAGGAGTGCTCTTGGAATCTAATAGTTGGTCATTTGATCTTTTTGACGTGCGGTTATGCAACACTTTATGGTAAGACCTTCTTTGATACCAATTAAAATTCAAGAGGGGGTGAATTGAAATCTTTTTTGATTTGATTGATCAGTTACATCAGTCAACTCACCTGCAAGTTAGTGTACTTAATATAACAAAATCAAACCAAAATTATAAAATTGAAATATAAAGAGAAATATAGAGTTTTATACTGGTTTGGATTACCAGTATAGTGCCTATTCCAGTCCCCTTGGGTTTCAAGGATTTTCTTTAGAGCTTAACGTGAGAATGAGTTACAATAGGATTTGACAAGTTCTGAATCTAAGTATGTCGTAATCCAAATCTTATGACACAGCCTCAACTAGTACAACCAATGAACTGACTCAATCTTTTTCTTTTTGTAACTATTGTAAACTTAAAGAATTATAAATCTTTATAAAGACTAAAGATGACACAAAGTAATAATTCCCTGTGAAGTTGCGTATATTATCTTATGTCTTCAATATCTTTATATAGTTTTCATCATCTTCTACTTTTTTTCTCTAAAAGGAAAACCCAAGGGATTTCTTCCAATCAAGAATTTATTTGGATTCCTTTATTGAGTGCTCATACCGTTAGCGCATCCATTTCAAATATGTCTATGCATTATGATATGTCATTTCCATTGTCGTAGTGAAGAGTCATATACATATATGTCCATGTAATTTATATGTTTCCTTATTTAGTCATCCTAACATCTTGCGGTGGTGCCAATTTCCTTCTTTAATTTCTCTCTTAAATTTGCTCCTTGTATAAGTATCTTTTGGTTCCATATTTTGGTATCCTTCAATCTCGTCTGTGAATTAATTTGATTCTTTCCATATGTACTTATGATCTCTACAGATTGTATTTCATCTTGAGATCTTTTGATTTGATCATCTTTCAAACTTGGTCCTGCATATTTATTTTGTTAGTTTGTCATTATTAAAACATTAGGTAATTATATAGGAGGCTAACATTTGAGACATCATGGATCGATTGGCATAATCTTCCTATTTTGTCCCTATTCAAATTCTCTTCAGTGTTGAGAGTTTCCCCCGTATCTATGTTCATGAGAGAGTTCATCTTCATGGTATACCCATTTCTCTTATTTTATACAAAGAATCAGTGTTCACTTCTATCTTCCGAAAGACTTTTCAGGAAGAGTTGGGTACTCAGGTTGATATTAGCATAGTTTTCCATCTCCAGACTGATGGTTAGTCAGAGTGGACTATTCATGTTTTAAGCATATGCTTTGTGCCTGTGTTAAGGATTTTGGGAGTTAGTAGGAGCATCATTTAGCCTGCGCAGAGTTCTCTTATAATAATAACTACCATTCAAGTATCCAGATGGCCTTTGTAAGGTATGATATGGTAGGCATTTTTTATCTCCTATTGGTTGGTCTGAAACTTCAGAGGTTAGACCTTATGGTATTGACTTACTTAGCAAATCTTTAGATAGAGTTTGGGTGATTCTGGATAGGCTTCAAGAGGCTCAGAGTAGACAAAAGATTTATATAGATCGTAGGCTACGTGCCTTGAAGTTTGGAATTGGTGATACAAAAGAGTATAAAGATCGTAGGCTACGTGCCTTGAAGTTTGGGTTTAGTGATAGAGTATTCCTTCATGTGTCTCCCATGAAGAGCATGATGAAGTTTGGGAAGAGAAGAAAGCTTAGCCCCGTGTTTATTGGACCTTTGCATATTCTTCAAATAGTTGGGGATGTTACTTATAAGTTGGCCTTACCTCTTGTCTTTTCAACCGTTTATCAAATTTTTCATAAATCTATGCTTTGACGTTATACCCCGAATGAGTTTCATGTGCTTCATTGGGATTTAATCAGTTTGATAAGAGGTTGACCTTTGTTGAAGAGCCAGTGTCCATTTTAGCCAAGGATGTGAGACAATTGCATTCTAGAGATATTCATGTGGTTAAGTTTCAGTTGAGACACCATCATGTTGAGGAGGCTACTTGGGAGGTCGAATCGAAAATGCATAGTAGTTACCCTCATCTTTTATCGATTTAGGTATTTTTATGCCTTTAGTTTTGAGGTCGAATTAGATTTTTAGTGGTGGATGTTGTAATGACCTAAAATTATGAGTCTTTCATTTCTATGTGTTTTGACAATTTTACCATTCTCCTTAGTTGCTACATATTAATTTTGAGGTTAGGGAATAGTTGGCATGATATTCAATGTGATCGAAAATGAGTTGTGTGAGTTTGTGTTTTTAGAGGCTTAAGCAATATAGTTGACTTCAGTCAACATTGATTCTTCGGAGTATTGGATGACAAAATGAACTATTGTCGAATTTGGGTTAGTAGCGGGATTGGTTCATTTTTGGGACTGTTATATCTCATTTTGATCCTTCATTTAAAAAATAGTGAAACGGGATTTTGGAGGTTAATTTATTGATAGCGATCTTTCTTTCAAAAAAATTGATGTTGTTATTGAGTCTGAAACATCAAATTAAGCCTAGTAGCATATATGATTTATTTTTGTCGTATTTTAAATGAATCCCAAGGATCCGTTTGGAGAATTTGAGAACCATGCAAATTAGTTGATTGTAGATTTCTAGTGCATGAAGTCATCTTCTTTGCGAGCACGGGCCTCTAAAGAAGAAACTATTTCATCATCGCGAATAAAATGGTGGGGTCGTAATCACGAAGGTTAATCGAGTTAGGTCAGGATGAAGGCCCTTCTTTGTGAATGCAACAGGACTATCACAAACGTAAATCCATGGATGTGCATGTGGGCACGAACATGAAGGGTCGACCGTGTTCGCGAGGTACTATTCACTGAACAGTATAAATACTCTACTTCCACGATTTTACACTATTTTTAGACCTCTACACTTTGGGAAAGGCAATTTTTGAAGGTTTCAACATTTATTTTTGTATGGGTAACTTCTAAACTCATAATCCCACTATTTTCCTTTGATTTTAACTTCAAAAACACCTTTAAATCATGATTTCAAAGTAAAAGATTGGAGGTTTTATCTGTAAAGTTTTAAAAGAGGTTTTCTTTGTTTTAGACCTCAATTTTAACCTATTTTCGCATGGATTTTCTCCTATAGACTCATATAACCTTGGGGAATGTGTTTTTGAAAAAATATTTTGATTTTACCCCATTCGTTTTCGAACTTGTTTTTTAAATTTGTGTTGATCTCGACCTAAATATGGTAAATATGAGTATCATTAGCTTTCTTTTAACATGTAGATGTTACATTTGAATGTTATAGTTGATTCTGAGGCCGTTCGCAAGAAGAAAGCTCTGTGTTGAGACACTTTAGATAAAAAAAAATTCTATATTTTGAGGTAGGTTATGGCTTAACTTCTTTTAGATTGAGCTTGGTAGTAAATGAATAAGTAAAGCATTCTATGGATAGGGAAAATAACCAAGTAAAGCATGTTATGGATGGGGAAAATAACCAAGTAAAGCATGCTATGTGTGGGAAAAATAACCATGGGGTTTATATTTTGAGATTATTTATACTGATGTTTGCCTATGGGGGGATTATATGTTGTTGTTGACTTATGATATCTGATATTGTGCGTTACCCGTGTGGGGAATTTATTTGATATCATTGGCTTTATTTGTGTATCTAAATGTCTTTATTCTAGGTATAATGCCCTTACTGAGGCTTATTTTGCTAATTTAGGCCTTATTTGAATATTGGTTGCTTTTATCATGATAGAATACACAAGTTAGGGGTTTGATATGATATTAATGATTTCTTGTATGCATATTTATCCTGACAGTACATAATTGGAGTTCATAATTATGAATTATGGACTTAGTGAGTTGATTTATGGTCTGACTTGTATATATATTTGGTGTTGTATGGATTGGATATCACCATTGATTTGATTGTAAGCATTACATCCTCATATCATCCATACACATTTATGAGATATCGGTACCACTGAAAAATACTATTTTTGAAAAAAATGTGACATCTTTCTGAAAACCCACTCTGTGAACATGAGCTGGAAAGGAGAGTTGAGATTGAGATACTAGATACTTTATAGATTGCGAACCCCCACCATGGGTCCTACCTAGTAGCTACGAGCTCGGTGGGTGTATACATAGAGTCATGCGATTGCTTTTATAATTCATCTCATCCACATTACACTTCATTGCATTTCATATGTGTCTTGCTTGTTTTTATTGGTTTACTTGACTTGTTCTTAGTTTCTATGTTCTTTCATAGGTATATTAATGTTACTTCCATTTCTGTGTATTCATATATTAGAACTATTAGTGGAGACGGTGTGAGCTACCATTTGGGACTTTTCTGCTTGTAGGTTACGTTTTGATAGTATAATTTACTTATCTTATTTCCTACTTTGCTCAGTCAGCCTATGATACCTATTGAGTACAAGTGGATCCGTACTTATCCCAATTGTACCCTTTAGGTGTAGATCTAGGTCCAAGTACGACATACGACGTTTGAGTTTGCGCGAGATTGGAAGGATCTTTGAGGTACCGATGTGCTTCAGAGTTCGAGGCTAACTTTTGGACTTCATCTTATTTCCTTTGTGTTTTTACTTACTTTTGGAGATAGAGATATATTTTCGGTACTTTTCTAGGTTATATTAGATGCTCTTTACTTATTACACCACTTATTGAGTTTATTATGACATCCATTTTAGTTTTCTACTATTATTGTACTGTTATTGGTCTGACTTTTTTTTAGAAGTCTCGTCTTAGTCTTGTTTTATTGATATCTGTATTATCTTATCAGTTTGGGTGATCCGCTTACTTGTCAAGGTTAGGCCGAGATAAGTGCCATCATGACCTAGTCTTTGAGTCGTGACATTCATCAAAAGTATCTACCTTATTGCCTGATTATAAGAATCATTCAGCCCCATGAGAAACTAAGGACCCCTTTGGCCATAAGTATTTTTATTTTTTTTGAAAATAATTTCACTTTAGTGAAAATTGGAGTGTTTGGCCATGAGAATTCTAAAACCAGTTCCATATTGTTTTTGGAAGAGTGAAAACAAGTTTTACTTATTTTCACTTTTTTTCAACTTCAATTTCAACTTTATTTATTGTTACAAGTGACTCTTTTTTTTTATTTTTACAAAAGCACCCTATTAATTTAATCCAACAATCAAAGTTAAAGGTCTAACTAACACATTGCTCACTTATTCCTACTTTCATCGATAAAAGACCTCAATTGAAGGCAACTTTAATTTTTTCTACTTTCTCAAAATCTCCTCATGATACAACGAAACCTTAATCCTTCCACTCTTGTGACTCTTTATGCAACCCAACAACAAAGACAACATTATTGTCTCCGCTCACATTTAGTTGTATCTTATAGGTAAATTAATTAAGTTGGGTGATTTTGATAGTTTTAAAAAAATAGGGGTATAAAATTATTTTTGAAAAAAGTTTTTTCAAAACTCTAAAAAAAAAATCCAAAGGAACATGATCAAACACAACTCCAACTCCAACTTCAACTCCACTTCCAACTCTAAGTCCAAAAAAACTTAGTTTTCATAGCCAAACTCCTTCTAATACAACTTTTGTCTCTTCAGATGGTTCACAAAACCCCTTGATCTTTTATAATTTCAACCCGGAGATGGAACCAATACTTCAAACTCATCCCACAAATCATTAAGCCTTGTGTAATACATAAAAAATAAAGTAGTTTGTTGTTTCAAGGTAACAATTTCTTTATGTAAATTAAAGGTTCTTGATTCATCTATGCGATCAAATCTCTCTCTTGCAGATTCTTCCAGACATAACGAGCAAGTGAAGCAAAAACAACCCCTTAAGAAGGCTTTTTGACGAAGAATTCAGAATCCAAAAAGGAATTATAACATTTATTCTCTGACATTGACCTCATAGCTCTTCATTAACATCCTCTTTTGTAAAGAACCAATCACTGGCCCAATTTTATTTCTACCAAAGGCTAATCTAATTGATCTACTCCATATAGCATAATTTTTAATTTTCAAAAGTTTAAATGAGACAAGATTTACACCACTAATATCGATAGGACTTAAAAATAAAGTGATTATATAGTTAATACCTTGTACCGGATTCACTTGAGGTGTGGAATTAACATTTTCAAGATTTTTGGCATTTTTGGATGTGGATCCATTCAACTGGCCACCATTATTGATTTCTCTTGACATATATGCAGCTGCATGTTTATGCCTAGTCCTTATTTCTTGAGAATTATTTCATATTTCAATTTTAAGGAAACTTTTTTTCACAGATTTCTTGAATTCATGGAATCCAAGAATGATTTGCAGTAATTAGCTTGATTTACTTAGATTTCGATCAACGCTTTGTGTAGACATAGAAATCTTGTAGAACTCTATAAGAAGAATCCAAATTTTGTTAGAGTTCTTGGACGCTACTCTACATCAACCTTAAATTATGCCTATAAAAAGAGTGGGTTGCTCCCTTGAAAAAGTATCTTAAATATCTCAGCAACTCATGGGTATTCGTAAAGAGATCAACCATCTCTAATATCCCACAAAATTATGGGACATTATCAAGAGAGAAGAATCAAGGGAGAAATAAATTTGTACCTACGTCGTTTATCAATAAATATTGTTGTTTCTTCATATTTTTATTTGTGGTTGAATTTTATTTTTCATGAATTATATTATGTTGCAAATAAATTGGCACGTTCAGTGGGACCGAATCTGGCCTTCATCTTTTCTCTCACAAATCAGATCTTCAAATTTGGAGCCAAAAAATTATGAAGATCGAATAGTACTTCAAGACTCATCTTTGAGTTTTATCAAGTCTACACGCCAATGAGCCTTGATGTAGGGTGCATTTGTAGACATCAAAATCTTGAGCAACTCTACCAAAAAAATCCAAATTCTGTTAAAAGTTCTTGGACGCTATTATACATCAACACTAAATTATGCCTATAAAAATAGTGGCTTACACCCTTGAAGAAGTATCTTGAATATCCCATAAACTCATGAGTATTAGTAAATAGATCAACCATCTCCAATATCCAACAAAATTATGGGATATTATTAAGAGAGAAGAATCAAGAGAGGAACAGATTTGTACCTGTGTCGTTTATCAATAAATGTTGTTATTTCTTCATATTCTTATTTGTGGTTAAAGTTTATTTTCCATGAATTAAATTATGTTGCAAACAAATTAAGGATCTCAAAATTTCCATACCTTGAGGTGGACAAGATTTGTCCTTTTGCACCTTAAATTGGCCTTTCACGGGTTTATCCTTAAAAGGATCTCAAAAATTTCAAGCCTTAAGGTGGACAAAATTTGTTCCTTTGCACCTTAAGTTAGCCTCTAATGGGTTTATCCTTAAAAAGATCTCAAAATTTTTATGTCTTAAGGTGGATAAAATTTATCACTTTGTACCTCAAATTGACACACCCAATGGGGTCATCTCTAACTCTCATCTCAACTTTCCAACTTCAAAGTTTAAGAACACTGAAATGACGTCCAAGAAGGTCAATTCTCAATCAACTGCTTCCAAGGATGCTGATTTCAAATTTTCTACTGAAGTAGAGAGCATTTTTGGTGATACTTTTGAAAGCTTTAGAGCTATCACAAGGAGAAAGGCCAGCATGCTAGGACAACAAACACATCAAGTTTCGTCTGCGCCAACTCCAATTTTTGGATCTTCAATCCTAAAAGGAGCGAGGTACCATGCAAGTGTTTCTGAAGAAGGAAACAATGTGGCAAAGTCACTTAAGAAGACTCCAGCTCTACTTAAGAATTCTTGTTCGAAATACTCTGGCACAAAGAACGATGGTCTTTCAACCAACTCATCATCCCCACTTACACCGTGTAAACTGATCACTTTAAAGATTAACTTGTTCTACAATCTGTGTTACTCTCCAATGTCTTCAGTGACCATGCAAGCAATGGTAACTGATGCCTCTTCTATAGAGGAGTAGCTTGCAAACCTGATAAGGACAATTAAAGGTCTCACTAAGTATATGCAAAATCAAGACACTCGGATCGATAAGTTGGTGGATAGGACAGATGGATTAATTGATAAAGAGTCTATCCGTACACCTGGAAAATCTCCAGAAGTTCACGAGACTAAACATCTTGGGAAACAAACACCACCAGTTAAGGATGTATAATTTTTTTCTGAAGGAATGATCTCGATTGATCAATTGAATGAGTTCATTGAAGGGACCCTCAAAGACAAGTACGATGTATACACCAAGTCTTCCTTGATATACGACAAGCCCTACACTTCGAGGATTGATAACTTAAAAATGATGTCGGTCTATCAACCCCCCAAATATCAATAATTAAAGGTCAAAGAAAATCTGAAGTAACATGTCACACACTTTGTTGAGACATATAATATATTGGAACCTATGGTGATTATCTTGTCAAATAATTTGTACATTCCCTCAAGGAAAAACACCTTATGTTGGTACACAGACCTTAAGCATAATTCCATCGATAACTAGGAGCAACTAGAGCATAATTCCTAAAATGTATCTCTAGCACAAGACGTACACTGAGGATGGTAGAGCTCACAAATAATCGTCAAAGAAAGCACGATCCAATCATTGACTTCATCAATCGATGAAGAAATGCAAGCCTAAACTACAAGAATAGGTTCAGCCAAACTTCTGTAATAGAGATGTGCACCCAAGGAATACACTGGGAACTTCTCTATATCTTGCAAGTCACTAAGAAAAAATCCTTTGAAGAGTTAGATACTCATGCTCATGATATGGAGTTGAGCATGTCTTCTACCGGAAAGGGAGTAGCGCTTATCCATGACCCTCGAAGGGGAAAGGATAAGCAGGAACCCAAATGATAGATAAAGTTTATCCCTAAAAATGACAATAAAGAATCCATAAATATTGATGTGTCTCTCGTGAATTCACCACAAAAGTAAGCAAAAAGCAAAGTGTGAAGCGACTTCTCGAGCACGTCTAAATCAGAAGTTAACTTTGAAAGAGATGCAAAAAAAGGAATACTCCTTCCTTGATTCTGATGTTGCCAAAATTTTCAATAAGCTTCTTGAGCATAAGCTTATTGATCTACCAGAAATAAAGCGGCCCAATGAATCTGGAAGGATCAATGACCAAAATTAATGCAAGTAGCATAGTCTTATGGGTCACTCTCTAGAAAAATATTTTGTTTTTGAGGACAAAGTCATGCAATTGGAAAATGAGAAGATCTTGTTCGATTATGAAAAGGTCATTTCTCACCAAATCTCTATAACTTTTAGCTCACTCGATTCAGTTCAAATTTGCTTTAAAGAGCATAAAGAGGAACCATTAGAGCATGAAAAGTCTTTAGTTGATAAAGGTGATAATGAAGGTTGGACACTGGTGACCAGGCATAGATGTAAGAAGATGAATCTTCGAAAAGAGTCATCTAAGCAGCCAACTAGAAGGAGGATGGTGAAGAAACTGAGAAAATAAAGGTTGATTGAGCTTTCGAAGAAGAAGAGGGTAGTGGAGCATCACCACCAAAAACCATGACATCCAATGACTTTGGAAGAATTCTTACCAAGTTGGTTTCGTGAAAAGACTGCTTAAGTCAACCTTGAGGCATCTTGCTTTAATACTAGCAAAGAAGGAGCAAAGGGTGAAAACCCACCAATGGAAGTTCCTTCATCTTTTGAAAAGCCTGTTGAACCTCTTACCCAAGAGGCACATGCATGTGATAAAAAATCACATTTACAAATAACGATCTTTTTTTTGGTGAAACCCTTCACAATCATCCCTTGTACATGGTAGGTCAAGTTCTAAGAAAGAAAATAAATAGAATTTTCATAGATGGGGGATCCAGAGTTAACATCTTGCAGATTCGCATAATGAAGGAACTAAGCATCACTACTAATGAACTTGTTGAAAGTCGTTTGATGATTCAAGGGTTCAACCAAGGAGGTTAAAGGGTCATAGGATCTATCATGTTAGGGGTTCACATGGACGATTTACGATCAAATTTACTGATGCATATGATCGATGTCAAGACTTCATACAACATACTGCTTAATAGTACTAGGGTACACGAGAAAAAAAATTCTCATCCTCTTACTATCAATACTTTAAGTATCTTAAAGGCAAAGTGGAAAGAAAGATAGTTGTTGATGATAAGCCATTCACTGAAGTTGAGTTACACTTTGTAGATGCAAAATTCTACTTGAAGAATTATGTGGTGGATGAGAAAAAAGTTGATGATATCACAACAACCAAGTATGATGATCTTGAAGCTAAAAAGGTTGCAATGGTTGTCGAAAAAGTTTCCACTAAGAAGCCTACCTCCACTTTCAATAAGGGAAATATTGCATCCTTGGAGAGAAAACCTATGCTCCGTTACGTACCAAAAGTAAAGAAAAAGGGATATCATTCGACCAATGCCCAAGATAAGGTACTAGAGGGGTTGACTATAACTATCAGGTGGATTGACGTGATAAATTCATCCTCAAGGCTACTTGGAGAGTCTGTGTCTTAAAATCTGCCATGAGATATAACATTTCCTATGAAGCGTACAAAATAAGGCTTTGATCTAAATGCCTACAAGTTATCTGTAAAGGGTGGATACAATCCTAATGAGCCATCAAGGTTGGAAAAGCTTCCATCAGAAAGTATAATAAGTCAGGCACGTGAAGACCTAAGGTACACGTCGCCAGCTCCAGTTCGCATATCTATAAGAAGGCCAGTAGCAACTATATCACCATAAAAGAGGAGTCCATTACTTTCAATAAAAGATATTTTGTCTTTGATTAACTTGTAGAATCAACCGCAAGAACTTCTGTCTTCGAGAGGTTAGGTCTTCTAAATAAGAAGAAAAGAAACAAGCATCGGAGAAGTTGTCAAAATACGATAATGCACTCTTCACCCAAGATCCAGAAGGATTTTTAAAGTTTTATCCCTTCTAGAATGAGGCGGCAGACGGAACTGATGATTTCATGCAAGGAGATATTAAAAGCAAAGGCTCATACTATGGTTTATACCAAGAAGCGTGAGGAAGATGAAGAAAGTGTTGGCTCCTCAAATCATGTTACAACCCAAAATGGGAATGATATCTCATCTCAAATAAAGGTTGATGAAGAGATGGAAGATACTTTCTGGTGTAACCACATATCAATCAACAATAATGATCCATAAGAAGAGAAAGGTGTTGGAGATGCTCCATCCGAACTTGAAAGAGTGAAGACCACAGTAGATCCCTTGAAGAAAGTTAATCTTGGAACTGATGAAGACCCAAGACCAGCGTACCTAAGCACTTTCTTAGAAAGGGATGAAGAAATAGCTTATATGGACCTACTCAAAGAATATAGGGATGTCTTTGCTTGGAGTTACAAAAAAATGTCCATCTTAGATCCAAAAGTAGCAGTCCATCAGCTGGCGATCAAGAATAGTGCTCGCCCTATTAAGCAAGCCCAAAGACATTTTAGGCCACAATTGGTCCTATTAATTGAAAATGAAGTTAACAAACTCATCGAAGTCGGCATTATTCGTGAAGTTAAATACCCCACATAGATTTCAAGTATTGTTCCTGTGAGAAAGAAGAATGGTCAAATTCGAGTTTGTGTCGACTTTAGGGATCTCAACAACGTATGCCCTAAGGATGATTTTCCAATCCCCATTTCAGAGTTAATGATTTATGCCACCACTAGTTATGAGGCAATGTCCTTCATGGATGGTCCATCTGGATACAACCAAATCCGCATGGCACCAAAGGATGAGAGCTCACTGCATTCCGTACACCCAAAGGTATTTATTGCTACAAGGTGATGTCTTTCAATTTGAAGAACACTGGTGCCACTTATCAAAGGTCTATGCAAAATATCTTTGATGGCTTACCCCATAAAAATGTCGAGTGCTATTTGGATGACTTAGTGGTAAAGTCAAGAAAGAGGGGCAACAATTCTAAGAAGAAGCAAAAGAGAGCTCGTGGATCAAATGCCGCAGATTTCTCTACAAAAATTCAAGCATTCAAGATTAGTTCATCAAGATTCAAGATCAAGACCACTAGATTCAAGAACAAACTCAAAAGCCTTTGAATTTAAGTACAGGTCAAGATCAAATTCATCAAATCCACAAATCAAGTCCAAATTCAAGATCAAGATCGAAGTCCTTGAATTTATATTTGAAAAGGTGAATCAGAGCATTCATAAAGATTGTAACACTCATATATTGAAATTAATAAAATAATTATTGTAATATTTTTTTGTCCCAATTATTTATTTTTCCGACTTAAAATTGTATTGTCCAGCACGTTGATCCCATGAAGGTTTCTTACTTTGAAAATCGAAATTCAATCAAACAATAAAGTAACAATAGAGTTCTAGAACTGAGTAGTGAGTAAGATGACTTCATCTTCTATATTTTTTATTTGGCTTAAGTCATCAATAGCCTCTTAAAGTTGTTCACATAATTCACTTAGACACCTCAACTAGGACTAGTACCTATTGAACACTTTATTATTTAGAAAAAAAAATTCTATCAGACATTTTTTAAGAATCAGCAAAAAAATATGAAGTGTGTGCAACACACTCATTGTAACCTAACAAAATCACGAATAAAAAAATGACAAGTGGCACTAAGGGCCCCAAAATTATAAGTAAAACAAAATTTAAAAGAAATCTTAGCCCCACTCTGCGTCCCTACCCCTCTCTTCTTATCTTTTTCTCCACTCTGGGTCTTTTTCCTCATTCTTTTTTTAAACTTAGTTCTTCTATTTTTTCTACTTTTTCTCCTTTTTTGGATCTGTTTTTTTCTTAGTTTTAAATTTATGTTTGGATTCGATTTAATATAAGGGGTTGAGAAGGGAGAGAGAGGAACGATGGTCGAGACGATTTCATTTTTTTCGGCGAAGAGCTGTTATAAAGTATTGAAAAAATTCTTGTTACTTAATGCTCCAACTATTGTTATAAAGTTTTAATGCCTTCTTATTCACTGACATCAAATGTAGCAAAGATTTTGGTGAATGATATAAAAATCACTTCAGTAAATTTTGTATATTCTTTGAGATTGTCCTGAAAATTCATCTTTTACAAATTTAGTGGTTGTAATACCTACATTGTAATCAACAATTCTATTATGATTGCTAGTAAAGATAGAGCTTACGAGCACTGCCCTGTACCATTACGGCCTGTGAAGAAGATGATTGGATGGGATAGGGTGATTTTCCTCTTTTAATTAAAAAAATTAAGAAGTAATTACTTTTTAAAATGATTAACAAATCTTTTTTCATTTATTAAAAGTAAAAAAAATTGCTAAGAATTTAAAAAAGGAAACAAAAAGTTACAGAACCTTTGGGAATATGAAGATGAAGAAGATGGGGGAGGGAGGTTGCTTTTCTTTTATTTTTAATTAAAAAATTGTTATTAGCATATTAAAGTGTAAATTTTTCAATTTATAATAAAAATAAAGAGTACCTGGTATGATTTCACGCATTTTATGAAAGTGAAGAGCATTTCGCTTGCCTAATTAATATGAGTCGTGAACTAGAAGTATATGTATGCTCTCTCACTCTTTCTTAACTAACTAACTAACACAAAGATTATTTGCTAGCTCATTGACTATTACAGTAATTAACCAACCAACTTTCAATCAATTAGTTAGAGCCCATTTGAGATTATTGTTACAAAACTGCTTATTTAAAAATCACTTTTTATAATAGCTTTTCAGAAAAGTGCTTTTGAAAAAAAACAGTTGGTGTTTAGAAAATTCATTTGAAAAGTACTTTTAATAAACAGATTGTGTTTGGATTATCTTTTTCAAGAAGTATTTTTTGAAACAAAAGACCAAAAAGGACATGTATCAATAGACTTTTATTACTAAAATCAATTTGTAGAGAAAATTTATTTTAAATATCTATTACAATATTTTTAATTAAAATTTTATTTTTATTTAATTAAAAAGCACGTACTCTAAATTTCCAATCAATATTTATATACATGAATACATTAAAAATATTAATAATGATATATTACTTAAATAATTTAAATATCACTTTAAAATATCAAACAAAAATAAATATTAAAATTATTTCATAAATTAAATTATTAATTATGAAAAAATTAACGACAAAAATAATTAGTCCTTCATACATCGCAAAATTCTCAATAATTTCATCCATCATTTGATTATGCAATATCTCCATACTAGTAGAAGATCAGAAGGCTCATCTCCTTCTTCATATATGTAAACTACATGGTAACAAATATGTCACTTTTCATGAATTATTTATTTAAAATTAGATATTCGAGAAAAATTTACAAGTGTTATCAAAATATCATTTATTCTTGTAACGTGATTCATATGTCATTTGTTATCACTAATAATAAAAAATAAAAAGTTATATATTCTTTGGATCATCATCAATGATTTTTTAAAATTTATTTAAAGAAAATGAGTGAAAATAAAATAATAATATATAAATCATAAATAAAATAAAAATTTATGATATAAATATGAAGTATAAAATATTAAAATCAAACTCTAATCATACTTATAAGATATGTTAATTATATATATATATATATATATTAGTGTGTGAGAGAGAGAGAGTGAGAGAGATATTTAAGTTATGAAAAAAGTAATTTTCTGTTTCTGTTTTTGCTTTTTTGAAAAGCAAAAATTTTGTGCTTCTTTCTAGAAGTAGAAAAATTGCTTATGATTCTTTTTAAAATCACTTTTGTGAGTTTATCAAACACCGATCTTTTTAAAAAAATATTTTTTTCTCAAAATAAGTATTTTTCTTTGGGAAATAAACAATCTCAAACATGCACTTAAGTACTATAGTTAGGTAAAAATATTTCTATCTTTGCTCCTTTATATCTCAATAGTTATAACACCACTAGGTACCGAAGGTCCGTGCCAACACGGGCTCGATATATGTTATTTTTATTAAAAATTACATAAATACATAACTTATGTTTCTAATAGTACAAAAAATCTCAACTCCCTAAACATATTACAAAAATTCCAACACATACACAGAATGTTATGTATATGTCGGCTATGTTATGTATATTAATAGGGAGAGAGAGTAAAGTAATTAGAAAAGTGAGAGAGAGTATAATTACTTCCAAAAGGGTTGGTATTTATGTTATTTATACTTTTTTTTAAGTTGTTAGTTATTATAATTTATAATACTTTTTCGACATCATAATTTACTATTTTAAATTGTTTGCTATTGTAATTTATAATACTCTTCTTGTTCAAACTTTTGTGATATTGATAGTCAATTTATATTTTAAAAGTAATTTAATTTTTTAATTTTTATGATTTATAATATTTTTTTCTATTTTAATTTAAGCGATACTGATATAATTTCGAGAGTCAATCAAATATCACGATTGAAGTAGCGAAACAGGCATGTCTTGAATGACTCAAAATAATTAATTAGAAATGATATAGCAAAGTTGTTATAAAAAAATACTTGTGAAGATTTTTTAAGTGAGTCTCATATAAGATGCCAAACGGTTGAAAATATGTCATAAATATCTATTTTAATTTTTTTAAAATTAAATTTTATTAATTTTCTAATACGTAAATGTCATATAATAATTAATTAGGGGTGATATAGTAAAATCATGGAGCAAGCAGTTGAAAGCAATCCTGCTTTCAGCAACTGCTACTCACACTTATATATAGTAACACGATTGAAGTAGCAAAATTGGCACGTCTTGAATGACTCATAATAACTAATTAGAAGTGATATAGCAAAATTGCTATAAAAAATACTTGTGAAATTTTTTTGAGTGAGGCTCATATAAGATGTCAAATTAATTTAAAACATCAGGAGTTGATTTATCATTTTATGTTTATTTTACTTTTTTTAATTAAATATTATTAAATTTTTAATACTTAGATGACCTATAATAATTACTTAGGGTCGATGTAGAAAAGTTACGGTTGAAGCAGTTAAAGCAAAGATGTCATAAAAATCTATTTTACTTTTTTTTTAAAATTAAATTTTAATTTCTAATACATAAATGTCATATAATAATTAATTAAGGGTGATATAATAAAATTACAGAATAAACCGACGGTTGGAAGCAAGCATGTCGACCGCCAACTGCCTGCTTCCAGCTGCCTGTCACTCACGCTTATATAGTAGTAATATATAGTAGTAATAAGGGCTCTCCAGCGAACCCATTTTTATTGCCAACAAGCTGCTCATTCTACCTTATAATAGGAATTTCTTTACATTTATAAAAGATCCTGAGAAAACCTGAACGACTACAATACGTAGGAGTGTACAGATCAAATCATCAAATCGAATCAAATCGATGAATTAAATCAAACCGAGAAAAAAAATGACTTATGATTTGGTTTGATTGGTTTGGCGTTAGAAAAATAAAACCGACCATTCTTGATTTGGTTTGGTGTTAACAAAAAAAAAGTCAAACCGAACCCGAACTAAACCGACATATAATATAATATATATATATATAATATTTAAACTTGTTTATACATAAAATATTAATTATAATCTACTTTCTAAATACTTTTTCAACTAGTTTTAATAATTTTCAATAATTTGAAAGTAGATGTAGATATATATTTAGATTTGGGAGATATATATTTAGATTTGGGTCTTTAAGTTGTAATATTTGTCAATTAATTGCTAATTAAATGATCGAAAACCTAATATAAACTTAGTAAAACCTAAACTTTTCACTCTTCATCTCACTTTTTAGTTTCAAAAGAGTTTTCCGCTCCTCATTTTATCATAATTATGATTTTTCATTAGCATATGAGTGAAAACATATTTGATCTAATCTTCGATCACAATATAATTGTAAAAAATAAAAATTATAAAAAAAAATAAAAAAAAAACAAAAAATCCAAAAAAACCGACTAAAACCTAAACTGAAAAAATTAATTTTATATTGGTTTGATTTGATTTATAATTTTAATAAACCAACGTGACTGATTTGATTTTATTTTTAATAAAAAACGACCAATCCGATCTATGTACACCCCCCTAACAATACGTTCTTTACTTTTCTTTAAGTATTTTTTCTCTTTACTTTCTTGCTAATGTTAAGCTCTCATGGAAGAGATTCTGGCTCTCGAGGAATGCTATCAAGGGCCCCGCTGCATCAATTTGTTCTTAACTACTGTTTTACTTTATTTTTTTTCCCTTTCATTCAGTCTTCCATTAAATAGATAAATAATTTATTGATAAAAGGATCATAAACAGAGTTAATTTAATATGTGTATTTTTTATCTCACATACAAATTTAACTGTATCATTTTAAGGGTAAATAATTATTGATAAATAAAGTTTCACGTCTTTGGTTGAGAAAACTAAATAATAACAGAAAAAATTGCTCCAAGCCTTTGTTATTTAATTTGCGGTGCAACAAATAATTACTTTCACCCAAAATTTCGTAATTCTTTCTAGTGTAGCAATATAGAAATATGAGATTTGTTTTTGGGTATAAAATGGCTGGTTATTATTTTTATAAATCGAATAAATGAATTACCAGTGTGAATTACGATTTCAGATAAAACACCATTTATTTATTAAAAGAATATTATTAATATATTTTTATTATCAAATTGTCAATCAAAGGATCATGAATGTTCACATCGGGAAAAAGTTAACAGTTCCATGGACCCCTCAAGCATTAGATGAAGTTTGGTTTAGGGTACCTGAAACGTGGAACGTGCCATATTCATGACTGTCCTTTGCAATTACTCGTTTTAGAATATGTGTCCATTTCATGCTTCTCCTTTCAAAAATCAAAATACTTCATTTATTGCCTTCACCTGCATCTGCTTTCACTCGCAGCTTAGTAATTGAAGTGGACGAGGGGCGGCCACCTCACCCTTCTTTAGGATTGTTTATCATTTTTCACGCATCTCTATTAATTTTAAATAATACTATATGTTATAGCTTATCAATAATATATAACATATAATTTTATTCTTTAAGATTATTTTTATTTATGTTATAAATGTACCATATAGTGAATGTCTATTTATGAAAAAAAAAAAAAAATGAGATAAAGTTAAATTTTTTTTTATAAATAAAGAGATTTTCCTTCATTGTAATTGATCCATCAAAATTTTTTTAAGAGAAATAAAGTATCTTACTTTATATTTCATAACACGTTATTAGCACGAGACTCTACCGTCTCAAAATACGAACGCTAAGAGCTACGATGCCATTCACGGCTTACTAGAAAACAAGAAAGTATATAAATTTTTCAATTCTTCACAACGTATTTGTATTTAATAATAAATTCTATAAATCTTGCGAAAAAGTGATCGAGCTGGTCATCACTGGAAGATAAATTCGTGACTTTAAAATATGAAGATTGATCTTGATACAAGATCGACAAGGAAGACACGAAAACATACACCAAAATAGTCAACGATTTGAAGAATCAAGGACCCCTTTGATGATCTCTTTCGGATTCCCAAGAAGAACAAGAAAGGAAATGATATCAAGAGTAAAACACACTAAAAACAACAACGCTTGATGAATAAGATGCAATAATAACAACACATGGTTACAAGACAAGAACACAAATGGATTACACTAGATATAGACAAACGATTACAAGAAAGTAAAGATAGATAGATAGATAGACAAATGAAGATGTAATATTAACAATTCAAAAGCTTATTCCACTTTTGGACCTTTAATATCACACACAACCTAAACCTAAAACTTATTTATAATACTTATATTTCATAAATATATTACTTGAAAATTATTGAAACTCTCGGAGAGTTTTCGAAAGTAATAGATTATTTGTTGAAACAAGAAATATACCGAATTGAATTGGTTGTTAAGTACCATATCTTAGTGTAATTGGTGTACTAATATATTTTTCAAATACTACAAGGCCTGATATAACCTTTTCGATCAATTTGTTAACATGATTGCAGTCCCGATCTTGTTGGCTATGTTGATGCTTGATATTTATCTGACCTGCATAAAGCTCGATCTTAAACAGACTATGTGTTCATATGTGGGGATATTGTCATATATTGGAGATCTAGAAAGCAGTCTATCGTATCCATCTCGTCGAACCATGCTGAGATTATACCTATTCATGAACCGAGCCGAGAGTATGTGTGGTTGAGGTCCATGATACATCTCATTCGAGAAAATGTGATTTGAAATATGACAAAATACTCACAATTTTATATGAAGATAATGTGACATGCATAACACAACTTAAGAGAGGAATTTATAAAAGGGGTAGAACGAAACACATTTTATCAAAGCTTTTCTATACACATGAGTTCAAAATGAATGATGATAGTAACGTGCAACAAATTCGTTCAAGTGACAATGGGGGTGATTTACTCACCAAGTATCTTCCAACTACAATTTTCAAGAAGACGGTGCACAATATTCGGATGCAAATATTCAAGAATGTTCTTTTTAAGGGGAGTTAATACGTGTTGTACTCTTTTTTCCATACGAATTTTTATCCCACTGAATTTTTCTTGTTAGATTTTTAATGAGGCAATCAAAATACATATTATTAAGATGTGTATTCTTTTTTTTTCACTAGAATTTTTTCACTAAATTTTTTCTGATAAGATTTTAAGAGGCACATTATTTATTAATTAGACATTCAAGGGGGTGTTATAAATGTATTACCATATATAGTGAATGTCTATATATGAAAAAGTTAAAAACCCCAACTTTTGGGACAAGATTAGTTTTTTCCTATAAATAATGAAATTTTCCTTTATTGTAATTGACCCTTAAAGAAATCCTCAAGAGAAATAAGAATTATTCTCTCTTCTCTCTCAATTCTTCTTGTTCTTACTTTATATTTCATAACATTTTACTATTTTTTAGTTGTTACATTTAGGTTGTTCTTATATATTTTTAAAAATTTTAAAAAATAATTTAAATAATTTTTTTATTATGCTCTTGTTCAATAATATAATCATTATTTATTTGTAAAGATGTATAAAATTTAATTAGAAGCATATTGATAAATTACCTTAATTTTATAAGAGTAAAAATTTTTTTAAGGGATATGCCCAATCTCAATAGAGCAAGTAAACAAACATAAAGAAATGGAAATATATATGAAGAGTCACGTAGAAGTATCTATTTATCTTATTTCATTAACCATCAAGTCAAACCTTATGTGCACCTCACCTATTTTTAATGATTGTTTGATAGAGTATATAAGAATAATATTGAATAAGATATATTAATAATGTAGAGGAGCCTTGAAGTAACTGGTAAAGTTGCTGGCATGTGACCAGGAGGTCACGGGTTCAAGCCTTGAAAACAGCCTGTAGCAGAAATACAAGGTAAAACTGTGTACGATACACTCTTGTGGTGGGGGTCTTCCCTGAACACCGCGCATAGAGGTAACTTTAGTACACCGGGCTGCCCTAAGATATATTAATAATGTTTGTATTATTAATGCAAGTATTAGTAATGCTGGTATAGTGAATGTCTATTTATAGAAAAGTTATAAACTCCAACTTTTGGGACAAAATTAATTTTTTCCTGTAAGTAAATTTTTTTTCCTTCATTGTAATTGATCCCTCAAAAAATCCTAAAGAGAAATAAGAATTACTCTCTCTTTTCTCTCATTTTTTTTGTTCTTACTTTATATTTCATAACATTTTACTTTTTTTTTAGTTGTTTCATTTAGGTTGTGCTTATATATTTTAAATATTTATTTCTCTAATTTTTTAAAAATAATTTAAATATTTTTTTTTTTATTATGTTGTTGTTCAATTATATAATCATTATTTGTTTGAAAAGATGTATAAAATTTAATTAGAAACATATTGATAAACTACCTTTAGTTTTATAAGGGTAAGAAATTTTTTAAGGCGTATGCCCAATCTTAATAGAGCAAATAAAAAAAACATAAAGAAAGGGAAATATATAGGAAGAATCACTGGAAATATCTTTTTATCTTATTTCATTGATCATCAAGTCAGACCCTTATGTCCACCTCACACACTTTTAGAGATTGTTTGATAGAGTGTATAAGAATAATACTGAATAAAATATATTAATAATGTTTGCATTATTAATGCAAGTGTTGATAATATTGATATTAATTATACAAACATCATTTCTTACAGAGTGTTTAATTTGATGTATTAAAAATAATATATATTTATATTATTTTTTTTATAAAAAAAAAATATTTATTTATCAAAATACCTTTTTTGTACCTTCTCTTTCAAAAATAGCAGTAGCAGCAACTGCTGTCCAAAAATTCGAGGACGCACCTATGGCTTTTGGGATTATAATCAGCTGGATCTCTTTTATAGTTGAATTGCATAGCATGATCTCATTCATTTCTTTTGCACAACTTATTGTGGGTTCATATGTCAATTTTATGAACATGCGTGTGGCTCGCACGGAAGCCGAAGATATTCATGGAGGTAGCAACAGCACAGCTACAAATTAGCAGCAGCTGCAAAACAGAGCCAAAAAAAAAAGGAGGTAGCAGCTAATCAGAGCAAAAAAAGTTGAAAAGGAGAGATAAATTTGTCATTTAACAAGTTAATGCATGTGTTAGAGTTTTTGTATTTACTAATACATGAAAAATGGTGTGTATTATTAATATACACCTCAATATACAATAGAGTGTATAATTAATGTTTGTATTAGTTATATATAGCTAAAATTTATATCAAATAAGGTATTTATAATACACATTAATTAATTAATTAATGCATGCATTATTTTTTTCAATACACTCTACCAAACGATCCCTTAAAGTTTTATGTGTAATGAAATTTACTCTCTTGTTTTTACTCTTTTCATTTCATGTTATTTGACATTTTTACTAAAATACAATTTAATTGTCGAATTTATAAAACAAGAAGAAATTTTATCAGTTTCTTCCAATTCATCGACCCTATTCACATTTCCCTTTTGCGTTTGAGTTTGTTATTTTTAAATTTATTCTTTAATTATAACTATTCTATACTAAAGTTTCCTTTATTTTCTGTATTTCCTATTTAATTGACGTGAATCACTTTGCGGTGAGATTTAAACTATGTATTACTAATAATTCTCATTTATGTTTATGTGCAATGGCTCTCACAAGGTCTAGTTCTATTTCTTGGGCAAACACGTCAGATTTTTTTTAATATAATAAATAAATATTAATAAAACTTTAAATATATAAGGCACGTAAAAAGTAGTATCGGGTAAAAATTAGCACCAATTCACATTTTAAAATAAATAAATTACACAAATCTCATACTTAAGAGATTATATTACCTAATATCCCTTACTTTTTTAAAATTTACATAAAATCTCATTTTTCAACTTTACTCTTGATACATCAAGAAAACCACACATCCTATTTTTACTCCACCATTAGCTCATTCAAGATTTCCTTCCTTAAAATATCTCACTAATTATCAATAATTAAATCATCTTCCTTTCTTATTTTTTCTCTTCCATTAATGCTTAAATCATCTTCCTTCCTGATTTTTTCTCTTCCATTAATACATGCAACTTTTTTTCCTCTCTTAAAATCTCTCTCATTTTAAAAAAATAACAATCTATTGATACATATTTAATTTATTCAGTTATTCATACATGTTTATTCTTTTAATGGTGATTCATATGAATAATAAATATGATATCATTATATGGGTATTATGGTGATTAATATGATAGATAAATTTTGTATGATTTTAATGGGTGATACATATGATATTAATGGATGATACATATTGTATTATGATGATTCATATGGTAGATACAATTATTTTATTTCAATTATTGGGTGATTCATATATATGGTATTATGGTAGATACAATTATTTATTTCAATTATTGGGTGATTCATATAGTATTATGGTGATTCATATGGTAGATACAATTATTTATTTCAATTATTGGGTGATTCATATGTTATTAATGAAAGGTAATGACGTAATCAGTGTAGAAAATAAAAGTGATAATATTAAAAAAAAAAAAGGACTAAAAGCAGAACTGAAACATAATTAAAATTAAATTAAAAAAAAGCAGACTAAAATTAAAGACGAAAAAAGAGAAACATAATTAAAACACCTAAATTAAATCTAAAAAGGGAGAAAAATTAGATATTTTTCCTTAAATAAAACAATACAATGAATAAAAGAGAATCTATTATTTCCTTAAATAAATACTCCCTCCGTCTCATTTTACTCGTCCCAAATTGGGATGGTACGGCTATTAAGAAAAATAATAAATAACATGGCTAGTTTACCATAGTACCCCTATTAAATGATGTTTACATTTTATTTTTTTTAAAAAAAGTAATTAATGCAAAGGGTAAAATATGAAAAAAAAAAATTGTCTTGTCTTGATAAGTAAAATGGGACACCAGATTAAGAAATTTGGGACGGGTAAAATGGAACGGAGGAAGTATCTTGTTAGTTTCAAATGTATCATTTTTTTATATGTATCACCATATAACATATGTATCACCATTTCAAAAAACCGGGATAAAATATAATTAATAAAATAATCAAGATTTTATATAATACCACTTAAAGATTTAGGAATTTATGTAAATTACCCTTTAAAATAGGAGTATCGGGTAAATATTAGCACCAATTCACATTTTTGAATATTATTATCTACAGTCCCAAAAATCATCTTTTGTATATGGGCCAGAGTCTCCCGGTCCTTTGTTTATCTTTAAAAAAATATATAAATAACATAAATATCAATACTTTTGGAAGTAATTACACTTTCTCTCACTTTTTTAATTATTTTACACTTTCTCTCTATTAATATGCATAAAATAGCCGACATATACATAATATTCTGTGTATATGTTGGATTTTTTGTAATATGTTTAAGGAGTTGAAATTTTTTGTAATATTGAAAACATAAATTGTGTATTTGTGTAATTTTTAATTAAAAAATAATAGAGTAATAAAATAAAATAAAATAAAAACAAAGTGCACACGTATAGAAAAACAAAGTAAATTATTGAGTGATTTTTTGTTATAAAATAAAGTTAAATTACTTTTTGAAATAATTACCCTTAATTGAATATTTTATTAAAATAAAAATTGTTAGTTGTGGGATGGAGAAACTAACTCAAGCAAGGAGGGATTATGATTTTTTTGCCTTTTTCATTCCAAGGGAAGAAATGGAAATGACACATTGAAGAGAAAAATTGTACTGCCCGCTTTAATTTATGAAAAATTTACATAAATATACAAGTTGATTATTTATTATATAATATCTTATTTAACAAAAATCTACAATCTATAATATATTAAAATATATTTAAAGTGAAAAAACTCTTAGAAAAGTAATTTGAACTTTTTAACCTTCATTAAAGGACTCCTCTTTAGATAAAATGGTCTTGTCATCATTTTTTATTATTTTTATAATATTAAATATTGACTATAATAAAAAAAATAAAAACTTTTCCTAACAAAAATAGAATACCTTTTCAAGCCTCCGAATGAAATTTGGAAAAATTCTTTTCTAACAAAAATAGAACCAGCCAAGGATTTGGAATTCTATAAATTATTTTCTTAAATTAAGTATCTTAATTAAAATATCTTATATTAATTCTTTTTCTCTCGTTCATACTTTTTCTTTTATGTCTGTACTTGAAAGAAAGCCAACAAGAAATAACAGCCGTAGAAATCTTTCTTGTGCACTTACTTCACATCTATTTTCAATTGTTAGTTTTTGTGATTTGAGAAAAGAGGTGATTTTTGTTTTGTTTTTGCAACGTGCAGTCATCTCAGACAGGTATGAGTTTGCGTTAATTTTTGTTAGATTTTTTTATTTGATTATTATTATTATTATCATTTTTTTTTTTTTTTGAGTTGAGGATCTATCGGACATAAGCTTTTAGTCCATAAAAGTAATAATAGTAGAATAGGGGGATTAGGGGTAAGTTCTACGGTATACGTATGTTGTTGTTGTTGTTATTAATATTGGTGTTGCAGATATCATATGTACTTATAAGTTGCTATAATAGCTAAGGTTTTACTTTGATATCACATGCACAATCATCAATATTGAAAAGATAGCCATCTCATGATATGATATTTTTTGTTGTATTTTTATTTAATTCTGAATAGTGTATTTTCTTTTAACAAAAATGTATGAGAGAAAAAATAT
Source organism: Capsicum pubescens (assembly GCA_030864215.1). Taxonomy (NCBI): domain Eukaryota; kingdom Viridiplantae; phylum Streptophyta; class Magnoliopsida; order Solanales; family Solanaceae; genus Capsicum; species Capsicum pubescens. The sequence continues at coordinate 207,575,977 of CM061547.1, forward strand.
GTATTGTTTGAAATTAAGTTATTCATCTATAAAGTTATTTCTTCTTCAATTTTTGTGTTGTTTGTATTATGTAGTCAAAAGAAAGTGAAGACAAAAGTATGTCAACTTTTTTTTTTCTTTTTGAATCTATGATAGATGATTTAGTATTAAATTTTATGTTTTTTTAGTGTTGAGTTCTTCTTAAATTTTGATTTATTTGTGTTATTGTAGTCAAAAGAAAGTGAAGCCAAAAGTAAGTAAAGTCACTTTTTCTTTTTGCAGTTGCTTTATCAAGGTATTGTCTTTTTAGTACTTTTTTAATATCTCGATTATTATATTATTTTGTTAATATATTGATTATCGTATTATTTTATTGTAGTTCATTGGTGCTATATGAATGTTCCATTGAACTTGAGTGCAATCAAGACAAGTCAAATTAAATCAATTCTAATATGAAGATCATCGGATAAAGAAAAATTGAGGTAAGCAGCCAGCTACGTTGAGAGTTATGTATCAATTTAATTTTCTTGCCTATTAGATTTAAGATTTTTATAGAGTATATATCGAGAATAGTAAAAAAATCTCCAGTTTTATATGAGATTTCATGTCAAAGCGCACTATTATTTGTTAAACCCTCTTTCACTTCGACTTTCCGTCATCAATAAGCAAAGATTTAAATTTGACAAAGTAATTTCTTTTGTTAGTTGAAGTTGATCGTTGGTGGATTTTGGTTATGGTGAAATCAATTGATTCAAGTTTTTTTTGTTGAGAAGTTCAGTATTCTTCCAAACTGAGTTATTAATGGGTTTAATCAAAGTTATTTAACTAGCGTATTAGGGCTAAATCTTTTCAAAGCATGTCTGGAAATTTTTAATTCGCGAAGAACTATGTTTTTTTGTGCTTCATCTGATAATATAACTGAATACTTTGTTTTTTCCTTAAATTACCAATTTTATTTTCAGTGCTTTATTTATACATAGAAGCATCTTGGGTTCTTTATCAACAAAATTTTTTCTCTAAATCCAGGTATCCATTATATATGTTTCTATCGTCTTGTAACACCTTTTTTTCTTAGTGATTTTGTCTTGCCTACGCATTGGAATACTTGCATGAAAATTATGTGATTATAAAGGTCTATTTTGAAAGTTACATACTCTCTCCGTTTCATTTTATGTGTCGTCATTTTCTTTTTGATCCGTCCCAAAAAGAATGTCACCTTTTCTTATTTGGTAACTATTTAATGACATCATTCTCATTTTATTCTTGGTTGGTCCCACTTATTAAGGAAAGACAACTAAAAAGTAAATATTAAAATAACTTTAAGAGGGACAATTTTGTAAACTTTACAAAGTCATCATTTATTTCTTAAATTTCGTGTTTGGTCAAATGACGACATATAAAATGAAACGGAGGTAGTACTTTTTTCATGTAGGAGTTTTTTTATTTCTAGATGTCGAGGGTGAGTTTTACCAAATAGTGATTAGATTGGTAATGATGTATCGAATGGACATGATGTCGTTTTATCTTACCGAATATGACCTTAAATAGAAGGTTATGGAGTACTTAATTAGATTTGGGTAAAGGTTTATTAGATAGTTAAGTTAGCGTTGTGTTTGTCTTTTGTTCTATATTACTACTGCTATTAACGTTATTGTTTGGGTGATGCGTATGAGTGCAAATACAACGCTATATTGATTTTATATTGTCAATCTCCTATCCTTTGCTTTTTGTTGAATGTTTAGTCTGGTTGATCTGTTTTAATTATGTATTAGGTGCATCTCTGTGAACATATATATGCACCATTTACTATTAGTTTCTGCGTATAAATTTTATGTACAGAGTTTTAAAAGAATAATTGTTATGATATATCAAATATTTATATTATTTTATTATATTTTCAGGTGATATATGAATATTTAGTTGGGCTCTGTAACAATTAGATTTAGTCTTATTATTTTAATAATTCGATTATCATATTGTTTGTTGTAGTTTTTCTTCTATTACTATATATTATTTTTTTAGTTTTTTATTCAATATAGGTGATAGATGAATGTACGGTTAATTTTTTGCCTAAAGTTTATGTTTAATGCTTTTATTATGATGTCTCAAATCTCGATTATGCGTTATTTTATTGTAGTTTAGTAGTGATGTATGAGTGTTCAATTAGACCTGGAGACAATCAAGACAGGTCAAACTAAATAAATGATAATATGAAAATTCTTGAATAAAAAAGTTTGAATTGAAGTAGGCAAGCAACTACTTTATATTTGTTATTAATCCACCAAAAAATTTATTTAATTGATAGGAAGTAGCACACAGAGACAAACTTGAAAACAATAATTAAAGAATATTGAAATCTTAGAATAATGAGTAGAAATATAATGCTTTTGGATTTCTTTCTTTGCTTTGCATGAAAGTTTCTCAAGTCCAAAGTTAGCCCGCAGTTCCTCCTTATTTCTCATTATAATACCCTTTTGATGACTGTTTAAAATCTCTGAAATTATATAAAAAATATACTATTAATTAAATTAGTTTTTTTTTGTTATGAAGTTTTGCAAGATGATTTTTATATTTATAAAGGAGGTGCTAATTAATTGTTGTAAGATATAAGTGCAACACACATATTAAAATTTAAAAATATATATTTTTGCCATTTAAATTATGAATCTAATATTTCATATATTGCGACTTCAGTTGTAATTTATTCATTTTTGTATTCAAGTCATTCACCACAGAGACATCAAAGGTAGTTGACTTATCCATGTTAATTAGTAGAACTATAATACTCTAAAAGACAGTGAAAATTTTCCAGACAACTTTAAAAGATCATATTTGCTTCATTTCAATTTGTTTGTCGGATTTGACCAAACACCCCTAACTAGGGTTGAGAATAAAATACCGAAAATTGAATTACCGAAATAAAAAGTTTGGTAATTGATATTCGATAATTTGGTATGGTATTTGGGAGTAAAATTTTAACATTTCGGTATTTGAGATTGCGTTTGGTTCAAGATATTAATACCATTTGGTATTCGGTATTCACCGAATATCGAATTTTATATATATATATATATATGTGTGTGTGTGTGTGTGTGTGTGTGTGTGTCTAACCAACCCAATAGACAATAGTATTAGTCGTTTCAAAAAATCTCTTGAAACTTGGTAATATATTCGTAAAAAAAAAAAAAAACTAAATAAGGTTTCTATTAAATATACTCTTTGAAGTTTAAACGTACATTTGCACTTCTCCAACTTTAATATGGTAAAATTAAATACTGTACCGAATCGAAGTTTAATTTACCGATTACCGAATTATCGAACCGATGTTCATAAGTATGGTATATGGTATCTATGTTCAAATACCGATTACCGAATTACCGAACTCGAACTTTAAAAATACCGAATCGAATACCGAACGTCCACCCGTACCCCTAACATACTAATGATTTATATCTAAATTACCCTCAATTTTGATAACAATATAGAATTTTGAGAATAAAAATAACACTTCATGAAAATAAAGTGCTTCTAGAAGTAAGAAAGAAATATAATGACTAGTTCTTCTTTAATTTAACTAAATTTTTTATCATCAAAATTTTACATTATCTTTTTAAAAATTTTGTACTTAATAAAATGACTTACACACGAGAATTTATTTTGTATATATGTTTATTTTTAATTAACGCTTGATACACTTGTAAAATAACTTACACACGAGAATTTTTTTTGTATATATATTTATTTTTAATTAATGCTTGATGCACGCACAAAGCACGTACTCTAAACTAGTAATTATAAATATCGCAAATTAATTACACAATATCTCATCCTTTGTATTTTCTCTCTTTAGAATTCTCATACATATCAAACACATGGATTTTCATCTATTAATGCTCCTTAATCTTTACCTAAAATCAAGCAAACGTGATTTTATAGTTTCAAAAATTTCAAATTTCAAGCACTGATCAAAGTGATTAACTTCATCATCTTCTTTCATTAATTTTGAGTTTCTTTTTTTCTTTAACTTTACCAAATCAAAAAAAAAAAAAAATACGATTTGAGATTATTTTTTTTTAACTTTACCAAATCAATTTTTTTTCGATAAGGAAAATTACATGATTCTTACTTAGATTTTTTAAAGTTAGATTTTGAGTTAGATAATTAAAACTACGTGATTTTTTTGTTAAATTGTGATTTTTTTTTTAAAATTTTCGATTGGTAACAAAACTTTTTTTTTTTTAACTTTACCAAAAAATTTTAGTTAGATTTTTCTTTGTACATTAAACTACGTGATTTGTTTTTTTTCCTCTGGTCTTAAATTTTAATGATAACAAAATTTATCTTAACGGTGTTAACATCCTACATTAGATTGACTACATTATATATTAAATTAGTTACATTATACATTAGAATGGTAATATTACTTACCTTGATTGTGTTAATCCCATACATAAATTTTTTACATTATACATTAGAATTGTAACCTCATACATTAGAATGAAAAAATAACTTAATTTGACTGTATTAACCTCATAAATTAGAATGGTAACATTATACATTAAAAATGATAGTAGCTTACCTTGATTGTGTTAACCTCATACATTAGAAATGACAATATTATACATTACCAAATCTTTTTTCAAGTTGAATTACTGTTATTGATTTTAAGGATCCATCGAATCAGTAAATTAATGAGTTTCGTTAATTAAGTTAGAGAATAATAGTGACTGATTTAATTTCCTTAAATATAGAAAAAACGGTTTACCTTATACATTTCATTAATGCATAAGATTAAATCGATATGTATATGTATTTTTTCAAATTAGGGAGAGAGAAAAGGAATCAGGATACTATGTAATTAAGTTCATTCGCTCTGGAATTTGTGTTGTTTATATTTAATTTATTTATCTAATTATGTTTTGGCTAAAAATTTATATTTCTTAATTTTATAGTTTTAAATATTTTATGTGATAAAGTTAAAATTAAAAATTTATGAAAAACGAAAACAAGCATTTATTATTTTTAAACGAATTAGAAAGAACATTGCTTAAATTTTGCCAGTTTGAACATACAGATTAATTTTACTTTTTTCATCTTTTTTTTTTAAAAATAAATAATAATAACCGTTGAATCTTTACTTCAACTCAAAATTGAGCTTTTCAAGTTTAGTTTGCAAACTGGTTTGAATCACTTTGCAAGTTCTAATTCTAAAATAAGAAAATCTTCGCAACTGTAACATTTTTATCTCTCCGACTATAATTTAATTTTCAACTTGACTGTAATTTTATCTTTTTAAAATTATGTCCAAATGTTTATTTAATTTCATGTGGTCCTTTCCGTTCTAGAATGTCAAAACACAAATTTATTGCAGACAGATCTGGTCGGCACGCGAATTTCAAAAAGGTCTTGGATATTCACGTGGGACTATAATGGTCGATATGGGCACTCAATGGCTCTGGCGTCCTGGACACAGGAGAAGAAAATGAATGGAGCTAATAAGACAAAAAAAAAGAAGCAATTATTTGGTGAATTTTTGAAATGCTTAATTTAGTAAATTTATGAGAAGATATTAGATTAGGATCTAAAATCCTGTATAAGGTTGAACGACGCATATGAGAAACATATAGGATTGAAGAAGTCGTTTTCACTTTTTCAAATATTACTTTAAATTTTTTATGACCAAACATATTTATGGAGTAAAATAAAAAGAAATTCAGAAAAAGTTTAAAAAATTATGGCTAAGTGTAGGCTAAATCTAAATCTAATATCATTAGAAAATATAATTTTTCAAGAACTATATTTACAAAATTTTTCAAAATGAAAACATTTCATAAAGATGACCTAAAAAGAATAATAATTATAGGCAAAATACATAGATGACACCTGATTTTTTTTTTTTTCGTATTGACATTTCAATTAGATCAATTATCTATTGAACCCGATAACATTTTATTAAGTGTGCCTATTAAGTGCGTGAATTTCACACGCCGGTGATCTGAAAAATGCACCAGAAAGATAACTCATTTTGCTCATAAATAATCCAATCAAAAAGTAAAGAGTTTTGCCAAAAACATTTGTTTTAAGAAAAAAAATATAAGACTTTCTTCTTCTCCAAAAAAACATGGCCTTCGTCTTCTCCAAAAAAAAAAAAAAACTCCGTTTCCTTAAATAAAAAACTCCATAACCTCATCATATCTTATTCCACTTTAAATCTATTATTATATTCATTTAATTTGATCTAATTCTTTGTTGATTTTGAACATCCAAAATTAAAACTTAAATTCTAGTTTTTTATCTATTTCCACCACTAAAGCTTACCTTTCATTCCTCCATTTTCCCACCAAAATAACACCAAACAATCATTAAAAAAAGAAAAAAAGTAATAATACACATACAGTGATATACAACAAGTAACAAAAGCAAAAAAGAGATCCAGGCGATTCTGATTTTCTCAACCAAAATTTTGCCAAAAAATGGCATCCCAACACAACCAATCACCCTCCAATACCATTAAAACACCACCAAAACACACGCAACGGCCTTCATCTTATTTTTCGGCGAGTTGCTGACGAAACTTATTCCACCGACCAACTTAAAACTACCGTCCACTCCGCCGAAAAACAATCTTTATTCTCTATTTTCACATACCCCATCATCAATTTTCACTGGCCAACATCAATTTTTGATGTTGAATTTTTGAACAAAAACTAGATTTTGATGTTGAATTTGATGTTTTGGGAAATTTACCTTCAACTGATAAAGAGAAAAATAATTAAAAATAAATAAATTATGGTTTCTCACTCTCCTGATAGAAAATGTATTGCACATGTCATGTCATATCAACGATTGTATTTGATTGATACATTTTATGAAGGATTTAAAGATTTAATGAATACATGATCTAATTGAGGTGTCAATATGAAAAAAATTTAAAAAGTTCAGGGTCTATCTATATTTTGTCATAATAATAATAACAACATATTTAGTTTAGTTTTAATACCTAAGGTCTGAAAATGATAGTATATATATGGCTTGAGAAGAATAATATGTATGCAAATCTTACCCCCATTTTTAAAAGTAAAAAGATTGTTTTTGATATACCTTAGTCTCAAGAAAAATATAACAAAATCGGTCAAGAAAAAAAAAATGAAACCCGTAATGGTGTTCGTTTGAATGGGCTTATTTAAAGTACTTTTAAGCCAAAAATAACTTTTAAGTCTTTTAATAGTGTTTTTAAACACTTTATTTTAAGCTAAAAAGATACAAATAGCCAAAAGCCAAAAGTTGGAGTTACTATTTCGGCTTGTAATTCGCGCACTAATTTTTAGGTAACAGTAAATTGAATAAAAGAAACTACAAATAAACAATAAATTGAATAAAACAAACTACATGAGTGCTACTACACTATTATTATGATCGAATAAGCAACACAACAACTACAAGGGTAGATGTGGTGGTTCAACACCTCACCCCTTAAGTAAGAGGTTGGGGGTTCGATTTCTATTTCTGGCGAATGAAGAAAATTTCATGGCCGATTTTCTACCGCTTAGTGCACTGATCGAAGAAACGAAGAATTAGTCTCACGACTGCCAGCTGCGGAGAAACTTTGGAAAACCAAAAAAGAATAAGCAACACAACACTCAATTGCCCCTATTAATAATCTATTCTATTTGTGTTCCTCCATAATTTTCTTTCTTAAATCATGTCCTTGTAAGTGCTGGGTCATGTCCAGAATAATTATCTCTCCATAATATTTTTTCAATGCACCTTTATCTTTGTGAAATCATCTATGGCCAACTTCTCATACCTCCATATTGGGCCATTTCATGCACTCCTTTTCACGTGTTCGAACCAATTAACCTTCGCCTCTCGCACTTTGTTCTCTATCAAAATTACTCCCTTCTTGTCCTAAATAGTAATTCATTTGTAACCTTATATCTCCTAGTATGGCTAAACATTCATCTCAAGATCCTTATTTCAGTCAGTTTCATTTGAATGTGAGAATTCTTATTTGACTCCATAAAACAATGTCAGTCTAACCATCACTCTATAAAACTGATCTTTATATTTTGATGGTGCCGTCCTATCACACATGTTTCTGGAAACGAACCTCCATTTCATCCGCTCTGCACTAATAAGATGTGTAACATCCTCGTCAATCTCCCTATTATTTTGGATAATAGATCCAAGTTAATTGAACATTTTATTCTTTCGAACAACTTGGGTATCAATCAAGCCTCACTTCCATTTCAACCACATATATCACGTTATTGGACTTACACTCAAGAGTATTCTGTCTAATCTGCTCAATCTGAACTCTTAAGTCTTCATGGTTTGCTTCCAAATAACACATATCTGACACTTCTAAATATGCTACGTCAATTTATTATCAGTAAAGCAAATAAAAATAGGCTTAAAGTTGATCTCTCATGCAATACATCATTAAAAAGAAACATTGAGTAAATCAGCCAATAAATTGATGTGAAATTGGCTCATGGATCATGCTTTTCCATATCTAACTGTCAAACACGTTTGAAAAAAATATTATTATGTAAATTAACTTATGTAAATTAACCATTCAAATACTTATGCATGTGAAAAACATCACCCTCCATAGGGCACCAGATTATAAGCCTACTCTCGAGAAATTTCCTGTTTGTTTGGCCTAATTAACGTGCTTGGTTTTGGTCAAATCCAACTAAATTTCTACCAAACAAATAAAGACGCACCAAATGCATGTTGGGGTCGACGCGAATCTAGGCCATGGCCAAGATCGAGGATATTTTGACAAGAGCAAAAACTAATGTAACTTTACAAGCATCTCCTCCCTGTAAAGGAGTGTGTTGATGGACAGACCGTGCGAGAAGAATCTAATTTAGGGTTAGTTTGTCAGGATATATAAGAATAATTTAATATATGGTATATTAATAATATTTGTATTATTAATTCTTTTGTTAGCTATGCGTGAATTATTTATGGCTTTTACTAATGCAATGTTTGATTTGATGTATCAAAAGTAACATGAATTGCATAATTTCTAAAAAGAAATATTTATTTATAAAAAATATCCTCTATAACTATATCTTTTAATGTTAATACATGCATTAGAATTCATTGCATTACTAATATCATGGATTTTGAGATATTAGTAATACACAACTCAATTCGCTATAAAGTATATAAATAATTCAAACATTCATTATACGTAAATTAAAAAAATATATCAAATAAGGTATTAATAATATACCGCTAATACATATATTAGTTTTTAATAAGAAGGGAAACATAATAATTACTTTGTTCGTTTATTTTTATTTATCATTTTTATTGATATTTGAATTAAGAAAGGATAAATGATAAGAATAATTACTATTAATTATATTACTACTATTGAGATTGTAGAGTGCAACTTCAATTTAAATAGAAAAGATATGATTATATAATAAAGTTATTGCCTCACCTAAAGAATAAGAAGGGAAACATAATAATTACTTCCTTTGTTATTTTTATTTCTCTGTTTTTTTATTAATACATCAATTAAGAAAGGGTACATGATAGAAATAATTTTATCACATTATCCTTTTGAATATAATAAATTTAATATTTTAGAAAATACATTAGATAATGAATCGTATTTAATATTAAGGGTAAAATGGGTAGAAATAGATACAATTATCCATTGATTTTATAAATTGGATAAATATTATTGAACATCTCAAAATAAAAAAGTGGACAAGTAAAAATAGATGGAAGAAGTAATATTTTTAATTTAATTCAATGTTGTTTTATAATCTTCTACGTATTAGCATAATCATGATTTTTCAAGTCCAAATAACACGAGGTTCGTTTACATGTACTCTGAAATAAGTTTAAAGCTATATTATTGCTAACATTTCGCTTGAGGGAGGATGATATGTTAGGATACTTTATATATAATCGCCATAAGATCACAAGTAAATCATTAAACAATGATATTAATATAGAAGAATGGTAAGAACAACAACAATAATATACTCAATATATTCTCATCAAGTGAGGTCGGGAAGGGGGGGTAAAGTATACGCAATCCATCCCATTACCTCAGATGAAGTAGAGAGGTTGTTTCCGATAGACCCCCGACCCAAGACAGTTAACTATATAACAAACAAAACACATAAAAACATGCAACCACAAGGTAATACTATAATTACAGATGGTAAAGGATAATAATAGAAACAAGACACACACAAAGTAATACTAAAAAATATCTATTAAAAAAATATAGGTATCACCAATACACCATAGACGTACTCCTACACACTAACGATCTACCCTAATCTGTGTCCTCCACACCTTCCTATCAAGAGTCATATCCTCTATAAGCTGTAACTGCTCCATGTCATGTCTAATCACCTCCCTCCAATACTTCTTAGGCCTACCTCTTCCCCGCTTAAAATCATCCATAGCCAGTCTCTCACACCTTCATACTGGAGCATCCGTGCCCCTCCTCATCACGTGTTCGAACCATAGCAACCTCACTTTTCGTATCTTGTCCTCCACCGAAGTCACTCCCATCTTCTCTCGGATGATCTCATTTCTAACTCTATCCCTCCTGGTGAGTCCACACATCCATCAAAATATTCTCATCTCCGCCACCTTCAATTTCTACTCTTTTTGGTGTTCTTTATCTGAGATGGAGAGAAAAAGAAAGAGAAGTGTTGTCTTCTGATTTAAGGAGCAAGAGCATGCCCATTTAAGGCTTTGAAGTGCCTTTTCACATTAGGCTCCTTTTTCAACAATTCTTCATCAGATTTAAGAAAAGGCCTAAGTATTTTTTAATTTAAATCAAATTCTATATTAATAGATATTCACTTTTTAGGCTCAAATACTTTAATACTTTATAGATCATAAAATGTGCTTCTTTAAAAATAACATATGTATAATATTTTAACATGTGAGTCCATAAAATAGAAATTACTAGCAATCTCTCATTGGACCACATATATTTTTGAATAATCGTATATAGATGAAAATTTTACTGTGCAAAAACTTTTAATATCTTAATTGAAATATCTCAAAACAATCTAGTCCATCGATACTATTAATACAAGATTAGAGCAATTTTCGTAATATATACTCGAAATTAAATTCATCAATGATCACAAATATCAAAAAATACCAATTGACATAGATTATATACGAAAACTACTTGTAAAATGATCTAAGTCATGTCTAGTTTCAATTAATTCTACTTTATGACTTTAATAGTCGAAAATCACTTTCTTATACCTTAGGCAAAACCACAATAAAAAGTTAATACCTTTATTTTCAAATTTATCAATAAACACATGAAATTCATAAATTGCATAAAACTTCAATCTGTACAAAAAAATAAAATTTACCATGTCAATAGCATTGAAAAATAATAAACTCTCACTAAAATGGCTCATCATCAAATTTGACAACACTCATATGAGTCACATGCCCATGAAATACTTTAAGTGGTAAATCCTTAGTGAACGAATTTGTAATCATCGAGTTTGTACTAATATTCTCAATCGACACAAAACGACTCTGGATCCTTTCTTTCACAATAAAAAATTTAATGTCTATATGCTTTGACTTTGACGAACTTCGATTGTTCTTCGAATATAACTCAACAGACTTATTATCACAATACATTTTCAATGATCTTTTTATGTCACCAACTATTTGTATTGTATTGATAAATTTCTTAGCCATATTTTCTTATTTGATTCTTAATAGCAAGCCACAAATTTGACTATTATTGTAGAAGAAGCACAAACTTATCATCTTTTGCCACAGATTTATCTCTTGATGCACAATTTTGCATGTCAAATTTACTAAGCAGCTTATCAATATAAGTCTTTTATGACAGTTTAAGAACATTTCTAGTATGATTCCCATGAGTCTCTATACCTAGAACAAAAGACGCCTCATCGTAATTTTTTATTTTAAATTTACTGGATAAAAATTTCTTGATTTCATGCAATAAACCCACAACACTATTTGTCAGTAGAATGTCATCTACATAAAGTACAAGGATAATAAGTTTGGCTCCATGAATTTGAGATATATACACTTATCAATGGTGTTTTTCTTGAAATCAAAAGAGGTTATCATTCGATCAAACTTATGATACCATTGACGGAATGCCTCTTTTAATCATGTATGGACTTTGTAAGTTTACATACAAGGTTCTTTGAATCTTGAGACTCAAAGGTTTCTAATTGCATCCTGTACATTATTTATTCAATATCTACATTAAAAAATACAGTCTTAGCGTTCATTTTATGTATCTCTAAGTCATAATGAGCTACAAGTGTGATAATGATTCTAAAGGAATCTTTTTATGAAACTAACGAAGAAGTTTCTTTAAAATCTGTGTCTTACTTTTGAGTGAATCCCTTGGCAACTAGGCGCGCTTTATATATTTTAATATTACCTTTTGAATCGTGTTTGATTTTTAAAATCTACTTACAACTAATCAAATTTGATTCTTGTGGTAACTCGATAAGATCTCAAATGCCATTATCTTTCATAGACTTCAGCTTGTATTTCATGACTTCGATTCATTTAGCAAAATTTTGACATGATTTTACTTGACTAAGGGTTATAGGATCATCTTTTAATCTTATGTCAAAATTATATTCTTGAAGAAAAATAACATAATCATCTAAAATTGCATTTCTCTTTTTTATGCTAGATTTTCTTTTACGCACTTCAACTTGAGGTTGTTGAAAATGAGACAATATCGTTGTGTTTTATACATAATACTGATTTACAGGTTGAAACACATTTGGTAAAGCAATATGATCATTTTCACTAGAATCGATATTATCAAATTTCTCTTCAAACACAATTTATTTATTTTGATTGTTTTTACTATAATCAACATTCTCAATAAATTTGACATTTTCTATTTAAAAAAAAAAATCTGTTCGAGGAGTTGTAAAACTAAAAACCTCTCGATCTTTCTAATAAACTATAAATTAGCAATTAATAGTTCTTGAATCCAGCTTATTTTCATTATGCTTGTAAGGCCTTGCTTCGACCGGACATTCTCTGACATGTAAGTGCCTAATACTAGACTTCTTACCGGTTCACAACTCATATGAGATCTTAGCTACCGTTTTTCTTGGAACTCAATTCAGTATATAAATTACAATCTTTAATGTTTCTCCCCAAAGCAATTCCGATAAAGAAGAGTGAGTAATCATACTTCTTACCATATTCTTAAGATTTTGATTTCGTCTCTCAGCTACACCATTTTGACTTGGAGTCCCTGACATGGTATATTGAGGTACAATCTCACATTCTTGTAAATATTTTGCAAGAAGCTATGGACATTCCAGATCCATCATCTACCATAATATTCTCCTCCACGATTAGAGTTGACAACCATAATTTTCTTGCCTAATTTAGTTTCAACTTTAGCTTCGAAAGTTTTAAAAATATTCATAGGTTGTGACTTCTCAATGAATTAAATAGAGATATCAATAACGAGATTAGTCATTTAAAATTAATAAACTATTATTGACCATTCCATGAAGCCACAGAAAACGGATCACAAATGTATGATGTATGTATCAATTCTAAAGGTACTTTACTCCCATATGAACCTATTTTCCTTATATTCATTTGATTTTTCTTAATATATTCTATATAAATTTCAAAATTTGATAAATCAAGGGAATCACGAGTTCTTTCTGACATAACTTTTGTATTCTTTATGTAGAAATATAATTTAATTGTTTATGTCATTACATTAATAAATTGTCATTTGTTAATCTGCGATTAGTAAAAAAGTTACTTGAATGCGGATTTTCATTGTTGCATGAGGCTTGTTTGTTTAATTTGTATAACTTATCAATCAAAGTATCAATTTCAATAATATTAGAATTTAGAGAAATAGTACAAAATTCATTTTCAATAGAATAGTTGTATTTAGTATGTCCAAACAAGAAATAGAAATTAAATTCCATCTATATGTTGGTACAATATATGTTTTTTCAAATTTCAAAGAAAATTCAGTAGTTATGCTTTCTCTAATTTCAAAGAAAATTCAGTATCTAAATGGAATTCTAAAGACACCAATAGCTTCTACAAGTGCTTTATTATCGTTGCCCATATAAATGTGTCTTTCAACATCAATTGTTGCTTATCTCTTTAGGTAATGTCATGACCCAAAAATGAGGGTCATGATGTCACTTGTCGCGACGTATCTTAACAAGTAATCCTATCACCCAAACTGATACAAAAAAAGGAAACGATAGAAATACCCCAAGGTAAGGCTTCTAGAACCAAACTAAACCGTACAAGTAATTATAACAATGTGGAAAGAACATATTCAATACCATACATTTCAATAACTAGGTGTCAACAGTGTAAGAACTACTAATACAAACCATGAGTCAAATACATCAAAAATATCCGCACAGGGTCAACATCTGACTCCAAATATAAATAAAGACATAACTACTATAAAAAGATAGAGGTAAACTCCGGCCGCATGAATGTCCAACCGCTACCTTGAGTAATCTGAAGGCTCTTGAAATCAACCAATCTGAGATGCACTCGACCTAGGAACTGCTCCGAAAAGGTGCAGTAGACGTGAGTGCAGTCTACTTGTACTCAGTAAGTATCATAGGTCGACCAAGCAAAGTAGAAAATAAAGCATACAAAATACACGCTCATGGGACGTCACCTGCAATCAGAAAATATTCTACAATGGTAGCCCACATCGCTTGCACTTATAGTACTACAATATCCACATTTCATGCAACAACACACCAAATAGGGATAAAAGTATACACCATCTCGCATATAAAGAGGACAACAAAAAATCAAGTATACACAGGATTATCAAGTACAATTAAGAAAGATAGAATAATTAGATAGATACAAGTTAATACAAGTCACAAGACAAACACAATAAAGCAAGTGCAGTGTATATGATGATGATGATGAATGAGGTCGTTGCACAACCTCTGTATATACCTGCGTAAGCAAGTCTCCTGACGTGGAACCCATAGGGGGTCTTCAAACCATATACAATCATATATCTATATCTAAATCTCCTTCTCAGCACATCCTTCGGGAAGGATTTTATAAAATGTCATATTTTCTGTCATAAAAAGATGTTGCCAGTGTTTCTCAGGTGCTGCCATGGTGATATGATTTATTTCATGAATGAGTTTGATATGAGGATGTAATGCTCACAACCAATGACAGTGAGTATTTTCATAACCAATCACATGATATATTTTCACAACCAACCACAATGATACATTTTCATAACCACGTGAGCCAATGTCCACTTATTATTTTCATTCATCCATGAATTTTTGCATGTTTCATATGTCAAAAGTATATATATATATATATATATATATATATATATATATCACCATAGAACAAAGATACCACAATAGGCATTTGCAACAACACAACATAATTATTCACATGTATTTAAGGTAATCAACAACATATAAGACCCCATACAGTCATACATATCACATAATATCTAAATTTCAACAATTACATCACATAGAGGCCCCCACACGGACACAACGCATAAATATCTCGAATGCCAGAATCGATATGCAACAATCCAACCACAAAGTTCTACTTCTTGAGAATGGTCCCGAAATCAACTAAAACCAAGAAATATTGAATGTATGTGTCAAAACAAAGCTATCGATATCCATATTGACTACTTTTAGTTTAGGGTCAAAACGGGCCGCCAAAACAAATTTTCAAAAAGGAAGGGTAAAATCGTAACTTTAGTTCAAAAACATGTTTCTCATATTTTTAGGATTCTACAGCTGAAAATCCAAGTCAAATCGAGTAAAAAATAAGGTTCAAATCAAAGAAAAATCATTTTGAGCTTTACCAGACAAAATATTTGAAATCCAAGCTAAACTCAAGAATCGAAGTTGTTTTAAAGGTTAAATTGATGAAAAACTAGTAATTATAGGATTACAACATTATTCAAGTGAAAAAGAGTGAAATTGAGGTTTAAAATCAAGCTCTAAGATTTTTGGGGTTTTGAGAAATTAATCAAGAATTAGAGTAAGAAATGATGAAATCTCACCTTAAATCCGTAATAGAATCAAGAAATAGATGTTAATCTAGTTTCTCAAGATCCCCAAAACTTCACTTTTAAGCTCTCACACTTTTTTAGGGTTTAACTCCCAAGAGGCAAGGTGAAAGAATGGAAAAAATGGGCAAAACAGAGTTGCTTTTATACGGCACCAGCTTTTTGAAAAACTACATTTTTTAAGTCCAATCCGGACTTCGACGGGATGATCAAGATTTCTTTGGAGTATGATATACATAAACGAACTATGAAACCATACTAAATTCGACGCTCAAGACTCAGTGGCGATATCAGAATTTCAAAAAAAATGTTGTTTTCACAAAGTTGACCCCCAAAACCCAAAATTATAATTTTTCAAATCGAGGATCGAAATGAGATTTAAAAGCCATAAAATTACACCAAATATGTTACCACCCTAAAATTGACATTCAGAATCTGCCGGTGCAGTCCGTTCAATCATCCATCATACGGATCAAAAGATATCCACATAAATACAAAATAAGGCTTTCGAAGCCACCAAAAATCACAATATCGCATAAATAGTACCAAAATACATCAAAAATCGTGCCAATCACCCCCACATTTCAGAAATATCACAATGCAAATACGGAGAGGGGTAAAATAGTCAAATCACATAAAATTATAAATTTCACATATTTCATCAAATTTTTAGGTCGTTACATCATCCACTACTAGAAATCTAGTTCATCCTCAAACTACTGCAAAGAAATACCTGAATCAATAAAGAGCTAGGGATATAATCTACATATATCAGACTTAACCTCTCAAGTATCCTTATCTACAGATCGATGTCGCCACTGAACCTTAACCACAGGGATAACTCTAGAGCCCAACCGCCTAACATCCCTAGCCAAAATGAAGATTGGCTCCTCAATAAAGGAAAACCTCTCATTAAACTGAACTGACTCCTAACGAATGACATGAAACTCATCAGGAATATAGCGATGAAGCATAAAAATATGAAAAACTGGATGAACAACCGACAAATCTGGAGGCAAAGCCAACTCGTAAGCCACATCACCAACAGTCTGAAGAATCTATGGACCAATATACCCGGGGCTAAGCTTGTCCCTCCTTCCAAACCTCTTTACACCCTTCAAGGGTAAACTCAAAGAAAAACACGATCACCAATACTAAATCTCAAGGCACGAAGTATACGGTCTGCATAACATTTTTGCCTACTCTGAGTCACTTTAAGTCTATCCTGAATGATCTGGACTCTGTCCAAAGACTCACAAAGCAAGTATGTAGCTCGAGGTCTAACCTCAGAAACATCGAACTAACCCACCAGCGAGCGTCAATGCCTACCATACAACGACTCAAAAGGATCCATATTAATACTGGAGTGGTAGCTATTATTATATGAAAACTCTGCTAAAGTCAAATGTTGCTCACACTGGCCACCAAAATCCATCACACAAGCGCAGAGCATATCCTCTAAATCCTGAATTATTTGCTCTGATTGACCATCAGTCGGGGGGTGAAATTCCGTCCTAAGATCAAACTGAGTACCCAACTTATCCTGAAAAGTTTTCCAAAAGTAAGATGTGAACACAAAACCTCAATATGAAATAATGGACACCAACACACTAAGCAGATGCACAATCCCAGGAATGTAGATACGAGCCAACCTCTCAGCACAGAATGTGACCTAAACCAGAATAAAATGAGTTGACTTGGTCAATCGATCCATGATGACTCACACACTATCAAAACCACAAGATATACGAGGCAAACCAATCACAAAGTTCATGGTGATCCATTTTTACTTCCACTCAAAAATGGGTAACCTCTGAAGCAAACCCCAGGTATCATATATCCGGCCTTCACTTGTTGAAAACATAGACAACGAGCTACAAAATCCACTATATCTCACCTCATACCACCCCACCAGTAATGTTGTTTCAAATGACGATACATCTTAGTCACACCTGGATGTATGGAATATCTAGAGAAATGGGCCTCCTCCAAAATCAACTTAATCCAATCATCCATTATCGGCATATAAAATCGGCCCTCAATCATAAAAAATTCATTCGAATTAAGTGAGGCTTCCTTAGCCTCTCCATTCAACACCTTATCTTGAATCGACCTCAATCCTGCATCATCAAACTGATGAGCTCGAATCTGCTCCATCAGAGAGGATCTAACATCTACAAATGCCAAAACACGCCAGGTGTCAAAATATCAAGTCTAATTATCTGGGTAGCTAAAGACTGAACCTCTAAGGCTAAAAGACTCTCTTAGGTCAAAAGATGTGCCAAGCTACCTATACTACCCAACTTTCGTCTCAAGGCATCCGCAATCACATTAGCCTTGCCCCGATGATAGATAATAGTCAAGTCATAATTCTTAAGCAACTCAAGCCAATGACTCTGCCTCATATTAAGATCTCGCTGGGTGAAGAAGTACTGAAGTCTTCAATGATCTAAGAAGATCTCACAACGAACTCCATACACGTAGTGCCTTCACAACTTCAAGGTAAACACAATTGCGCACAACTCTAAATTATGGGTAGGGTAATTCCTCTCATGAGGCTTTAACTGATGAGATGCATAAGCAATCACCTTGACCTTCTGTATTAACACAACACTCAATCCAATATCTGAAGCATCACAAAACACTGTAAAACCTATGCCCTCCTTGGGCTAAGCCAAAATAGGATCTGAAGTCAACAAATCCTTGAGCTTTTGAAAGCTCACCTTACAAGCATCAAACCACTAAAAAGAAATCTTTTTCTGAGTCAACTTAGTCAAAGAAACTACAATAGATTAGAAACCCTCAACAAAATACCAATAATAACCTGCCAAAATAATAAAACTTCAAATCTCGATGGGTGAAGTAGGTCTATCCCAATCATGAACTGCTTCAACCTTTGCTGGATCAACCATAATACCTTTCTTAGTCACCACATGACCCAAGAAAGAAACAGACTCTAACCAAAATTCACACTTGGAGAACTTGGCGTACAACTTCTTATGCCTCATCCTCTGAAGCATAATCCACAAATGCTCTACATGCTCAACCTCACTCTTGGAATAAACTAAGATATCATTAATAAATACAATAACAAAGAAGTCAAGATACAGTTAAAACACCCGGTTCATCAACACCATAAACGCGGCAGGGGCATTGGTCAACCCAAAGGATATGACGAAGAACTCATAGTGACCATACCAAGTCTAAAAAGCTGTATTTGGAATATCCGAAGCTCTAATCCTCAACCGGTGATAGCTTGACCTTAAATCAATCTTCAAAAATACTGCAGTACCCTGAAGTTGAACGAATAAATCATCAATGCGAGGAAGAGGATACTTATTCTTAACTGTCTCCCTATTCAACTGCTGATAATCAATAAACATCTCCATAAACCCATCTTTTTTCTTCACAAACAAGACAGTCATATCCCAAGGCGATACACTAGGTCTGATAAAACCCTTATCCAACAACTCCTGCGACTGATCCTTTAATTTCTTCAACTCAGTTGGGGCCATCCTATATGATGGAACGTAAATAGGCTTGGTGCCCGACTCAACATCAATAGCAAAGTCAATATCATGATCCGGAGGTATACTAGCAAATTGTAGAAAACATATCCATAAACTCACGACCATCACAGACAAAATCCAAAAAAAGAGGTGAAACAACATTATTATCATGAATATGAGCCAAATAAGCTAAACATCCCCTCTCAACCAATCCATGAGCCTGAACATAAGATATGACCCTCTTGGGTCCCGAATGAAGCGCACCCTTCCAAGCTATCCTTAGCACACCTGGTGAAGCTAAAGTCACAATCTTAGCAAAATAATCTAAAACAGAATAATAAGAAGCCAACCAATTCATACCCAAAGTAACATCAAAATCAACCATATCTAACACAAGAAGATTTACCAAAGTCTTACACCTAGTAAAAGTCACAACACAAGATCGGTACACCCAATTTGCCACTAAAAAATCCCCTACTGGGTAGATACATAAATAGGCATGGCAAGAGGTTCACTAACAGAACCAAAACTCGAAGCAAAATACACAGACACATAAGAGAAAGTCGATTTGGGATCAAATAATACTGATGCAGGTCTAACACAAATGGGGACGATACCTACAATCACAACATCGAAAGAATCTGCCTCAGGTCTGGCTGGAATAACATAGCACTGCCCACGACCAACAACTACCTGAGTGGTCCTACGACCACCAACTTCCTAAGTGGCCCTATTACCACCAACTACCTGAGTGTCCCTACGAGCTCCACTACCTCTGCCCATCACAGCTAAAATAGAAGTAGCCCAAATCATACGACGGGGATAGTCCCTGGACACATGTCCAATCTCATCACACACATAGTACCTTTTACATTCTGCATCAATAAGAGAAGATATAGATGGACCCGAATGGCCACCCTGAACCACTGAACCAGAAGATCTACCACCAGAACTCTGCAAAGTCGCCTGCACTGGCCTACCCTGATATCCATGAAAACCTCTAAAATATCTACCACGAGAAGACTGACCTCTAAACTAACCAAAATGGCGCACCTTCTTGGCGTTTCCCGAAGAATACCCTTAGTTATCTTAGCCTGATCTAAAATAATCTAAAAAGACGCCCCAAATATGACCATCTGTGATGTAGCTAACTGAAGGAAGACATCCAAACCCTTCACAAACTTTTGAATATGCTCAGACTCGATGGAAATACTAGCTTAGGAATATCTGGACAAGGCATGGAAGCATACCTCATACTCTGCTACAGTCATGGAGCCCTGCCCCTGGCGGTCAAACTCATCACACAGCTGATTCCATAGGTTGTAAGGAAAAAATATCTCTAGAAAGACACTGACAAACTGTCCCACGACATCTCAGGAGCATCAATAGGTCTATAACCAACAATTGATCTCCACTAATCTCTAGCCGCATTCTTTAATTGATAGGTATTATAAGCAACCCTATGTGACTCCAACAAACCCAAATATGCAACTTTTATTGATAATCAATAAAAATCTCGTAGGTATCCTCATACACAACACCACTGAATGTAGGGGGACCCAAATGAGTAAATCTCTCAAACCACTTTTGATCCTCAAAAGATATCACAGTACTCATCAAGAGGAGACATAGTAAATCTAGTAGGCTAAGATCCCATTTGAGGAGGTAACGTAGACAAAGGATAAACTCTCGATCTCAAAACACTATGCTCAGATGTCGGTGCTGAAATATGAATAGGACTCGGGGTCTAAGGAGTACCCAAAATAGAAACAGGTGCAATAGGAGGATCCACACTCTGAACTGGAGGAACACCTGACATAACCGAAGTATAACCCTCTAAATGGGTTAGCAAACCCACCAATAATCCCTCCAACACTGGGGCAGATGAACTCTAAAGAACTGGGGTAGAACCCACTCCTCCAACGTAGAACCCACTCCTCCAACTTGCTCAACTCAGGGCTCAGGGAAGAGTCCCCGAGTACTCCTCCAATCATATAGACGGGGCTAAACTATGGGCCCACCGCATTCCCTGAGTCCATCCATGACTCGAGTCTCACTCTATTGACTGAACTCTCTTTGTAGAAGCAGGATCTATATCACTGACCTCGCAAAACCTAGTCGACACCATCTGCGCAAAAAGAGTGAAACATAATTCAAAACACACGATATGGAAGACCATCGCATGATAAGGAATAAAATAAGAAAATTTTCCTAAAGACAACCTATAGCCTCTTAAAGATAGATACAAACGTCTACATATCGATCCACGAGACTCTATTAGACATATCGTTCTTACACCATCGAGACCAACAAAACCTGGTTGCTCTGATACCAATTTATCATGACCCAAAAATGAGGGTCATAATGGCACTTGTCGCGGCGTACCCTAACAAGTAAGCCTATCACCCAAACTGATACAAAAAAAAAGATAGAAATACCTCAGGTAAGGCTTCTAGAATGAAACCGAACCGTACAAATAATTATAATAATGCGGAAAGAACATATCCAATACCATACATTACTAAAACCAGGTGTCAATAGTGTAAGAACTACTAATACAAACCATGTGTCATATATATCAGAAATATCCACACAGGGTCAACATCTATGTCCAAATACAAATAAATACATAACTACTAAAGAAAGATAGAGGTGAACTCCAGGCACATGAATGTCCAACCGTTACCTTGAGTAATCTGAAGGCGCTTGAAATCAACCCATCTGAGGCGCACTCGAGCTAGGACCAACACCAAAATGGTGCAGTAGGTGTGAGTATGGTCCACTTGTACTCAGTAGGTATCATAGGTCGACCAAGCAAAGTAGTAAATAAAGCATACAAAATACACACTAAGGGCACATCACCTGCAATCAGAAAATATCCCACAACGGTAGGCCACACCGCTTGCACTAATATTTTTACAGTATCCACATATCATACAACAACACACCAAATAAGGACACAAGTATACACCATCTCGCATATAAAAGGGACCACAAAAAACCAAGTATATAAGGAATTGTCAAGTACAATTACGGAAGATAGAACAATTAGATAGAAACAAGTTAACATAGAAAATACAAGTCACAACACAAACAAAATAAATCAAGTGCAATGTATATGATGATGATGATGATGCACGAGGTCATCGCACAACCTTCGTATACACCCATGGAGGCAAGCCTCCAAACGTGGGCCCCATGGAGGGTTCGTTAACCCATTTACAATCCATATATCCATATCCAAATTTCCTTCCCGGCACATCCCTCGGGAAGGATTTTATACGATGTCATATTTTATGTCATAAAAAGGTGTTGCTAGTGTTTCTCAAGTGTTGCCACGGTGGTACCATTTTTTCATGAATAAGGATGTAATGCTCACAACAAATCACAATGAGTATTTCCACAACCAACTACATGATATATTTCCACGACCAACCATAATGATACATTTTCATAACCACATGAGCCAATGTCCTCTTATTATTTGCATTCATCCATGAATTTTCACATGTTTCATATGCCAAAATTATGATTATATATATATATATATATCATAATACAGAAAAGGTACCACAATAGTCTTTTGAAATAACACAACAGAATTATTCATATGTATTCAAGGCTATCAACATCATATAGGACCCCACACGGTCATACATGTCACATAATATCTCAATTTTAACAATTACATCACATATAGCCCCCCACACGGGCACAACACATAGATAGCTATTTTTCATGATTAGTTACCCCCCTTAACATGCATTTTATACCATCATTTACTACCCAACCTAGTCTAAAAGAGTTAAGTCATAACCTACCTCGAATGCCGGAATCGGTCTGTAATAATTCAACCACAAAACCCTACTTCTTGCGAATGGTACCGAAATCAACTAAAATCAAGAAATATAGAATCTACGCATCAAAATAAAGCTAACAATACCCATACTGACTACTTTTAGTTTGGGGTCAAAATGGACCTCCAAAAGGGGTTTTCGAAAAAGAAGGGCAAAATCATAACTTTACTTCAAAAATGTGTTCCTCGTATTTTAAAAAATCTACAGTTGAAAACTCAAGTCAAATCAAGTAAAAAATGAGGTTCAAACCGAAAAAAATATTTTTAAGCTTTCCTGGATAAAATTTTTGAAATCCGTGTTAAAATCAAGAATTGAAGTTGTTTTGAAGGTTGAATTAATAAAAAAACTAGTAATTATAGGATTAAAACATTATTAAAGTGAAAAGGAGTGAAATTGGAGTTTAAAATCAAGCCATAAAATTTTTGAGGTTTTGAGAAATTAATCAAGAATAAGAGTAAGAAAGGATGAAATCTCACCTTAAATCCGTAGTAGAATCAAGAAATAAATGTTAATCTAGCTTTCCAAGCTCCCACAAGCTTAACTTTTAAGCTCTCACACTATTTTAGGGTTTAATTCCCCTGAAGCAAGGTGAAAGAATTGAAAAAATGGGCAAAAAGAGTTGTTTTTATACTGCACCAGTTTTTTGAAAATCCAAATTTTTTTCAGTCCAACCCAGACTTCGATGGGGTGCCCGAGATTCGTTCAGAGTCCGATATACGCAAATAAATTATGAAACCACACTAAATTCGATGCTCTGGACTCAATGGCGATATCAGAATTTTGAAAAAATATTATTTTCACAAAGTTGACTCCCAAAATTCAAAATTATAATTTTCCGAATCGAGGATCGAAATGAGATTTAAAAGTCGTAAAATCACAATAAATATGATACCACCCTAAAATCAAGGTTCTGGATTTGTTGGCGCAGTCCGTTAGTCATCCGTCGTACGGATCAAAAGATATCCACATAAGTTCAAAATAAGGCTCCCGAAGCCACCAAAAACCACAATATCACATAAATGATACCAAAATGCATCAAAAATTGTGCCAATCACCCCCATACCCCAGAAATACCACAATGCAACTACAAGAA
This sequence comes from Capsicum pubescens, assembly GCA_030864215.1. Taxonomy (NCBI): domain Eukaryota; kingdom Viridiplantae; phylum Streptophyta; class Magnoliopsida; order Solanales; family Solanaceae; genus Capsicum; species Capsicum pubescens. The sequence continues at coordinate 207,600,517 of CM061547.1, forward strand.
GGGGTAAAATATTCAAATCACACAATTATAAATTTCACATATTTCATTCAATTTTTAGGTCGTTACAGGTAATCTTCCATAGTAGCACTTATATCAGTAGTTGCACCTATATCTATCTACCAAGTGTCATTAGGTACCATAGTTAAATTAACTTTTGAACAATAGAAATTTTAAAGTTTACCTTTTTTCACGCCAATCGACATACTTGAAACATTCTTCTTTATGTGACCAATTTTCTTGCAAAAGAAACAAGTTTTTGAATTCTTGAACTTTGATGTTCCTTCGTCTGTAGTTTTCTTAGTCTTATTCCTTTTTGCTTATTTAAAGTGGTTTTAGTTTCAAAGGTAGAATTCAAATGAGCACTTTTAATCTTCTCTTGTTTAAGTCTATCCTCTTCTTGCATACATTGAGCTATAAGATCATTCAATGTCTATTTCTCCTCTTGAGTATGGCATGAAACTTTAAATTGACTAAATTGTGTTGGAACATAAATCAAAATTAGGTGCACAAGTATGTCACCAGACAATTCAAGCTTAAAGGTCTTGAGTTTTGTCTCAAGATTAGACATTTTCATAATGTACCCCGTTATAATTTCTTTTCCCTTATATTAAGACTGTTATGTGGGCCGGGCCGGGCCAACTCGCAACTGGCCCGTGTCATTTAACCGGTTTGTTGGCCGGGTCGGGTCCGGGTTGGGGTCTAAGTGGGCCGGGCCGGGCCGGGCTCAACAGTAAAAAAATTAAAAACAACCCTAACACGGCCCGCTTAACCCAACCCGGTCAAACCCACCTAAATCTGGTCAAACTCGATTAAAAAACCGGTCAAAAATATAAAAAAAAACTTTTTTTCAATATACATTATATATACCCACCTATATACATTATAAATACGTTAAAAAATATATATACACTATATATATAGTATATACTACATTAAAATTTAAAAAATATATGCACATATACATAATTACACAAATGCACGATCCAATATATATGTACTACTTTAAAGTTTAAATAAAATATACTACAATATATATACATTACAATATATATATATATATATATATATATATATATAGTTATATACTAATTTATAAAATATATACACATGTATACGTTAAACATACACATCTATATTAATTTATAAAACATATACACATGTATACGTTAAATATACACGTCTATAGAAGATATATTCACATATATACACTCTATTCTATGTATATGTAATACTTTAAATTAAATATACTACAATATATATACATTACAATATATATAGATATAGTTATATACTAATTTATAAAATACATACACATGTATACGTTAAATATACACATTTATAGAAGATATATACACAAATATTCAAAACATATGCTACTTAATCTAATAAATTAATAATACTTGGTAGTAAATTAATAATATATTAGAAGTAAGTTTTTAATTTAAAGTAGAAAACTAGAAATTCAATTTAAAATTTTAAATCATTAAATGAAAAAATATAAAAAGTAAGGACTAAGGAGTGAATGAATTTGGGGAATTTTATTGATTGCAAAATGATCCAAGATTTATAATTTACATAAATGAAAAATCTACAAATTATGCATCATTTTTTCTAACTCGTGCATGTTAATATTAACGGAAACTTGCATAGGATAGTCGAAGTCAACGGGGGCAAAACCATGCATTGGACTTGATTCTGCTGAGTTCTCCCGTGAAGACATAATTTCTTCAAGTTTCAACTTGTCGCTCGGCTCCGGTTCCATTTCTTGATTTCTTCTTTCCACTCTAATCCAATCTCTGAGGCAAACTAGAACATTCATTGCATTGTTTCCTAATGAGTGTCGGTTGTCTCCAAGCTGTTGTCGTCCCTGACTAAAGGCGCTCTCTGATGCAACGGTTGACATTGAAACATTCAAGATATCTCTATCTAATCTTGAAAGCACAAGATATTGTGTTTCATTACTCCTCCACCAATCCAACGTGTTGATCCGTCGTCTCCGATCCTCTGGCGCCGACCGAAGATAATATTTCAGCTCTTCCCGATAAGTTGATGTGTAAGCTCTCTCATCAATATTGTTCCAATAAGTTAAATCATAAAAGGAATCAGGAAAATCACTATGTGCCAGCCTTTGAGAAGATGATGGCTCCTCGGGAGGATGAGAAGCGACAGTTGGAGTGATATTTGTAGGTACGGCTAAATCAAATAAATCAGCATAGTGATTATATAATTTTTCTATTTATCCTTTGCATCATTCATAGCCGTCCACAAATCAGGTTGTACTTGTTCAGAATCATGGTTAATATTTATTTCTAAGTTAGTATAAATAATAATACTAAAGTGGCACATATTATTATATTTCATGTACGAATTCAACATAGCACCAGCCAAGTAAATAGGGGAAATCGGGAAAAAATATTTTTTAAATTTAGTAAACATGGCACCAACAACTTCTTTATAACCTTCTTTATTTTTATATTCTTTGAGCAAACCAGAAATATCGGCTACATATGCCAAAATATTACAAACAGTAGGATAATAAGCACCGGAAAATTCAACCGTAGCAACATAAATTTTTTCTAAAAACTTAACAAGATCCTTAATCACAACCTAATCAGAATCATGTAGCATGCAATCGGCAGAATCAGCAAATGAACCGCAATGTTGGTTAAAAACTAGTGTAATAGGAATTCTATATTTATAACAAGTTTTTAAAAAATCATACGTAGAATTCCATCTAATATCAATTTCCTCAGGCATTAATATCGGTGCAAGTCCATTTTCTTGACATTTAACTTTAAATTCTCTAATTCTCGATCTACGATTATTTTCTTGAATAAAACCAACAACAAAACAATTTTTTTTAATATAAAGCTCAAAAAACTCAAGATCATCTTTTACAATCAAATTATATATATGACATGCACACTTAATATGAAAAATTTCAGGCAACGGGGGAGATAGCGTAGATTTTAATTTTTTTTATAGCAGTCTTATTGTTAGAACCATTATAAAAAGTAATACATAAAATTTTATTTTCAATACCATAATATCCGGCAACTTTAACAATAGAATCAACAATAAAATCTCCAGTATGTTTACGATCTTCATCATATAAAAAAGCAAGAATACTTTTTTGCATCACAAAATTACTATCCATCCAGTGACAAGTAACGGTTAAATAATCATTTTTATTTACAGCACGACCAAGATCAGAAGTTAAGGACAATCTACATTGAATATTTTTTAACAATGTTGATAAATAAAATAATATTGTGAATGAATTCTAAAAATATCAGACCGACAAGTACTTCTAGGAATACCGTTAAACATAAGATTATAAATTGCTTGTATATAATGAATAAAGGCATCAGAAGAAGGAAAACTAAAAGGCAAACAACCCACAGCTACCAATTTAGCTATTTCTTCCCGGTCCCTCAATTTATTATACTTCTTCGTTACCTGACCGGTTGCTGGGTCCATTCTAGTTTGCGTTGGCCCACCAACATCCCCACCACCTCGTGCAATATTTAAATCTCTTTCGTGAGCTTCACCTATATGTCTCATTAACGTATCTGTACCCCCTTGTTTGCCTCCGCTTCTATGCTTATATATTTGTTGAAAAATATTGCATTGCACCTCAGTATGTGATATATGTTCAAAAAATTATCATGCAACACTAGTTGTTTTACGAGGTCTTGCGGCACGAGGAGGACGGGGAGGGAGATTAACCGATTCAGATCTAACGTTAGTATTTTCTACTGAGGGTGTCTCACCAATATTTTCATTTTCTTCGTCTAAATTAACCGCATCTACTTCATTTTCTTCTTCTATACCGTTATTTTCCTGAGCTTCTACATAATCCATATCGTGAGCACCTACACCTATTTCTTCCTCAAAAGGTGTACTAAGCGGTACCGGAGGCGAAGGCACACGGGTATATCTACTACTTGAACTACCTCTAGCGCTAGTAATTTATTTTTTACTACCACTACCACTTCCGGGACAAAAATTTTTAACATCTTTAGTTGCGAGGTTTCTTAATTTATCCATAGTATAAATTAAATTAAACTAAAAAAATTTAAAATACACAAATATAATAAAATTAAATATAAAATAATTAATACAATAAATAAAAATTAAACGTAAGAGATGAAACGACAATACCAAATTTTAGAAGTATCCGAAGGTTGCGACTTTAGAAACTTCCGCTCGTACTTTGTAAACACAAAATTAAAAAATTAAAGTGAACACTTTAAGAAATTAAATATGTTGAATATTTGAGAATTGAGAATTGAGATTTGAGAGAGAATGAGATTTGAGACAGTGAAAAATTGTGTGAAAAATGATTTGAAGGTGTAGGGTATTTTTAGATTTTTTTTTGGGATTAAAAAATATATATATATATTTTTTTGTTAAAGAAATGGGCCCAAATTAGCCGTTTGGACCCAAAAACGGCTATATAGCCGTTGGGCCAACGACTAGTTTGGCCCAAAACTAAAAAGAAATTGAATCCCGCCCGGGCCGGGCCGATTAACCGGCGGGCCTGGACCGGGGCAAGGTCCGGGCTGGGTTAACCGGGCCTAAATTAAAAAAATAACTGGCCCGAGACTCGGAACCCTAAAGACCTAGGGCTTACCGGGTCGGGTCCTTTAAGTGGGCAGGGTAGGGCCGGGTCAGCCCAACCCACTTGACAAGCTTACCTTATATTGCATTAAAACCATCTTATTAAGAATGGTGCTTATTTTAACCTTTTCGTTAGCAGCAAATTGGTTTGCGATTTTTTTTACAAAATCTTTGACGTCTTTGTTCTCTGTTATACCGTCCCTTAAGAATTTTAAAATTGAGTGTTGCACGATTATCAAGCTAATGCGATTTGATCACTCCCGCTTCTCGTATGTAGACTTTTGTTCATTCGAACTAGTGTCGTTCAAGTCCATAGGACGATGAAATCTTAATGCATAATCAACATTCATGCAACCAAACACAATCATAATGTGCTCTTTCATTTCTTGAAGTTTGTCTTGTTAAGGACAAAAATGTTGTTCATATTGACAGATATAGAAGACACTATAAGATAAATAAATATCGCTCACAATTAATCATTCAAATAAATCACATATATTTAAAGACAATCAAATTAAATAAAAATAGAGAAAAAATTATAACTTAAAACTGCATATTTATCAAATACATATATATAAAAGTGGGCTCATCTCAAGATACCTAGCATAACATTATCATTTAATCTTTGGACAAAAATAATAACTTGTAAGTGATACTCTTATACATATTTCGCGAATATCAATTACTAGAACGACCTAACAATATGCCTTTCTTTGAACCGACACATTACTAGCATGTATTTTATATTATCACATATATTCGTCGTCTGATCAAAATAAAATTTATTTGGAATATTTATTTCCCATAGATAAAACATGTTTAAATGTTCAAAGTAAACAAAATATACACAATAAAAGTCACCTTAACAACATATTAATTCGATCTACTCACTTTTAAATAAGAAGCACAAATAATAACTTATTTCAATTTTAAAATAAATCAAACAAGTTTGTTACTAATGACCACCAGATAAAGGAAAATGAAAAAAAATTATCTCTTAAGTCGTGGCAGAAACATTATGAATCATTAGTATTTATTTATTAAAAAAAAATTGATCTTTAACAGAATCAAACCAAATCCTTAGATTTCTATTATCTATTACTAATATTCTATTTACACTAATATATAAGTGACAATGAAGCTGATGAAGCAGACAATTGTGGACGACATGTCTGCTTCAACAACTTCAATCGTGATTTTACTATATCATTCTTAATTAATTATTATAAGTTATTTATGTATTAAAAATTAATAATATTTAATTAAAAAGGTAAAGTAGATATTAATGACACGTCTGCTTCAGCTGTTTCAATCATGATTTTGCTATATCATCCTTAATTAATTATTATAAGTCATTTACGTATTAGAAAATTAATAATATTTAATTAAATAAAGTAAATAGATATTTATGACATGCCTACTTCAACCGTGATTTTACTATATCATCCCTAATTAATTATTATAAGTCATTTACGTATTAGAAAATCAATAATATTTAATTAAAAAAGTATAATAAACATTCATGACATGTCTATTTCAACTGCTTCAATCGTGATTTTGTTATATCACCCTTAATCAATTATTGTAGATCATCTAAGCATTAAAAAATTAATAATATTTCATAAAAAGGGGTAAAATAGACACAAACTTATAAGTTAACTCTTGATGTTCTAAATTAGCTTGAAGACTTATATCTGATCCACTTAAATTATTTTCACAAGTACTTTTTATAGTAATTTTACTATATCGCTTCTAATTAGTTAACCATTGATGTTTTAAATTAACTTGACAACTTATATGAGGTCCACTTAAAGTTTTTTCATAAGTACTTTTACAATAATTTTATTATATCACTTCTAAATAGTTATTATAAGTCATTTAAGTATTAGATTATAAATAATATTTATTACCAAGGATAAAATAGATAAAGAATCTCTATTATATTAAAAGTGTAAAGGGCCTTATAAATCACATTTGAACTTTCTACCCTTCATTAAAAGTCTCCCCTTTAGATAAAATCGTCTTTTCGCATATTCTATTTAAATTATAAATTTATACAAATTTGGCCAACGGTACAAGTGCACAATCAATATCCTATTCTAACTAAATTTGAACAAACAAAAACAAAAATCCTATACAAAATCAATAAATCAATATGTATTCCTATATTAGTGTGTAAAAAAGAAAAAAAGAAAAAAGGTGTCCTAACGAAAAATTTCAAAGTGGAAAAAAATAGTGAAAAGTAAAAAAAAAAAATGTGTATTAGCATATTAGATACAAAATCCTTTGAAGAGTATAATTTTTGTGAAGGTAATTTAAATAATTTAATTGTTCTTTTATGTACACAAAAATCAAAATCCTATTTTAACTAAATTATAACATACACGTTCATATTCAACCAAGAATAAAAAACTAATCTTATCTATAATCTATATCTATAATATATTAGAAAAATACTCCTAAAATAGGACTTTATTAAGAAAATACTTCTATAAATATTGACATGCACGTTAAACTAGAGAATAAATCGGTTTACTTATTGAAAAATATGATTGATACTCATCTCACTTGATTCGGTTGCATGTTTAGATTGGTGGATGCTTAATTTTCTAACCCTCAACTTCTTCACTGTTTTGTCAACAAAGTAGAATTTAACGTCCGTGTATATATATATATCTCTTCTTTGTTTCCATTCAAGTTATTCTTCAGGGTCAAAATTTTCGCTCAGACAAGAATTATTTACATCAAAATTGAAGCTTTGTGATCACTATTGTATTATTTTGTTGTAGTTTATAGGATGAATTTACAGGTGGTAGATGAATGTTGGTCGGCTTTGAGGAATTTTTTTAGGTAAAGGTTACGTTTAATTCTATTATTTTTAAATCTTTGTTTTGAGATTTTTTTTTTGTGTAAAGCTACAATTTAGTTGTATTATTTTGATATCTCTATTATCGTATTATTTTGTTATAGTTTACAAGTGATAGATGAGTTGTCAGACGGCTTTGAGAATTTTTTTACGTAAAGGTTAAATTTAATAATATTGTTTTGTTCACTGTATTATTTTGTTGCAGTTTACAGGTGGTAGATGAATGTCGATCACTTTGACAATTCTTTTAGTAAAGGTTAGGTTTAATTAAATAAATTCTCCAAAAGATGTTGAATTTAATTATTGTATTCATCTTTATTATTTAAACAAATATCCTATTTAGTGTAACATTTGAACTCAATAAAGTGAGGTACACGCACGAGGCGTGTACATCTAAACTAGTTATAAATTAAAAATGGTTGGATGAAGTACTTTGCAATAGTAATATCTGTGTCAAATAGAAAGTATGAAAATAGTACACCTACTGAGATCTAAATGATTAGATTCAAACGAAAAATTTAAAACATAATTACGAGTTAAGATCTGAATGACCAAAATATCCATTTTTATTAGGTACAACTAAATGAAGAATAAAATACCTAAACAAGGAAATTAAATTTTAATTATTTAACTACTTTTTCGTTTCGGTGGTCGACATGCTTGCCGACTACTGCTTGTTCCGTAATTTTACTATATCACCCCTAATTAATTATTATATATCATTTACGTGTTAGAACATTAATAATATTTAATTAAAAAAGTAAAATAGACATTTATGACATGTTTGTAGTAGTTGCTTCAACCGTAATTTTATTATATCACCTCTAATTAATTATTATAGGTCATTTAAGTATTAAAAAATTAATAATATTTAATAAAAAAGGTAAAATAGACATGAAATGATAAATTAACTCTTGATGTTTTAAATTAACTTGACATCTTATATGCGGTCCACTTAAATTATTTTCACAAGTATTTTTTATAACAATTTTGCTATATCACTTCTAATAAGTTATTATGAGTCATTTAAGACATGTCTGCTTCGCTACTTCAATCGTGATATTTGTTTGACTCTCGAAATTATATCAGTGTCACTTAAATTAGAATAGAAGAAAAAGTTTTGTAAATCAGAATAATTAAAAATTTAAATTATTTAAAACTATTTAATTTTTTATGCCACTTGATGCATAAATTATAAATATATTTCCTTAACATTTAATGAAAGATCTAAATTATTGATACCAAAATTATCGGGAGAATATAAACCGCAATTAAATTTCTAAATACACTCATATTATATATAAATATATCAAGACTTTTTTTTTGGTGATTTATTTCACTACTTTCATAATAATTTAAAAAGTTTAATCTTAACATATTGAGTCCGTGCTCAGCACGAACCTATCGCCACTAGTAATTTAATAAACCTTCAAGAATGTTTCTCATAACCAATCTCAACTATCCATTTAATAAGCAGTAGAAAATAGTTGCTTCTGCTAACTAATTCAACAGTTTTTTTTTTAAACTTACATTAAAAACACTTAAACCCAAAGGTCATTAAGAAAAAGAAAAAACCAACGAAGATTAATGATAGATTCCAATAACCCATCTATTACTACTATAGTGAACTAACGTTATAACTTTTATATTTGAAAAAGGACAAGATAAAAATATACTCATCTTTTATTAATTGTATAAACCTTTCCAGAAAAATTTTAAACAATAGAAAATAAAAATAAAAAATTTAACTATTGTCAAAATAGACTGGTAACAAAACGAAAAAAAAAAACAGTCCAATCAAAGTGTCGTTTTGCGACAAAAAAGAAAAAAAAATTAAAAAATTAAACATCACATCTAATGATCTAACAAGATTTTGTTCTTGATTAATTTTATTAGAATATTTTATATTTAATCTCCATAAGATCACAAGTAAATTATTAAATGATGATATTAATATAGAAAAATGGTAAGAACACTAATCTTTATCCATAGCAATAACTCTTGAAGAAGACAAGATCTTTTAAATCTTGAAGATAATCTTTTTGATTTTCTTTATTAGAGATGGAGAGAAAAAAAAAAAGTCTTGTATTCTGATTTAGGGATCATGTCAATTTAAGGCTCAGAAGTATTTTTTCACATCAAAATACCTTCTTCAATAAGTCTTCATGAGACTTAAGAAAGACCAAAGGACTTTTTTTTTTTTATTTACATTAAACCATATATTAATAGATATTAACTTCTCATGCCCAAATATTTTAATACTTTATTATGTCATAAAATAAGCTTCTTTAAGAATAACATATTTATATATAACATTTTAATATATGCGTACACAAAATAATACTAATACGATAAATATAGTAGAGCCTAATAGCTTAGAATTAATAATTAAATATTGGCATAAGCTAGGATTAGTTGTAAACTAAGAGAGGGATTGTAGAATACAACTCCAATCTAAATAAAGAAAATATAAATATATAATGAAGTCATTAGCTCACATAAAGAATAAGAAAAATATTATAAATTACTTCTTCAGTTCTTTTTTATTTATCACTATTTTTTTAGTTGAATTTTCATTTTGACTTGTCACTTCTGACCTATCAAGAAAAGACAAAAGAATTTATTTTATTTTATTTTTAGCATTAATTGTTTATACTTCAAATCATTTTCAAGACATATTACTCTAAACATCAATTAATAAAAATAGTATGATAAAATAATCATATCAATAATTATTTTCTTAATAAACGTGTCATATCAAAAAGTAATAAATAAAGGGCAATTTTTATAAATCCCACTAGTTTGCTTCTTAATTACCCTCTCTCTAGATTTTTTAAGTAAATTTTCTCTCTCCCAAATTTCAATTGTTAATATATATAACTGAACGTTTATATACATGATTATCTTAGGTATCATAACTAGCTTCCTTAACAATATTTAAAAAAATAAATCAAGTCTAATAATTACCCAAAATGATAAGAAAATAAATCAAGTCTAATAATTATCCAATACTGTACCTTATTAATGTGTGATTAATGAATCCCTTAATTATGTAAATTTTTCAAAAAATATACTCCTAAAAGAAAATTTACCATATAAATCTCCTCGAAAAATTTAGAACCAAAGAAAAAAGACTCTTATAAATTAAAGGGACATAAAAAGTTTAAAACAAAAAAAAAACCCGTATAATGGAAATTTTACTATGTATGTCTACGGAAATTGTACTACCTAATCTACATATAAAGAAAATTTTATTACGTAAGTATGGAAAAATTTGAAACCATAAAAATAGACTTGTATAAAATTTGAATAACATGGCAACAGTGAACCCCAACCCTTATACATATGGGTTTGCAAAATACACATATCAGGCATCATATATACATAACAATCAGAAACAAATTTGAAAACATAAAGATAACACATTATATACATGCCTAACGTTCTTTCATATACAAAACACTGCTATGTATATGAGCTGAAATACACATAGCTCGTCTTGTCTAACAAAACTATGTACATAACTGTGCTATGTATAATACTATTGATGCATAACATATACATAACTCTGTAATGTGTATGACCTGAAATTAAACAGCCCAACAATGTCTGCTTCAATACATATCATAACAGATTTATGTATGTTGGTTGAAATAAAACGTCCAACAAATAACATAACTACAAATATATACATAACTCGCTATGTATCATAGTTTAAAATAGCAACATGGATTTACTAAGTAATCTGACTACATACATATCAAATTTAATGTATAAGAAGACATGTCTAACACTATACATATTAATTTATGTATAAGATTGAAATAACAACAAAATGCTCTTATATAAGAATGTATAAGAATGCGTAAATCGACCAAAAATACAGATTCAAAAACAAATCACTATACCTTTGGAAGAAACGGCCGTGATGATTCTTCACTTTTTAGCTTACTTGAAAATTTAGCAATGGGCTCTTTAGAGCTTGTACGAGCAACTTCCCTCGACTTCTTCATCTTGACGGGATCGTTTCGGTGTTTTGATCTACTTTCTCTAAAACTCGGATCAGACTCTATTCCTATGCTTAAGTTTTGAGAATTACGCACATGCAACTAGTAACTCGTAGATTTTTGATTTAGTAAAGTTAGAAAAATTAAGAAATTAAACTAACCTGAAAAATAAAATTGAAGAAGATGATGATGTTCAACAATTTGATAAGATAAAGTTTGTAAATTCAAACCTTAAAACTCCTTAATTATGATTGCTTGATTTTAGGCACAAATTATTGAGCATTAGCTGACATATAAGGATGGTGTGATATGTATATGAAGGTTGGAGAGAGAAAGCATAAAAAAATAAATATTTGTAATTAAGCTTGGTAGATGAAATTTTATGTAATAATAGTAAGTTAGGATGCATATTTATGTAATTTTTTCATAAATAAAAGTGAATAGAAAGAGTATATTTTATCCTTAATATTATTTTATAATCTTCTTATTTATGTGTCAAATTAACAACAAACAAATAAATACTTTCTCCATTTTTTTTTAATTGCTTCCTTTTTTTTTCCAACCAAACAATACAAATTTTGATCAATATTATAAAATATATTTATTAATTAAATTGAAAAAAATATATTTTATAATATTTTTTAAATATTTAAATTATATCTTACAAAATTAATTTAATTTAACTTTGAAATTTAATTAAATTAACTTATAAAAAATAAGAAAAATAATTAAAAAGAGATGGAGGGAGCAGTAAAATGAAATAGAGGGATTAAGTGCGCAAATCTAAAAGAGAAAAGGAAAGAGAAAGGAATAGTGAGAATGGGACATGATCAAAGGAATAGTGAGAATGGGATCTTTATGGTTCTCACTTTTCAAAGTGCCTAACGTGGTTCGTGAAAACTCGTACGCGTGAAGTCCAACGATTTCTACTGATATTATGTTAAAATTGGTCTTGAGCCTAACTCACACCTCAAAAGTTAGCTCTTGAGGTTGAGTTAGGGCCAAGGTCCATTTCTTTATCAAGGTATCAAAGTCAGGCCCACCCAATTCATTGTTTTCGATGTTAGGTCCCCCGTTTTATATTGTCCACGCTCCAGAGGTCCAGCCCTGGGTGCGCGAAGATGTTGGAGTCTCACATCGGTGGATTAAATGATCCTTGGTCTCCTTATATGATCTTGAATAATTCTCCCCTCATAAATTAACTTTTGAGGTTGATTGAGGCCATTTTTTTTATCATCACACCATGGCTTTATAACTAGCGGCACCATAATTATGTAATTTCAAAATGCATTAAATTTCACCACAACTACCAACTAATTCTCCCACTCCTCTATTGGCCATTTTAGTCCAAATTTCCTTCTATAAAAGCCCGAAAGTCTCACTAGATTTTTCACTCACACTGAAGCAAATACATTAGTAATACATCATCATACAACTTCCTTCCCTACTCTCTTGCATTTTATCTTTCTCACTTTTTTACAACCATGGAGATGGTTAGCAAGATTGCATGCTTGGTAGTTTTGTGCATGGTGGTGGTTGCACCCCATGCAGAGGCACTGACATGCGGTCAGGTCACAGGTGGCGTGGCTCCTTGCCTCCCTTATCTACAGGGTCGTGGCCCTCTCGGAGGCTGCTGTGGTGGTATTAAGGGTCTCCTGGGTGCAGCTAAGACCCCAGAGGACCGAAAGGCAGCATGCACTTGCTTGAAATCCGCCGCTAATGCTATCAAGGGCATTAATCTGAGCAAAGCTGCTGGTCTCCCTACTGCTTGTGGCGTTAAAATTCCTTACAAGATCAGCCCCTCCACTGACTGCTCCACGTATGTTATCACCTACTCTAAACCTTCTTGCTAGTACTAATATGAATTTTATGATATTGACCTGGATAATACAATGGTGTTTCATTGACCTGCAACAAGTGACTCTTCGTTATGAACGTATTATGGTAATATGATTTTTAATGTAAAAATGTTATATACTTTCACCATTCGATTTTACTTGTCATAATTTGAAATGACACAAAGAAAAATAATTAATAACATGCCTATTTTGTTATAGTACCATATTAAATAATGTTTTCATTGTGTCTTGAAATTAATTTGAAAAAAAATAATAATTAACTTAAGGGTAAAATAGGAAAAAAAATATATTTTCTTGATATGTCAAAAATATTAAGTAAAAGTAGAAATTTAATTAGGAGATTAGTGACAAATAAAAGCGAACGGAGGGATTATGCATAAGAGTGATTTACAAACACATTGCCATAAAATGACGGAGGTAGGAGTAGTAAATTAGAAACTCTAATGGGTGTATTTTGTACGATATAAAACGTTGTTTAAGTAGAATATATATATATATTTAGAAAAAAGTGGACTTCTTACTTATATTTTAATGTTCACTAAGTAACTAAAAAGCATTATGTTAGAAGATTATTGTACTTGGTCACTATTTTGTACGATATAAAACGTTGTTTAAGTAGAATATATATATATATTTAGAAAAAAGTGGACTTCTTACTTATATTTTAATGTTCACTAAGTAACTAAAAAGCATTATGTTAGAAGATTATTGTACTTGGTCACTATTTTGTACGATATAAAACGTTGTTTAAGTAGAATATATATATATATATATATATATATTAAAAAAGTGGACTTCTTACTTATATTTTAATGTTAACTAAGTAACTAAAAAGCATTATGTTAGAAGATTATTGTACTTGGTCACTATTTTTTTTGGTTAATGTTGGTTTCATTTGTTGATGCAGGGTCCAGTAAGGCTGATCAACATTATTTGGTACCGTGAGAAGAATTAATTAAGAATAAGATGGATGGAGTCGTGATCCTGCATATGGATCCCTTATTTCTATGTTGTATCGGTTGTCTCTTTCTCTTTTATTTGTCTTTTGGGGTCATAGTCAATCGAGTCTTGTATTGAAACTCCATGATTGGTTGCGTTATTTCAATCCAGTCTTGATAATACATCTATCTTATTTAGTATATGTGTCTTGTGTACTCAATACTTACTTTCTCTCTTTCGTTTTACTAGTTTTTAATATATTTGTTGCACTTACATATATCGAATGACAAATATACGCTATTGTGTACTAATTCATCTATTTCCTTTTCCAAAACAGCCTTTTTCAAACAGTGCTAATGAAACATTAGAGAAAAGAGTGAAAAATATCCCTCCACTTTAATTTATTAGCGAAATTTATCCCTTGTTATATTTTTGGGTCGAATATGCTCTTGTCGTTAACAAAACATGCAAAAATATTTCTCATTTTAGTGATTGTTCACCAATGACCTAATATTTAATGAGGTGGATGCCTCTTTTCATTTCAAATTTTATCCGTTTTTTCTTTTCCTTTTATCTTCAAATCATAGACGGATATCATTTCCAACTCCATTAAGGGTTTCCATTTGAACTATTTGAGGGGGTATGTTCCAAGTGGGAATTCACAAATAATTAGATTACTTCATAATTAAGAATGAAAAACGAAAAAAAGGATACACAAATTATTCACGAGTTCTTGGCTTTTTGGAGTTCTTGATTAATTTGTTCTTGGTGAACGAAGAGAAATTGATGAATGCCACATGGAGTGTAATTCTTCCCACAGAATCAAATTTTTCAACAATTTCAGAACTACCCCAAAATTATCATTCAAAAACAAAAACACCCATTAATTTTTCACCCACTATTACAGAAGAATCAAGATTTACAGATACCTATTTAAATTATCTCTGTATAAATGGTTGCCTCAGTGAAGTCATAACAGCTCTTGAATTCATTTCATAATATGGACACAACTCTTGATGTAGTGTAATTCTTCCCACTAAATCAATTTTTTCAACAATTTCAGAACTACCTCAAAATTATCATTCAAAAATAAAAACACCCACTATTACAGGAGAATTAAGATTTACAGATATCCATTTAAATTATCTCTGTATAAATGGTCGCCTCAGTGAAGCCATAACAACTCTTGAATTCATTTCATAATATGGATACAAGTGTTGACACCTAATCTTTGCCCTTCACATCTGGATTTAATTTTGAGTTTCTTTAATTTTAAATAAAATTATAATATTTATTTTATCCTAATAAAAGCTTTCCAAAATATTCATCTAGGTACTATTACAATTTTAAGTAGTGTTATATATTTTCGTAATCGTATATATGAGATCATATAATTTTGTTCCATAAATAATTATTTTACGGAAAGATATTATTTTAATCAAAGATTATCTTGAAATCATTTCAAATGGTTCAAATTTTGATTTAAATATAATTTCTCTCAAAATAACTTATTTGAAAAAATATCCGTTTAATTTTATTAAATCAAGAAGCTCGGGATAAATTGATTGTTAATTTGTTTCGAATTTTGATTTAATTTAGTTAAGTTATTAGATTTGACCATAATTGAAATCTATTTGGCCACATTTGCTATGCAATTGGCGAACGGACTTGTCAGTTTAGCTAGATTATAAATAAAATTGACTAAAATTTCAAACCATTTAGACTATCTCTTAAATAGCTTAATCTACCCAACTATAATTAAATCTCTAATTCCTAATCTACCCTTTCCAATCAACAGTAGCCCCATTTAACCTCCCCAGCCCAATCAGCCGGCCCAGGCCCACTCCAAACCTATCTACGACCCGACTCGCTTCATCCCATAACCAGCTTACCCGACCTAATCTTTTTCCCTTTACTCATCACAGTATAACGATCCAACGTTCACAATAACAACCCAACAACCCAACGATAACAACACTAGCCGACGACATTCGACTCAACGACAGCTTCAACCCACCACCGATCTGACTCGATGTACAACAGATTCAACTAACCCATAAGCAACTCGAATCAGTCGCAAAATGATACGGTTGTAGACAACAAAAGCTACCTGATTGAATTTCAAAAATTTGTACTAATTTGTACGATTCTAACTTAATCTTATCCAACTCTCTATTCGAAATTCCCTTTCAAAAATACCCAAACGCACCCTAAATTATTTTATCCCACATCGTTAAAGAGCTCTAAATTGAGATCAAATCCCTTCCTTTATATACCTCTACTGCTGTCATTGAATGAGGTTAGAGAAAGGTCGGATAGCGAGAACCTCGAAAAGCATGGGATTTTGCTATTCGAAGAAGGATTCCAGTGTAAATTTTTTTGATAAGACTCATTTGAGCTTGAATTTATAGGCTAAGAATACAAATTTATTTTGGTGGTGGTGAAGGAATAATCCAATGAAGAGCTCGTAGTTTCAATTTGCTGTCCAGAAACAGGTGATTCCCCTATCCCTTTTCCAGGTGGTTATATTTTGTTTTGTGTAAACAACTTTGCAGGTTAAGCCTGAATTTTCTCTTCTTCTATTTGTTTGACTTCAATCTATCTTATGCATATTGGTGATGATTATCTTAAAGAAGTAAGTTTTGCTTGTTATGATGATGTGAATATGAGCAGTTATATATGAGCAATTTGAAAAATGTTGAAATTTTGATCATTAGGTGTGTTTGTTTTGGTCTGTTTTTAGTATTTGTTTTGGTATATTTTCAAACTCTTTCCCTCCATGGTCTATTATCATGTCTTGATAACTTGATTTTTGTGGTAGAGTTAGAGGTTTTGATGCCCATCAAAATATGTCATTTTGATCTTCCTAGCAAAATCAATAAGTGATGCTTGAATATGTTGTGATGTTGTCTAAAAAATGACAGGTGATCCATGGAAATATTTGTAGCTCTGTGCAAAATATGTAATTGAAAATTGGATATATTTTGAAAAATAGCCATCTATGGTTTTTATTATTATTATTATTATTATTATTATTATTATTATTATTATTATTATTATTATTATTATGATATTTTCATTAAACTAAGTATGCATACACATATTCCTGTCTTCTTTGCTCATTGTTCTGAATTTTCATCTCAAAGGGACGTCAAATCATTACTATGTCTGACAACCCATACACTTGGCTTCCTTTCTATGCACGAAGAGTACCGGAGTGCCCTACGGAGAGACACTAGGGCGAATAGAAACCTTATCAAGGAGATCTTTCAACTGCTCCTTAAGTTCATTCAACTCAGTCAGAGCCATTCTATAGGGAGGGATAGAGATAGGACGAGTGTCTAAAATAAGATCAATCCTAAAATCAATTTTCCTATTAGGAGGAACACCGGGAAAATCATTAGGAAACACCTCAAAAAACTCATAGACCACAGGGACAGATTACAATGAAGGGCAATCGAAATAGAATCCTTAACATGCACTAAATGTCAGTGACACCCCTTGGAGATCAACCACCGGGATCTAAGATAAGAAATTAACCTTTCCTTAGGTACTAAGAAACTACCTTCCCACCCAATCACCGGTGCACTCGAGAATTGGAAACTGACCCTTCTGGTCCGGCAATCAAGAGAGGCATAACACGAGTACAACCAATCCATTCCCAAGATCACATCAAAGTCTAATATATCCAACTCAATTAGATCCACTAAGGTCTCCCTGTGATAAATAGATACCATACAACCCCTATAGACTCTTCTAGCCATAAAAAAGTCAACCACTAGGGTGGACACAAAAAAGAGATTCGAAATACACTTGGGACCAAAATCAAAATGAATAGCAACAAAAGAGGTCACGTAAGAAAGAGTAAACTCGGGATCAAGCAGACAATATAGAAAATTATTAGCGTATCAGTAACAACATCAGAAGATGCCTCAGAATCCTGACGGATGGCAAGAGCATACAGATAATTTTGACTAGTGCCAGAGCCAAAAGTAGCACCCTTTGGTGCAGGAGCTGAAGAAGTAGGTATAATAACCTTGTTAGCTCCAGAAGCGACCTTGGAAGGACAATCTCATTGTATTTAACCAAGATGACCACACTTAAAACACTTATTCCTCACCTTATCACATACCCCATGATGTACCTTCCCACAGAAATGACAAGGGGGATAGGACGGGGCCGACTAAGCTCCGTTAACCTGTGACTGGGCATCTTGTACCCTAAATCCACTATTTCTCTAAAAGTAACAATCACCAAATGACTTAGGGTATGGGGCATTCGCCATAGAATGAGAATCAGAATTTCCCCACTTCTTCTTAGACCATTTTCCACCATCTCTATCACTCTGCTACTGACCTCCACCCTGATCCGAATACTAAAACTTCTTACTCTGCCTTTCCCGTATTTTTACTTGCTTCTTCTTTTCCTTGTTGACCCATTTCATAGACACCACAAACATAGAGATATCCATGTCATTATTCAGTATTGCAGCCTTGTGCTCCAACACCTAGTCCAGAGATAAGCCCAAAGCAAACTTCCTTATTTGAGCCCTTATGCTAGACACTAGCTCAGGAGCATAACAGGACAACTGAGGAAACTTCAAAGCATACTCCTTCACAATCATCCTGCCTTGCTTCAAATTCATGAACTCCTTAGCCTTCGTTACTCTCAACTGCCGTGGAAAGAAACAATCAAGAAAAGCACCAGAAAAATCCTCCCATAATGCCAACTCCGCATCATCACCCCTATACTATTCCCACTCCTCATACCACTAATATGCCACATCATTTAGTTGGTATGCAGTGAAATTCATACCCTCACAATCAGAAGCATGCATCACACGAATTTTTTTTTATCTCATCTATGAACCCTTGAGGATCCTCCTCAACCTTAGAACCAGTAAAGGTAGGAGGATTCAACCTCATAAATTGTCCAACCGTAGTGGAATCAGAAGAACTAACAGCAGCACTGACGTGATTGAGATGTCACCAATTAGGTCAACAGATGAATAAAACAACGGAACTCATCATTAGTAATATCTCCTGGAGGTGACTGAGCAGGAGTGTCTCCAGCGGGAGAAGGATCAGTGGGGCTGGTGGAACTCCACTTGGGTAAGCAGAAGCAGTGATCCTAGACCGAGTCTGAACTCCATTAGTAGGACGAGTCCTGTCCACATTGTCCTCAAGCGGGATAGAGGAGTTTCCATGCGCATCAGATCTTCTGGGAGTCATGATCTGAAAAGGCAAACAAATAGGAATTAGAGGAGATTTCAACACCCTAGACTCTACAGATCGAAAGAAGATCACAAGAAAAGAAAAATATTCCTAAATGCCTCTTAGCCTCTCTCTTATAAGTGTGGCGCATTACACACTCATAAAAGAGACTCTACTTCACATGGCTTTGTGGACACTAAATGACACCAAACCTAGGATCTGATACGAACTTTGTCACGACCCATACCAGGACTTGGTCATGACGGGTATCCCAAGTCCACCAAGGATCGGAGAACACTTCCTTTGCTTAGCTAACACAGAACATAACACCTAGAAATGACTAAATTCCAAATATATAACAAAATAGAAAGGTAATATACTCAAAGACATCTAAGAATGTCAACATCAATACCCAATACACAGTAATATCTATGAAGCCTCTACTAGTCCAAAAATAATCTAGATCGGGATACGTCCCTGACTCTGATAAAGATAATGACAATAATAATACTAATGCGAAGTATTTAATTCTAAGTTATGAAAGAAAACCGATGGAATGATCAAGTCTTTCTGAGAATAGAAGCTCACCACTTCACCGCAAACAACCAAAGAACCGAGCTAATCCACTTAACACTGAGTAAAAAAATAGATTTATCTTTGGACCCTGTATCGCGTTGGGATACAACTTTCGAAGATGGTTAGTGGGTTGAGCACTAACATGTAACTCAGGAATAAGGATAAGGTAATGACAATTCAAATCTAGTTCCACTCAATGTACATGTTCACATACATATATGCATATAAATATACTTATATAAAATGTTGGGATAGGGAACAAGGCTTAGCATGTATTTTTTTAATATCTTAACTTGAGTTGTGTAGCATAACCATTATAATAAGGCACCCACGGGCTAATGAGTTCGGCTCTCCTCCGGCTGAAAGGGCCCCAATACATAAATCCCATGAGGGACTCTAACCTCCCGGCATATATCAAAGGTGACTTAAACACCTAGTTCTTTAACACGGGGGACTCGAACCACCCAACCATATAGTAAGAGAGACTCAAACCACCCGATCTTTAGACCCACGTATCGGCAATCACGATCCCAGTATTGGTTCCTTGGGACCTCCACTTTCATAGCCCGGCTACGCATTCCTCTTTTAAGCCCAATTAAAACACTTTTCATACATTCTCATTCATTAAACCACCATACACCTTAAGGCATACACTGTTGGTATCATCATACCATCTACATTTGCAAGGTAACATCATCATGCCATTTCAATTCCATTTGTTGACACCTAATTTTTTTCCCCCACGACTAAGTTTAATCCTGGGTGTCTTTACTTTTAAATAAAATTACAACATTTATTTTATTCGGATAATTTTTTTTCAAGTATTTACCTAGGTGTTTTTGTCATTTTAAATAGCGATTATATTTTTTCGTATCCATATATAAGTGATTGCATAATTCCGTTACTTAAATTATCAATTTACAAAAATTAGATTTTAATCAAGTATTGTTTTGAAAACTGATTAAATGGTTAAAATTTTGACCTGAATATAATTTATCTCAAAAATAATTTATTTGGAGAAATATTTATTTGATTTTATTGAATCAAGAAGCTCGGGATTGAGTTGGTCGTTAATTCATTTCAAATATTGTTTAATTTAGTCAATTTATCAAATTGAACCTTAGTTGAAATCAATTCGGTTATAATTGCAATGCAATTGGTCAAATTGAATTTTAATTGGGTTAAAATTTAATACAATTATCAAATTTTTTCATTGGTTGGCTATTTATTAAGTAGCCAAAATCCCTAAATCCTAATTCTGTCCAACAATATTTAATATCCCTCCAACCCATTCCCTATTTTCAATTAAAATAGCCAACTTTGCTCCAACCAACAGCCTAACATAACACCTCCACTGCCTCAGGCCCAACACAACAGCCACTAAACACCTTTGCTCCTGCCAACGACCCAACATCAACAACAAATCAGCACCCACTCAATCCAAGCCCAATCATACCCTGCCCAAATCCTCACTTTCCCCCTTTATTCCATTACAACAACTAGGGGTGTACATAAGTTGGGTTGGTTCGTTTTTTCATTAAAATATAACCAAACCAACAATGTCGGTTTTCTAAATCTATAAACCAAATCAAACCAATATACAATCGGTTTTTATATTTTGGTTTTAATCATTTTTTTTGTTTTTTTGTTTTTTTAATTTTTCTCAGTTTTTTTACAATTATAATGTGATTGAAGAAAAAATTAAATGTTTTCACTGAAAAAAAAATAATGGTTATAGAGTAGTTCCAATTAAAATTAAGTTGGCAAATCACTAAGACGTCTAAACTACTATCTCTCAAAGTAATATTATGTGGATACTTAGTGATTCAATTTGTAAGTCACTAGTCGCAATAGCTTGTTTGGAAGTTTCCTTCACATAAAATGTGAGCATAAAGAAGAATGAAGAATTGGAGACAACTTATTAAAAATTTAACTCCATAAAATAATTAACTATAACATAATTCCACAAGAAAAAAGAGAAAGAAGAGAAACAAACTTAAATCAAAACTTGACGAATGAGGAGAATGAGAAAAGTAAGATGAAAGTAAGATGAGGAAATAATGAGAACTCTCTGAAAACTTGGAAAGTATAATGTAAAGTGAAGCAATTGAAGAGTTATAGGTTTTTATATTAATATTGGGTTTTGTATTAATCTGTTACTAATGGATAAATATTAGGGAAAAGGACAACAATAACACCTAAAACTAAAATGATATCATAAAAATAGCACTCAAAATTAAATATCCTATAAATAGCCACAAACTAATTTCACTAGCTAACCTTCACTGTCATATGCTTAAACATAATAAAAAATGTCGTTAAAGTAACTTTCTCTTTCTTTCTTTCCTTTTCATTCACAATTTCCTTTCCATTCAGACTTCCAAACCTCCATTCTTTTACCTTTTTTGATACTTCAATTAATCTTTCTTAATCCATAAATTTTGTATAAAATCTCCAAAAATCTGCATTCAATTAGCTTTCTATTTTTTTTCCATTGTAAATTTGCTCAAAATTGATACAAAATAATGGCTTCAACTTCAGTTTTAGTTTCAATAATGATAAAATACGGAGGTCAGTGGATATCTGATATTGAATTTAAGTGTATCAATGTGGTATAAAAGAGTATCAACTGAGTATAGGAATTGCATGTGCATGCAAAGAATTCACTCTCCCTTTTTTAAAAAGTATATCACTGCACTATAAAAGTGTATCAATGTGACATAAAAATGTATTAAATGGGTATAAAGACTGCATATGCATCCATAGGTTCCCCCTTTTAAAAAAAAAAAAATGTATCAATGTGGTATAAAAGTGTATCAAACTGGTATAAAAAGTATCAATTGTGTATAGAGACTGTATGTGCATGCAAAGGTTCCCCTTCTCTCTTTTAAAAAAAGTATATCAATCTGGTATAAAAGAGTATTTATTGACATATTCTTTTGTTTTTATCTTTACATGCATCAAAACATCTCCGACTCACCATGATTGAGTCAGCCTCTGAGAAGAACATCTCCGACTCACCATGATTGAATCAGCCTCTGAGAAGAACATGGACCAAGACATGGCTTTTCTCTTACCTTGAGACCTCATTATTTTACTTTTTTTCTTCTTCAAATTTAAAGAACTATGACATTGCTTCAAGTACAAACCCGTATGTGATGATTCTATAAAATAATCATCATTAACAACAAATTTGAGGTCAAAATTGACTGTTTTACCCATTAATTTTAACTTTCCTTTATTTCCTATTCTTTACTTCATGTCCATAGTTTTCAATGCTCCAATGCAAGAAACAACAAATCATTTTTTGATATTGATCATAAAACACAGTAGATTGATCGATGCATAATAGAGGAGAAAAAAAGAAGATTTGAGAGAGTATATTTAGAAAAGAAAAGTGATTTAAGAGTAAAAACTGTAAAGAACATTTAATTTCCTTAATTGTGTAAGGAGGGTTTTGGGCCAAGTGGCTAAAAAAAGAAATTAAATTGGTCCGACTAGCTCCAATTGTCCATATTTTCATAGTGTGAGCCATTTCTTTTTAAAATGGTCAGTTCATGTCCTTTTCCCTCAATATTATAACTAAAGGCCCAAGAAAATATATTTATTTTCTGAATATAAAAAAGTTCTAAAAGTAATTAGAAAGTAGATTATAAGTAATATTTTTTTACGTATAAAAAATTAAAATTATATATGTATTATGTCGGTTCGGTTTGATTTAATTTTTGCTAATACCAAACCAAACCAAGAATGATCGTTTTTTTTTCAACACCAAACCAATCAAACCAAACCATAAGTCGGTTTTTTTCCTCGATTTGATTTGATTCATCGATTCAATTTGACTTAACGGTTCGATTTTTTACACCCCTAAATACAACCAAAAACAACACACAAACAACACTGTTAACAATGGAAAACACCCACAAATGACAAAACCCGATTTCAAATCCGATCCGACAACATAATACAAAAAATCAGTCCCAGTAATCCAAACAAACGCGTACGATATCTATGACGGAAACAACAGCTGCACATAACAGCGAACAACCATCGCAACATGCCAACATTTGACAAACGATCTTTTGTACCATCTTATCCCAAATTTCAAAATCCTTTTTGAAATCCCTCAAATAATCCTCGGTCCCCCCCCCCCCCCAAAATCAGTCTCAAATCTCCTATAAATACCCACCTATGTAGAGAAAAAAGTATAGGATTCTTTGGGGGAAAATTGGGGATTCGAGAGGAGCGTTCCTCTAATCCTACGTAACCAAAGAATTCAGGAAGAAACTCTATCAAAAAATAAATTCCAACTCCGGTGAGTCAAGATTGAAACTCCGGTGGTGGAGGTTGCATTGTGATAAGTTCGTTGTCCCAAGGTCGCTGCCTAGAAACAGGTGAATACCGCAACTCTTCACATTTTTTTCCCTTTTGTGTTCGGATGTTATAGTGTGGACTTCTGTCGATGATTTTAATATCCACCATTGTTGGGAAACTGTTTTGAATAACGGGAGTTAGGTAAAGATTTCATCTTTAGTATCGGTTCCTCTAAATTGTGATGCTTTTTGATTGAAATTTTGTTGTTGCAGTGAAGTTTTGGGGTTGAAAGTGAACTATTTTTGTTTGTTTAGCTTGCTGCTCTTTATTGTTAAAGAAATAATATAGGGATGGACGGGCTTTGATGAAATTCAAAATAAACCTTTCGATATGATTGGTATACCTCGTTTTCAGTTTTAATCACCATAATACTCCTTCAAATTAGTTTATAGACTAAGTTATAGCTATCAGATGACTCACTTTATTGTTTGATAGATGTATGGTTAAACATTTTTTTTGTTTCGTGTTAATTTGAGTTCTCCCATAGTTCAAACTGGTGTCTAAGTGTAGTTATGGTTTAATTCTTATCCCTCAGTATGTTTTTTTTATTGTTGAAAGAATGCTATGTGCTTAAGATCATTGATGGAAATATTTAGTTAATTAATTTCTTCAAGGAGGGGATTCAAATAGTAAGAAGTGTTTTTTAAGATATCTTCAAATTACTAAAGCTATTGTTAATTTTCCAACGGATGCGACATATTCGTGCGAAGTTTTACTACGGAGTAGCAATAAAAAGCCAAAAATAATACCCAGTCTAGTTTTTTTGTTTGTTTCTATGTTTAGTTTTTTTTGTGAATGTTATTTCGTTTAGATGACTATCTATCATAGTTAATTAGATGACTATCTATCATAATTTTTTGTCAAGTGCATTACATATGCTATACTTTTGGTGCTGCAAAGTTTCGTATCCCTATATTGAGATTCTGCATTGTTAAGCTCATAAAGAGGGAATAAAAAGACATTGAAATTTAAGAGGAAGCATTTAAGTTTTTGATTTGCCTAATAATAATAATAATAATAATAATAATAATAATAATAATAATAATAATAATAATAATAATAATAATAATGATAATAATAATAATAATAAACAATAACAACAACACAACAGCAACAATTTTGATGATGTCCAAACTACTCCAATCGGAGAAGAAATCCATTCAGAGTTGAATAAAATCAATGGTTTGGTCAGAAAACAATCAGGAAAGAAATATGCGGATATTCCTCGGATGCAAACTGCCTATTACCCCCGACCAACTCCTCAAGATGTCATGATCGAAGAGAGAGATTGGTCTCTCACAAATACTTCATATAGTGGATAACATATTTATGCATGGATTTTAGATGGTTTATCTGAAAGACAATTTTCTATTTTGGTTCATCGTATGTTGATGTATTCTACTATTACTAAAGTCTCTAGCCCTAAAGACAGTGCGGGTAATCCTACTCACTCAGATAATACTATTTGTAAAATGATTGTTGCTGGTTTTACTGGTCAACTTCGTGGCTGGTGGGACAATTTTCTTTCTAGTGAAGACTGAAATAAGATCTATGAAGCCAGAAATCTCTTACCTGGGGTAGATAACCTGGGTCGGGATATTCCTGCAAATAGAGAAGATGTCGTTTATACCCTTATGCTTACTATTATTCAACACTTTGAAGGTAGATTTACTAACCAGCATGAAAACACTCACACCCTCTTAAATGGTTTGAGGTGTAGACATTTAGGCGAATTTAGGTGGTATAAAGATACTTTCCTTTCTAGGGTTATGGATTTGCCTGAGTCTAGATTGGAACATTAGATAGAATGAGAGAAAAAAACCCAATTAGGTGATTTTTGTGGACAATTTGGTATGGAAAATCCTCCTTCTACTAGGAAAAAGAGTCGTGGATACACTAATTCTGACAAAGACAAACCCTATCGACAAAAAAGATATAGATGTAGATCTATAGAAGAGCGTCAAGCTAGAAAGTCCAATCGTAAATCCTCTAGATTTATGAAAAATAGGTCTAAAAGAGACCTAGGAAAAATCAAGTTCTATAGATGTAACCAATATGGTCATATAGCTCCTAATTGTAAACTTCAAAAACTCAAGTCCTTAGGACTCTCCGATGAGGTGAATGATCAAGTCTATGGTCTTTTATATACTTCTGATTCTGATTCTGATTATGGAACTGAATTCGAGAATGATATTAAATTACCCAATTCTTCTGATATTGAAACTTATGAAAAACCTATGACTAATGCTTGCACTGATTGTATTAAAGATAATTGTGACTGTGATGATGTGTTTTGTAAACTTTAATCTCAATTTTAAGATTTAGAATTAAATATTTCCACAATTACTGTTGATAGCGCTATAGAATTACTAAAAGAAGTGACTGATGAGAAGCTTCATCAAACAATTATTGTTCTTACTTCTATATCAACCAATACTTCTAGTAATCCTAAGCCGAGTAATTATGTCAAAAAATACACTGATTCTAATATTGATATCATGCCTTACTCTATTTCTGAAGTCAATAGACAACTTGCTATTAGTCAAATGACAGGAAGAGATACCACCTTTAATGATTTAAAAATCGAAGTTGAAAATTAAAAAAAAAATGTTTCCTTAAAATAAAAAGCAGTACAAGACCAAGGGGCCTTTGAAGGTTTTATAAGACCTTTTTGCAGAAGACTATCAATCACTTTTTTACAGAATTCTACTAACTCTGTATTAATATACCAATAACAGGATCTCACTAGGCTGGGGTATGCCGCTCAGCCTGCCAGACCATGTAACAATATCAGATACCAAAGTCGGAAAATCGAACCAAAGCACCAACCGAAATATAAAAGAATTTCAAATAGTTTAATGATTGTATGGAACCTTTTAACCAAACAAGGGGCCTGTATGAGATTAAATAACCTTATGTTAAACCCATGTTTCTAGAAGTTCTAATTGTGCAGAAGTCGCCCTTTTTGTATAAGTAAAATGGGCTAAAGAGGCACAACTTACTAGACGTTGTCAACTTACTAGCGTATTGAACTCGACTGTACCACTATTTCGAAACCAAGTCAAGAAGCTATAGAAAAATTTCTTTATATTTTGATAGAGTCTGGATCTTTCATAGTTAATATGTAAGCGAAGTTAGACCTTCAACATAGATATAAGAAGTCTTTTAGCTGGACATAGTCATGGATAGACGAGGGTAGAAGTTGCATTAAAATGCACACAAATAAGAAAGTAATATGTACCTTAATAGCTGGAAGCAAGGCCTAAAATATTATCAAACAATGGCTATTACCTTCTTATTTATCTCCGAGATATATTGTACAAGATGGAAGATCTTAGAGAGAAGGGAGAGTATTTTAGAGATAGAAAATAGGAAGAAAAACTTGCTCCTCTTACAACTGAATGAGGTAACTTTAAATAGAAAAGAAAAGCATCTTGCACAGTAATATGTGGGTCCCTGTGCATAGTAAAGTTTTTAATAATTTAGTTGCTGGGTCCCGCCTAGTATTTGCCTTTCCATTTTCTAATAAATGCTGCATCCTTTTCAATCACTTCTTCTGTTTCGCCAATCACTTCTGGAGGTTGGGATTCTGTGATATCTTCAGTGTTTACTTCATCACTTTTCATTGATGTATCTGAGTTTTGGTCCACTGTTTGGAGTAATTTATATCGTACTTCTGTTAAGTATTGTTCTATCATCTCCATGTTATTCCCATCGTGAGCTGATATTCTTCTGGAAACATAATATTGACTTTTATCTTCAACTAAAATAGATTTTTGAGGAGTCTGTTCATATTTAGCAATTTTCTTGATGATATTTTATCGTTGATCATGTCCATATGTGAGTTTTGTATGTGGATCTTCACGAGTTAATTTGTCCCAGAAATTGCAGTAAAAGACTCTGTATAAAACAGGAATTTGTTGGCTAGTATAACCTATTTCAACCAACCATCTATGAATCCAAGGGATAGAGAATTCTATAAAGAAATACATTTGGTCAACAGTATCTATTTTACAAATATGTTCAGAAAGGTATAATTCAGTCAAGAAGGGTGAGGATTTTTTCCATGTATAATAAAGAAAAGAATATTCTGGAGGTAATATTTTAATGGTAGGTCCGTGGTAAGTCCACCATTGTACAAACCAATTGGGAACGGGTTTATCAAAGACCTTGGCACAAATTTTTATAAACCAAGTATGTTTGTGTTTAATGTTATTATAATATAAAACTTGAGAAAATGCCTTAATATAATCCCAATATGTGAAATTTATCTGAACTGTCCCATTGGCCCCATAGGCATAGTTTTTTGAGTCATGGATGAAATTCCCCATTCTTCAATAGAAATAAGTTTTTTAATAATTAACTTGGAGTATCCATGTACACCTGGGGTAGTGTCTCCCATCGGACTTTGCTCAAAATCTGCACTGAATGCCTGAACCAAAATATTTTCATAAATAGTTCGTGTTTTGTATGATTCTCCTGTCAAATAAACATTAGTAGTTAAGTATTTTTGGAGTAATCGCCATGCTTCTTCAGAATTTTCTTGTCGAGGAATATGCGGATTTTCAATAAGTAAGATGAGTTCTCTAGCATCCAATTTCTCATATGTGTATTTATTTTCGGAGTTTTCTTGGACTATAGATGCAAATGAATCTGCAGTTTTTTTGCTGATCGGATATATAAGATTGAAGTTGTTTGTACATTGGATGATCTTCTGGAATATCTTCCAAAGTAATTGAGGAACTAATATTCTGTGTTTTTTATGATGATCCATCCTGGAGAATTTTTGAATTGACCAAAGTCCTATTCCGTGTTGTAATACCGGGAAATTAGAGCTTGCAGAGCTCTCGGCAGAATTTCTATTACCAAAATAAGTAGGGTTTGTTCTTCCTCCGTAATATGAAGAGTTTTGACTTCGTCCTCCCCTGCCATGTCCTCTGGTTGTTTGCCAGGGTGGATCCATGCTACATCAATAATCAGGAATTTTATCAGCATACCATGACATATATTCAAATAGATCTTCATAAAGTGTGTCCTTTGTGATGAGATCGTTAATAAATTTCCAAAGTATGAGTATGTGCATGTCCGCATTTAAAGGAGTTGCCTTTATAAAGGTGAGTAAGAACTTTTGAGAGAAGAAGTGTAGAAAGAGCTTCATTATATCTTTAATCCTGTAAATATTAATCACTTAAGTCAATATCCAACCAATAAATTTCATTATCAAGAAATTCGTCGTGGTTAAGGAATAATTCTTCTTCTATTATACCACGAACCAGATTTTCTAAGATAAGAAAATGAATATAATCGTTTAAAGGAATTCATTTGATAATAGTAATTATAGTTTTCTCAGGGAGGAAGTACTTGTAAAAATTCATGCTAATCGATTAGATATTCTCGAGATAGAAAATCAGGCAAAGAGTTTTCACTACCCTTTTTATATCGTATTTCAAAATCAAAAGGGGCTAATTTAGCTTGCCATCTTGCAAATATTAATTTAGAGGCATCATGTTTAAAGTCTTTGTTAAACATAAATTTAACGGATTGAGTATCAGTTCTGATTATGAATTTTTGTTCGTACAAATCATCTTGAAATTTTAAAACACATTTTACAATAGTTAGCATTTCATGGGCTACTGTGGCGTATTTTTTCTGGCTTTCAGTCCATTTACCAAAATAAAATCTAATCAAATATTCTGTTTTTTATGGGGATTAACATGTTTAAGTGTTGCCATACCCAATATTTGAAGCATCAGTTTCAATAATTTTTAACCAGTTAGTGTTTGCAAGAGATTACAAGGAAGAGATTGAACTCATTTTTTAATTAATTTTACTAAATCAGTATGGACTTGTGTCCAAGGCATTTTGTAATCCTTTTTTAGTCTATCGTATAGAGGAGCTAAATCTCTAGACAGATTTTTATAAAAAGGAGAAATATAATTAAGACTACCAAGGAATCTTTGCAGCTGTTTTTTATCAGTAATAAATCCGGGAATGTTTTAGCAAATTCTAGAGCTCTTTGTATAGTCTCAATAGTATCTTGATAAATATTATGTTCTAAAAATCTAATAGTTGTCTGGAATAAACTTATTTTTGGTTTGGAGATTACCAAACCATTTTGTATAATAATTTGTTTAAACATATTCAGATGTTTAAAATATGATTCAAGGGTTTTTGAAAATACTAAAATATCATCAATATAGAGAATGCTAAAATCCATATAGGGATTGAAAATGTCATTCATAATTTTTTGAAATTCAGAAGGAGCATTTTTTAAACCGAATGGCATAACATTCCATTCATACTGTCCAAAGGGGACATGAAAAACAGTTCTATAAGTATGTTCTTTATCAATTTGAATTTGCCAATAACCAGATTTTAAATCAAATTTAGAGAATATATGAGAATCATATAATCTAGAAAGTAAGACCCTTTTATTTGGTATAGGATATCTGATCCATTTCAAAAATTTATTCAGAGGTTTATAATTGATGACTAGTCTAGGCATACCGCATTTTTTTTCAGCAGCATTATTGACATAAAAAGCAGTACAAGACCAAGGGAACTTTGAAGGTTTTATAAGACCTTTTTGCAGAAGACTATCAATCTTTTTTTACAGAATTCTACTAACTCTGTATTCATTTGACAGGATCGAAATTTTGTGGGAATTTTTTTTTCACTGAAACCATCTTCATAAGGAAGAGAAACAATATGCTTCTTTCGGTTCCAGAAAAATTGATATTATGATAAACCTGATTAAAAACTTAGTGATGGTCAAAAGTCTTCCCATATTGCTTCTACATCAGAAAGCAAGTTAGAAAACTTAAATTCTAAGCCGCATATTCCAAGAACTCCTGATATAGATATAAAAGGATTTAGACAACCCTCTAACTTAGAACAATTTACAAAATTGCTAGAAAATAAATTCTCTGGTTTAAATATAAAACCCTTTGATTTGTCTAATAATTTTGTTGATACTATCGAATCTTTAACCAATAATTTTGATGATGTCCAAACTACTCCAATAGGAGCAGAAATCCATTCAGAGTTGAATAAACTCAAAGGTTTGGTCAGAAAACAACTGGGGAAGAAATATGCGGATATTCCTCGGATTTAAACTGCCTATTACCCCCGACCAACTCCTCAAGATGTCATGATCGAAGAGAGAGATTGGTCTCTCACAAACACTTCATATAGTGGAGAACATATTTATGAATGGAATTTAGATGGTTTATCTGAAAGACAATTGTCTATTTTGGTTCATCATATGTTGATGTATTCTACTATTGTTAAAGTCTCTAGCCCTAAAGACAGTGCGGGTAATCCTACTCGCTCAGATAACACTATTTGTAAAATGATTATTGCTGGTTTGTCTGGTCTACTTCGTGGCTGGTGGGACAATTTTCTTTCTAGTGAAGACCGAAATAAGATCTATGAAGCCAAAAATCTCTTACCTGGGGTAGATGACCTGGCTCGAGATCTTCTTGCAAATAGGGAAGATGCCGTTTATACCCTTATGCTTACTATTATTCAACACTTTGGAGGTAGATTTACTAACCAACATGAAAACACTCGCACCCTCTTAAATGGTTTGAGGTGTAGACATTTAGGCGAATTTAGGTGGTATAAATATACTTTCCTTTCTAGGGTTATGGATTTGCTCGAGTCTAGATGGGAATATTAGAAAGCAAGATTTGTAGATGGTCTTCCACTATTTTTTGCTGAAAGAGTTAGAAAAACCATCAAGTGTCAATACGGTGCAATCCCTTGGACAGATTTTACATATGGTCAACTTCTAGCAGCTTGTACTGAAGAAGGTTTAAAACTCTGCAATGAATTGAAACTATCTAAACAAATCAAGTTAGATAGAATGAGAGAAAAAACCCAATTAGGTGATTTTTGTGGACAATTTGGTATGACAAATCCTTCTTTTACTAGGAAAAAGAGTCGTGGATACACTAATTCTGACAAAGACAAACCCTATCGACAAAAAAGA
The DNA here is from genome assembly GCA_030864215.1 of Capsicum pubescens. Lineage (NCBI taxonomy): Eukaryota > Viridiplantae > Streptophyta > Magnoliopsida > Solanales > Solanaceae > Capsicum > Capsicum pubescens. Next base: position 207,632,967 of record CM061547.1, read on the forward strand.
TATTGATGTAGATCTATAAAAGAGCGTCAAGCTAGAAAGTCCAATCGCAAATCCTCTAGATTTACGAAAAATAGGTCTAAAAGAGACCTAGCAAAAATCAAGTGTTATACATGTAACCAATATGGTCATATAGCTCGTAATTGTAAACTTCAAAAACTCAAGTCCTTAGGACTCTCTGATGAGGTGCATGATCAAGTCTATGGTCTTTTATATACTTCTGATTCTGATTCTGATAATGGAACTGAATTCGAGAATGATATTGAATTACCCAATTCTTCTGATATTGAAACTTATGAAAAACCTACGACTAATGCTTGTACTGATTGTATTAAAGATAATTGTGACTGTGATGATGTGTTTTATAAACTTTAATCTCAATTTGAAGATTTAGAATTAAATATTTCCACAATTACTGTTGATAGCGCTATAGAATTACTGAAAGAAATGACTGATGAGAAGCATCGTCAAAAAATTATTGATTTTACTTGTACATCAACCAATACTTCTAGTAATCCTAAGCCGAGTAATTATGTCAAAAAATAGACTGATTCTAATATTGATATCATGCCTTACTCTATTTCTGAAGTCAATAGACGACTTGCTATTAGTCAAATGCCAGGAAGAATAACCACATTTAATGATTTAAAAATCAAAGTTGAAAATTTAAAAAAATAAATTGTTTCTTTAAAATAAAAAGCAGTACAAGACCAAGGGGCCTTTGAAGGTTTTATAAGACCTCTTTGTAGAAGACTATCAATCTTTTTTTTACAGAATTCTACTAACTCTGTATTCATATACCAATAATAGGATCTCACTAGGCTGGGGTATGTCGCACAGCCTGCCAGACCATGTAACATATCGGATTAAGCCAAAGTCAGAAAACCGAACCAAAGCACCAACCGAAATATAAAAGCATTTTTAAATAGTTTAATGACTGTATAGAATCTTTTATCCAAACAAGGGGCCTGTCAGAGATTTAATAACCTTATGTTAAACCCATGTTTCTAAAAGTTCTAATTGTGCAGAAGTCGTCCTTTTCGTATCAGTACAACGGGCTAAAGAGGCACAACTTACTAGACGTTATCACAAAGACAAATCTAACATAAGTGTATTGAACTTGACTGTACCACCATTTCGGAACCATGTCAAGAAGCTATAGAAAAATTTCTTTATATTTTGATAGAATCTGGATCTTTCATAGTTAATATGTAAGCGAAGTTATACCTTCAACATAGATATAAGAAGTCTTTTAGCCAGACATAGTCACGACTGGACGAGGGTAGAAGTTGTATTAAAATGCACACAAATAAGAAAGTAATATGTACCTTAATAGCCGGAAGCAAGGCCTAAAAATATTAACAAACAATAGCTATTGCCTTCTTATTTATCTCCGAGATATATTGTACAAAAGGGAAGATCTTAGAGAGAAGGGAGAGTATTTTAGAGATAGAAAATAGGAAGAAAAACTTGCTCCTCCTACAACTGAATGAGGTAGCTTTAAATAAAAAAGAAAAGCATCTTGCACAGTAATATGTGGGTCCCTGTGCATAGTAAAGTTTTTAATAATTTAGTTGTTGGGTCCCGCCTACTCTTTGCCTTTCCATTTTATAATAAATGCTGCAGCCTTTTCAATCACTTCTTCTGTTTCGCCCATCACTTCTGGAGGTTGGGATTCTGTGATATCTTCAGTGTTTACTTCATCACTTTTCATTGATATATCTGAGTTTTGATCCACTGTTTGGAGTAATTTATTTCGTACTTCTGTTAAGTATTGTTCTATCATCTCCATTTTATTCCCATCGTGAACTGATATTCTTATGGAAACATAATTGAGACTTTTATCTTCAACTAAAATAGATTTTTGAGGAGTCTATTAATATTCAACAATTTTCTTGATGATATTTTCTCGTTGATCATGTCCATATGTGAGTTTTGTACGTGGATCTTTACGAGTTAATTTGTCTCAGAAATTGCAGTAAAAGACTCTGTATAAAGCAGGAATTTGTTGGCTAGTATAACCTATTTCAACCGACCATCTATGAATCCAAGGGATAGAGAATTCTATAAAGAAATACATTTGGTCAATAGTATCTATTTTACAAATATGTTCAGAAAGGTATAATTCAGTCAAGAAGGGTGAGGATTTTTTCCATGTATAATAAAGAGAAGAATATTCTGGAGGTAATATTTTAACGGTAGGTCTGTGGTAAGTCCACCATTGTACAAACCAATTGGGAACGGGTTTATCAAAGACCTTGGCACAGATTTTTATAAACCAAGTATGTTTGTGTTTAATGTTATTATAATATAAAACTTGAGAAAACGCCTTAATATAATCCCAATATGTGAAATTTATCTGAGACTGTCCCATTGACCCCATAGGCATAGTTTTTTGAGTCATGGATGAAATTTTCCATTCTTCAATAGAAATAAGTTATTTAATAATTATCTTGGAGTATCAATGTACACCTGGGGTAGTGTCTCCCATCGGACTTTGCTCAAAATCTGCACTGAATGCCTGAACCAAAATATTTTCATAAAAAGTTCGTGTTTTGTATGATTCTCCTGTCAAATAAACATTAGTAGTTAAGTATTTTTGGAGTAATTGCCATGCTTCTTCAGAATTTTCTTGTCGAGGAATATGCGGATTTTCAATAAGTAAGATGAGTTCTCTAGCATCCAATTTCTCATATGTGGGTTTATTTTCGGAGTTTTCTTGGTCTATAGATGCAAATGAATCTGCAGTTTTTTTGCTGATCGGATATATAAAATTGAAGTTGTTTGTACAAAGGATGATCTTCTGGAATATCTTCCAAATGAATTGAGGAACCAATATTCTGTGTTTTTGATGATGATCCTTCCTGGAGAATTTTTGAATTGACCAAAGTCCTATTTTCGTGTTGTAATACCGAAAAATTAGAACTTGCAGAGCTATAGGCAGAATTTCTATTACCAAAATAAGTAGGGTTTGTTCTTCCTCCGTAATAGGAAGAGTTTTGACTTCGTCCTCCTCTGCCATATCATCTGGCTGTTTTCCAGGGTGGATCCATGCTACATTAATAATCAGGAATTCGATCAGCATACCATGACATATATTCAAATAGATCTTCATAAAGTGTGTCCTTTGTGATAAGATCATTAATAACTTTCCGAAGTATGAGCATGTGCATGTCCGCATTTAAAGGAGTTGCCTTATTATAAAGGTGTTTAAGAACTTTTGAGAGAAGAAGTGTAGAAAGAGCTTCATTATATCTTTAATCCTGTAAATATTAATCACTTAAGTCAATATCCAACCAATAAATTTCATTATTAAGAAATTCGTCATGGTTAAGGAATAATTCTTCTTCTATTATACCACAAACTAGATTTTCTAAGTTAAGAAAATTAATATCTTCGTTTAATGGAATGCATTTGATAATAGTAATTATAGTTTTCTCAGGGAGGAAGTACTTGTAAAAATTCATGTTAATCGATTAGATATTCTCGAGATAGAAAATCAGGCAAAGAATTTTCACTACCCTTTTTATATTGTATTTCAAAATCAAAAGGGGCTAATTGAGCTTGCCATCTTGCAAATATTAATTTAGCGGCTTCATGTTTAAAGTCTTTGTTAAACATAAATTTAACGGATTGAGCATCAGTTCTGATTATGAATTTTTGGTCGTACAAATCATCTTGAAATTTTAAAACACATTTTACAATAGTTAGCATTTCATGGGCTACTGTGGCTTATTTTTTCTGACTTTCAGTCCATTTACCAGAATAAAATCTAATCAAATATTCTGTTTTTGTATGGGGATTAACTTGTTTAAGTATTCCTCCATACCCAATATTTGAAGCATCAGTTTCAATAATTTTTAACCAGTTAGGGTTTTCAAGAGATGTACAAGAAAGAGATTGAACTCATTTTTTAATTAATTTTACTAAATCAGTGTGGACTTGTGTCCAAGGCATTTTGTAATCCCTTTTTAGTCTATCGTATAGAGGAACTAAATCTCTAGACAAATTTTTATAAAAAGGCGAAATATAATTAAGACTACCAAGGAATCTTTGCAGCTATTTTTTATTAGTACTAATATCGGGTAATTTTTTAGCAAATTCTAGAGCTCTTTGTATAGGCTCAATAGTACCTTGACAAATATTATGTTCTAAAAATCTAATAGTTGTCTGGAATAAACTTATTTTTGGTTTGGAGATTACCAAACCATTTTGTATAATAATTTGTTTAAACATACTCAGATGTTTAAAATGCGATTCAAGGGTTTTTGAAAATACTAAAATATCATCAATATAGACAATGATAAAATCCATATAGGAATTGAAAATGTCATTCATAATTTTTTGAAATTCAGAAGGAGCATTTTTCAAACCGAATGGCATAACATTCCATTCATACTGTCCAAAGGGGACATTAAAAATAGTTCTATAAGTATGTTCTTTATCAATTTGAATTTGCCAATAACCAGATTTTAAATCAAATTTAGAGAATATATTAGCATCATATAATCTAGAAAGTAAGTCCCTTTTATTTGGTATAGGATATCTGATCCATTTCAAAACTTTATTTAGAGGTTTATAATTGATGACTAGTCTAGTCATACCTCATTTTTTTTCAGCAGTATTATTGACATAAAAAGCAGTACAAGACCAAGGGGACTTTGAAGGTTTTATAAGACCTTTTTGCAGAAGACTATCAATCTCTTTATTACGAAATTCTACTAACTCTGTATTCATTTGACAGGGTCTACATTTTGTGGGAATTTTTTCTTCATTGAAACCATCTTCATAAAGAAGAGAACAATATGCTTCTTTCTATTCCAGAAAACTTGATATTATTACAAACCTGATCAAAAAACTTTGTGACGGTCAAAAGTCTTCCGATATTGCTTCTATATCAGAAAGCAAGTCAGAAAACTTAAATTCTAAGCCGCGTATTCAAAGACCTCCTTATATAGATATATAAGGATTTAGACAACCCTCTAACTTAGAACAATTTAAAAAATTGCTTGAAAAGAAATTCTCTGGTTTAAATATAAAACCCATTGATTTGTCTAATAATTTTCCTGATACTATTGAATCTTTAACCAATAATTTTGATGATGTCCAAACTACTCCAATCGGAGTAGAAATCCATTCAGAGTTGAATAAACTCAAAGGTTTGGTCAGAAAACAACCGGGTAAGAAATATGCGGATATTCCTCGGATGCAAACTGCCTATTACCCCGACCAACTCCTCAAGATGTCATGATTGAAGAGAGAGATTGGTCTCTCACAAAAACTTCATATAGTGGAGAACATATTTATGAATGAAATTTAGATGGTTTATCTGAATGACAATTGTCTATTTTAGTTCATCGTATGTTGATGTATTCTACTATTGCTAAAGTCTCTAGCCCTAAAGACAGTGCGGGTAATCCTACTCACTCAGATAATACTATTTGAAAAATGATTGTTGCTAGTTTTACTGGTCAACTTCGTGGCTGGTGGGACAATTTTCTTTCTAGTGAAGACCGAAATAAGATCTATGAAGCCAAAAATCTCTTACCTGGGTCGGGATCTTCCTACAAATAGAGAAGATGTCATTTATACTCTTATGCTTACTATTATTCAACACTTTGGAGGTAGATTTACTAACCAACATGTAAACACTCGCACCCTCTTAAATGGTTTGAGGTGTAGACATTTTGGCGAATTTAAGTGGTATAAAGATACTTTCCTTTCTAGGGTTATGGATTTGCCCGAGTCTAGATGGGAACATTGGAAAACAAGATTTGTAGATGGTCTTTCACCACTTTTTTTGAAAGAGTTAGAAAAACCATCAAGGGTCAATACGGTGCAATCCCTTGGACAGATTTTACTTATGGTCAACTTCTAGTAGCTTGTACTGAAGAAAGTTTAAAACCCTGCAATGAATTAAAACTATCTAAACAAATTAAGTTAGATATAATGAGAGAAAAAACCCAATTAGATGATTTTTGTGGACAATTTGGTATGGAAAATCCTCCTTCTACTAGAAAAAAGAGTCGTGGATACACTAATTCTGACAAAGACAAACCCTATCGATAAAAAAAATATTGATGTAGATCTATAGAAGAGCGTCAAGCTAGAAAGTCCAATCACAAATCCTCTAGATTTACGAAAAATAGGTCTAAAAGAGACCTTGCAAAAATCAAGTGCTATAGATGTAACCAATATGGTCATATAGCTCCTAATTGTAAACTTCAAAAACTCAAGTCCTTAGGACTCTCTGATGAGGTGCATGATCAAGTCTATGGTCTTTTATATACTTCTGATTATGGAACTGAATTCGAGAATGATATTGAATTACCCAATTCTTGTGATATAGAAACTTATGAAAAACCTACGACTAATGCTTGCACTGATTGTATTAAAGTTAATTGTGACTGTGATGATGTGTTGTATAAACTTCAATCTCAATTTGAAGATTTAGAATTAAATGTTTCCACAATTACTGCTGATAGCGCTCTAGAATTACTGAAAAAAGTGACTGATGAGAAGCTTTGTCAAAAAATTATTGATCTTACTTCTACATCAACCAATACTTCTAGTAATCCTAAGCCGAGTAATTATGTCAAAAAATAGACTGATTCTAATATTGATATCATGCCTTACTCTATTTCTGAAGTCAATAGACGACTTGCTATTAGTCAAATGCCAGGAAGAGATACCACCTTTAATGATTTAAAAATCGAAGTTGAAAATTTAAAAAAAGAAATTGTTTCTTTAAAACAAAAACAGATGATCTCCGATCATAGGATTTTGAAAATTGAAGAAAAAATTCCTGACATTCCTGAAAATATTATTTCTTTTACTTCAAAAGGAAAAGAAAAAGATTTTGAAAGCTCTGAAGATTCTGAAATAGACAAACTTACTCCAAAGGAGGATTTGAAAAGGGATTATTTCTTAGGAATGATGCAACTAGTTACTGCTCATAAATGGTATATAAATTGCACTATTTTAATTAATTGAGAATTTTCTATCACTAATATTGCTATGATTGATAGTGGTGCTGATGTCAGCTGCATTCAAGAAGGTTTAATTCCAACCAGATATTTTGAAAAAACTACTCACAGAATTAAGTCTGCATCTGGTCATAGTCTTGACATCAACTATAAATTGCCGTATACTCATATATGTCAAAATAAAGTCTGCATTCCACATTTCTTCTTTTTGGTAAAAAACCAGTTATATCCTCTTATTATTTTTGGGACACCTTTTATAAATGCTATTTATCCCTATACACATATCGATGCGAATGCTTTTAAGGCTACCTACAAAAATAAACAAATCTTTTATCCTTTTGTTACTGATCCTGTAACAAGAGATATAAATGCTCTTATTAGTATGAAGCAACAACAGGTCAATTTTTTACAATTAGAAATGATGAGTATTAATATTCTTGATACTTTAAATTCAGTAAAGGTTCAAGAAAAAATAAAAATAATTTCTAATCAATTGATTGTTGATATTTGTGCGGATCATCCAAATGCTTTCTGGAACCGAAAGAAGCATATTGTTTCTCTTCCTTATGAAGATGGTTTCAGTGAAAAAAAAATTCCCACAAAATCTCGACCCTGTCAAATGAATACAGAGTTAGTAGAATTCTGTAAAAAAGAGATTGATAGTCTTCTGCAAAAAGGTCTTAGAAAACCTTCAAAGCCCCCTTGGTCTTGTACTGCTTTTTATGTCAATAATGTTGCTGAAAAAGAACGAGGTATGCCTAGACTAGTCATCAATTATAAACCTCTGAATAAAGTTTTGAAATGGATCAAATATCCTATACCAAATAAAAGGGACTTACTTTCTAGATTATATGATGCTAATATATTCTCTAAATTTGATTTAAAATCTAGTTATTGGCAAATTCAAATTGATAAAGAACATACTTATAGAACTGCTTTTAATGTCCCCTTTGGATAGTATGAATGTAATGTTATGTCATTCGGTTTAAAAATGCTCCTTCAGAATTTCAAAAAATTATGAATGACATTTTCAATCCCTATATGGATTTTATCATTGTCTATATTGATGATATTTTAGTATTTTCAAAAACCCTTGAATCGCATTTTAAACATCTGAATATGTTTAAACAAATTATTATACAAAATGGTTTGGTAATCTCCAAACCAAAAATAAGTTTATTCCAGACAACTATTAGATTTTTAGGACATAATATTTGTCAAGCTACTATTGAGCCGATACAAAAAGCTCTAGAATTTGCTAAAAAATTCCCCGATATTATTACTGATAAAAAACAACTACAAAGATTCCTTGGTAGTCTTAATTATATTTCTCCTTTTTATAAAAATCTGTCTAGAGATTTAGATCCTCTATACGATAGACTAAAAAAGGATTACAAAATGCCTTGGACACAAGTCCATACTGATTTAGTAAAATTAATTAAAAAACGAGTTCAATCTCTTCCTTGTACATCTCTTGCAAACCCTAACTGGTTAAAAATTGTTGAAATTGATGCTTCAAATATTGGGTATGGCGAAATACTTAAACAAGTTAATCCCCATACAAAAACAGAATGTTTGATTAGATTTTATTCTGGTAAATGGACTGAAAGCCAGAAAAAATACGCCACAGTAGCCCATGAAATGCTAACTATTGTAAAATGTGTTTTAAAATTTCAAGATGATTTGTACGACCAAAAATTCATAATCAGAACTGATGCTCAATCCATTAAATTTAGGTTTAACAAAGACTTTAAACATGATTCCTCTAAATTAATATTTGCAAGATGGCAAGCTCAATTAGCTCCTTTTGATTTTGAAATACAATATAAAAAGGGTAGTTAAAATTCTTTGGCTGATTTTCTATCTCGAGAATATCTAATCGATTAACATGAATTTTTACATGTACTTCCTCCCTGAGAAAACTATAATTACTATTATCAAGTGCATTCCTTTAAACGAAGATATTCATTTTCTTATCTTAGAAAATCTGGTTCGTGGTATAATAGAAGAAGAATTATTCCTTAACCATGACGAATTTCTTGATAATGAAATTTATTGGTTTGATATTGACTTAAGTGATTAATATGTACAGGATTAAAGATATAATGAAGCTCTTTCTACACTTCTTCTCTCAAAAGTTCTTAATCACCTTAATAAAGGCAACTCCTTTAAATGCGGACATGCACATGCTCATACTTCGAAAAGTTATTAATGATCTTATCACAAAGGACACACTTTATGAAGATCTATTTGAATATATGTCATGGTATGCTGATCAAATTCCTGATTATTGATGTAGCATGGATCCACCCTGGCAAACAGTCAGAGGACCTGGCAGAGGAGGACGAAGTCAAAACTCTTCATATTATGGAGGAAGAACAAACCCTACTTTTTTTGGTAATAGAAATTCTGCCTATAGCTCTGCAAGTTCTAATTTTCCAGTATTACAACATGGAAATAGGACTTTGGTCAATTCAAAAATTCTCCAGGAAGGATCATCATCAAAAACACAGAATATTGGTTCCTCAATTCATTTGGAAGGTATTCTAGAAGATCATCCTTTGTACAAATAACTTCAATCTTATATATTCGATCAGCAAAAAATTGCAGATTCATTTGCATCTATAGTTCAAGAAAACTCCAAAAATAAACCCATATATGAGAAATTGGATGCTAGAGAACTCATCTTACTCATTGAAAATCCGCATATTCCTCGACAAGAAAATTCTGAAGAAGCATGGCGATTACTCCAAAAATACTTAACTACTAATGTTTATTTCACAGGAGAATCATACAAAACACGAACTTTTTATGAAAATATCTTGGTTCAGACATTCAGTGCAGATTTTGAGCACAGTCCGATGGGAGACACTTCCCCAGGTGTACATGGATACTCTAAGATAATTATTAAAAAATTTATTTCTATTGAAGAATGGGGAATTTCATCCATGACTAAAAAAACTATACCTATGGGGCCAATGGGACAGTCTCAGATAAATTTCACATATTGGAATTATATTAAGGCATTTTCTCAAGTTTTATATTATCATAACATTAAACACAAACATACTTGGTTTATAAAAATCTGTGCCAAGGTCTTTGATAAACCCGTTCCCAATTGGTTTGTACAATGGTGGACTTACCACGGACCTACCGTTAAAATATTACCTCCAGAATATTCTTCTCTTTATTATACATGGAAAAAATCCTCACCTTTCTTGACTGAATTATACCTTTCTGAACATATTTGTAAAATAGATACTATTGACCAAATGTATTTCTTTATAGAATTCTCTATCCCTTGGATTCATAGATGGTCGGTTGAAATAGGTTATACTAGCCAACAAATTCCTACTTTATACAGAGTCTTTTACTGCAATTTCTGAGACAAATTAACTCGTGAAGATCCACATACAAAACTCACATATGGACATGATCAACGAGAAAATATCATCAAGAAAATTGTTGAATATGAACAGACTCCTCAAAAATCTATTTTAGTTGAAGATAAAAGTCTCAATTATGTTTCCAGAAGAATATCAGCTCACGATGGGAATAAAATGGAGATGATAGAACAATACTTAACAGAAGGAGAAATAAATTACCCTAAATAGTGGATCAAAACTCAGATATATCAATGAAAAGTGATGAAGTAAACACGGAAGATATCACAGAATCCCAACCTCCAGAAGTGATGGGCGAAACAGAAGAAGTGATTGAAAAGGCTGCAACATTTATTAGAAAATGGAAAGGCAAAGACTAGGTGGGACCCAACAACTAAATTATTAAAAACTTTACTATGCACAGGGACCCACATATTACTATGCAAGATGCTTTTCTTTTCTATTTAAAGATACCTCATTCAGTTGTAAGAGGAGAAAGTTTTTCTTCCTATTTTCTATCTCTAAAATACTCTCTCTTCTCTCTAAGATCTTCCCTCTTGTACAATATATCTCGGAGATAAATAAGAAGGCAATAGCCATTGTTTGTTAATATTTTTAGGCCTTGTTTTCGGCTATTAAGGTACATATTACTTTCTTATTTGTGTGCATTTTAATACAACTTCTACCCTCGTCCAGCCGTGATTATGTCCGGCTAAAAGACTTCCTTTATCTATGTTGATGGTTTAACTTCGCTTACATATTAACTATGAAAGATCCAGACTCTATCAAAATGTAAAGAAATTTTTCTATAGATTCTTGACTTGGTTCCGAAATGGTGGTACAGTCGAGTTCAATACGCTAATGTTAGCTTTGTCTCTGTGACAACGTCTAGTAAGTTGTGCCTCTTTAGCCCGTTGTACTGATACGAAAAGGGCGACTTCTGCACAATTAGAACTTCTAGACACATGGGTTTAACATAAGGTTATTAAATCTCTGACAGACCCCTTGTTTGGATAAAAGATTCCATACAATCATTAAACTATTTGAAATTCTTTTATATTTCGGTTGGTGCTTTGGTTCGATTTTCCGACTTTGGCTTAATCCGATATTGTTACATGGTCTGGCAGGCTGAGCGGCATACCCCAGCCTAGTGATCCTGTTATTGGTATAATAATAATAATAATAATAATAATAATAATAATAATAATAATAATAATAATAATAATAATAATAATAATAATAATAAAAATAATAGTAATAATAATAATAATAATAATAAAGTACATGTGAAATCTTTCTTTCCTTTCTTTTTGGGGGCTTTAGAGAGCTCGACTATATTTGCTTTATTCTTCAATGATAAAAATGCATTGTTTGAGTTCGTTTATTTTCTCGCTTTGTTATCTTTTACTATTTATCTACTAATTCCTGTCTCTTTCTATGCATGAATCTCCTTCACCGAGTATATGGGACTCCAATCCTTGCATCCCTTCAGGAAAACCCATTCTCTAAAGTCGAAATTAGATCAATACAGTGCTGGTATATAGAATATATACATAAATATACAGCTGCAGGAAAAGAAAAATGGAAAAGAAAGATGATCATACATGGGGGGAAACAAAGTTTGTGTGTATGTGACTGAACCACGGTTATATATACACCAATATACACAAAAAATGCAATAATATAAACTGATATACATGTGGTATACATTGTAGGGAAATGGACTTAAAGTCCACAAAATTACAAGCCCAAAGCTGGACAGCCCACTAATGGGCCAACAAATGGCCCAACCCTAACTTTTATTTCTTATTCTCTTATGAATTGCCACTTATATACTTGTCTATTTGTATTAGCATTAATTTTACTTAATTAACCTAGTGATTTCCATGTTGTTGCCATTCCATTTATCTCGAATCCCTCTTCTATTTTATAATTTTTCTCCCGTAATTCATAAAAAAAAAAAACGAGCACTTTAGTCCAAAAAATGACATTTGTTTTGTTCATATGACCAATGGTTTGCTTGGGTTAAAAAATGATTTTTTTTTCCTTTTCAAACTCAAGAAGTAAATTTTCTTTCTCGTAAATTCTAACTTTTCATAATTGATAAAATATTTTCAACAAGATACTTTCTTAAGATTTTTGTAAAGGTATTATTTAGAACCAAATGATAATTTTAATGACAATACTAATAATAACATAATCATGCAATTCTTGTTTTCTAACAAAAACCAACTTATCTCCTTTTTAAATTCAAATACCGAATCTAGTTTAGATAGACTTTTATTTTTAAATTCAAGTAAACATGTCATAATTTCTCAAAAAAACGAATTACGAATTACGTAGAAATTTCTCAATTCGCATGTTCCTTGATTGCTTTCTCATTTCTATCAAAAATTAATATTTAATTAAATAGGGCATATTGTGATATTTTTTTCCTAATTCAAGTAGACTATTTCTCGTTTGAATAAACAAATGTCAATGTTAAATGAGTGAATAAATAATTTTAATATCAAACTTTTTTTTTTAAGTTAGTAAAAAATAAGTCTTTTGGTGAACCACTATAAAACGGACGCTCCTAAATGCCGTAAAAACCTTCTTAGGGCGTTAACTGAACCCTTATTCAGTTTCTCTAATTTCAAAGATTTATTTCTGTTTTAAAATTTTTGAAATCTCTTTAAAGTTTTTCTTGATGTTTTTGATAAAAATCAATTGACGACTCTGTAAAATATTTCAAAGCTATTTCAAAATTCTCTTGAATTTTATAAAATAGTTTGAACAGGTCAAAACCATTTTCTTTAAAATAAAATTAAAAAAAAAAAGATAAAACAAAAATGGCGACTCTGCTGGGGAATTATCTAGGTTCTAACCAAAAGAAATTTTCTAACTTGTTTTGGCTAATTATTACATGTTTATTCATTTAAATTTCATATAAACTGTCATTCCATTCATATTTCTTCCATTCGGGAAAATTGACACAGTCACACGTACACGTGAGGTGTGTTTCGCGCACCCGAAAACTTCTTTCAAATTCTAACGTATGAGCTGTGTGTCCGGATTTTTTCTGTAAGATCGCGTAGCCTTCTCACTCGAGTTGTCCACTCGGGAGCCTTGTGTCAAGTGAGCCAAGCTTAGAAGAACTTAAGATATAGCTTCCCTGGATATAAGCCATGCATGCATAAGCATTAGGTGGTTTGACCCATTATGTCATTCCACGAATTTAGAAAATGCCCTCATATCAAAAGGGTTCATGACCCAATATCGATCCTCATATTATGTGCAGAGATAATGATAAATGGATTCAAGTCGAAATTTGACCAAATTGAGCTTAAAAAATGCTAAACTCGAGTAATGTCATTAATTAAAGATTGAATCAATTTATCTAAATCTCAATCAATATTTGACGTTTAGGCTCACCCTTGACTCAAAAGGGTCACCCAATTAAGAAGCGTTTGTTGTCCTATTGTTATGTTATATAACTGTCTTACGTGATATAACTATTTTATGTACTTATGTGTGTTGTTGAATCAAAGGTGAATTGATCTACTCTTCTATAAGGTTTTAGAAACCCTCTAGGCAGAAATGTACACTTACTATCCAAAGTCCGCCCAAAATATTCCAGGTCTCTAAGTCAAAAAGTCCTCAACCATTATCGTTGATTTGAACTATGTATGGCCTGATTTCTCCTTTGTGAGATATGTAGGAAGCCTTTTGGCCCGACCTTTATCCTTTAAAATCATTGTATCTCATTTTTGCGAGGAAAGTTGCATAAGTCCAAAATCAGTAGAGTTGGCAAACATTTTGCTAAGACCCATTTATCCAAAAATCGATGGACAAAGTCCTGCCCGTTAATTTCTTTTGAGTCAATACCCATCCGTGGATCAATTTGCCTAAGATGAAATCAACTTCATGTGCTTACTTTATGTCAGATATCTTGCATTACTTGCCACTAATGGAATCTAACATATTTTCCTTTTGAGTTGTTTTTACTTTAACAGGTAATCAAGTAAGTAGAAATTGATCTGTATTGACAAAAGTTGGTTGAACATCAATACTCCCAAGACAGATAAACATTCCTTCCTTGATTTTCGTTTAGTTGCTAAAGAGGAAGGAATGGCTGGTAATAGTGATAAAAAGGAAAGGAAATTACTTTCGCTTTACCAGTCATTTCTTATATCTATAAGGCTTACAAGCGATGGTCTCGAGGATGGAATAGGAAACTTGTTCGAGGAGTGGGATGCTATTATAGAAGATTATCCTGAGAAGATCAAGATCAAGAAAGATGAATTAGGGAAAAGATGTCAAACTGGACTTCCACTCCAATCATGACTCCACAATTGATGTGGTAGATGAAAGGACGAAATTCATCTTTTTCAAAATCGGTGGTGGTCCGAATGAGGCTCAAGACCCATCTTTTAAGTTTTGTTTACTTTATTTTCACTTTTTATGCTTTTCAAAAGGCTCAGACCTACACTAGTGAGGATCATAGTCATTGTCTGTAATATTCTAAATTTTAATAAAAGTCTCCCTTATTACAAAATATTTTTACTTATTTTGGTGCACTTTATGATCACTATAATCTAACTTATGATTTTAGTAATAATTTAAAACCTGCCAATGTCATGCCATGTCAAGAGCTAAACGAAAAAATCGAAGTAAAATGATAATAAATGAGAGAACTCTAATGAAGAGACAATGGCCCCAAACGATTAACAGAGGAACTAAAAGATTTTAAAGATCGAGAAAAACCCAACCTAGAGGAAATCAAGATAGTTAATCTAAGTGATGATGGAAAAGTCAAAGAAACTAGGATCAACGTTTATCTTTCAGAAGCACAGAAAAGAGAACTCGCCGGGTTGCTTAAAGAATACATTGATATATTTGCTTGGTCCTATGATGAAATGCCAGGATTGTGTATAGATATTGTATCGCACAAGTTGGGAATTGATCCTGGATTCAATCCTGTGAAGCAAAAGTTGCGGAAATTTAAGCCAGATCTGAGTTTGAAAATTAAGAAATAAGTCACTAAGAAGATCCAAGCCAACGTAGTTGAGGTCACAAAATATCCAACATGGCTAGCCAATATTGTTAAATGTCAGGATTTGTGTCGCTTATAGGGACTTGAACAAAGCCAGTCCTAAAGACAACTTTCCATTACCCAACATCTATATTCTCAATGACAATTGTGCGTGGTATGAAATACAGTCATTTTTGGAATGCTTTATCGGGTATCATCAAATACTGATGGACGAAGAAGATGCAGAGAAAACTATCTTCATCACACCCTGAGGCGTTTATCACTATAGGGTGATGCTATTTGATCTCAAGAATGTTGGTGCTACGTATATGAGAGAAACGACAACCATATTTCATGATATGATCCATAAAGAGATTGAAGTGTATAAGGACGGTGTGATCATCAAATCTCGCAAGAGCTCGGACCACTTGGCTCATTTGGGGAAGTTCTTTGATCGGTTGCATAAGTACAATCTAAAGTTGAATCCTGCTAAGTTTGCTTTTGGGGTACCGGCCGGGAAGCTGTTGGGTGTCATAGTTAGTAGAAGGGGCATCGAGCTCGACCCTTCAAAAATTAAGGCGATCCAAGAACCGTCTCCTCCGAGGATGAAGAAGAAAGTCATGAGTTTCTTAGGGAGATTAAACTATATTAGTAGGTTCATATCCCAATCAACAGTTATTTGCAAACCGATCCTCAAGATGTTAAATAAAGATGCGACGAGTAAATGGACTGAGGAATGCCAGAGAGCTTTTGATAAGATAAAGGATTATTTATCTAGTCCACCAGTATTATTTCCTCCAAGAGAAGTATGCCCTCTATTATTTTATTTATCGGTTTCTGATAATGCATTTGGATATGTCTTAGGGCAACATGATGAAATGGGAAAGAAGAAAAGGGCAATTTATTGCTTGAGTAAGAAGTTCACTCCATATGAGGCTCGTTACACACTATTAGAAAGAACGTGTTGTGCATTGACTTGGGTGGCAAGAATTTGAGGCATTACCTGACGTTATATACACGTATCTCATTTCCAGAATGGATCCTTTGAAGTACATATTCCAAAAGGCCATGCCTACGGGAAAATTGGCTAAATGGCAAATGCTATTGCGTGAGTTCAACATTGTATACATGTCTCAAAAGACGATCAAAGGGAAGGCCTTTGCAGATCATCTGGCAGAGAATCCAACTGATGAAGAGTATGAGCCACTCCAAACTTATTTCCCAGATGAAGAGGTACTGTTCGTAAGGAAAGACATTGTCGGAATGTACCCGGGTTGGAGATTGTTCTTAGATAGGGCGATTAATTTCAAGGATTAAAGAATTGGGGAAGTCTTAATATCAGAAATTGGTCAACACTATCCGGTTACTGCCAAACTTCACTTTCCATGCTCCAATAATATGGCTGAATACGAGGCTTGTATTCTCGATCTCAGACTGGCTATTGATATGAACGTTCGGGAGCTACTAATCATTGGAGATTCTGATCTATTAGTTCACCAGGTTCAGGGTGAATGGGCCATAAAAAACCCCAAAATCACGCCATACGTAGAATTGGTACATGAGTTATGTAGAAGATTCAAGGAAGTGGAATTCAAGCATGTTCTAAGAATACAAAATAAGTTCGCCGATGCTTTGGCCACTATATCCTCCATGATTCAACATCTGGATCAAAGTTACATTGATCCATTGGAAATAAGTGTGAAACAGAAACTTACATATTGTGCACAAATTAAGGTAGAACCAGATGGAAAGTCATGGTACTTTGACATCAAGAGGTATTTAGAAGCTGGGGCGTATCCCGAAGATGCAACCGTTGATTAAAAGAAAACAATCCTTCGGATGACCAACAATTTCTTTATAAATTGGGAAGTCCTTTATAGGAGGACCCTAGATTTGGGATTTTTGCAATATGTAGATTCTGTTGAAGCTACAAAATTACTTGAAGAAGTTCACGCCAGAATGTGTGGACCTCATATGAACGGGTTTACTCTAGATAAGAAGATCCAGAGAGTCGGCTACTTCTGGATGACTATGGAAAATGACTGTAGCAAGTTTGTCCAAAAATGTCATAAGTGCCAAATACACGGATATCTGATCCGAGTGCCCCTACACAACCTTAATATTATGAGCTCGCCCTGGCCGTTTGTAGCTTGGGGCATGGATTTCATCGGTCCGATTGAGCAACCAACTTATAATGAACATAGATTCATTTTAGTTTCTATCGATTACTTTACCACGTGGGTAGAAGCTACCTCATACAAGGCGGTAACCAAGAAGGTAGTAGCAGATTTTTTCTAGAACAACTTGATTTGCCGATTTGGGATACCCGAGTCAATCATCATGGACAATGGAGCAAACTAGAACAGTCATTTAATGAAAGAGATGTGTGAATAGTTCAAGATCACTTATCAAAATTCAACCACATATCGCCCTTAAATGAATGGAGCAGTAGAAGCTGCCAACAAGAACATCAAGAAGATCTTACGAAAAATGGTTGATAGTCACCAATCGTGGCACGACATGCTGCCTTATACCTTGCTGGGATATCGCACGACAGTCAGAACTTCGACTGGGAAAACTCCTTATGTGTTAGTCTATGGGACAAAAATGGTAATACCCACTGAAGTTGAAATACCATCTTTAAGAATCATCCAAGAGGAAGGATTAAGTAATGAACAATAGGTCCGCGCCCGCCATTAGTAACTTGTGATGATCGATGAAAAAAGAATAAGCGTCGTATTCCATGGTCAATTATATCAACAACGAATGATTCGTTCTTTAAATAAACGAGTAAGAGCTTGTACGTTTGAAGCTGGACAATTGGTGCTCAAATGAATATTTCCTCACCAAGAAGAGTATAAGGGAAAGTTATCTCTAAATTTGCAGGGGCCGTATGTAGTCTTCAAAGTGTTATCAAGAGGAGCCTAGATTTTTTCTAAAATAGATGGCCAAATGTGGACCAAGCCAACCAATTCTGATGCAGTAAAGAGATACTATGTTTGATGTGGGGTTTCTTCGTACTCATTTCCTTGTAATTGTTTTCTCATCTGTAATCGTTTTACACTTTGTAGTAGCTTTATAATCCCCTTTCCTTTGATGTATTAAATACGTTTGGCCTAAATTTCCGAGAAGAGGATACGTAGGCGACCTATATCGGCTTCGATCAACCATTTAGAAAATTTTATCTATATTATCTATGAACTACATTTGACCTGAATTCCCAAGAAGAGGATACATAAGCGGCCTATGTTAGATTCGATCAACCCCTTAGAAAATTTTATCTATATTATCTTGAACTACGTGATGACCTGAATTTCCAAGAACGGGATACGTAGGCGGCCTTGTAGGCTTCGGTCACCCTTTTAACTATATTTTTATTCTCTTCTGCGTTGTGGGAACTATGTTTGACCGAATTCCTGTTCAATGGGATACGTAGGTGACATAACGGCTCGGTCATATCAACCCAGGAAATGAAAACTGGGGCAGAATTTTTGAGAAGGAACCTCAAAAATTCAAAAAAATAAGATCATCATCTTGCAACCCAAATTGAATTTTGAGAGATATATCAATAACCGGGGTAGAAATTTTGAGGCAGACCTCAAAAAGTCCACCATATTATGCTAAAGAGTTCAAAGATGACAACAAAGATTTTTGTGCCGAGAGAGTAGAGTCGTCTTCATAGACCTTTAGCTCCAAAGGCTCAGCGCCTCAAACCAAGAATGTTCATTAAAGCTCGTATATAACATGACTTATTTGACAGAGACTCCTCCCAATCTTATAAAAAGATTTTGAAAATCCAATTATTTGTAAAAGTACTTAGTCTAAACTAATTTATGCTATGATTTCGCCTTACACCCACCAACTCGGGAAGTTGAAGTAGGAGTCAAAAAATGACAAACACGTAAAAAAGATAAGAACTCGATGATTGCGATGACAGGAGTTGAAGATCGAGGAAGTCAACACAAATCAATTTTACCAAAAACTAACAATTTTTCTGTGGATGCAAGTTATCCTGAAGCCAACAAAAACCAATAAAAGCGCTGATTATTTGCTATATTCCTTTGGTTTAAGAGAATACAAGAAAACCAAACATCCCAAGGGCGACAAGAAAGAGCCAGGATGGTCAGGAGCTGAAAATGGCCGAGTTTCCCAAAACTAACAGGTTTTCTATGGTTGCAGGTATCATCAAACGTGGAAAGAAAAATGATGACTTACTCATATCCCCAGCAAATCAAGGATGGATGTTTGAAATGGTACATGCAGAAGGTCCAATATGCTAGTGGAATGGTCAAGGTGATGTTTTCTACAATCGTTGCACAGTTATTTGCATTCCTCTTCATCTTTATACTACATCATATCATGCCGAGAGGGCCATGACAAAAGGGCCATGCCGAGAGGGCCATGCAGAAAGGATCGTACTGAGAGGGCCATGCCAAAAGGGCTATGCCGAGAGGGCCATGCCGAAAGGGCCATTCCAAGAGGACCATGGCTTAAGGGTCATGTCCTGAAAATCATATTGCCTTATCCGACTAGTTTTGAAGAGACAACAATCCAAGGGCATCTCCATATTGCATATGATGCCCATGATTGATTCAAAGTTTTCTATATCCGTCATTCATACAAAGACGAAAGAGTCTATTATTGAAGAATATTCTGAAGTATTTTCATATATATCCGGTAGTTATGCGAAGACAAAAGAGTCTATCATTGAAGGATATTCTAAAGCATTCATATCTGATCAAACCATGCAAAGGCAAAGTAGACTGCATTAAGAGACATTCATCAGCTTCAAGTACATCAATTACCAAAGATTTAATGGCATTTACAATTGGATCACAAGAAGCATATGGTACGAATGATGTCTATAAGTCGCTATCCAAAGACGCACGACGTACGAGATTTTTGAAAATTGAAATCCGAAGGCCATCTATAAGTCAGATTATTTGAAATAAGATAGTGTGTAAGATTATCCAGGAGTTGATAGGCCATGGGTTATCCATAAGCCGCAACAATATCCCAGCAGGATAGTGTGCAAGGTTACTCAAAGATTGGCAGTTTAAAAGTTATCCATAAGCCACAACTAAATCCTTACCGAAAAATATGCAGGATTATCAAAATTGATAGGCCAAGAGTTCTCAATAATCCGCGTCATATCCAAGATTAATTATGTGCTGGATTATGTAAAGGCCACCAATTTGAGAGATATCTATTAGCCATATTATATTCAAGGTCGGATAATGTGGAAGAATACCTGAGAGCTAGCAATTGGAGGGATATCTATAAGTCATCTCTTATCCAAGGTCGGATAATGTACAAGATTACTTAAAATATAGCAACTCAAAGGATATCTGTAAGTTACCTCATGTACAATATCAAATGATGTGAGAGATTACCCAAAGACTGATAATTTGAGGGATATCTATAATTCGTATCAATATAAAAGATGCGCAAGACTCTCCGAGGTCATATACAAAAAGTATTATAGGTGACCAAAAGGATTACCATATCAGCATAAGATTGCGCGGATGCAGGGACCGTTCTACACCAAGTGTCGTCAGTATCTAAGAAGGCCACCCAACTTTGAAGAAAATTTTAAAACAACTATTTTGTCCAACAACCAAGAAAGTTGTTGTGTCGGCTGTCATAAGAATTATTGCCCTCCAAATAGATACATAAGAGGATGACGTCTTTTCCAGGTAGCAACTCATACAGAGGTATAAAAATTATATACCCCTTAGTGCATTATATTTTTTTCAAATGTTGTCGAGATCATCCGAAAATGATGAAAATCTCAAACCAAAATCACAGGTGCGGATGACTCCAAAAAGGACGCAGCACAACGTGGAACTTTTTCTTAGCAGCGAACTGGGACATAGTCCAAAGTGGAATATCAAACTCTTTGAACGCGAGCTAAAAGATGACTTTCACCACCATCAAAACACATCCCTATCAGAAGGCATATGGGTGTTTCGGGATTTTGGTTTCAGTTTCATTTTGGGAGTATTTTTAAACTTGTATCAAGGGTAACCTTCTCTTTCTTTCAAATCCGGGTGACAACATACTTAGAGTTTTGGAAATTATGTCTAGGTAAATTCTTTCCTATGGATATGAAGGATCCCACACTCATGGTTAAGAGGTTACAAGCCTCTTTTCCACAACTGAATCAACTTGTCACTCCTCCCGAGCCAAAGGTTGTCTTATCATAAAGGACTACCTTTTTCACCGATCGAGTCAAACTACAAACACTTTGATTCCCTGAGTCTTAGGGATATGTAGACTGAGATCCATTTGGAAAACTCGACTGCATTCCAATCCTCCCCCCAATCCGCTTAATTTCCAACTTCCTGGTTTCACTAAAATTTGGAAATTAGGATAGTTTGTGAATTCTTTGAAAATTGTGCTTAAAATCAAGCATTATGAACAACAGGTGTCCTGAGTTCTCATGTTACCTAAGATATGTAGGAATCCCGATACCGGGGTTCAGCCATAACTCCATGAAACTCGTGTGAAAATCCCTCTTTTAAAAATAAATTTATGGCCGGACAAAAATCAGAAACGTTAAACTCCCTTTGCTAGGGTTACTTGCATCCACCCTACCTAAAGGGAGGGGACAGTTGTTGACACCTAATTTTTGCCCTCCACCACTTAGTTTAATCCTGAGTGTCTTTGCTTTTAAATAAAATTATAATATTTATTTTATTCGGATAAAAAATTTTCCAAGTATTTACCTTGGTGATTTTGTCATTTTAAATAGCGATTATATTTTTTCATAGCCATATATATGAGACTGCATAATTTCGTTACTTATATAATCAATTTACAAAAATTTGATTTTAATCAAGTATTATCTCTAAAATTGATTAAATGATTAAAATTTTGATTTGAATATAAATTAGTCTAAAATTTAATTTATTTGGAAAAATATTTATTTGATTTTATTGAATCAAGAAACTCGGGATTGAGTTGGTCATTAATCCATTTCAAATGTTGTTTAATTTAGTCAATTTATCAAATTGAACCTTAGTTGAGATCAATTCGGTCATAATTGCAATGCAATTGGTCAAACTGAATTTCAATTGGGTTAAAATTTAATACAATTGTCTAATTTTTTCATTAGTCGGCTATTTATTAAATAGCCAAAATCCTTAAATCCTAATTCTATCCAATAATTTTTAATATCCCTCCAACCCATTACTTATTTTAAATTAAACCAACCCACTCCAACCAATAGCCTAACATGACAGCTCCACCGTCCCAAGCCCAACACAACAGCCACCAGCCAACGACCCAACATCAACAACAAATCAGCACCTACCCAATCTAAGCCCAAATCATACCCGGCCCAAACCCTCACTTTCCCCACTTTATTCCATTACAACAACCAAAAACAACACATGAACAACATCAGTTAACAATGAAAACACCAACAAATAGCAAAACCCAATTTCAAATTCGACCCGATCCGATAACCCGATACAAAAAAACAGTCTTCATAATCCAAACAAACACGAATGATATCCACAACAGCAACAACAGCTGCACATAACAGCGAACAACCATCACAACACACCAACATTCGACAAACAACGTACAACTTCAACAAATAATGACAACACACAACGGTAAAAAGCAGTACAACAACAACAATCTTTCGTGCCATCTTTTACCAAATTTCAAATTTCAAAATACTTTTTGAAATTCCTAAAATAAACCTCAGTTTTCCTACAAAAATCAGTATCAAATCTCCTATAAATACCTACCTATGTAGAGAGAAAAAGAGAGGATTATTTGGGGAAAATTGGAGATTCGAGGGAGAAGTGGTCCTCTAATCCCTACGTAACCAAAGAATTCCAGAAGAAACTCTATCAAAAAATCTATTTCAACTCCGGTGAGTCAATATTGAAACTTGTAATGACCCAAAGTTGTTGTGTCTGCAGGCGCCAATTGAATAATTATGAAAAAAATGGGGTTAGCAGATATTTTACGAGGAATGATGGAGATAATAATAAAACAATGGTGGATATTAGCACAATTATTTGGCAGCCAGCTCAGCACCAACTCAACCAATTTTATAAATAGCCTTAACAGAAATTGGGATAGGCATTTACGAATTTGACCAGAATTCTCCTTGTCTAATCTTCTAGAACCTTCTTCTTTCTCTTCTACTCTATCGTCTCCTTCATTACTTCATTCTAAGCTTTACTACATGTATCCATAGTTGAAGTTGCAGATTCATAGTGAAGTATAGCTTAGTGTTTTCTTATTCGTTGATTGTAATCGTTGGTCGTTATCAATAAACTCCATTCTATTATAAATTTGAATTCACAATTCCAATTTAGTTAGTTACATTATAAGTGGTATCAGAGAAACGAACCTATCTTGACTGTGGGTAGTAATTCGTAGAAGATGTTTGTAAAATTATTGCTCTTGGTTGAACAAAATAATGCAAATAGAATGACCCTAATAGATGGAATATCGGGTATAGTTGTGGATGTTAAACAATTGCAGAGGTGGTGTGAGGATTGCATATGTAGCGTTGACTGCCAATGCAACTCTTGCGTCCATGGGTGTGTAGCCAGTGTTGATTGCCAATGCTTCTTTTGTCTTGAAGTCTGTTTGAGGGAAATGAATGAAGAGGACAACCAAGCTGAGGTGGTTTCAGATGACCATGAAATGGCTGAACTGCTGAGGACTGGAAATAGCAGTAAAATTGATTCAAAATATAATGCAAACCAGATGTTCGACGAATGTCCTTAGTGGTTCAAATCTGAAGTTCTAGTTGAACTCCACTCCATCCCCAATACGACCACCACGAAGACCATGATCGTGAACTTACATCTGAATTTACGACTTCATGTTCTTGTTGTTGAGGATACAATACCGAAATTGATGGGTTGCAATGATCTGTCCAATGCTTCTAGTATCCTGACCCACCTTGAGTCTGCACCTTGGTTAATTTCAATTGAGGTACTTATATTAAAAAATGTGGGACATAAGCTTGCCTTGAAGCTTGGTGACAAGCTATTCGATATGAAGCTGAAGAGGGATAATTTTGTAGAAGTTTGTGGTCCTCATACAACTTTTGGTCTCCCACATGCTTTGGCTTTATACATTTGTTATTGGGTTGATACTGGGAAAGTTTTCTTGGCTTTCCTTGATAGGGTAAAGTCAGTTTCTATGAAATCAGGAGATTGGGACGAGAATGAATCAACAGTAATTGAAACTGAAGGTGCTGAAGTTTCTGAACCAAGGGATAAACCTAGTGAGGATGTATGTCTCACAAAAAAGTGCAGTGAGGGGACTGATGGTATCATAGTTGAGGCATGGGAGAATACCACCAAAATTATTTCTATTGAAGTCACAATAGAGCAGTCAGAAAATACAAAGCAAGAGGGAAATATAGATGTGGAGGCATCGTCCAAGTTCCTGACACCTTTACAAAATTAAAATATGGCAGAAATAAAGGTTATCATGTCTACTATAAAAATTAAAATACCAGGTAGTGGCATGCTGAAGATTGCAATTTTTAGAAAAATGGGAAGTGGAATTCTTCAACTAACTGTTGCAATAACATTATGTTTTTATCTTGGAGGTTCTAACAGATTCATAGTAAAATATGTAGTTGTTTTACATGGCTATGGATTTCATGATAGAGGAATTCTGAATGGAAAAATATTCTGTGTGGGTGGGGAGTTTAGGAAGGAAATTCAGCTTGTCCTTGAAAATTTGATAATTGCATTGCCCCTAGTGAATACAACAAACATTGGTGATGTGGGAAGCTTAACTGCTATATTCTTATTAGCTGGTGTAGTTGTCGCACAGGAAACTATTATTATTGAAGGTTATGGAACTTCTGTAATGTGCGCTCCTACTCTAATTTTGTTGCATAATCCCATGGTCTCGAGGGTTACTGTGTATATTTTTCTGTGTATATCCCAAAATTTTAAGGCAATGCTGATTGTAAACATGGATCACAAGGTTGTGTTATATAACCAAATTGTTAGACTGATGCAACATAATGTCGCAAGGACAAGGAGAGTTCATATGATGCATAATTTCTTACCATTGTTGTTTGATCCTGGTGGAACACTCCTAAAATATCATGCCAGATCTACTGTTTTTGATGCATCTAGTTTGAGCTATAAAGACCTTATTAAGTTCAGATTTATGTTGTTAGATGCTGGTGCTCAAAACCAGTCACTAAGTTATGTCACGATGAGGGAATTTGAGATGTTGTGTCAGTTAAAGAAATTGACTGGATCAAATATTGCTGCAATCTGCGAGGGAGTCAGAAAATGCATTTTGGTGCTACTCAAGCAGGTTACTAACACCTTTCCGCAGCTTATAATATCTATTGAGAAGCATTGTTATGGTGGTAAAGCTGATACTGGAGGCAAGAAAGCAAAAGTTGTAGGCATGAATACTAGTGTTGTCTTAAAAATTGATGTTGAGTTTTGGAGGGAGCGCAAAAGAGATTTAATTGGGAATGCTAGAGCTTTGGGAAGATCAAAAATTGCTTGTGATAGGGCTAAGAGAACTTTACATTCTACTGCTCAAACCACTGTTGAAGTGGATTCCTTATTTAAGGGAATAGAATCTTATGCTGTTATTACTCGAGCTCAATTTGAGGAGTTCTGCATGAGCATGTTGTTTAAGAGTATGGAACCTGTGGGGAAGTGTTTGAATGAGGACAAGGTAGATAATGTTCACATGCAGGAAATGGTTATCGTTAGCAGATCATTTAGACTCTAAGAAATTCAACATATCTTGAAGGATTACATCGATGAGAAGAAGCTCTACCCAAGTATAAATCTAGATGATGATACGACTTGTGGTGCAGCAGTTCTAGACACAATTCTGATTGGTAATGGAGATGAAAATGTTCAAGAATTGCTAGTGGTTGATGTCACCCTATTAGAGCTTGATGTTGAGACTGTTGGCAGGACATAATTGTGTTGATTTTCAGAAGTGCTATAATTTCAGCGAAGGAAGAGCAAATTTTCCCAACATCATCAGCTTGAAAATGCTCCAATTGAAGAGCTCATTCATTTGAATTACTGTAATTGGCACTGGCCAATTTGTGGGTGTTCAGTTCTCCCTGTTGCAGACTAGTAAGAACCAACCATTATCATGGTCGAATGCATCATCCTTGACCTTGAGGACAAGGTCAATTTCAAGCGGGAAAGATTGTAATGACCCAAAGTTGTTATGTCTGCATGCGCCAATTGAATAATCGTGAAAAAAAGATAAATGGGGTCAGCAGATATTTTACAAGGAACGGTGGAGATAATAATAAAACAACGGTGGAGATTAGCCCAATTATTAAGGCAGCCAGCTCAGCACAATCTCAACCAATTCTATAAATAGCCTTAACAGAAATTGGGATAAGCAGTTATGAATTTGACCAGAATTCTCCTTGTCTAATCTTCTAGAACCTTCTTCTTTCTCTTCTACTCTATCTTCTCCTTCATTACTTCATTCTAAGCTTTACTACATGTATCCATGGTGGAAGTTGCAGATTCATAGTGAAGTATAGCTTAGTGTTTTCTTATTCGTTGATTGTAATCGTTGGTTATTATCAATAAACTCCGTTCCATTATAAATTCGAATTCACAATTCCAATTGAGTTAGTTACATTACAAAACTCCGGTGGTGGAGGTTACATCACGATAAGTTCGTTGTCCTAAGGTCGCTGCCTAGAAACAGGTGAATACCATAGCTCTTCGCACTTTTCCCTTTTGTTTTGTGTTCGGGTGTTATAGTGTGGACTTCTGTCGATGATTTGAATATCCACCATTGTTGGGAAACTATTTTGAATAACGGGAGTTGGGTAAAGATTTCGTCTTTAGTATCGGTTCCTCTAAATTGTGATGGTTTTTAGTTGAAATTTTATCATTACAGTGAAATTTTGGGGTTGAAAGTGAACTGTTTTTGTTTGTTTAACTTGATGCTCTCTATTGTTAAGAAATAATGTAGGAATGGATGGGCTCTGATGAAATCCAAAATAAACCTTTCGATCCGATTGTTATACCTCGTTTTCAGTTTTAAACGCCATAATACTCCTTCAAATTAGTGTATAGACTAAGTTATAGTTAGCAGACGACTCACTTTATTGTTTGATAGATGTATAGTTAAACATTTTTTTTCGTTTAGTGTTAATTTAAGTTCTCCCATGACAATAATAATAATAATAATAATAATAATAATAATGATAATAATAATAATAATAATAATAATGATAATAATAATAATAATAATAATAATAATAATAAAATAATCATGCAATTCTTGTTTTCTATGAAAAACCAACTTATCTCCTTTTTAAATTCAAATATCCAATCTAGTTTAGATAGGCTTATTTTTAAATTCAAGTAAATATGTCATAATTTCTATAAAAAATAAATTATGAATTAAGAAGAAATTTTCCAATTAGCATGTTCCTTGATTGTTTTCTCATTTCTCTCAAAAATTAATATTTAATTAACTATGATATATTGTACATTTTCCCCTAATTCAAGTAGACTATTTCTTGTTTGAATAAACAAATGTCATTGTTAAATGAGTGAATAAATAATTTTTATATCAAACTTTTCAAAGTTAGTCATTTTTAAGTTAGTAAAAAATAAGTCTTTTGGTGAACCGTTTAAAAACGGACGCTCCTAACTGCCGTAAAAAACTTCTTAGGGCATTAACTGGACCCTTACTCAGTTTCTCTAATTTCGAAGATTTATTTCTATTTTTAAATCTTTGAAATCTCTTTAAAGTTTTTCTTGATGTTTTTGATAAAAATCAAGTGGCGACTCTGTAAAATCTTTCAAAGCTATTTCGAAATTCTCTTGAATTTTATAAAATAGTTTGAAAAGGTCAAAATTATTTCTATAAAATAAAATCCGAAAAAAAAGATAAAACACCATTAACTTGGGTAAAACAACTCCCTTTGCTCATTAAATCAAATCATCATGTTTCAATAACCTCTTTACATCATGCAATTGTTCCAAAAGTAGTTCATTGCAACTATACCCATACGCAAAACCATTTACACAAAAATTGGGTTGGGGTTATTACCAATTCAATTGTCAATATTCACAAAATTTGAGGAAATCACAATCCCCTAATTTATTCGCCATGCCCATGCACCCCACAAGTTTAAAACTATATATCAAGCATGAACAATACATATTACATCATGGGATGATAATTTAAGAAATATTTATTCCAAAACCCTCAACCCAAATAAAAAATCACATTCAAATTCATATAATTAAACTATTTAAAACACATGTTTTTCATGAAATAAGACTTGGGAAAAACTAGCATCTTGAAAGTATCACAATTATAGAGAGGAATCACCCTTAAGAGCTCTAATTGATCAACTTCTTGAAAACCCTAAGTATCTTGACGTTGGAGAATTTAGAGAGTTTGAGAAAGTGTTTATGTTTGATACAGATTGGAAATAATGGCCCCAAGGTGTTATATGTACGTGGGGTCTAAGTGGTTAAAGAAAAAATATCCAAAGTGCCCTTATCTAAAAGCTGAAAATTTGTCATCAGTGACTGCTGGTCATTATACGATTCGTAAGGACACATTACGACTCGTCGTAGTCTATACAGTAACTGAAGAACCCTTCTTTGGTGATCCTATGATTCACACTATACGACTCGCCAGGTGACCCTACGGCTCGTAGAGTCCAAGTCGTAGTCAAGACAGCAACATTTGGGGCACACACTGGTTTGCCTACGGATGGGACCATACGACTCATTTAGAGTCATTAAGACTCATTGGGAGACACTCATAATTAGGACAGTAACTGAGGCTGCCTTCATTGTACACCCTACGATTGGGGTCTTATAACCCTTAATGACACGTTACGACTCGTAAGGAGAATCGTAGTCTGGACAGTGAGTTTAAAATTCAAAAATTCTTCCAAGACCAAAAATTCAGGGTGTCACACTATATATACCTCTACTGTTGTCATTGAATAAGGTTGGAGAGAGGTCAGATAGCGAAAACCTCAAAAAATGTGCGATTTTGCTATCCAAAAAAGAATTTTGGTGCCAAGAAATTCGATAAGACTCATTTGAGCTTGAATTTCTAGGCTAAGAATCCAAGTTCATTTTGGTGGTGGTGAAGGAATAATCTGACGAAGAGCTCATAGTTTCGATTTGTTGCCCAGAAACTGGTGATTCCCCTATTCCTTTTCCCAGCGGTTATATTTTGTTTCTGTGTAAACAACTTCATAAGTTAAGCCTGAATTTCTCTACTTTATTTGTTCGACTTTTATCTATTTTGTGCATATTGGTGATGATTATCTTAAAGAAGTGAGATTTGCTTATTTTCTTGTTATGATGATGTGAATATGAGCAGTTTGAAAGATGTTGAAATTTCAATCGTTAAGTGTGTTTGTTTTGGTCTATTTTCAATGTTTGTTTTGTACATTTTCAAACTCTTTCCCTCCATGGTCTATAATGATGTCCTGATAACCTGATTTTTGGGGTAGAATTAGAAGTTTTATTGCCCCTCAAAATATGTCGTTTTGATCTTCCTAGCGAGATTAATAAGCGGTGCTTGAATATGTTGTGATGCTGTCTAAAACATGACTAGTGATCCATGGAACTATTTGTAGCTCTGTGCAAAAATATGTAATTGGAAATTGGATATATTTTGAAAAATTGACATCTTTGGTTTCTTCTTTTTTTATTATTGTTATGATGATATTTTCATTAAATTAAGAAGACAAACTCACATTCATGTCTTCTTTGCCTATTGTTCTGAATTTTCATCTCAAAGGGACATCAAATCATTACTATGTATGGTCTTTTCCAAATTTTTAGAGTGAAGCATGATTAGTGTAATACCCCGTACTTTTTTCTAGCTCAATTTAGCTCCTAAAATGTCAAGGGTTAGCTTCAAAGATAAATAACCTTTGATACATATAGAATTTTCTAGTTCTAGACCCTCCAGTGTGTAGGAAATTGAATTAGCTTTCCAACAATACGAATTTCGCCTAAATTCGATACTCGATTGAGAAGTTATGACATTTTTAGTAAAATAGTATGTCGTTTAGGTAAGCACCGCATCGCGGTGAAGGAGAAATTCACAATTGTCAAAATCCAGTGGACCACCGCGATTGGACCATGCCGCGTTGAAGTCCCAGGTCCCGTTCGTCAATTTTCAGTGGCATACCGCGATGGCCCCGCGTCGCAGTGATGGATAAATGGGTCTCGTCCCTTTTCCAGTGGCCCAACGCGATTTCACCGCATCGCGTTGATGGGCCAAACGACAGTCATTCCTTTTCCAGTGAGCCACCGAGATAGTGGCGCATCGCGGTGGCATTTGAAATTAGGATTTCCAGTTTTTTCGAGATAAATTTTAAAAGGGTAATTTGGTCTTTTTCCAAGTCCCAAATCGTGTAAAACACAAGATTAAGCCTATTCTAAGCATTTTATACACATTATTCATCAATTCTCTCTCAAAGAAAATCCTAGAGCTTGAAACTTAATCTCCAAGAAATCCAATTTCCTCAATTATTTTTCCAAGATAACTTAAAATTAAGGATTTCCAATTCAAAAACTTCAAGAATTCATCTTCAAACGCACAATAGGAATCCAAAATTAAGTGTTCTAATCAATTTCATCAATTAAGGTATGTGGAGTTTATGAACAAGGATAATCCTTTTATCCTTGTGCCCAAAATTAGTATTTAATTATAAATTTACATGATTTTATATGAATATACGTGAGTTTCAAATTAGGGTTCATACCCATTATTGTTATTTGCAAGATTATGAGATTTCAAGTGATTTAGAAGTTGAATTGGATGTCTATTTTCATATTTTCATATGTATTGCAGTAGATTCCAGATTTTGAGTTGAATTATCAATATTTACATTATCAAGCATGAACATTATGATGTTTTAACATGAATTTGATGCATGGGTCATTAGGCCCTAATTGGATATTGCTATTTCAAGCACCCTATTACTAGATTATTTTCAGAATTTTGATAAAGTCTTGATCTTTTGATCTCAGCTTAGATATATAATCCACCTTACAGTTTTAGATTACAGTTTAACTTAGCAATTATACAGTTGGTTTTTGTAATAAACCATTATACTAGATTTTAAAGTGGATTTCCAACAGAATGAGCATATAGATTAAAGGGAGTAGTATTTGGCATCGAGTTGGGTATGATCTCATGCCCCAGAACACGAGCCAACGTAGGATTAGATTATTCCCATTTCTATATGGATGACAGATACAGATGTGATAACTTAGATTAGATTATACTCCTTGGGAAGAGTATGACACCTCTCCCCAACGTGAGGTTTTCCCATAAGGGAACTAGACGTTAGACTCCATGATAGCTCACATGGTTTATGTCGGTTAGAAGAACCTCCCTGCAGAAAAGAGTAACCCTAATAGTAAAAGTAAATAAATAGTTTTTGAGTGAATTTTCCTACAGCCTACAGAAAAGAATAACAGAAAAGCTTTTAGAACTAAGTGTAAAGGCTCACAACTTTATTCAGATATTGTTTTACAAAAGATATTAGTTATGAGATTTTAGATTTTAGATTTCAGATACAGAAGTGAGTCCTTTCTACACTTAGACAACATGATTTACAGACAGAACACTAGTACAACTGTTAGAATTAAATATTATGACTCACTAGATTTATAAAGTATGGTTTACTACTCATGATTATGATTCTCAGCTTTCAGATATTCCAGCTTATGTGAGTCATCCATATTTAGCATGCAATATTTTATAAATTATAATGATGCTGAGACATTGTTTACTTATGCATTCACCCCCATATACTCAGTACATTCTTAAAGTACTGATCCACATATACGTTCATGTGCTACATTGTCTCATAATGTAGGTTCAAGTGATCAGTTCTAGCAGCGTGAGTGATTTCGAGCATCTCCATCTCCATCCCGATAGTTGGTGAATCCTCATAGTTTGGAAACTTAGTCTTTCAGTTTTTCAGCTTACCAGATTAGATGATTCAGTATTTTTATACAGTTTGAGTCAGTTGGGGGTTTGTCCCAGTGAATCTCTAGTTATTAGTAGTATAGGCTTGTCTGCTAGATATGATTCAGCTTACTCAGTATTGCTTGTTCCGACTATTGAGTCTTGTATTTTCCAGAGATTATATTCAGATATTCTCAGTTAACTTAGACAGATTTTTGCATTTAGCATGATTTTTATATCTATATTCCCTTGTTATGAGATTCAAACTTAGTAGAAGACAGACAGGGTTAACTTAAGGCTACTCGTAGTCTTGAGAACCGTGTGGCATCTCGGGACCCATTTTTGAGGCGTTATAATTAGTTAGTGCTTAACTATATGCTGATTTCAACTTGTCTTTCTTCATTTTGAAAACATCAACTAGGGTTTGTCTGGCACTAGGCCTAGTCCCGATTAAGCTTTAAACGTGATCATGTGAAATTTGCCGCTATTATGAATCTGATTTTTCAAATAATTGATAAAAAGAAAGTCTTTGATCTTGTATGTTTGTTTGTGTTTTCTTGCTTTTTCGTTTCCTTTTACATCAAGTGAACTCAAAATGTTGCTACTTGTTAGTTCAAGATAATCGTGGGCATATCTGTTTGACTTGGGGGGGTCGCTTGCTAAAACAAGTTCTAAAAATCTTTTCTCATGAGTTACTCTCTCCTACTTTTAAACCCTCATTTGCGTGTTTTCATTGATACTCTTTCATAATGTTTGTGTGTTTCACCCTCATTTAGTCTTTGAATTTCGTTTACTTTTTTTTTTCACTGTCGGTATTACTAAGATTCATAGCTTTCATAGGATTGGTTCTAGCTGTAGACAAATCTATTTAAAGGCAACCAAATTGATACCAGTAGATCTCTAGATCTTTGATAACTGGTCATCTTGAGGAGTATCATTTTGGGGATGCTTTCTTTTTAGGGGATCTTTCAAATATATCAGTATTTTGCTATAAAACCCACCTTCCATAGCCACATTTTATATAATTACCATTTATAGCTGATGTATTTGATTTATGTCGCTGTATTCGATTTTACAGATAGTATGTATTCATATAAAAACATGAATACAGTCTCTATTTAGTTGTGCCAAAAATGGAATTCAATATTTTTAAAAAGAAAAAAATTTCAATCACGCTTATCTCATTGAACTGAATATTTTCTTGCCTAACACCACCATTATCTTTTTGTATATTTTTTTTATTTTTTGTGTTTCTCCATTTTTTCTTCTTCTTTTTTCTATTTTTTCCTACTTTTATTTTTTCGTTTCTTTCTTTTTATTTTTTTATTTTTTTATTTTTTCTCTTTAATCTTTAACTTCTATTTCTCTTTCTTCTTTTCTTTTCTTCTTTTATTTTTTTTATTTTCTCTTTTGTACTTATTTTCTTTATTATTTTTTTGTTCTATTTTATATTTTCAAAAAATATGACTAGTCGAGCACAAGTCATGGATGATAACGTAAATACCACAATTGTTTATCGTATTTGTAGTCACACCACCATTTATATTTTAGTATTTATTGATACAACAGTATTTGTATTTTAAAGTTCGCACTTGTATTTATATTTTATAGTTCGCATTTATATTTGTATTTAATAGTTCACACTTGTATTTGTTAGTTTGCGCCATTATTTATATTTTATATAATTCATACTTATATTTTAAAGAACTATTTTGTATTTGTATTTTATAATTGATTGCATATTATATTGAATTATATTTATATTATGATTTTATTGTGTTTGTATATTTAGATTATATTTGAATTATACTTGTATTTGTATTCTATTTTCTTCATTACCTTTTTATTTTTAAGAAATTATTTTGTATTTGTAATTTGATTGCATATTGTATTTAGTCGTGACTATGTACAATTTATCATTTGTATTTGTATTTGTATTTGTATACAAACAAGTAAGTGCATTAATTGTATTTTCGTGATACTAAAATATATAAATATGTAATGTATCATTTGATACAAATGTACCGTTTTGTATTTGTATATCAAAATTATCATTCATATTTGTAAATAAATAAATATCACTTGATACAAATACAATGACAAACAAATGAAACAAATGATTTTACAAATACAAATACATATTTGTATAAAAATTTGAGTTGTATTTATTTGTATAAATAAATGCGACTAGTATCAATAAATACAAACAAGTATCCGTAGAAAGAAAATCAATCGTTCCTTTTCAATAATTAAAAAATACAAATGATAGTTCACACTTGTATTTATATGTTATAGTTCGCATTTGTATTTGTATTTTATAGTTCACACTTGTATTTATATGTTATAGTTCGCATTTGAATTTGTATTTTATAGTTCGCATTTGAATTTGTATTTTATAGTTCACACTTGTATTTATATGTTATAGTTCGCATTTGTATTTGTATTTGTATTTTATAGTTCACACTTGTATTTGTGTTTGCTAGTTCGCCCAAATGAAAAGAAGAAGAAAAATTGAAAAGAAAAAAAAGGAGAAAAATGAGAGAAAAAGAAGGAGAAAAAAATGAAGGAGAAAAAATACAAGAAAAGAAGAAAAAAAGGGGAAAAATGAAAAGGAAAAAAAGAAAAAAAAAGAATACAAAATAAAAAGAAAAAGGTGAAAAAATAAAAAATAAATAGAAAAAATCAAAAAAGGAAAAGAAAAACTGAAGAAAAAAAATCCGAAAAAAGAAAAAAGGAGAAGAGAATAATAGAAAATTATAAAAAAAAAAATACATGAGAAAGACTATGAATTGTAATTAGGAATAATTAATAGGAAAGAGGGGATTACGAATTATAATTAATTAAAAATTAAGCTTTAAGTAGTAATAAAAGCTCAATAATGACTAAGCTAGGTAATTTTCCCTTGTTTGTAACCCATAGTTTACCGACCTTTGAGTATTTTGTGATAAAACCTATTTGATCTTTTCTTATCAAAACATGTAATTCATACGTTGCATTCTATTAGTGCGACAGATATGTGAAATTACCAATTTACTCATGTGGATAACCTGTAGGCTTGTGTCAATAGTTTACTATTCATGTTGTATTGTTTTTTTTTTTGTTGCCCAAGGTATCCCCACAGCCGGCAGCTGTGAGACTAATCCTTTATTCCTCGGTCAGCTCATTTTGCAGTAGGGAACTGGCCACAGAGTTTGTTCCATTCACCAGAGGCGGGGATCGAACCCTCGACCTCTTGCTTAAGAGACATAGCGCTGAACCACTATGCCAAATCTGGTGGTTCATGTTGTATTGCTGATTGTGGGTGCATATCATTATCAGTTTTAACATTTGCCTTTGCAAGTTTATTTATTGATTACTCTCCTCGTCAAATTAACTTCAAGTTAATAATTGTATAACTCCAAACTTTGGTTTATTAAGTATTAATGTTGGAGGTCCACATCTTGGAATTATGAAATCATGACTACTGGTACGAAGTAGCGATTTTTGACTTTAATTCACTAGATATTTTGATTTAATTATATGGGCAAATTTATATTAATCTCATCCCTCTCTCATATACTAATCCTTACTCTTTGGGATCGTTTGGTTTGAGGTATAAGTAGTCCCGGGATAAAATATAAAGATCAATTGAACGAGTGTTTGGTTGGAGGGATTGATCAATGAAGGGATAACTTGTCCCACCATTTACACCATAGTAATAGGATAACTTATCCCATATACATGATGGGATAAGTTATCCCGGATAATCCCAAAATAACTAATCCCGATATTAATTATCTCGGGCTAACAATTTTCCAACCAAATGACCCCTTTATGTTTTTGCATGAACTCCCTCGCCCCCGAGTCCGGTGGACTCCTTCTCTTGTTGCATACTTCATGTTGGGCCAAAGCCCAATCCCCGAGTCCGTCCAACC
Organism: Capsicum pubescens; assembly: GCA_030864215.1. NCBI lineage: Eukaryota > Viridiplantae > Streptophyta > Magnoliopsida > Solanales > Solanaceae > Capsicum > Capsicum pubescens. The sequence continues at coordinate 207,669,235 of CM061547.1, forward strand.
CCAATTCCAAAAAAGGACCAATTCACAATCAAGGAAAGAATAATATATTGGCTTAAGCGCCAATACAAAAGGGAGGCTAAATATTCAAGGTCGAAGACGAAGGCGAAAAAATAGAAAGCCGGGCGAGTCCAAACGGGTTCGAAACTCGTTTTTTCTCAACTTCTCTCTTTTATTTATTTATTTATTTATTTATCTAAAAATACATAAATACACAACTTATATTTTCAATATTACAAAAAATCCCAACTCCCCAAACATATTACAAAAATTCCAACATATACACAGAATGCTATGTATATGTCGGCTATGTTATGTATATTAATAGGGAGAGAGAGTAAAGTAATTAAAAAAGTGGGAGAGGGTGTAATTACTTCTAAAAGAATTGTTATTTATGTTATTTATACTTTATTTATTTATTTGTAATTCATACTTGAATAATTGTATTTAATTAACTCTTTAATTTTGTTAAATCAAAATAAATTTTCCTTCGAATTTTTTTTTATTTATTTATCGCATAGTTTATTATCTTAAATCACGAAAATAGCTTTCTTTACGAATGAAACTTTGGAAAATAAAAAAAAAAAGACTTTTATATTATTAATGCGTTGAATTAATTAAAAGAATTCTCTTCGACATAAAAAATAAATTTTCCTTAATAAAACATCAAACCCCTTTTACAATTTTGTCAAAATTTCACAACTTGTTTATTTTGCTTTCTTTTATCCTTTCCCTAATTGTTAAATTTTTTTTAATTTTTTTTAATTTTTTTTTTTTAAATTGGGGGTAGGGGAAGGGGAATGGGGGATGAGATTACAATGTGAGGAATCGAACCCTCACCAACAGGGTGGAAGTTCAGGTAACTAACCAACTAAAAGAATTAGATTTAGTTAATCTTTTTTCTTTTAATTTGAATAAATAACATTTCATTTGGATAAAATAAACGGAAAAGGGTCTAATATACCCTTCAACTATTGGAAATGGTACACAAATACTCTCCTTCCACCTTTAGGCTAAAAAATACCCTTAATGTATTAGAAATGGCTCAAAAATGCCCTTCTTCCTCTATTGGTTCAAAAATACCCCTCCATCTACCTATTTGTATCAAAAATGCCCTTAACATTAAATTTAAGTCCAAAAATATCTCCTCCTTTATATTATATTATTATTTTTGGTTTCACGTAGGGCTAATTTTGTTTTGTAATTACAATTTTATATATTTTTTGGTGAAATAGATATGCATTAATTAGTATATTTTTTTTTTTTGGTTTCACGTAGTGGTGGGCTTTTTTTAGTTACAATTTATTTTATTATTATATTATTTTGGGGGTTTTTTAATTATAATTTTTTATTATTATATAGTTTTTGTGGGTTTTACGTCAGGGGTGGTTTTTTTTTTTAATTATTATTTTTTTAGTTTTAGGTTGGTACCAAGTTATCAAGTAATTTATGGTACATCATAATAGCAATATTTATGGTAATTTTTATTTTTTCAAGCAATATATTTTTTCTATTTTAGGACTCTTAATTTCCTTCCATATATTTTAGGACTCTTAATTTTTCTATATGTTTCGGGTTTCATATTTATATATTTTAGGACTCTTAATTCCATTCTATATATTTATTTAATAAAATAAAAATTAAAGAAAAAATATTAAATGATTTTATCTATTGTAAAGTCTTCTAAGGGAGAATGTTTTTTTTTAAAAAAAAAGTTTTTTTTTTTTGGTTTCACGTAGGGGTGTTTTTTTTAATTACATTTTAATATATATAAGGAAAAAGATTAAATGATTTTATCTATTGTAAAGTCTTCTAAGGGAGAATGTTTTTTTTTAAAAAACAAGTTTTTTCTTTTTTGGTTTCACATAGGGGTGTTTTTTTTCAATTACATTTTAATATATATATATATATATATATATATATATATATATATATATATCATTACTATTTTTATGGTTTCATGTTGGAGAAGGATAGAAGTGTAAAATATTATGCATTCTTACCTAAATTAAATAAAGACTTAAATTACGTTCAAGTTTTTTTTTTTTATATAAAAAGTTCAAAACCTAAAAAGAACTAAGTCTTCAAAATTTTACCTAAAATATGTTTTCTAATATTCGAGCACACATAGATAATCATTAACTATGAGAGTATTTTCCGTTTGCTAATTATCCTATTTAAGGAATTCTTTTCTAACTTTGCACTTAAACATTAATTAATTCTTTTTAAATTTTTATATATAACTAAAAAAATTAGTGAAAAGGGGATCATTAAATTGTGAATGAATTTGAGTCTAATTACATGTGGACCAATAAAAATAATGTCATGTATTTAATTTAAATAAAATTATATTTCACATCAGAATTTATTAAAAGGAGGAGACATTTTTGGACTTAAATTTAATGTTAAGGGCATTGTTGATCCAAATAGGTGGATGGAGGGGTATTTTTGAACCAATAGAGGAAGAAGGACATTTTTGAGCCATTTCTAATACATTAAGGGTATTTTTGAGCCAAATAGATGGATGTAAGGGTATTTTTGAGCCTAAAGGTGGAAGAAGGGTATTTGTGTACCATTTTCAATAGTTGAAGGGTATATTAGACCCTTTTCCGTAAAATAAATGTCATATTTTACAAATGAATATCAACATTTTATAAAATTAACCACATTTTTCAAAACTAGTCATTTGTACAAATCAGTCAAATTATCTTTTGGTAAATCGTTTTTAACGAACGCTCTTGAGTGTCTTAAAAACTTTCTCAAGATGTTATCTGAATCCTTACCCAATTTCTCTATTCAAAAGTTTATTTTTATTTTTAAGTCTTTGAAATATTTTTAATTTTTCATGATATTTTCTTACAAAATCAAGTGACGACTCTGTATTTTTTCTAATTGTTTTGAATTTTCTTTAAGGTTTTGAAATGATTTAAATAGTCAAAAATCAATATTTTTCAACCCTTCGAATCGAAAAGGGATAAAAGATAAGGTAAAAGTCGAAACTTTTTCAAGACTCATTGAATCCTTGCATCAATGAAATGTCACTGCCTTTTGGGCGTAAGCTGCATAAAAAGAAGAATTTTTTATTGGAAAAAATTGACCTTTTTATTGAAATTAAAAGCATTAAATTTAAAATGAAGAAGGAATAGTAAGAAATGAAAATCTAGCGGGTAGGTGGCATTGTCACGTAGCGTCCACCTCATTAAATGTTAGATCATGATGGACAATCGTTAAAATGAAGGATATTTTTACTCATTTTGTTAATGATATGAATATATTTAGCTTGACGAAGATCAAATTTAACTAATAAAAATTAAATAGAGGAATATTTTTGCCCCATTTTACGAAAAACAAACACCATCACATCACAAAGACCCATATTAATTAAAAGCATAAGATAAAAATTCACTATTCAATTGCAATATTTTTGAAAAAATTAATAAAGCCAATTAACTAACAAAACAAAATCATAATCTACATTCTTCTTGATGGTTTTGAGAAAAAACCCAAATGAATATCATTAAATCATAATTTCAAACTTCAAAATTGAAACTTTTTTTCAAATTTGAGTAAAGGAGAAAAATAAAGAAAATAATATAGCTAGGATTAACATAACCTCAAATTCCATTAAATAGTCCTTCGGATCTTCGATTGACTATCTAAATTCTATTTATTGGAAAAAGTTTGATTTCCTACGTTATAATATTTGTCTCTATTTCTCCTTCTCCATCTTTCCTTCACAATGTAAAATAAAATCTAAACACACCAAAATCGTGGTCATAATCAACACTAATTTGACTGGTCACAACCAAACTTATGATATACACATCATGAGAAATCACTTTCTTTGATATCCTCAACCACAACTCTATTCATAGCCATAATTTTTAACCAAACTAAATCTTAGAAGTCTAACTTAATTTGATAATCCAACAACTCATTCCAAATCTTTATAAAAAAATAAAATAATCGTCATTTTCAATAATAAAAATATTTTAAAAGTAATATATTATAAGCACATGATTTTTATTATTTTATTATATTGGATAAATTTTTTTACTGATTATAAATAATAATAATAATAATAATAATAATAATAATAATATTAGCTATTTCTTAAGAACTTAAAAAGACTATATGAATATAATAAAGAGTGTGCAAAATGTAAGCATACTACAAGGGTGGAAATTGTTCACTTTGAGAGGTGTTGCATCGAAAAATAATTAGACCCTTTATTTTTCTTTCTTAATTTGAGAGTAGCAATGGAATATTAACATTAACATTGACCCCAATTGAATGGGAACTATCTACCATTGAATATATGAATTAAATTTTAACTTTTAAATTTTTCAACACACGATAGCTTATAACAAACTTAGACATATTATTATAACCATTCCTTTTGATATAAAGAGAATACAATATTGGACAACTCAGTATAAACTTATATACGAAAGAAGATATAAGTAACTTACGGTTATCCGAACTATTTGAAAACCACTTTGACTAACTTTGAAAAAAGAGAAGTTGATTTTGGAAAAGAAAGTGATTTAGGACGAAATTTGAATAAAATCAATTTTTGACGACTTAGTAGGGAATTTAACCAAGTCTTAAAAAATAAATAGCAAATAAGCACGTGAAGGGGAAAGGGGAGAATTAGAAGACTTAGGCTCGTAAGCCCAAATCCATCAACCCTGTCCTAATCTAATTGGGCTTTTGGCCCACTTGCACCTGTCCTAATCTAAATATCGAGTTTTGGCCCATAACCTGTCCTAAACTATTTTTCCAGATCCATTGGCCCAGATCAGCTTCACCTGTATTAAAATACAACTTTGGATTCGAGGCCCCAAATGAATGAATAAATAAATGATTAAATGAATAAATAAAAAGAAGACAATAATAAAAATTGAGACTTTTCAAGTCTCTTAGTGACCTCATCAATGAGTTTTGACCCATTTTTCTTCTTTGTCTATCTTCTAGAACCCGCACGCCATATAGTCGACCTTGGATTTAAACTTCGAACTTGACTCGAAGAGGTGGGCCTCATTGGCCCATTACGAAATGCAAGAGGAGAGGAGTCCATTTGGACTTGAGACATTTTTTGCATGCAAAGAAAAGATAAAGAAATTAATAGACGTTCAAGGCATAAAAGTGACATATTTCAAAACAAAAGAAAATATCAAGAACCAATTTTTGAATGACAATGATAAGCACACTTGCACACGTATAACAAGAATGACAGTCAACAGATAAAATGCAAAGCAAAGACACCCACTTACATGCCTCATAATTTATATTCATACTAAGAATAAACAAAGATAAAAGGAAGAAGACCATATTCAATGAATTAATGCGAGAACAAACAACGTAAGCTTGCGAAAGTAAAGGGATGAGGCAATAAGAAAAATACCCATGACTTCTAAAATTGAACAAATATAGACACTAATCCATATAAAAAAAGAAAATAAAGACTAACTTTTCAAGAAAGAGAATCTTTAAATTTCAATTAAAGCGATATTAACGAAGATTCATACATCTAAATTACAATCAACATTTTAGGGAAAAACGAGTAACGACCTATGATTTATCTTTCTAAGACATCGTTGATTCTCTTTTGATATTATGAATCAAAGAGAGACACAAATCAAGTCTTTACAACACAAATAGCACATATGACAATTCGAAGGGAGTAAGAAAATTAGAATAAAAGTTTAACATTTCTAAAAGTGAAATATCGTTCAACAATCATACTATGCATGACTCAAAAATATCTAAATAATTCTATTTAGCCACAAAAGCCCAAACTTTCTCATCATTTTGACAATTCAACATGCGAAAAAAAAAGGAATAAATATCTTGGATGAAAAATAGCTAGCACTTCATCTCTCATATGAGAATTTTGAAATCCATTAAAATAAAGCAAGCGAATGACAAGTTCTTGACTTAACCAATTACTATTTTACTAAGACAACACAAAAAATAGTAACTATTCTTTTTGACATAAAGAAAATAACTTTACATGTTAAAACAAATATATCCACCAAGAATGAATTTAAACAAAGCATAAGAACGTATTTTAAGCAAAGATTGAAACTTTATCCATAATAATCAAAGAATAAAGTCAAAAATGAGAAACAATCAATATTATCTATTCTTTTCAACATAAAGGAAACAACTTTACATGCTAAAAATAAACATATCCGCTAACAATAAATTTAAACAAAGCATAAGCACATCTTTTAAGCAAAGATTGAAAGTTTATCTATAATAATCAAAGAATAAAGTTAAAAAGGAGAAACAATCAATATTAACTATTTATTTCAACATAAAGGAAACAACTTTGCATGATAAAAATAAACATATCCTCCAACAATGAAGTTAAACAAAGCATCTTTTAAGCAGAGATTGAAACTTTATTTATAATAATCAAAGAATAAAGTCAAAAAGACATGTATAACTATTGCTAGCTCATTTTATACCATGAACATGAAAATAACCATAATATCGATATCAAACGTCCTATGGAATTCAAGGCCGTCTACAACAAATAATCTCAGCAAATAAAATTATAACTACGAACTACGGAGAGTAAAAAAGATGAAGAAGAAAACGAAAATAAAATTAAAAAAAAAAAAAAAAAAGGTATGTTTACCTTTTTTGGGGCAGCAAAATAGGACTACAAGCTTCCTTCGGAGTCTTGATCACCACTGGAAAGCGTTCAACTCGAGAACTTCGATTAGCCCACAAATTTCATGGAAAAGAATTTTTTTTTACTAGAATAAAAAACTCTTCTTTTCTCAAAGTTTTTTTTTCAATCTTGAGACTTTTTCTACTTTGAAACTTGGTCCTTCTACAAAAAAATAGTGGTAGTCTTTATAAGAGAGGATGGAGATTCCATTCTTTTCATCCACCAATGTGGAAAAAAAGCATTTAGGGGTATTTTTGAAATTTTAAAATTGAAGATAAGGTGAGGTGGAAGATAAGGTGGGGGGAAATTGTACAATGTAGTACAATTTTTGAATTTAAAATTCGAAAAAGGATTAGGTTGAGGGGGGAATTGTACAATGTAGTACAATTTTTGAATTTCAAAATTGAAAAAAGGGTGAGAGGGGAATTGAACAATGTGGTATAATTTTTTAAATTTCAATGATTTTGGTGGGAATTGGGTAGAAATTATGAGAGTTTTTGAAAATTTAGGGTTATTTAAAATATAACCCCAATTGAGATTTAAAATTTAACCAAATCTATTTAATTTTTATCAAATTGAAATCAATTGGCCGATTGCATTCCAAATTTGGTCAATTTGATTTCAATTATGGCCAAATCTAATAGATTGATAAATTAAAATACGAATTAATACTTCCTTTAATCCTCAGTTTCTTGGTTTAATAAAATCAAATAAATATTTCTCCAAATAAATTAATTTTGAGAATAAATTTTATTTAAATCAAGACTTTATCCTTTTTAGATTAATTTTCAAGCTTAATCAGTAAAAGTTCAATTTTGATAAAATGTTCATATAAGTAACAAAATTTATACAATTTTGTATATGTAAATATGAAAATGCATAATCGTCTAAATGACAAAATTAATCCAAATAAATATTTTAGAGCGCATTTATCCGGATGAAATAAATATTTTAATTTTATTAAAAATTAAAGAAACCTTGGGTTAAATTTAGTCATGGAGGGAAAAAATTAGGTGTCAACAACTGTTCCTTCCCTTTGGGTAGGATGGATGGAAGTAATCCTAGGCAAAGGAAGTTTGACATTCCTAATTTTTTGTCTAACCAGAAATTCGTTTATGAAAGAGATTGATTTTTGCACTAATTTCATGGAGTTATGGGCGGACCTCGGTATCAGGTTTCTTACATATCTCCGATTGCATGAGAATTCAGGTCACCTGTAGTTCATAAAGTTTGATTTAAAGCAAGATTTACAAAAAATTCACAAGCTATCTTGGTTTTCGAGTTTTAGTAAAATTAAAAAGCTGAAGAATACAGGGATTTGGGGGAGGTTGAAATTCAGTCGAGTTTTCAACATAGAGCCTAGCCTACATATCCTCGATACTCAGGGAATCAAACTGCTTGTAGTTCGACTCGATCGGTAGAAAAGATAGTCTTTTATTTTAAAGGATCTTTGACTCAGGATGAGTGACAAGTTGTTTGAGTTATGAAAAAGAGGTTTGTAACCTCTTAACCATGAACGTGAATCTCTTTACATCCATAGGTAAGAATTTACCAGGACATAATTTCCAACACTCTAGGTGTCCTATCACTCGAATTTAGAGAAAAGAGAAAATTACCCTCGGTATGAGTTTAGAAATATCCCAAAGGTGAAGTTGAAACTAGAATATCCCACAATACCCACATGTTTTCTAGCAGAGGTGTGGTTGGATGGTGGTTGTGGTCATCCTTTAGCTCACGTCCAAAGAGTTTGACATCCCTCTCTAGACTATGTCTCGTTTTGCTGCTAAGAAAGGGTTTTATATTGTGTTGCTCCTTTTTGGAGTCATCCACACCTGTGATTTTATTTTGAGATTTTCATCCTCTCGAATTATCTCGATAATGTCTGAAATAAAAGTCATTAGTGCTAAACACAATTCACGAAAAGGTATATAGTTTTTACCATATCTCCACGTGAGTTGTTGCCTAAAAAGTGAAGTCATCCTCTCATGTACCTATCTGAAAGGAAATAACTTGAAATAACAGACACAATAACTCTCTTGGTTGTTGTATAATTAGCTTATTTATCATTTGAATATGTCTTCAAAGTGGGGTGACTTTTGGACACCGACGACACTTTATGCAGAACGGTCCCTGCAACTGTATAATCTTGTATTGATGCGGAAACCCTTTTGGTTACCTATAATGCTTGTTGTATGTGGAATGATAATTTCTCTGGTTATTGACAATAATTCTTTTCATGTGACCTTGGGTAAGTCTTGCGCATCTTTTGTATCAAAATAACTTATAGATTTCCCTTGAATTGATAATTTTTGGATAATGTTGTGTATTATTTGATGTTGGATACGAGGCGACTTACAGATATCCTTTGAATTTCTGGTTTCTAGGTTATCCTACATATTATCCAACCTTGGATAAGAGATGGATTATAGATATCTGTCTAATCGCTAGCTCTCGGGTATTCCTGCACATCATTTGATCTTGGATACAATATGACTTATAGATATATCTCAAATTTCTAGTCTTTGGGTAATCCTGCTCATAATCGATCTTGGATATGACACGGCTTATAGAGAACCCTTGGACTTATCAATATAATAATCTCGCATATTGTCTGGTAAAGATTTAGTTGTGACTTATGGATAACCTTCAAACTATTGATCTTTGGGTAACCTTGCACACTATCCCGTTAGGATATTATTATGGCTAACGGATGAACTATGTACTATCAACTCATAGGAAATCTTGCACACTATCCTATTTCAAATAATATGACTTATAGATGATTCTCAAATTGTTAATTTCTAGGAAATCTCACATGTCATTCGAATAATATGTTTTTGATGCATTCAAATGTTGATTCATAATGAGATATCCTCGATGCCAGCGTATGCTAGCTCACGTGTCAACATATATTAAATATTATGATATCCTCGACGCCAGTGTATGTTATCTCGCGTGTCGACAAATATTAAATATTGATGATATACTCGACGCCAGCTTATGCTATCTCGCATATCAATAGATATTAAATATTGATGATATCATCGACGCCAACATATACTATCTCACGTTTCAACAGGTATTAAATGCTATGATATCCTCGACGCCAGCATAAACTATCTCACGTGTCAACAGATATTAAATGTTGATGATATCCTCAACGCCAGAATATGCTATCTCGCGTGTCAACAGATATTAAATATTGATGATATCCTCCATGCCAGTGAATGCTATCTCGCGTGTCACTACTATGATATCCTTTACGCCAACGTATGCTATCTCGCGTGTCATCAGATATTTAATGTTGATGATATCCTCGAAGCCAACGTATGCTATCTCGCGTGTCATAAGATATTTAAGTTGATGATATCCTCGACGTCAGCATATTGTTTATAGCGTATCATCAGATATTTAATGCTATGATATCCTCGACGCTAGAGTATGCTATCTCATGTGTCAACAGATATTAAATATCATGATATCCTTGATGCCAGCGTATGCTATCTCGCGTGTCAACAGATATTAAATGTTGATGATATCCTCGATGCTAGCGTATGTTATCTTGCGTGTCTTCAGATATTTAATGTTGATGATATCTTCGACGCTAGAGTATGCTATCTTGCCTGTCTTCAGATATTTAATGTTGATGATATCCTATATGCCAGCGTATACTATCTCGCGTGTATTAAGATATTTAATGCTGATGATATCCTCGATGCCAGTGTATTCTATCTCGTGTGTTATCAAATATTTAATGCTGATGATATCCTCGATGCTAGCATGTGCTATCTCGAGTGTCATAAAATATTAAATGCTATGGACCTCTTGGTAATGAAATGATATTCAATGGCCCTCTTGGCAAGGGAATGAGATGAAATTACCCTCTTGGCAATGAAAATGGTTTCACCTGGGTCCGTTTGTCTATGTTCTTGCTTTATACATGTACCTGTACTCAAGGTAGACAGTCAGTATACACAACATCGCTCTCACTGGCGACCACAGTCAAGATTTATAACAATTTAAATGACTAATCTGAATAACTTAGTCAGCTTATCATCTTCTTTTGAATAAGCATCTAAAGGATAAATCCACCGAATGTAAACCAATGGGTAAAATTCCTTTTTGAGGGATTTCTCAAATACCATTTGTGTCGCCTCATGGCGGATTTAGGGATGACCTTTTTTCTCTCCCTTCTCTTGAGCAATCTTTTGGTTGTGGCTTTATAGGGCTGTCTCCTTCGATCGTACCATGCTTGAGCATTATATGCTTTGGTGTGGCTCCTAACTCACTTGAGTATTTTTGAAAAAGATTCTCATTTTTGCGTATTGATCCCTGTATCCACAAAAAAATAATTAGTTTTGAGTAAAACTACTCCGTGTTGACCTCATTCGATCCTCAGTTTACTCCTCGCCATATTTAGGGTGGTCCGTTATGTTGAGACTTTCACTCTGACTCCCCGTTCCAATAGATTCCTAGGTAATCACTAAGTAAAATATTTGTACAGATTTTTGAAAGTAGTCTGAATTTTTAGAAAACTAGTTTCAAAAAATTTTGTAGAAGTTTTTAGAAAGTTTTTGCCTGTCATGTCATGTACTAGCTCAACGAACGTTTTTCTCTGGTTTCTGAATGTATCCCACATTTGGAAGAAGAATTCTAGGTATTCATCATCATCGTTGAGGGTTTCTATCAAAAGTTCTATCATAGCTGAAGATTTAGTCTACCTAGACTTTGTCGCAGTTGGTGACTTCTAAAGCTTGACTTTAACCTCTGTGCTGGGGAACTTGAGATACATTCCAGTGTTTAGTGGAAATTTTGAGGACTTCCTCAAAAATTTTGCCCCAGTTTAAATTTGTTTGAGATGATCTCAGCTCGAGAGGATCTGAAGTCTTTGTTAGTCTTCGTTCTCTTTGTTGGATGATGATCTTCCTCTTGTGAATTTTTGAGATCCTTTTTCGTAAATTTTGCCCTAGTTTCCATTTCCTGGGGTTATATGACCGAGCCGTTGGGGTGCCTACGTATCCCGTTGAAGCAGGAATCAGGTCAAACGTAGTTCAGGACTACGCGAAGGATATATAAAAAAATCTAAAGAGTTGACCAAAGCCGACATAGACTGCCTACGTATCCCATTCTTGGGAATTCAGGTCATCACGTAGTTCATACATAAAAAAAAAAAAGAATAAATCCTCCTAAGGGGTTGACCGAAGATGATATAGGCCACCTACGTATCCCTTTCTTAGGAATTCAGGTCAAACGTAGTTCATACACAAAAGAAAAGGGATTCTAGGCAATTACACATCATAAAATGAATAATATCATAAAGATGATTACAAATAAATAAAAACTAAAACATCCTTTAAACACAATATCTCTTTACCGCATCTAAATTGATTGGTTTGGTCCACTCTTGATAGTACCTTGCAAACTATGTATCGTCCTTGACAATTCAGAGCGAACTTGACTTTGTACTTTTCTTGGTGAGGAAATATGTGTTTGAGAACCAATTTCTCAACTTCAAATGTTCGAGCTCTTACTTTCTTGTTAAAGGCACGTATTATCCTGTGTTGATACAACTGACCATGACACACGACAACCATTCTCTTCTCAGCAATCAACATGAGTTGTTTATAGATAGCGCGAACCCATTCTTCGCTACTTAATCCAGCTTCTTGAATAATCCTTAAGGAAGGTATCTCAACCTCCGGCAGGTATCATAACTTCATTCTCATAAACAAGTAGATAAGGGGTTTCCCTAGTGTTCTTGATACCAAATGGCAGTACCCTGTGATGATAAACACCCCAGGGCGTAATGAAAGCCACCTTTTTTGCATTTTCTTCATCCATTAATATCTGATGATACCCAATGAAACAATCCACGAAAGACTACATTTCATGCTTCACAAAATTATAGATGAGCATGTGGATGTTGGGTAGCGAAAAATTATCTTTAGTATTGGCTTTGTTCAAATCTCTGTAGTCAACACAAATTTGGATCTTGTCGTCCTTTTTCGGTACTGGACAATATTGGCTAACCATGTTGGATATTTTGTGACCTATACAACCTTAGATTGAATTTTCTTCGTCACGTCTTCCTTGATCTTCAAACTTAAGTCCGGCTTGAATTTTCATTTTTTTTTTGCTTAACTGGATCAAACTCAGGATTGATTGGTAACTTATGCGACATGATGTTGATGATCAATCCCGGCATATCCTTGTAGGACCAAGAAAATATGTCAATGTACTCCCGCAGTAAGTGAATGAGTTCCCTTTAAGTGAACTCTAACACTTGTCGCATTGATTTCATCGCGGTCTCCCAGGTTGACTATTTTAGTTTTTTTCTAGGTTGGGCTTCTCTCCATTTTCAAAATTTTCTATGTATTCCACTAACTGATCCTTATCACATGCTTTCTGTTCATCATCATTCACCTCACTTTGTTCATCTAGCCCTTGACATGACATAAAATTGGCAGGTTTTAAATTACTGCTACTTACTACTAATCATTTTTCCTTTCCTGTAACAAAGCTATAGTCAAGAGAGGAATCTTTATTCACTTTGATCTAATGAATTAAGGTCATTTTATGCCAACACGGGGTAGTTTCTATTACCTGCAAAGTAAAAATAGCTCAAAGGCTAACGTGTCAGATTCCACTAGTAATAAGCAACACAAGATGATGAGGCAAGGTTAAACACATAAGGTTGTTTCTCATCTCATGCGAATTGATCCATGGAGTAATGATGATTCGAGATTTCAATGAACAGAATTTTTCTCATTGATATGGATAAATGAAATTTATCAGTAAGGTTTAACTCTTCTTATTTTTTACCTTATTTCATCTTTCAAGAAAGTGGAGGACAACAGAGTTTTTGAAGATAGGGGTCGGGCTGAAAAGCTGCCTACGTATCTCACAAAGGAGATATCAAGCTCTGTGTAGTTCGAACATATAATGGCTTCTTCTGTCTCTATAGTGAACTGTCCTAAAATGGTAGCAAGCATTTTGAAAGTTTTAAGAAAGACTATGGACTTTTCAGAGAGACTTGGGAGACCTGGAGCATGTTTGGTCAGACTTTTGTATAGTGGGTATTTTTATACTTAGAGGTGCTCTTTGAAAAATGGGATTGGATCAGTTTGCCTTTGATTTGAATCAACATAACATGTATAAGCACATAAAGCAGTTATCACACAAGCATGTTGTAAAAAACGTGCATCCTAATTGGGTGACCCTTTTGAGCCAAGGGTTGGCCTAATGTATTTGAAAGAAGTATATGGTTTTTTAAAACTAATCCATTATCCCCCAAAACCTCCATAGGTATACATAAAGGTCATAAATGCTTACAAAAGTTGCATAAAAAGGATACAACCGTTAGGGAAAGATAAAGAACAATTTCCCGCGTGGGGGAAAGGAAATACTAGTTCCTAGATGCTCTTCTATAGACCTTCTCTCTCTTAACTTTGTCCACTTCTTGTCATAGGCAACATCTATTGATGATAAAGTTATTTTCATATAATTGTGCTCTATACTCATAGATCATTAGTCTGGAAAATCATGCAATCGTCCAAATTGATTAACCTTTTGCCTGACTCGCTTTAATTTTTCCCTCAATTGGTGGATGATTGAAGCGTCCTTATATGAAAGAAAACAAAGTAAGCCTTCCTCATACCCTAAAGTATAATGGATTGGATTAAATAACATATATTTCTTCAATACATAAATATGATTCATGTTTAATTGACTCGTGGCCAATAGACGCAAGACAGGTTATCTAATGGGCCCAATACCCCCTCGGGCATTGGGTTATACTAGGCTCATGCCTAAAAGAGGGTTTTAGTTTAGCTGTATCCTGGGTGTCTAGAGTGGGTTTGGACACAGGTTCCCAAGCGGACAACTTAGGTTTGGAAATACGAACAGCCTCCGACCGTCTAACGTGTCGGTAAAATCATATTCTCAATACTTGATTTGGAGTTGATCAACAGAGGTTGGGTGTAATGACTCGGGACTACCCCCTAGTCATCACACAGTGCTTACAGTCTCAAGGAACCACAAGCTAACCCATAAGTTGGTACCTGTTGTGAGCACTAGATAACATAATCATAAATTCAGAAGAATACTGACATGCCATAAGGTTTTAATAACTGAATTTAAAACTAAAATATGAGTCTATAGAAACAACTGAATGAATCTGATAAAATAATGATAAACTGGATAACTAACTGTAATATCTGAATACTGAATAACTGACTCTAAGGTCTGGAAAGCCTCTAAAACTGACTGATTGAATATGAGTTGATGGTATAGGCACCCAACTAACTCTGCTAACTACTGAAATAGAGATATGAAGTAAAATAATCTATCCTCGAATGATGAAGACTCACCATTGCTACTGTACTACTGATATCCTGAGAAGTAAAGTCTAAGCGCGGTCCGAAAACTGAGTGTCAGCACCTATGATATAATACATCATAGTGCAAAAAAAAGGTATGCTATTGGTACTTTGAATGTACTGGTATGCTAAATAAGGTAGGCTGATAGACATGGTTTCTTGAACATAACTAATAATTAACTGAATATGCATGAAAAACATGGAGTATTGAGTAGAAAACATGGAATCTATAGATACTAAAATATGGAGAATCTGTAAATACCGAGTATGCATGAGAGTCTGTAAATACTGAAGATACGTGAAAATTTATTGACACTGGGATGCATGACCAATCATATAACATGGACTGAGTAAAATCTGTAAATTGAAATACTAAAAAATACTGATATCTGTATGCTTTGGTTAAGCAACTCTAAGATGGCATAACTGAACTGAGACTGTAACTGAGACTATATCTGAGACTGTGAGAGGTATCATCTAAATGACATTCCCCAATTTGAGCTAATCAGGATCCAACTTATAACCCCAGTTGGAAGGGTGTTAATACCATGCCACGGGTACTAACGATAGTTGTGTGGATCTACTAAAATGATATAATGTTCAAAGGACTAAGGGTGTCAAGCCTGAACTGAGGGGTGACCCCTGCGAGATAGTCAAGCCTAATCTGATGGGTGACTTCTCATACCTTATGTTGGCTATGCAGTTCTGGAGTATAGGGACTGCTACTAATGACTCTGCCTATCTGACGGGGAATCCGCCATACCTACACTTGCTCGGTGCTAAATCCTACTCCTAACTGAAAGACACTAAAATACTAGACTGTTCTGAGTTCATCTGACTGGTAACTGACTGTTCTGATAATGCTCATAGTATGCTCTGAAGATTATTCTGTAATGTACTGATACTAGACTAAGTAAGCAACTATGGATTTCGGGTATTCAATACCCCCAGGATTCAAAACAATAATAGTTAAATGACACTAAAACTTGGAGATCAAAACATGAAGGCTTTTATTAAATAAATCACTCTTGTAGGCATTTTATCAAACACTTGTAGTTCATGGTTTAAAATAATTATAGGAATGTCATGGAACTTGTAGAAATAGCATGAATTCATCATAATAGCATTAAATCATGGTTTAATTTAATAAATAATAATATTAAAACATGGAGGATTGAATAATAACAATAATTTCATGGTAACATGGTATAAAATCCATAGTACATGGAGATTCATGGATGAAATCATAATTTAAAACATAATAACTTGAAATATTATAAGTGATTAAAATAGGTTACTTGGGCTCCACGGATGAAAGGAATCCATGGATGAACATCTAACATACATGGGATAGTGAATTTCTTGAAGTTTTGGGTGAGTTCTTGAGGATTGACCTTGAAATTGGAGAGTTAGGGTTCTTGATTTGAGAGAAAATAATTAAAATAATGAGTTTAAAAATATTTTTAGGGCTTAAAAGCACATCTGGACAGATTAAAATTAGGGGAAAGGACTATTTTTTCCTTGGGCAAAACTTTTAATTTTTGTCAAATTTTTCCGAAATAGGCACCTGGCGTGATGCGGCGCTATCGCACCGTGTCATTGGAAACTGGGCTGATGGCACGATGCGAAGAAATCGTGGTGCCCCTTTGATTCTGATTTTCACCATTGGCGCGGCGCGCCATATCGCGCTGCCTCACTGGATTTGGACAATTATGAACTGTCCCTACAGCGCGATGCGCCACTATCATGGAGCAACACTGAAAATTGACAATTTCTATTTACACTGACTCTGCGATGCGCTAAGGGTCAAAATAACGGTGTTTAACGACTGAAACTTAAAATCGCCATAACTTTTTACCAGGTTATCGGATTTAGGCGAATTTTATATCGTTGGAAGGCTAATTGAATTTCTCACTCAATGTTCGGCTCTAAACTAAAAAATAATGAGTGTTTAAAATTTTTTATTTACGAATACTTATGCACTGGGACTTACATTATGCTAGGGAAAATACAGGTTATTACACCAGGACATCCACGAAGCCCTAAAACAATTTAATAATCATCATGTGGAATTATGCCATGAAATGCAACAGTTAAATTTCGCAGAATTTAAACACATAAACACATAAATAGTTTCAATGGGATAATAATTAGTCAAAAGAAGCTAATTCAAACATTTGGTTAGAACCTAGTTAGATTTTCCAGCGGAATCGCCATTTCTGTTTTATCCCTTTATAACTCGAAGGGTTGGAAAACATTGATTTCGACTTTTTAAACTATTTCAAAACTCTAAAAAAAAAATTGAAACAATCTACGAAATTACAGAGTAGCTACTTAATTTATTTGAAAAGAAATTAATAAACATTTTAAAATAAAATCCTAAGTCTCAAAACAGAAAAAGACTTAGGCCTTTAAGAAAATCTCGAGTAAGAGGTTCTTATTAACATTTTAAGAAGGTTTTTAAGGCACCTAAAATGTCCGCTAACTTGCGGTTATCCGGACTATTTGAAAACCACTTTGACTAACTTTGAAAAAAAGAAGAAGTTGGTTTTGGAAAAGAATGTGATTTAGGACAAAACTTGTATAAAATCAATTTTGATGACTTAGTAGGTAATTTAACCAAGTCTAAGAAAATAAATAGCAAATAAGCACGTAAAGGCGAAAGGGGAGAATTAGAAGACTTAGGCTCGTAAGCCCAAATCCATCAACCCTGTCCTAATCTAATTGGGTTTTTGGCCCACCTGCACCTGTCCTAATCTAAATATTGGGTTTTGGCCCATAACCTATCTTAAACTATTTTTTTGGATCCAATGGCCCAAAATGGACTTCACCTATATTAAAATACAACTTTGGCTTCGATGCCCCAAATAAATGAATAAATAAATGATTAAATGAATTAATAAAAAAAAGACAATAATAAAATTTGAGACTTTTCAAGTCTCTTAGTGACCTCATTAATGGGTTTTGACCCATTTTCCTTCTCCTTCTATCTTCTAGCACCCGTACGCCATATAGTCGATCTTGGATTTAAACTTCGAACTTGACTCGAAGAGGTGGGCCTCATTGGCCCATTATGAAATGCAAGAGGAGAGGAGTCCATTTGAACTCGAGATATTTTCTTGCATGCAAAGAAAAGATAAATAAATTAATATACGTTCAAGGCATAAAAGTGACATATTTCAAAGAAAAACAAAATATCAAGAATCAATTTTTAAATGACAATGATAAGCACACTTGCACACGCATAACAAAAATGAGAGTCAACAGATAAAATGCAAATCAAAGACACCCAATTATATGCCTCATGATTTATATTCATATTAAGAATGAGCAAAGGTAAAAGGAAGAAGGTCATATTCAATAAATTAATGCGAGAACAAACAACGTAAGCTTGCAAAAGTAAAGGGATCAGGCAATAAAAAAAATATTCATGACTTCTAAAATTGAACAAACATAGACACTAATCCATATAACAAAAAAAAAATACTAACTTTTCAAGAAAGAGAATCTTTAAATTTCAATTAAGGCGACATTAATGAAGATTCATACATCTAAATTACAACCAACATTTTAGGGGAAAACGTGTAACGGCCTATGGTTTATCTTTCTAAGACATCGTTGATTCTCTTTTGATATTATGAATTAAAGAGCGACACGAATCAAGTCTTTACACACACAAAGAGCACATATAACAATCCAAAGGGAGTAAAAAATTAGAATAAAAGTTTAGCATTTCTAAAAGTGAAATATCGTTCAACAATCATACTATGCATGACTCAAAAATATCTAAATAATTCTATTTAGCAGCAAAAGCCCAAACCTTCTCATCATTTTGACAAGTCAACATGCGAAAAAAAAAGAATAAACATCTTGGATGAAAAATAGCTAGGACTTCATCTCTCATATGAGGATTTTAAAATCCATTAAAATAAAGCAAGCGAACGATAAGTTCTTGACTTAACCAATTACTATTTTATAAGGCAAAACAAATAATAGTAACTATTCTTTTTGACATAAAGAAAACAACTTTACATGCTAAAAGCAAATATATCCACCACCAATGAATTTAAACAAGCATAAGAATGTATTTTAAGCAAAGAATGAAACTTTATCCATAATAATCAAAGAATAAAGTCAAAAAGGAGAAACAAACAATATTATCTATTCTTTTCAACATAAAGGAAACAACTTTACATGCTAAAAACAAACATACCCTCTAATAATGAATTTAATCAAAGCATAAGTACATTTTTATGAAAAAATTGAAACTTTATCTATAATAATCAAAGAATAAATTAAAAAGGAGAAACAATCAATATTAACTATTTATTTCAACATAAAGGAAACAACTTTACATGATAAAAACAAATATATCCGCCAACAATGAATTTAAACAAAGCATAAGTACATCTTTTAAGCAAAGATTGAAACTTTATCCATAATAATCAAAGAATAAAGTCAAAAAGGCACGTACAACTATTGCTAGCTCATTTTTATACCATGAACATGAAAAACCATAATATCTATATCAAACGTCCTATGACCTTCAAATTCGTCTACAACAAACAATTCCAACAAACAAAATTATAACTCCGAACTACGAAGAACAAAAAGATGAAGAAGAAAATAATAATAATAAATCTACAAAAGGTGAAAGGTGTGTTTACCTTTTTGGGAGCAGTAAAACAGGACTACAAGCTTTCTTCGGAGCCTTGATCACCACCGAAAAGCGTTCAACTCGACAACTTCGATTAGCCCATGAATTTCATGAAAAATAATTTTTTTTTACTAAAATAAAAAACTCTTCTTTGCTCAAAGCTTTTTTTCCAACCTTGAGACTTTTTCCACTTTGAAACTTGGTCCTTCTATAAAAAAATAGTGGTAGTATTTATAGGAGAGGATGGGGATTCCATTCTTTTCATCCATCAATGTGTGAGAAAAAATATTTAGGGGTGTTTTTGAAATTTTAAAATTGAAGATAAGATAAGGTAGAAGATAAGGTGGGGGGAAATTGTACAATGTAGTACAGTTTTTGAATTTCAAAATTAGAAAAAAGATTAGGTTGAGGGGAGAATTGTACAATGTAGTATAATTTTTGAATTTCAAAATGAAAAAAGGACAAGGTTGAGGGGGAATTGTACAATGTAGTATAATTTTTTGAATTTCAAAAGTTTGAATTTGATTTTGGTGGGAATTGGGTAGAAACTATGAGAGTTTTGGAAATTAGGATTATTTAAAATATAACCCCAATTGAGATTTAAAATTTAGCCAAATCTATTTAATTTTGACCAAATTGAAATCAATTGGCCGATTGCATTGCAATTATGGCCAATGGGAGTTCAATTATGGCCAAATCTAATAGATTGGCTAAATTTAAAATACGAATTAATACTTCCTTTAATCTTGAGTTTCTTGGTTTAATAAAATCAAATAAATTAATTTTGAGAATAAATTTTATTTAAATCAAGACTTTATCCTTTTTAGATTAATTTTCAAGCTTAATCAGTGAAAGTTCAATTTTGATAAAATGTTCATTTAAGTAACAAAATTTATACAATTTCGCATATGTAAATACAAAAACGTATAATCATCAATTAAATGACAAAATTAACCCAAATAAATATTTTAGAGCCCATTTATTTGGATGAAATAAATATTTTAATTTTATTAAAAAATGAAGAAACCTTGGGTTAAATTTAGTCATGAAGGGCAAAAATTTAGTGTCAACAATGACCAATAACAAAAGTTTCATTCTTCAATTCTACAATAATATACCCAGTGTAATACAATAAGTGAAGTCTGGGAATGTAGGAGATAGATAGGCCTTACCTTAACCTTTGTGGTGTAGAGATATTGTTTCTCATAGACTCACACCTCATATGGAATGTTACCAAAGAAGAATTGCAACAAAAATATAACAACGAAATAACCCCATACAAATAAAATAATTTTAATAAAATATAAACAAACAAATAAGTTAATTTTATATTTACCATTATAAACAACCTAATCGAATGATTTTCATGCAGGGTCTAAGTCTAGGCCCTTGCATGATCTAAAGTCTTCTTTACTGCAATACAAAATAAAAGCAATCGAAAGTAAGAAAATTAGATTGAGAAATCTAAGCATGTATTTTGTCACTTTTTTTTGGTAAGTAACAGTATTATTAATTACCAAAGCGTTCAGCTCAAACAATTACAAAGAAGGAAGGGAAAATGGCTACGCTAATCAACACTAGCTGGCTAGCCATACCCCAGCTAAGTGTGTACTACAGCTAATGACGCAGGACTGCAACTGTATCATCGTGACTACCATTAACTTGGATAGTAATCTAGGTTTGTCATGAAGGATTTGTAGGCTGAGAGTAGGTTGGCTCTTTAATGAACATCTTGAATTATTTGCTTAACAATCATCTCTGCCTTTCTTTCTGAATTCTGGAATATTCAAAAGTTTCTCTCAGTCCACACCCGGTATATTGTCGCGGCCAATCCCATTCTGAAGACACCAGCACCTTTACAATACTTCTGCGCCCAGGTTACCTCATCTGACCAGCTTTTAGGACCTCGTTAAATGCCCTTCCACTTTAAATTTTTTTCCAAATATCACCTAAGATAGGATACTGAAAGAATAAGTGTTGGATAGACTCGGCAGTACCTTTGCATAAGACACAAGCTATATCCATATCCTTCTTCCATCTGGTTACTCTATCTTTCATTTGTAGTCTACCATTTAATGCCAACCAAAGTATGAAAATCCATCTGGCATATCCATGGTTATTGCAAATTATCTTTTGACATCCAACCTTTGGGTAACTACCCTGGAGTATGATAAGTCATCAATTTGATAACTTACTAGCAATTTTAAGCCTAAATTATCATGCTTTGTCAATGATTTATTGTTACTTCTTACTTAATGCTCATTTGTGTAGGTAAAAATTGAAATGAGAAGATGAGCAAGGAAACTTGATAAAAATAAGCTAAGGAGAAGGTGAAAGAGAAGAAATGTGAGCAAAAAGAACAAAAGCTGAAATTGCAGGTTCAGGAGTCGACCCTCAGTTACCGTGATTGTGGACTGAGGATTGCGATCGCGGTCATTCGATAAGTCAACTGAAGGACCATCGCGATATGACTACCGCGATCACGGCAGCGCAATCGCAGTCAAGAGATAACGGTCGTGGAAAAGTTCTAAGGGCATTTTTGTAATTTTTGGCAAATTTGGAATTGGGACTTAAATAGGGGTTTTTAGCTCATTATTCATCCATCTTTTATCTTACGTATTATCCTATCCTTAGTTTAGGGTTTTTGTAATTTCTTGGGGCTTGGAGCTAAAATTTACACTAATTTGAGATAAGAATTAATTAGAGGAACCCCAAAGTGCAGATTTGGCATAACCCATTGAAGATTCATTAGATTCTAAAGTGTGGTTTGCCTTCTATTTATTTTCTTGTGGATAAATTTTATGGAAATATTATTTTATTTATGTTTATTATCATTATGATTTGCTAGATCTACCTCTTGGGATTATGCTAGAATATGAGGCAATTATGTGTGGGTTGTGATGTATTTGTGTGTATTTTAGTTTGTCGATGATGGTTTCTATTATTAGTTGATTAAATTGGTTGGGATTTATGGGTGAAAGTCCCAAATGCCCAAAGAGGTTTGATAGATAGAAATCCCAAGCTGTTGAAAGCTCAAACCATCCTTGAAAGAAAGATTTTGGGTACACTTTAGGAACCTACCTCATCCTTGAAAGAGGGATCTGGGAACCAAAGTAATAGTAGACAATTTATGGGTACGTCTTGCTAATTTTTCACTATCTTAGACATAAGGGTGATTAGGAGGTTGACTATACCATGGGTGTTATCCTAGAAATAAGGATACTCAATTGAGGTGTTGGGCAGCTTTAATTGTTACACTAGTTAGGTACTCGAAAGAATCAATGAGTGACATCTTTGAGGTTTTTTTGAAGAACTAGCTTCAAGGGCTTTAAACCTAGCCTACCACATCATCAACGATTAGAATTTGCATTGAATTATCATGTTCCCGTGCATAACTTGCCCCTAGGAAACCATAGTCCAAAGATCCATTTTAATTGATTATATTCTAATTATTCTTGGTCTCGAATTAGTCCCTTAGAATCCCAAGAATTGCCTTTACATTAGACAAGATTGTAAACCCCCCAAGCCATTTTGTAGTATAGGTTTGAACCTAGCGAGCTACTTTTATTTTGAATTTACTCAATCGCCACTCACATTGTTCCTCGTGGATTTGACCTCAACTCTTAGTTGGGTAAATATATTGACAACGAGTTCCTTGCACTTAAATTGATGTGTAAGTTGAGCGTTATCAGAGTACCTGAAATGTTTTTTATCGCTGCAAACTCTTGCCGTGTGATACCAGCATCTTCCAAGTACTGCGTAGCTTTAAAGATTTTCCTTATCATCCACGAGGTTGTCTTAGGCATAGTTGACCATGCGTCACCTTGTTTTAATGTAGTAAGTGTGCACCCAAACCACCCAAAGCTTTTTAGCTTCTGGATAATGTCCCAAAGCAATTTACAGATAGCTGTTTTGTTCCACAGATAAACATTCAACGGATGTATCCCACCGTCAACCTTAGGGATACACCCCTTGTTCTAAGCAACTAATGACTTTCTTGTAATTTTAGCTGTCCTATACCAAAGAAATCTCTTGCAAATCTTCTTAATAAATTCAATAATCTTCTTTGGGAGGATGAAGACCTGCTCCCAAAATGATTTTTATTGAAAATAATACACTTTTCAACAATTGTGCTCAACTTGCGTAGGATAGATACCTGGTTTTCCAAGATCTAATCCTACCAAGCATTTTTTCTATCAACGACTCATATTGGACAACAAATAATCTTTTAGAGTTCAGAGGGCCCCCCCAGGTATCTGAATGGGAGCTCTCCCTTTTCAAATCCCAAGACCTCCAATATTTGATGTTGCACCTGCATTGGTACTCTAACCAAATATACTGAACTCTTGTTTGGGTTGGCATTCAATCCTGAAGCAACAGAGAATATTTTAAATTTGTTGTATAAGCAAGTGACAGAGTTAGTATTACCTCTGTAAAAGAGTAGTAAATCATCTGCAAACCCCAACTGAATTAGATTAATTTTAGCACATCTAGGATGATATTTGAACATCTTTTCATCCTTAAGTGTTTTAACCAACCGACAAAGATATTCCATGTATAGCACAAATAGGAATGGGGATAAAGGGTCACCTTGTCTCAACCCTTTCCTCGCTTTAAAAGACCTTGTGGGTACCCCATTAATGAGAATTGAGTATGAGACTGTTATGATGCATTCCATAATCTTGCCTACAAAAACACTAGGAAATCCCAGTAACTGCAGCACCTGCTTCACATAAGCACATTCAATGGAATCATATGTTTTTTGCATGTAAACCTTAATCATACATCTTGGAGAAATGCTCTATCTTCTATATCCTTAAATAAGCTCATGGCTCATAGTTATATTGTCAACTATTAACCTGCAAGGGACAAAGGAATTTCGAGATTTATCCACTAAGAAATCCATGACTCCCTATAACCTAGTAGTAAGCACCTTATAATCAACTTGTACACTATGGTGCAAGAAGAGATGTGTCTAAAATCTTTTGGAGAAGATGGGTTTTTGACTTTGGGTATACAAAAATCTATCACAGCACTGGAGATGTCATCTCCCACTACACTCCATGCTCTTTTAAAGAAGCAAGCATTAAGACCATCACGCCATGGTGCTATCATATCACTTATCCCTTTTAAAGCCAACCAAATCTCCTCTTTGGTAATGGGTTTGATCAATTGTAGTTGTTGATCCCTGCTTAGAGAGTTGTCAGATCTCATAACATTAATTTTTATTGCAGAAATATATGAGGAGGCCTCGCCCAATAGATGCATGTAGAATGTGAGAACTTCCTCCCCAATCTGACCAGGTTCCTGTACAACAATACCATCAGCTCTTATTAATTGCTTAATTTGATTTTGGGACTATCTTGCCCTTAGACAGGCATAGAAATAGGAGGTATTGACATCTCCCTTATTTATCCATTGAACCCAGGACTTCTGCATAAGAATGTTTTACTCAATTTTTAACCACTTTACCAACCCATCTTTGCAATTCTTTTCTTGTTCAACTATATAGTGGTCTACACTAGGCTGCTGCATAGTTGTTTGAATGTTCTTTAGATGATTTCTAGTTTGTTGTATCTTCTACTCAACCCCATTGAATTCTTTCTTAGAAATTTTTTTGAGTGCTAGTATCACCCCTTTCAAATTATGCCACACACCTTTCATGGTGGAATGCGCCAACTTCTGCCATGTTCTCTACACTATAGGGATGAACACCTGGTGGTCAGCAACATAATTAAAGAATTTATAGGGCTTAGGACCAGGCTTTGGTTGTTCCAACAAATGGATGCTCACGGGGCAGTGATCAGACAAATGAGGATCAATCACTCGCCCCTGAATGTGCCCCCAATATGTAAGCTATAGATCATTCACCAGAATCCATTCAATCTTACTCTAAATGTGACTATTGGTCCGAGTACATCTTCTCCCAATGGTTTTAAGCTCCAGGACTCCTGATACCTCCAGAAATTGTTTGAAATCAGTTACCTCCCTATCCACAATTGATGCTCTACCTACTCTGTCATCAGCATGTAGAATAGAATTAAAATCACCCATAATTATAAGTGGTTCTTTGACTGTACTAGCTATGTTTCCTAATCCACTCCAAAGGTCTCTCCTATCAACAATGGTGTGCAACCCATACGCACCTGTGAAATAGAAGCCAACATTAGATTTCCGTATAAAAACACATCTATGGATGTATTACTGGTGGATAATTTCAGGCTTGAATGACGCCATATTTGGGTCCCAGAGAATCCAGATTCTGCCCCTGGGGTCAGCTGGGTAATTATCTACCTATTCCCACTTGCCTATAGCTTTCTTTATGACATTCCTAGCTTTACTTTCCTTGATTTTATGCTCAATAACTGCTGTACGAGCTACTTTATTGGACCTACAGAACACCTTAAACTCCATTTGTTTATAAACTTTATTCAATCCTCGGACATTCCAAGCTATACACTTCATTAAAGGGTAGTTTTTTAAGAAGGAGGGCCAGCCACCCCCTATTACTCTGGATATTAATCATCTCTCCACAATCTTCATCCTCCTACAATTGTGCAATAAAGCTAAGGGCCATGTAAACATTATCAGTACCTACCCCTTGGGTCTCCATTGCACTTTGAGGGCCTTTAATTACAGATTTCCCTTTTGCTTGGTTCCAATACTTTGTTAAGCTTCCATATCAGTTGGATTTCTGTTTTCTTGGCTTCCTTCTGTGGTGGCTGCCTTATAGGCTTACATACATATCCCAACTGACAGCACTTGGGGCAATATTGAGGCCTCCATTCATACACCACAGGTTGGTCAAACACCTTCCTATAAGGATCACACACTTTAACAGTCTGAGGGAGGGCTTGGGTCACATCCATCTTAATGAGAAGTCTCGCGTAAGATATTCGTTCAATATTGGTTGTACAAGCATCAGCGCACACAGGCTTACCCAAACCGCTACCAATTTTACTCAAGGCTGCGCTGGTCTAGTAATTTAGTGTCAAATCGGGCAATTTTACCCATAATGGGATAGTTCTCAATACTTCCTCTTTGAAAGAAAAATCAGCTGCCCAAACTTTAGAAATAATTGGTCTACTATTCATAGTATAGGGATCGGTGAATAGTACCTCATCTTTCTCTTTGATGCTGTGGAATCTCACCACGAAATATATATTGTTGTGGTAGAAACCTTCGGCTTCTGCACAAACTACCATTGATTAGCAATAAAGCGTTCAATTGCTCCTATAGAGGGAGTATTACCCACGATATACATTATTATGGCCCTAAACCACATGGCGTCTTCTGCCCCATGTCCCTATCATTAAGCTAAACAATAACCTCCCCCTCTTCCATTAGGGGAGGGATGTAGGTGAGGTTTATGCCCTTGGAAGCTAGCTTGTTAGTGTCAAATAGTCCAGCCCACACCGATCCCCCTTCTTCGCAGATGTGTTCGCATCTCGCGTCATATCAGTAGGGGTATTCCTCTCATTCCCTTTGTCCAACTGTCCTAGTGTTGCTATCCCAACTATCGGTGCCTTCATCGAAGGACAATGACTGGTACTCGTTGATCCTGTTGCCGGCGAAGGATTTGCACCCCCAAGCAGAGCCTTTCGTAGTGCGGATGAATTGATAATGTTTCTCTGCAGATCTGGCCAAGCTTCATCCTCCTCGGTTTCAATTGCAGTAGCTTTTCCCTCATCTAAACCCGTATCCGGGCTATTTCGTTTCACAACACAAGTAGACTCTCCGATTGTTTTCCTTATCTCATTTCTCTTGGTTGTAGTCTTCCTCGAGCCATGGCAGCACCTAACGTGCGTTGGAGATAGTGGTTATAGTGGTTATTAATTGAGAAAAAGTTGAGATAAAAAAAATAATATCTAAGAAGATATAGAAAATAATGATACAACGTGATTATTTAAAAGGAAAAAATATAATATTTTTTATAGAAGGAGAGGTGACCACTTTAAGCTATTATACTATGATTCTACAAATGTATCTTGTTCCAATATCATTTTCTCGTAAATGAATTTATGTACCGTAATCTATATAGTAGAGAGTGTGGAATATTTATTAGGTTAGTATAATTTTGGGAAGAATTTTAAAAAGGTAACAATAGTTGTTTTTTAGTTACTGATTTATTTCTAAAAAAAATCTTATAAATTTATAATTTGATTATAGTCCATTTGATTATTTAATTATCTTTATAATTTGTTAAACACTCAAATAAGGTAACAATTATTTTTTCCTAATTACAGATTTTCTTATATTCATTCATTTATTGTTTTACAAAAATAGGTCAAACATAATTTCAATTAAAGTTGAAATAATTTTTTTTTAATGTCAATTAAAATTTATCCATATAAGTTGTTTGATTGGTAATTGATTATTAATTCATAAATTTTTCTTGTAATACTTCCTTGATTTACTTAATTGTAATAAATCATATTTTTCTTAATATAATATCATTATTTATGTTATTTACATATTTTGAGGGATGACATCTTTTTTTAGTATTTTTTATTTGGGATGACTATAATCTTTTCTATATAAACAGATCGGTTACTATTTATTAATTGGTTATTCTCTTAATTGATTTGTTCTTGTAATATTTATTTTACTCAATTGTAATGAAATCATTAATATTTATTTTCTTATAATACTATTAATTAAAACATAAAAATAATTATTTATTTTTGTACCACAATATGAAATAATATTAACTAACAAAAGAAATAAATAATAAAAAAAAACATAGAATAAAAGGAAATAATTAACTGCTATTCTTAATATGAAATAATTGAACAATCATAATAGTTTTTATCCAATAGAAATAAATCTTAATTGATATTTACCACAATATGAAATAACATTAATTGAAATACTATGAAATCATAATAGTTTTCATCCAGTGAAAATGAATCTTAATTATATTTTTACCACAATATGAAATATGAAATAATTTTAAATATTTAAGTAATCAACAAAATAGTTTTTTGTTATAAAATGATAGTTTTTTGTTGTAAAATTCAATAGGCAATTCTCAAAATTACACTTATCTTAATTTTGGGTTGAACTATCCTCCGTTATTATATATATAGATATGAAATATGAAATAATTTTAAATATTTAACTAATAAATAAAAAAGCTTTTGTTGTAAAATGATAGTTTTTTGTTGTAAGAATTAAATAAGTAATTCTCAAGATGCCACTTGTCTTAATTTTAGGCTGGATTATCTTTCTTTATCATATATATAGATTAAAACATATGAAATAATTATTTATTTTTTACCATAATATGAAATATGAAATAATATTAACTAACTAACTAAATAAAAAAATAAAAAAAATAATAAATAAAAAAAATAATTAACTATTATTCTTAATATGAAATAATTGAACAATCATAATAGTTTTCATCCAATAGAAATAAATCATAATTGATTTTTACCACAATATGAAAGAACATTAAATGAAATACTATGAAATCATAATAGCTTTCATCCATTAGAAATTAAACATAATTTTTTTTTATCGTAATATAAAATATGAAATAATTTTAACTATTTAAATAATCAACAAAATAGTTTTTTGTTATGAAATGATAGTTTTTTGTTGTAAAAATTCAATAGATGATTCTCAAGATAACACTTGTTTTAATTTTAGGCTGGACTATCCTCAACAAAATAGCTTCTTGTTATGAAATGATTGTTTTTGTCGTAAAAATTCAAATAGGTAGTTCTCAAGATGACACTTGTCTTAATTTTAGGTTAAACTATCCTCCTTTATTATATATATATATAGAAGATATATGAAATATGTAATAATTTTAAATATTTAAATAATCAACAAAATAGCTTTTTGTTATGAAATGATGGTTTTTTATGGTAAGAATTCAAATAGGTAGTTCTCAAGATAACACTTGTCTTAACTTTAGGCTAGACTATCCTTCTTTATTATATATATAAATAAATACTATGAAATCATAATGGCCTTCATTCAATAGAAATTAATCATAATTTTTTTTACTGTAATATGAAGTACGAATAAATTTTAAATATTTAAATAATCAACAAAATAACTTTTTGTTATGAAATGATAGTTTTTTGTTGTAAGAATTCAGTAGATGATTCTCAAGATGACACTTGTTTTAATTTTAGGCTGGACTATCCTCAACAAAATAGCTTTTTGTTATGAAATGACAGTTTTTTGTTGTAAGAATTCAAATAGTTAATTCTCATGATGACACTTGTCTTAATTTTAGGCTAGACTATCCTCCTTTATTATATATATAGAAGATATATGAAATATGAAATAATTTTAAAAATTTAAATAATCAACAAAATAGCTTTTTGTTATTAAATGATAGTTTTTTCTTATAAGAATTCAAATAGGTAGTTCTCAAGATGACACTTGTCTTGATTTTAAGTTAGACTATCCTCCTTTATTATATATAGAGAAGTTATATGAAATATGTAATAATTTTAAATTTTTAAATAATCAACAAAATAGCTTTTTGTTATGAAATAGTGGTTTTTTATTGTAAGAATTAATATAGGTAGTTCTCAAGATAACACTTGTCTTAATTTTATGCTAGACTATCCTCCTTTATTATATATATAGATAAATACTATGAAATCATAATAGCCTTCATTCAATAGAAATTAATCATAATTTTTTTACTGTAATATGAAGTACGAATTAATTTTAAATATTTAAATAATCAACAAAATAACTTTTTGTTATGAAATGATAGTTTTTTGTTGTAAGAATTTAATAAATGATTCTCAAGATGACACTTGTCTTAATTTTAGGCAGGACTATCCTCAACAAAATAGCTCTTTGTTATGAAATAATAGTTTTTCGTCATAAGAATTCAAATAGGTAATTTTCAAGATGACACTTGTCTTAATTTTAGGCTAGACTATCCTCCTTTATTATATATATAGAAGATATATGAAATAATTTTAAAAATTTAAATAATCAACAAAATAGCTTTTCGTTATGAAATGATAGTTTTTATTATAAGAATTCAAATAGGTAGTTCTCAAGATGACACTTGTCTTAATTTTTGGTTAGACTATCCTCCTTTATTATATATATAGAAGTTATATGAAATATGTAATAATTTTAAATATTTAAATAATCAACAAAATAGCTTTTTACTAGGAAATGATGTTTTTTTTGTTGTAAGAATTAAAATAGGTAGTTTTCAAGATGACACTTGTCGAAATTTTAGACAGACTATCCTCCTTTATTATATATATATATAGATAGATAAGAAATATGAAATAATATTAACTAACTACATAAATAAATAAATAAATAAAATATAGAATAATATGAAATAATTAACTACTATTCTTAATATGAAATAATTGAATAATCATAATAGTTTTCATCCAATAGAAATAAATCTTAATTGATTCTTACCACAATATGAAATAGCATTAATTGAAATACTATGAGATCATAATAGTTTTCATCCAATAGAAATGAATCTTAATTGTTTTTTTACCACAATATGAAATAATTTTAAATATTTAAGTAATCAACAAAATAGCTTTTTTGTTATAAAATGATAGTTTTTTGTTGTAAGAATTCAATAGGTAGTTCTCAAAATGACACTTATCTTAATTTTGGGTTGGACTATCCTCCTTTATTATATATATAGATATGAAATATAAAATTATTTTAAATATTTAAATAATAAATAAAATATCTTTTGTTATAAAATGATAGTTTTTTGTTGTAAGAATTCAATAAGTATTTTTCAAGATGACACTTGTCTTAATTTTAGTCTAGATTATCCTCCATTATCATATATATAGATTAAAACATATGAAATAATTATTTATTTTTTACCATAATATGAAATGTGATATAATATGAACTAACTAAATAAATAAATAATAAAAAATAATAGAATAATATGAAATAATTAACTACTATTCTTAATATGAAATAATTGAACAATCATAATAGTTTTCATCCAATAGAAATAAATTATAATTGATTTTTACCACAATATGAAAGAACATTAAATGAATACTATGAAATAATAATAGCTTTTATCCAATAGAAATTAATTATAATTTTTTTAACCGTAATATAAATATGAAATAAATTTAAATATTTAAATAATCAACAAAATAGCTTCTTGCTATGAAATGATAGTTTTTTGTTGTAAAAATTTAATAGATGATTCCCAAGATGACACTTGTTTTTATTTTAGGCTAGACTATCATCAACAAAATAGCTTCTTGTTATGAAATGATAGTTTTTTATCGTAAGAATTTAAATAGGTAGTTCTCAAGATGACACTTGTCTTAAATTTAGAATGGACTATCCTCCTTTATTATATATATAGAAGATATATGAAATATGAAATAATTTTTAAAATTTAATTAATCAACAAGATAGCTTTTTGTTATGAAATGACAATTTTTTTGTTATAAGAATTCAAATAAGTAGTTCTCAAGATGATACTTGTCTTAATTTTAGGTTACACTATCCTCTTTTATTATATATATAGAAGGTATATGAAATATGTAATAATTTAAAATATTTAAATAATCAACAAAATAGCTTGTTTTTATAAATGATGGTTTTTTGTTGTAAGAATTCAAATGGGTAGTTTTCAAGATAACACTTGTCTTAATTTTAGACTAGACTATCCACCTTTATTATATATAGAGATGAAATACCATGAAATCATAATAGCCTTCATTCAATGGAAATTAATCATAATATTTTTACCGTAATATGAAGTATGAAATTATTTTAAATATTTAAATAATCAACAAAATAACTTTTTGTTATGAAATGATAGTTTTTTGTATTAAGAATTTAATAGAAGATTCTCAAGATGACACTAGTATTAATTTTAGGCTGGACTATCCTCAACAAAATAGGTTTTTGTTATGAAATGATAGATTTTGGTCGTAAGAATTTAAATAGATTATACTCAAGATAACACTTGTCTTAATTTTAGGCTAGACTATCCTCCTTTATTTTATATATAGAAATATTTTAAAGATGAAATAATTTTAAAAATTTAAATAATCAACAAAATAGTTTTTTGTTATGAAATCACAGTTTTTTATTATAAATATTCAAATAGGTAGTTCTCAAGATGACACTTATCTTAATTTTAGGTTAGATTGTCCTCCTTAATTATATATATATAAAAGATATATGAAATATGTAATAATATTAAATATTTAAATAAACAACAAAATAGCTTTTTACTATGAAATTATGATTTTTTTGTCGTAAAATTCAAATAGATAGTTCTCAAGATGACACTTGTCTTAATTTTAGGCTGGACTTTCCTCGTTTATTATATATATAGAAGATATATTAAATATGAAATAATTTTTAATAGTTAAATAATCAACAAGATAGCTTTTTGTTTTGAAATGATAGTTTTTTTGTTATAAGAATTCAAATAGATAGTTTTCAAGATGATACTTGTCTTAATTTTAGGCTAGACTATCTTCCTTTATTATATATATAGAAGATATGAAATATGTAATAATTTTAAATATTTAAATAATCAACAAAATAACTTTTTTGTTATGAAATGATGATTTTTTGTTGTAAGAATTCAAATAGGTAGTTCAAGATAACACTTGTCTTAATTTTAGACTAGACTATCCTCCTTTATTATATATAGAGATGAAATACTATGAAATCATAATAGCCTTCATTCAATGGAAATTAATCATAATTATTTTACCGTAATATGAAGTATGAAATAATTTTAAATATTTAAATAATCAACAAAATAACCTTTTTTAGTGAAATGATAGTTTTTTGTCGTAAGAATTCAATAGATGATTCTCAAGATGACATTTGTCTTAATTTTAGGCTGGACTATCCTCAACAAAATAGCTTTTTGTTATGAAATGATAGTTTTTTGTCGTAAGAATTCAAATAGGTAATTCTCAAAATGACACTTGTCTTAATTTTAGGCTAGAATATCCTATTTTGTTTATATATAGAAGACATATGATATGTGAAATAATTTTAAAAATTTAAATAATCAACAAAATAGCTTTTTGTTATGAAATGATAGTTTTTTCTTATAAAAATTCAAATAGATAGTTCTCAAGATTAAACTTGTCTTAATTTTAGGTTAGACTATTCTCCTTTATTATATATATAGAAGTTATATGAAATATGTAATAATTTTAAATATTTAAATAAGCAACAAAATAGTTTTTTATTATGAAATAATATTTTTTTGTTGTAAGAATTCAAATAGGTAGTTCTTAAGATGACACTTGTCGTAATTTTAGGCAGACTATCCTCCTTTATTATATATATAGATAGACAAGAAATATGAAATAATATTAACTAACCAAATAAAAAAAAAAAAACCTAGAATAATATGAAATAATTAACTACAATTCTTAATATGAAATAATTGAACAATCATAGTAGTTTTCATCCCATAGAAATAAATCCTAATTTTTTTTACCACAATATGAAATAACATTAATTGAAATACTATGAAATTATAATAGTTTTCATCCAATAGAAATGACTCTTAATTGTTTTTTTTACCACAATATGAAATATGAAATAATTTTGAAATTTAAGTAATCAACAAAATAGATTCTTGTTATGAAATAATAGTTTTTTGTTGTAAGAATTTAATAGGTAGTTCTCAAAATGACACTTACCTTAAGTTTGGGTTGGACTATCCTCCTTTATTATATATTTAGATATAAATATTAAATAATTTTAAATATTTGAATAATAAATAAAATATCTTATTTTATAAAATGATAGTTTTTTGTTGTAAAAATTCAATAAGTAATTTTTAAGATGACACTTGTCTTAATTTTAGGCTAGATTATCCTCCTTTATCATATATATAGATTAAAAAATATGAAATAATTATTTATTGTTTATCATAATATGAAATATGAAATATGATATAATATTAACTAACTAACTAACTAACTAAATAAATAATAAAAAATAATAGAATAATATGAAATAATTAACTACTATTCTTAATATGAAATAATTGAACAATCAGAATAGTTTTCATCCAATAGAAATAAATTATAATTGATTTTTACCACAATATGAAAGAACATTAAATGAAATACTATGAAATTATAATAGATTTTATCCAATAGAAATTAATCATAATTTTTTTAACCGTAATATGAAATATGAAATAATTTTAAATAATCAATAAAATAGCTTCTTTTTATGAAACGATAGTTTTTTGTTGTAAAAATTCAATAGATGATTCTCAAGATGACACTTGTTTTAATTTTAGGTTGGACTATCCTCAACAAAATAGCTTCTTGTTATGAAATGATAGTTTTTTGTCGTAACAATTTAAATAAATAGTTCTCAAAATGACACTTGTCTTAATTTTAGACTGGACTATCCACCTTTATTATACAAATTGAAGATATATGAAATATGAAATAATTTTTAATAATTAAATAATCAACAAGATAGCTTTTTGTTAAATGATAGTTTTTTTGTTATAATAATTCAAATAGGTAGTTTTCAAGATGATACTAGTCGTAATTTTAGGTTAGACTATCCTCTTTTATTATATACATAGAAGATATATGAAATATGTAATAATTTTAAATATCTAAATAATCAACAAAATAGCTTTTTGTTATGAAATGATGGTTTTTTGTTGTAAGAATTCAGATAGGTAGTTCTCAAGATAACACTTGTCATAATTTTAGGCTAGACTGTCCTCCTTTATTATATATATAGATGAAATACTACGAAATCATACTAGCCTTCATTCAATGGAAATTAATCATAATTTCTTTACCGTAATATAAAGTATGAAATAATTTTAAATATTAAAATTATCAACAATATAACTTTTTGATATGAAATGATAGTTTTTTGTTGTAAGAATTCAATAGATGATTCTCAAGATGACACTTGTCTTAATTTTAGGCTGGACTATCCTCAACAAAATAGTTTTTTGTTATGAAATGATAGTTTTTTGTTGTAAGAATTCAAATAGGTAATTCTCAAGATGACACTTGTCTTAATTTTAGGCTAAACTATCCTCCTTTATTATATATATAGAAGATATATGAAATATGAAATAATTTTAAAAATTTAAATAATCAACAAAATAGCTTTTTGTTATGAAATGTAATTTTTTTTCTTATAAGAATTCAAATAGGTAGTTCTCAAGATGACACTTGTCTTAATTTTAGGTTAGACTATCCCCCTTTATTATATATATAGAAGATTTCAGAAATATATAATTATTTTAAATATTTTAATAATCAACAAAATAGCTTTTTACTATGAAATGATGTTTTTTGTTCTAAGAATTCAAATATATAGTTCTCAAGAAGACACTTGTCGTAATTTTAGGCAAAAAATCCTCCTTTATTATATATATAGATAGATAGATATGAAATATGAATAATATTAACTAACTAACTAAATAAATAAATAAATAAAACATAGAATAATATGAAATAATTAACTACTATTCTTAATATGAAATAATTGAACAATCATAATAGTTTTCGTCCAATAGAAATAAATCTTAATTGATTTTTGCCACAATATGAAATAACATTAATTGAAATACTATGAAATCATAATAGTTTTCATCCAATAGAAATTAATCTTAATTGTCTTTTTACCACAATATGAAATATGAAATAATTTTAAATATTTAAGTAATCAACAAAATAGTTTTTTGTTATAAAATGATTGTTTTTTGTTGTAAGAATTCAATAGGCAGTTTTCAAAATGACACTTATCTTAATTTTGGTTGGACTATCCTCCTTTATTATATATATAGATATGAAATATGAAACAATTTTAAATATTTAAATAAGAAATAAAATAGCTTTTGTTATAAATGATAGTTTTTTGTTGTAAGAATTCTCTAAGTAATTCCCAAGATGACACTTGTCTTAATTTTAGGCTTGATTATCCTCCTTTATCATATATATAGATTAAAACATATGAAATAATTATTTATTTTTTACCATAATATGAAATATGAAATAATATTAACTAAATATATAAATAATAAAAAAATAGAATTATATGAAATAATTAACTGCTATTCTTAATATGAAATAATTGAACAATCATAATTATTTTCATCCAATTGAAATAAATCATAATTGATTTTTACCACAATCTAAAAGAACATTAAATGAAATACTATGAAATCATAATAGCTTTTATCCAATAGAAATTAATCATAATTTTTTTTACCGTAATATGAAATATGAAATAATTTTAAATATTTAAATAATCAACAAAATAGCTTTTTAGTTATGAAATGATAGTTTTTTGTTGTAAAAATTCAATAGATGATTTTCAAGATGACACTTGCTTCAATTTTAGGCTGGACTATCCTCAACAAAATAACTTCTTGTTATGAAATGATAGTTTTTTGTCATAAGAATTCAAATAGGTAGATCTCAAGATGACACTTGTCTTAATTTTAGACTGGACAATCCTCCTTTATTATATATATAGAAGATATATAAAATATGAAATAATTTTTAATATTTAAATAATCAACAAAATAGCTTTATGTTATGAAATGATAGTTTTTTTGTTATAAGAATTCAAATAGGTAGTTCTCAAGATGATACTTGTCTTAATTTTAGGTTAGAATATCCTCCTTTATTATATATACAGAAGATATATGAAATATGCAATAATTTTAAATATTTAAATAATCAACAAAATAGCTTTTTGTTATGAAATGATGGTTTTTTGTTGTAAGAATTCAAATGGTAGTTCTCAAGATAACACTTGTCTTAATTTTAGGCTAGACTATTCTCCTTTATTATATATATAGATGAAATACTATGAAATCATAATAGCCTTCATTCAATAGAAATTAATAATAATTTTTTACCATAATATGAAGTACGAAATAATTTTAAATATTTAAATAATCAACAAAATAACTTTTTGTTATGAAATGATAGTTTTTTGTTGTAAGAATTCAATAGATGATTCTCAAGATGACACTTGTCTTAATTTTAGGCTGGACTATCTTTAACAAAATAGCTTTTTGTTATGAAATGATAGTTTTTTGTCGTAAAAATTCAAATAGGTAATTCTCAAGATGACAATTGTCTTAATTTTAGGCTAAACTATCTACCTTTATTATATATATAGAATATATATGAAATATGAAATAATTTTAAAAATTTAAATAATCAACAAAATAGCTTTTTGTTATGAAATGAAATTTTTTTCTTATAAGAATTCAAATAGGTAGTTCTCAAGATGACGTTTGTCTTAATTTTAGGTTAGACTATCCCCTTTTATTATATATATAGAAGATTCCATAAATATGTAATAATTTTAAATATTTAAATAATCAACAAAATAGCTTTTTACTATGAAATGATGTTTTTTTGTTGTAAGAATTCAAATATATAATTCTCAAGATGACACTTGTCGTAATTTTAGGCAGACTATCCTACTTTATTATATATATATAGATAGATATGAAATATGAAATAATATTAACTAACTAAATAAAAAAACATAGAATAATATTAAATAATTAACTACTATTCTTAATATGAAATAATTGAACAATCATAATAGTTTTCATCCAATAGAAATAAATCTTAATTGATTTTTGCCACAATATGAAATAACATTAATTGAAATACTATGAAATCATAATAGTTTTCATCCAGTAGAAATTAATCTTAATTATCTTTTTACCACAATATGAAATATGAAATAATTTTAAATATTTAAGTAATCAACAAAATAGCTTTTTGTTATAAAATGATTGTTTTTTGTTGTAAGAATTCAATAGGTAGTTCTCAAAATGACACTTATCTTAATTTTGGTTGGACTATCCTCCATTATTATATATACTTATATGATAAATTATACAATTTTAAATAATTAAATAAGAAAGAAAATAGTTTTTGTTATAAAATGATAGTTTTTTGTTGTTAGAATTCAATAAGTAATTCTCAAGATGACACTTGTCTTAATTTTAGGCTGGATTATCCTCCTTTATCATATATATAGATTAAAACATATGAAATAATTATTTATTTTTTACCATAATATGAAATATGAAATAATATTAACTAAATAATTAAATAATAAAAAATAATAGAATTATATGAAATAATTAACTACTATTCTTAATATAAAATAATTGAATAATCATAATTGTTTTCATCCAATAGAAATAAATCATAATTGATTTTTACCACAATATGAAAGAACATTAAATGAAATACTATGAAATCATAATAGTTTTCATCCAATAGAAATTAATCATAATTTTTTACCGTAATATGAAATATGAAATGATTTTAAATATTTAAATAATCAAATAAATAGCTTTTTGTTATGAAATGATTGTTTTTTGTTGTAAAAAATCAATAGATGATTTTCAAGATGACACTTGTTTCAATTTTTGGATGGACTATCCTCAACAAAATAGCTTCTTGTTATGAAATGATAGTTTTTTGTCGTAAGAATTCAAATAAGTAGTTCTCAAGATGACACTTGTCTTAATTTTAGGCTGGACCATCCTCCTTTATTATATATATAGAAGATATATGAAATATGAAATAATTTTTAATAGTTTAATAATCAACAAGATAACTTTTTGTTATGAAATGATAGTTTTTTTGTCATAAGAATTCAAATAGGTAGTTCTCAAGATGATACTTGTCTTAATTTTAGGTTAGAATATCCTCCGTTATTATATATATAGAAGATATATGAAATATGCAATAATTTTAAATATTTAAATAATCAACAAAATAGCTTTTTGTTATGAAATGATGGTTTTTTGTTGTAAGAATTCAAATAGGTAATTCTCAAGATAACACTTGTCTTAATTTTAGGCTAAAATATCCTCCTTTATTATATATATATATAGCTGAAATACTATGAAATCATAATATCCTTCATTCAGTAGAAATTAATCATAATTTTTTTTTACCATAATATGAAGTACGAAATAATTTTAAATATTTAAATAATCAACAAAATAACTTTTTGTTGTGAAATGATAGTTTTTTGTGTAAGAATTCAATAGATGATTCTCAAGATGACACTTGTCTTAATTTTAGGCTGGACTATCCTCAACAAAATAGCTTTTTGTTATGAGTAGTTTTTTGTCGTAAGAATTCAAATAGGCAGTTCTTAAGATGACATTTGTCTTAATTTTAGGCTAGACTATCGTCTTTTATTATATATAAGTTTAATCACACGTGCCTTGCACTTGTAATGTTTGATTATTCTAACGTTTTTATATTTATTTTAGATTTTTTAAATCTTCTTAAAATCAAATTTAATTCGTTTAGAATTCTTAAACTAATGAAAAAAGTATTAGTTGTCATTAATTCTGATGACTTCTAATACGGAAAGGTTTTATCGTAAATATATTTAATTAATTTTAAACTATTAAATATCAGGAGAAATAGTGAAAAAACGATTTTGTCTAAAACAAAGACTTTTAATGAAAGGTAATAAGTTCAAATAACATTTCTAAGGTCCTTCACATTTTTAATATAGATATAGATATAGATATAGATATAGTTATAGATATAGATATAGATATAGATATAGATATAGATATAGATATAGATATAGATTATAGATATACATTTAGGACTTTTAACATAGTTCTAACAAGGAAAACTTTAATAACTAATTTTGGTTAATTTTAAAATCCTAAAAATATTACATAAATAATGAAATAATAATTAGAGGGGTAAGTAAAAAAATGATTTGATCTATGACGGAGTGTTTTAATGAAGGGCAAAAGCTCGAATCAATATTTTTAAGGATCTTCATATTCTTAATATATTAGATATTAAAGATTAGTGATAAAGATTAGAGATTAGAGATTATAGATTAAAGAAGTAGGTAGATAAAATATAAATAAAATTGTTCTTCAAAAAGTATACATTTTTTTAAGGAAAGACGTATGGTGTCTATTAAATCATTGACTTTTTTCATACAAACACTAATCCAAAAGAAGTCTAAATTTTAGGTACATAACTCAAATAAGGGAAGTTTAATAACTAAATTTTAATGAACTTTTTAGTTTTAAAAATTATTAGAAAAATAGCAAAATGACGATTTTGTCTATTGCAATGTGTTTTAATGAAGGGTAAAAAGTTCAAATCACTTTTTTAAGTGTCTTTACATTTTTAATACATTATAAATTATAGATATAGGTATGTAGATATCAAATTGAATATGAAATAATATTAAATATTTAAATAATCGATAAAATAGTTTTTTGTTATGAAATGACAGTTTTTTGTTGTAAGAATCCAAATAGGTAGTTCTCAAGATGACACTTGTCTAAATTTTAAGCTAGACTATCCTCATTTATTAGATATACTAGTATTAGTACCCGCACGATGTGGGACAATATTTAAGTAAAAGTAATCATTAAACAAAGATAGATTAAAAAAATTATTTAGATTTACAAATTTATCAAATGAGTAAAAGCATAAAAAATATTTCATTGACCAATAGATAAACCAACATAAACTAATGAAATGTAAGACAAAATCTCCTATCAATTATAGTTTCTTGCATAGTTCATATCAAATAATTCATAATAAATCATTTCAAAGTGAAAAAAAGGTAGATAAAATCAATTTGAATTTGTTGAAAATGTTTACTTATTTACAAATATTAAAAGGAGGCTAAGTATAAAGAAAAAACATTATCATTCTAGTTATACCATTTATGACATTCACATTTAAGCCAAAATAGGATCACAAAAGTACCAAATATAAAAAAGATAAAAGTTATCTCTAAAAATTTTAAAATTTTAAACAAATAAATCATACTACTCTCAAGCAAGATCTTGAAATTTCTATTTTTCATTCACGTCAAAACAATTGATATATTTTTCTTAATTTTCTTAATAGATTCATTATTAATGATACCATGTTACCGCAAATTTGTATTTGGATAAAGAAATTACTAAAGTAACAAACTTGTTTTTCTCAAGAAAGAAAAACACCATGAATAATTAAATCATTTTTAACAAATAATTTTCTTGTTTCAAACCTATATTATTTGAATATATAGTGACCTTCCCATAGGTTTCTTCTTCTTGAAATCTTAATCCTTCAACATGTTGGTCTTTTACACTACCAAAATATGATATTAAATAATAACTAATAAAATAAAAAAAATCAATCATCTTTATATCATAATTATGCAAGACTTCAAAATAATATATAATTAAGAAGTTATATTATTCATAGTACAAATTTGTATTTGTATAAAAAGATTAAAAAACTAACAAACTTAATTTTCTCGAGAAAGAAAAATCACTACGAATAATTTAGATCATTTTCAACAAATGATTTTCTTGTTTCAAACCTATGTTACATTGTGATTATATTGTTCAACCTCCTCATACATATATTCTTCCGCTGAACTCTCATTCTGAATTATTGATAAAATTCCATCAATATGTGTGATCAATAACAATAACACACACACACACACACACAGAGAGAGAGAGAGAGAGAGAGAGAGAGAGAGAGAGAGAGAGAGAGAGAGAGAAGAAGAAGAAGAAGAAGAAGAAGAAGAAGAAGAAGAAGAAGAAGAAGAAGAAAAGTGTGACAATATTTTTGTATTATTGAATTGGTATATATAGCCATCCATATGAGGTCAAATTTCCCATATAATAAAGATAGAATGTAAATTATAAATTAAATTTTCCAATTTAGTACACAAATTAACTTAAATTATGAAACTTAAGATATTTATTTTTCCAAAATTTATGTTTTTTCATATAAACATTATTGAATTGATATAAATAACATTTTGAAACGTGATAAATGAATTAAATAACCCAAAAATATTGTGGAATTGTATTTGTTTTTTTGTCTCTAAATCTTTTTTAACACATTAGAAATGTTAAAGTCATACAATTACTTCATTAAATGTGGGGATCTTGTTGAAGACTAATACCCCACTAAATAGATTCATGCATATTAATTTGAATTTCAAAAAAATAATCTCCTTTCCTTTTATAAACTTACCATTTAAAAATCATTTTATTTTGAATTAATAAGATCATAGTAGATTACATAAAATCAGTTAATTAGTTATATGTATTTTCATTAAATAAATAATACACGACATAATTGTAATAAGACTACACAATCAACTAATTAATTTCAATTTACTAGAATCAATTTTATGATCATAATATATAGACTCAAGTTCTTTAAATTTGATGTTGTAAATTTCAAAATATATTTATGGCTAAAGTAGTAGTAAATGTTTGTTGTTTTTCTACCAATATATGTATATCAATTACGGAACTTTGCATATATTTTCTGTTAAAATAATTGTCAATATTAACTGATTTTTACCTCAATTTAACCTAATTAATTTGATAAAAATAAAATTATTATTGATATTATATATTTATTTACCATAAATCTGTCCTAATTTTATAGCTTGATTATATTTAATTAATCTACAATTACATAAAAGGCTCAAATACAGAAACAAGTGATATTAGTTACCTTTATGATTTCGGAAATTCATTCCCATGAATTTTTCATATTTTTATAGTTTGATTATATTAAATTGATATTAGTTACATTTATAATTTTGGGGAACATTTTAAAAAGGTAAAAATTATTTTTTGCTTAATTACTAATTTATTACTCAATTTAATTTATAAATTTATAATTAGATTATCGTCAATTGATTATTTAATTATCTTTACAATTTGCTAAACACTCAAATAAGGTAACAATTTCGTTTTCCTAGTTACGAATTTTCTTATATTCACTCATTTATTGTTTTACAAAAATAGGTCAAACTTAATCGTAATTAAAGTTGAAATATTTGTTTTAAAAATGTCAATTAAACTTCTTTCATATAAGTTGT
Source organism: Capsicum pubescens (assembly GCA_030864215.1). Taxonomy (NCBI): domain Eukaryota; kingdom Viridiplantae; phylum Streptophyta; class Magnoliopsida; order Solanales; family Solanaceae; genus Capsicum; species Capsicum pubescens. Next base: position 207,712,861 of record CM061547.1, read on the forward strand.
TTGAATGCTAATTGATTATTAAATCACAAATTTTACTTGTAATACTTTCTTCATTTATTCAATTATAATAAAATCATATTTTTTTAATATAATATTATTATTTATATTATTTACATATTTTGAGGATGACATTTCTTTTATTTATTTTTTATTTGGGATGATGATAATCTTTTCTATATAAATTGATCGGTTACTATTTATTAATTGGTTATTCTCTTATTTGATTTTTTTCTGGTAATATTTATTTTACTCAATTATAATGAAATCATTAATATTTATTTTCTTATAATACTATTATTTAAAACATATGAAATAATTATTTATTTTTTACTACAATATGAAATATGAAATAATATTAACTAAATAAATAAAATAAATAAACAATCAAAAAATATAGAATAATGTGAAATAACTAACTACTATTAATATAAAATAATTGAACAATCATAATAGTTTTCATCCAATAGAAATAAATCTTAATTGATTTTTACCACAATATGAAATAACATTAAATGAAATACTATGAAATCATAATAGTTTTCATCTAGTAGAAATGAATCTTAATTATTTTTTACCGCAATAAGAAACATGAAATAATATGAAATATTTAAATAATTAACAAAATAGCTTTTTGATATGAAATGATAGTTTTTTGTTGTAAGAATTCAAATAAGTAGTTCACAAGATGACACTTGTCTTAATTATAGGCTAGACTATATATATATATATATATATATATATATATATATATATATATAAAATATGAAGTAATATTAAATATTTAAATAATCAACAAAATAGTTTTTTGTTATGAAATGATAGTTTTTACAGGCTAGACTATCCTACTTTATTATATATAGAGATAAGAACTATGAAATAATATTAGTTATTTAAATAATCAACAAAGCTTTTTGTAATGAAATGATAATTTTTTGTTGTAAGAATTCAGTAAGTAGTTCACAAGATGACACTTGTCTATAGGCTAGACTATGCTTCTTTATTATATATACTAGTATAGTACCCGTGCGATGCGTGGATAATATTTCTTTTAGAAAAAAATCATAAGAATTGATTTATAAAAAATAACTTAAATCAGCACATTTACCAAATGAACAAAAGTAAAAAGAGATTCTCTTAACAAATTCTAACGAAGTAGCTTCCTCGAAAGAAATGGTTGCAGTAGTTTACAACATTGACAGACACCAAAACCATTGAGAATAATGATCATTTAGTCATTTAGGTTCCAATGCACTGCCATCTCTTTTTGGATAAATTTTACTGTCTCCTCTAACACTGCTTATCTCTTGCTGCTCCCGGTGGTTAATTGTATTGATACCTGACAATTTATGATGCTTCTGGTCAGTAGTTTTGGGATTGGCAGCGGTACAATCAGATGATAGTAATGAATGAAGACGACGATCCCACGCACAGATTCCATCAAAAGCTCCAGCCATATTTATTCAACCTTAGAAGTTTATACACGACCACATCCCGATTTCCATCCACAATGACAGTTTTAACATCAATCTGATATTTTTTTATTGAATCCACATAGATTAGTAAAACTAAAATAAGATTCACATATGATTTAATAAGTGACTTGACCAAATTCAAATAAATCATAAATGAGTTCAAGGAAAAAAGCCAATAGGTTTGGATACAGCCTTCACTATCCACACATGCACGTAAATGCATTTGACATTTATTGACTTATACTTGAATGTTGATTCTCATAAACCTTAAAATCAGAAATCTAACAACTCTTTAATGAATGTACTTGTATGTATTTGACATTTGTTAACATCACTGTACACTAGCCAAGATTATCAATATCAAAATCATTTGTTCAGTCATAGAAGGGTAAGGTTGTAAGTACCAAGTTATACTACCTAAAAAAATGCACACTTCAAAGGGAATTGAAAACTAAAATGGCAATCCACCACATCGACGTTGATCAAATTAAATGCTACATGAACAAAGTAATCTAAAAATGGCAGCAGAAGGGAGCTAACCTCAAATTGAGTTCTCTCATCCTTCAACATTTTCTCAATTTCAGAAAATATCCTAATTGATCCATGAATATTTATAGTAGTTCCATCAAAATGGGACTCAATTGCCTTCAAAGCTTTTTTTACATTACGAAACATTGTAATCCCTTTCATATACACCTAGTTGAGAAAGAAAGAAAACCTTAGTCAATACAAACTTACAATAGGGCATGTAACTTCCACATTTAGCCAAGTATTTAAAAGGCTTATTGTATAAAAAACAGTCAGATTTATAAAAAATATACATCTTCAAAATCAGGAGGCACATGTCAAGACAAGATTTCATCTGAACAACTAGCAATTTTATCAAAAGAAATTACAGAACAAAATGCTCGTCCATCTCAAACATTCTTGGATCGCTGCAGCAAGCAAATTTGTCACATCATGCTAATGGGGCTGCAGTTATAAGAACTTCCAAGTTTTAACAATAAGAACGAACATGAAAGTATACTGCCAAAAGAATAGCATCGAAACCAGTGCAACGCATCCTCATTAAACTCAGATATTATAATGTTTTCTAACTGTATTGTTTGGAAGACAAGTATAGTAATAGGCTTCAAATGTTTTAGGTTATACATCAAACAACCTCACTTTTCTGATAATGACGATGAACCTGCAGAGTGGTTTGAATACAAAATCAAAGAGACCAGCATGTTTACCGTGGACAAATATCAACAGGTGAGCTTCACTAAGATAGAGAACTAACTTATATCTGCTCACTGGTAATACTTAATTGTGACTATTATCAGCAGTTTCCTGTTCTTTTCAGATTTTATTACATTTGAGGTACCAATAAAAGTAGTTTGCAGATTGGCTTCTTCCCCAAGGAGAAGGCATACACACAAAGATATCAGACTGCTGGCATGTTAGACACTGTGTTAAGACAGAAAGTGCTAGGTGAAGATAATATTGTAGAAGAATCACCAAGGTAACTGTTTCTCATGTAGAGATATCACTTAATGGATGAGCTAAAATTTCAATTCTATGAAATCAGTGGTTGAAATTATGCATGTATTTTGCTTCTAGTTTTATTTTGGAATTTATACCCAGTATGTCCTGAATGTTGCTGCTTCTAACTTTCATTCAATGTTTTTGCCTCGGCTAATTTGTGTTTCGATTGGTGTTTTATCTAAAAAAAAATAAGGATTAATTGAAAGATCACCCTAAGACAAAATAAACAGTGGTGGATCTAGGTGATATTACATTGGGATGACTTGGGTAAGAAAATAAAATTCTCCCTTATTCTCAAGTATAGCACAAACTTGTTTCCAGTGATGTGCTCCTTTTTTTTTAACTGGGAACACACTTCCTTGCATTCTGTTGTTTCAATGGACATGGGAATATAATCTAGAGTGCTATATATTGGACCTATCATGTAACGCCCCGAGAATACACCCTGGACGCCACATGGTGCTTACAGCCCCGAAGGACCACATGCTAACGCATGAGCAGGTACCTGCAGTGAGCACATAATAAAATAACGAAGACATGTGCGGAACTTAACTGAAAAATGCCATAAGTTTTTTAACAACTAAAAATCAATACTGAATCATAGTTTTAAAACATTTGAAACATACTGTCAATACTGATAAAACAACTGATAATAACGACTAAAAACTGACTACCTATCTGTACTAATCTGAAAGCCACTAAAATGTCTGACTGTGGAGTTGATGGGACAAGCCCCCAACTAACTTCGACAGACTAAATAACTGAACTACTGACATAACTGAATATAAGATAACTCGTCCTCGAAGGATGAGGACTCACCAAGGCTGCTGCTGCTGCTGCACTGAAAATTCTAAGTATGATTGGGAATCCGAGCGTCCGAACCTATGATATAAGATATCATAGCACAAGAAACGATTATGCGATCAATACTTTGAATGTACTGGTTTACTAAATGAGGTTAGGATGATATACATGGGTTCATATGCATAAGTAATAACTGACTGAATGTATAACATGAGGTACTGAGTAAGAATGCATAAAAACTGTAAAGATTGAGAATGCATGACCAAGCATAAAATAAGTTTTGAAATAGTCTGTAAACTGAATTACTGAAATCTGTTAACTGAATACTGGTAAATTGTATGCTATGGTCAAGAAAAACCAAACTGAATTTTGTACTGAATACTGAAACTAAATCTGTGGGAGGTATCATCTAACCAACATGCCCCAGTCTGAGCTGATCGGGGTCCAACCTGTGACCTTAGTTGGAAGAGTGCTAGTACCGTGCCACGGGTACTAACAATGGCTATGGAGTCAGTCCTAATCTAGCGGGCGACCCCTGAGGTTTGTCCTAAACTGGCGGGTGATCCCTGAGAGTTTCAGTCCTAAACTGGCGGGTGACATCTCATAACCTACGCTGGCTACATAGTTCTGGAACTTAGGGATTGCTCCTAAGGACCCAATTTTAGCTGACGGGTGATCCCCCATCCCTAGGTTCGCTCGGTGCTGAATTATACTCCCAACTGAATGACACTGATTACTGGACTGAACTAACTTAACTAGACAAGTAACTGATCATGAAGGCTAACTGAGTGTTAATGCTTATGATTTATTTGAAACTATTTTGAAGCTACTGAAACTAAGAAAACAACTAAACTTCGGGTATTCATAACCCCCAGGATTTTATAGCAATAACAATAAAACCACATGAAATCTTTGAAACCATGGAAGGAAATCATTGTTTACAATTATTCACTTAAGCATTTCATCAAACACATGGGGACTAAGATTTTAACATGGGGATGATTTTTAAACATGAAAACATAGCACAATCACATGACCAAATCATAAACTAATGGTTTTATTATTTATTCATATGAACATGATATGGAAGTCACAATATTTAAAACATACTATAATGCATTCCACGTGAAATCAATTGAAAACATAATTTGAAAATTGAATTACCAAGATATAGCTAGACATACTTCATCATAAACTCTTGGAAACATAACAAGGGGTCATTATTCAAACCCCAATCATTTAGGCATTTCATCAAATACTTGAAATTCATAGACTTGAGCATGATAATAGTCAAAACATGAGATGTTATCATAATTAAAATACTACAAATCATGGATTTAGGGAGTTAACATGCGAATAGCACCATTCAAACGTGTAAAGTTTAATTTCAACAACAAGTACTTGCAAACATAATGTAAAATCGAAATTCATGTGAGTTCATGGGTAAAGTTCATAATAACATGTAAAAATTATTATTTTAAACTTAAAATTGGATTCTTGGACTCCATGGGTGGAAAGGGCCCATGGATGAACATCTAACATACCTCAAAAGCTTAAATCTTGAAGGAGAATAATTTTTCTTGAAGGTTCTTGAATGGTGATGCTTGGATTTTTGTTCTTGGGAATGGACGAGGGTTTCTTGAGAGCAATTTGGAGTGAAAGGGGAAAATAGTTCCCTTTTGGGTGTCATAATTCGTGCTTTGGACGTTTTGGATTGAGGAGAAAGGACCAAAGTAACCCTTGACCCTTAAGAAGCTAAAACTGTGGGGGAATAGACCCCGCGGTGCGACCCCTAGTTGGGTTAAGCATACCTCGTGATGCAGCCCCCAGTCGTCTTGAATATTCATCGTGGCATGGGGCTATCGCGACCCCTTACTACCTCTCATGGAAAATGCCATAACTTTTCACTCGGGTATCGGATTAAGGAAAAATAGGTAACGTTGGAAAGCTAATTTGGTTATCTACAATTTGGTGGGTCTTAATATGACAAATTCCACATATACATAAAGTTATACTCATTAAAATATGACCCTTGTAAAATCGAACACCAAAAATTGACCGAATCAAAGGCTCTTAGCTCACTTTGCTCTAAGTGACACTTATGAACATCTTTACCACCTCATAATGTTTCTTCACACTAAGTTAATGATCATAAAACATGGATTCAAGTATGAATCATGGGATTAGAGTTTACACTCATAGGAATGAAGGTCCAATATCTAGCTTAGAAGCGTGCAGGGTATTACATCTCATAAGATTTTTCAGAATAAATTAGCTATCGAATTTATTGTGTGACCTTCATGTTAAAAACAATAGACTATCTTATAGGATCCAATTACAAAGCTTATATAATCTGGAAAACTATGCCAATCTTTTCCCATAAAGGACTGGCACATATTTTTCATTATCTTTATCTTTTGCATCCAATTTGGCTATCATTCTATAATTACTTCTTTTTCTTAATAGAAATCTAAAGCTCCCCTTTAAACAACCTTCTATTGTATGTGAAAATTGTCTTTATTCAGTGGAGAAAAATAGGAAAGTGAGAGCATTTCATATTATGGACCTAAAGGGGATACTGTAAATGATGCTAATAAAGCCGAGAGATAAACTAAATGGACAGAATTTACTAACATCTAAAAATAATTCATGCAAAGCACCTAGAATCCATTTTAAGTTAACCAACACAGAACCATGAAAGTTCAAGTTAGAATGGATCAAGTTGTAATTAAGCTATAAGATTTCCTATAACGCCTTTCTGTAGTGCTTGATGGTACTCAAAGAGAAAGGGAAAGAGGGGAATTCTTCGTACATCTCTGAACAGAGTTAGAAATGATCAAGCTGTTGTATAAATTGGCTTCTCATTTGATTTTCTATTCAACACAAGGTTTTGTAGCAAATCTCCAGTCATAAACTAAAATAGAAAGATGAAATGACAAAACTTGTGAATATATTAACACACAAAATAGTATATTATAATTTATAAATGAAAAACACTTGAAGAAATATTGTACATATCAAAGGCATGCGTAAGCATATTTCTCGGATTGCACTAAGTCCAACCGATATGGCCTAAAAATATTAAATACAGATATGGCATGAATTCTGTTTACAACAACAACAACATACCCAGTATATTCCCACCTAGTGGGGTCTGGGGAGGGTAGAGTGTACGCAGACCATACCACTACCTCAAGAGAAGTAGAGAGGCTGTTTTTGATAGACCCCCAGCTTAGGACCAATAACAGTATAACCAATACAAAAAGTAAGCATATATAAACTAGTATGGTACACAAAATAAACTAACAGTATAACAAACACAAAAGATAAGTGTATAATAAACTAGTACAGGATGCAAAAAAGCCAACACCACTAGCCCCAAAAACTACAGCCATAATACTACGAACCAGAAACTCTAGACCCAAAGGAGCACTCCCCTATTACTACCGCCGCACTCCCACCCCCTAACCCTCTACCCTAATCCGTGTCCTCCACACCTTCCTATCAAGGGTCATATCCTCTGTAAGCTGTAATTTCTCCATATCATGCCTAATCACCTCCCTCCAATATTTCTTCAGTTTACCTCTAGCCCGCTTAAAACCTTCCATAGCAAGAGTCTCACACCTCCGTACTGGAGCATCAGGGCCCCTCCTCATCACATACCCGAACCAACGTTTGCATACAACATATATGATCCTAATGAAATATGATGTTATTTTGAATATCTCAGTCCTTGAAAAATCATGCACAAACTGATTAATTACTTTCTAAAATAATGGTTCAACTGCATCAGAAGGGACCTATCAAGACAAGATATCATCTGAGCAGCTAGCAATTTTAATGAAAGAAACAAAAAAAATTAGAGAACAAATGCCCATCAATCTCAGACATGCTTGGACCGCTACAACAAGCAAATTTGTCACATCACGCTGATGGGGATATAGTTATAAGAACATACAAGTTTTAACCTTCAGAATGAACATGAAAGTTTACTTTCAAAAGAAATATCAACTGTGATATCAATACAAGTTTTAACCATGTACTTTTCAATAAAGCTATAAAAGGTATTTCAATTTCTCCGATAAAGTAAATTTTTTCGTAGATTATCATTCTAAAGTTCAAATTTGTTGAAAATGAATGAAATGCTTTTCTGCAAACTCAAAGATACTACTAATATATTTAGGTGGCTGTAACATTAAGTTCTCGATATCATGTACAACAACTATGCAGTAAAATATGAAAGTCATATGACTGGTACACTCATAGTTGATTCCACTGACAACATAAAGATAAATCTCTTTTGCACCTCTCTCATACACTTTCCTTGTTGAGCAATCACCCTTATATACCCTGTCTAATATCAAAAAAGAAAAAGTAAGAAAATATGTGTAGAATAAGTAAATTATTTATAAATTACACTTGAGATACCAATGAAATTATACCATTAAATATACACGTGGTTTTGCAACTAAACCATGAACATGCTGAATAAATCTAAATCATTCATGATCACAACACTTGAATCTTGGAAGCTTAAAATAACGTCTCAAATCAAATTATGAGAAACTTCAATGGACACTACATTTCTAGCTTCATTTGTTATTTTTCCATCATCATCATAAACTAAAATCTTTAAACCTTTCCTACATGTCACGCGTGAAAAAGTAACATACAACTAACTGCCTATGCGTAAATACTGGTTTCTTAAAAAATAATCCCATATGAGATAGTGACTGGCCTTGACTTTTATTGATCGTCATTACAAAAGACACAACAATTGGAAATTGTCGTTACTAAAACTTAAAAGGTATTCTCACATTGGATGGAGTCAACACCATTCTTGGTATAAACACCTTTTCTATAGCCATATTACCTGATAAAACCTTGGCTTCAATAACTCGATTTTCAAGCCTTGTGATGATTAATCTTGTGCCATTACATAATCCTGACGACTGGTCGATATTTCTCAATAACATCACAGGAACACCTACCTTTAGAGTATTAGAGTGATTTGGAAGTCCAAAAAATTTAATACTGTTTAGGAATTCTGGTGTATGCACTTGGTACAAAGCTGTAAAAGCATGATCAAACATATAAATTATATCAAAACTCAAATAGGTCTTCTCTAGATTATGATTGAGTGAAATAATATAGTAATTGAAAGATTCCATCATATTGAGAGTCAGAGCAAGAATTTATCTTTGCTGGAGGTAATCTATGTCATTAGAATGACTGAGGATATCATGATAAGTACTTTCTACAATTGTAGATATTGGATCATCACAATTTTGTGTAAGAATATCAACAGGTATTCAAACCTTTTCGATGCCATCAATAGAACTTTCAATTCTTCCATCACCAATTGCCAAAATCCAATTTGAAAATTCTTTTTAACTCTTCTAAATATGACCCTAATTGATTTCCCTGCAATCTCATATTCCTTGTCAATTTCAAGACTTCACAGTGGGGCCACAAAAAAAAGAGTTTAGAGTAGCATTAACAATATCTTGTCGAGTACCTTTTGTAATGACAAACAAAATTTTCCTGAAGTCACCGCTTAGAACAACTTTTTTACCTCCAAAGAGTCGATCCAAATTTGAAGTGTTTTCAAATCTAAGAATATCTCGAAGAGTTTTATCAAGAGCTTCAAAATAGTATCTATGCATCATTGGCACCTCATCCCAGATAATCAACTTTGTCTTGATGATCAATTTTGCAAGTGGACTACCTTGCTTTATATTACATGTGGCATCTTTATTTGGATTGAGGGGAATTGCAAATCTTGAATAAGCAGTTCCACCTCCTGGTAACAAAAGAGATGCAATTCCACTAGATGCAACAGCTAGTACAATATCTCCTATAGATCATATACCATAAGATAAAGTCCTCCAAATAAATGTCTTTCCAGTTCCTCCATAACCATATAAGAAGAACAATCCACTTTTGTCTTCATCCACTGCTATCATAATTTTCTCATAAATGGATTTTTGTTCCTTTGTCAAATTCAGTAATAGACGTCGATGCTTATCCAACAAATAACGTCTATTATACCATAATTTATCATTGACTAATCTGTTGTTATTGTCAACTTCTTTCTCATTATAAAGAGGTCTTGGCATTGTTGGAAAATCTTGAAAACTTCTTCCGCAATCTTTCAAGATTTTTTCCAACTTTTTTAAACAATGATTTTTCACTTCATCATCGCATAGCTCTGCAACTGAAAAAATAATATAAAAATTAAAATTATATGATTACACCAAAAAAAATATTATCTAATTTAATGATGTTGATAGAATTTTATTCTATTTCTTTGTTAAAGAGATATCTTGGAATAGTTCTTTTCAAATTTGATTTGTAGATATTGAGGAAACAATTGGACCCAATAATATTATTTTATGTAATAATATAAAGCTATTTGTTCGACGAAGAAAAAGAGAAAGGATTTGAAATGGCGTGGAGCTGATGTCCTGCTTATATATAACATATTCGCTTAGTTTTATAGCTAAATTTTATCTTACTTAACTGGCTATCATTATGAAATAAGAAACTTTTACGCTATTTTTCATGCAAGTAATTTCAAGCATCTTTGAAAATTTTTAAAGTAAGAAGAGATTAAGCAACAAATTATATACAATAACAATCAGAACTAAATTGAAAAATGTATAAAAGTAAACCTAACTAAAATTTTAGCCAATAATCATCGAATTATAAATGCAAAAGCAGATATCATCACTTAAATCATTCAAGTTTTTAGATATTTTTTTATCACTGTAAAACAATTTATCTCCTTAAAAAATGCATATATTTTTAATATCCTAAAACTGAATTATCCATTTATATCACCACATGCACACAGAGATTATATAAAATAGAGAAAAAACATCATTTCCTCCTGAACTTGTCCGCTCAACTTACTTTAGCACTCTAACTTAAATTATAATTATTTACCCCCCTTAACAACTTTCAAGTAATTAAATACACCCTCAAAATCACAATCCCAGTCTCACACCGGAGAGTGAACTACAAACGCGTAATGTCATTGCCACATTAGTGCCATGTTATTGCCACTTAAGAAATTATAATTTTTTTTTTAAAAAATAATCCCACACATACTATTTTTATATATTTTTTTTAAAAAGTAAAATATATATATATACTATTTTTTTATATATATAATATATATATATATATATTTTAAAAAATAGATATATACTATATAATAAGATTAAATAAAAAGAGTACCCTCACCCCCATTTTCTATCTTCTCAGGCCACCCCTGCTAAGAAAGCTCGGAGCAACCATTGTTGACGCCGTCGTTGGAGCTTCGACGAGTTTGACAACGGTGGACCGCATCAGGAGAAGCATCAGCCTCCCGCAAGCATATACCACCAAAAAACCCCAAAATCTACTAAAACAATCGCTATTAGTTTGAGTTCAAACACAACGCCGGCGGAGCCTCAAATCCAAAATTTTCAATGGAATTTGATGTAAAATTCAATATTTATTTAGTGAATTGATTTTTTTTAGTGTGTATATATATATATATGTATACAAAGAACACACAATCAAGAAGCTTAGATTTTTCGTCGAATTTTCACTGGAAAACACCATTATCATCAATTTCTCCACCCCGATATATATATAAGAGCACACAGTCGAGAAGCTCAAATTTTTTGATGAATTTTCATCAAAAAAAGTCATCACCATCAATTTCTCCATCTCAAACTCGCCTTAAATCGAGGACCAAACCCAATCCCCATCAAAAAATACCATAAATTAGTGACCAAAAACTGAACCCACCTGATAAATTCGACCAAATCAACACCAAAAAACTATGGAATTACTATTTTCAAGTTAATGCTAAAAATATATAATAATTAATAAATTTATCTAATCGAAGTTAATAGTATAAGAATCTTGCTTGTTTTATTTAAGGAAGAAATTGATGGGGGGAGAAAGATGGTTTAGATAGGGGTAATAGTGGTGAAATGAAAAAAATGGCTGTAAAGGTGAGAGTATGGGTTGGGGAAGAAGAAAGGATATATACTTATTGAAAAAAGTGGGATAAAGGATAGAAATAATATATTAATATATATATATATATATATATATATATATATATATATTAAAAAGTGGGAACATCTCAATTTTTAAGGTAAAAATGCGCTTTTTTTTCTTTTAAAAATTCCACATCAACATTAGGAGTGAAATTAATACACTTGAAAGTTGTTAAGGGGGGTAAATAATTATAAGTTAAGTTAGAGTGCTAAAGTAAGTTGAGCGGACAAGTTCAGGGGGAAAATGATGTCTTTTCTCTATAAAATATGCTCATGACCTGAAGATATAAAGTTTGTATTAATACCTGGATTAGTCAATAATATTGTTTCTTCATAAAGGATATCATCTGACAACAATCGCCATGTTTCTTGCCAAACATTTTCTGTCGTGACATCAAATTCAATAACAACAACATAGAAAATAATTGCCTAAGATACGATGCATACCCCAACTACTTGCCTCTTTTATGGCATGCACATATTCTTTGTCATAATCCAATAAGCCAAGTACATAACATACATCTTTGAAAGTGGTATGATTGTGATTATTGATAAACTTAAGATCCTTATAACATTTTGGACCTTTAATTTCATTCAATAATAATTTGAGGTAGTATAGCTCACCAGATCCAGGAGGAACCAAAAAATTCTTCCAATAGAAAATGCAATTTTTTTTATTTTCTCCCATGTTTTCAAATTCGATTTCCACACAAACTTAAGAGTAAATGTTGCATAAGTTAGTTGTCTTACTTCAGAAATATTTTATTTGCCTCAAACTAATTAAAAATATCAATTCCCTTACACTAGGCCTATTGACAACTTCATCAATTGGATCATCATCAGAGAACATGACATTTTATTCATTTGGAAGATGAAATGACAGTCTCTCCACTGAAGGTTTTCTATAGTGAATAGCAAATCCAAATATCCTCCAAGCAGCTTCACAAGGTGATATGTATCGATAATTATACATATTTATTTCATCAATATCGCGTGAACCCTCTTCATGCACGTGTTGAGAAAAGAAAGCAGTGGCACGATCATACACTTTATTAACAAACTTAAATAAATACTAATAGATTTTGACTGATTTCACCATTTCACATTTATGTGAGCTCCTTCCTTTAATAACAAAAATAATTGTGTGGCACAAAAAACCTGTTATCCAACTCAATATAATCCTTCTTGATCGTTATTCCATTATCTCTTCTTTTATAAACAAGATAACCATGTTCATCCATTGTGGTTGAATCTATAAACTTCTTAGGAAAGTGTTTTGTACATCTCCCATTCTGCATGCAAGAAGAAGATCTTCTAGCAGCACCACATGGGCCAAGCATCATGAAAATTTTCATGAACTTGTAATAATGAGGATCAACTACTTTATCTGATATTTCTACTGTAATTATCTTATCAATATCTGTGGCTGTTAGATATTTATTATACTCATGCAGGAACAACAATATATGATCATGGGGCAACCCTCATTTTTGAAACTCAATTGTATAAATTACTGCACAAAAAAATTTAAAAGAAGTTATGGAATAAATAAAGAATTTCAATATATTAAAAAAAAAATTCATACAAAAGCAGAAACCATGCTAAAATATTACTTGAAAAACTATATCTATACCTGATTTTACTTCTCCAAAAACTTTGCCTCTTAAATCCTTTATCAAGTGATCCAATTTGATTTTGAAAACCCTGATTAAGATGTCTGGACGATCCTTGGGATTTAAGCCCTTACTCGTAACAAATCTTTGAATCTCAGGCCACTTAGGATTGCAAGTGAATATGATAAAAAGATCAGTATATCCAGCCCATTTGCATATTTCCATAGCATCTTGATAGTTTTAAATTATGTATCGTGTACCTCCTGTGAAGGTTGATGGTAGAACAACCCTTTTCCCTTGGGACGAAGGATTAGTTTCTCTATGTAAAATAGCTTCTTGTAACATTTTATACATTGCAACTCTTAATTTTTTTTGACGAGTCCTAATATACTTCAATCGACCTAATTCAATTATTGAATATGCATCAACTAAGAATTGTTGAAATAATCTACTTGCTGACACAATTGTTGCTACTTTATCATTCATGTCTTAAATCTTTTAAGAAAAAAACTCTCGCACACTAACACATTTTCTTCCTCCAACTAATTCATGATCTCCACCTCTATCCCCATTTAAGAAATTATCCTCTTTGTACCCATCTTCACCATATTGGAAAAGTAAAGGATATTGTAGACCCAAATAGATAGCATTCAACTCATTTATCCCCTGCAACTAACCAAAACGTGTTTCAATTATAATATCTCTATCATATTTATCCAGTTTAAAATCTCCAACCACTAAAGCAGCTACCTCTGAAATCATCGGTAAATTGTATCTTCTTCCATCAGTATGTCTCTTTTTTATCAATCTGAGTCTGACATTAGATCTTCTATCTTATTGAAATAGATTTTACCATTCTAAATGTCTTATCCAAAACATTGATTCCATCAAGCATTTGCTTCAAACCAGCAAGAATGTAACAACCCGGGACTACCCCTAGTCGTCACACGCTGCTTACAGCCCAGGGGGACCATAAGCTAACCCATGAGTTGTACCTGCCGTGAGCACTGGATAACATAATTATAAATGTGAAAGAATACTGACATGTCATAAGGTTTTAATAACTGAATTTAAAACTGAAATATGAGTCTATAGAAACAACTGAATGAATCTGATAAAATAATAATAAACTGGATAACTAACTGTAATATCTGAATACTGAATAACTGACCCTAATATCTTGAAAACCTCTAAAACTGACTGACTATATATGAGTTGATGGGACAGGCCCCCAACTAACTCTGCTAACTACAAAAATAAAGATATAAAGTAAAATAATCTATCCTCGAATGATGAGGACTCACCACTGCTATTGTACTACTGATAGCCTGAGAAGTGAAGTTTAAGCGCGGTCTGGAAACTTAGCGTCAGCACCTATGATATAATACATCATAACATAAAACAAAGGTATATGATCAATACTTTAAATGTACTGGTATACTAAATAAGGTAGGATGATAGACATGGTTTCATGAACAGAACTAATAATTAACTGAATATGCATGTCAAACATGGAGTACTGAGTAGAAAACATGGAATCTGTAGATACTAAAAATATGGAAAATCTATAAATACCGAGTATGCATGATAGTTTGTAAATACTGAAGATACGTGAAAATCTATGGATACTGAGGATGCATGACCAATCATATAACACGGACTGAGTAAAATCTATAAACTGAAATACTAAAAAATACAGATATCTGTATTCTTTGGTCAAGCAACTCTAAGACGACATAACTGAATTAAAATTGTAACTGAGACTATATCTGAGACTGTGGGAGGTATCATCTAACAGGTATTTCCTAATTTGAGTTAATCGGGGTCCAACCTATAACCCTAATTGGAAGGATGCTAATACTGTTCACAGGTACTAACGATGGCTGTGTGGATCCACTAAACTGATATATTGTCCAAACGACTAAGGGTGTCAAGCCTGAACTGACGGGTGACCCCTGCGAGATAGTCAAACCTAATCTGATGGGTGACTTCTCATACCCTACGCTAGCTACATAGTTCTGGAGTATAGGGACTGCTACTAATGACTCTGCTTATTTGAAGGGGAATCCTCCATTTCTACACTCTCTCGGTGCTAAATCCTACTCCCAACTAAAAGACACTGAAATACTAGACTGTTCTGAGTTCATCTTACTGGTAACTGACTGTTCTGATAATGCTCATAGTATGTTCTGAAGACTATTCTGTAATGTACTGATACTAGACTAAGTAAGCATCTATGGATTTCAAGTATTCATTACCCCCAGGACTCAAAACAATAATAGTAAAATGACACTAAAACTTGAATATTAAAACATGAAGGCTTTTATTAAATAAATCACTCTTGTAGGAATTTTATCAAACACTTGTAGTTCATGGTTTAAAATAATTATAGGAATGTCATGGAACTTGTAGGAATAGCATGAATTCATCATAATAGCATTAAATCATGATTTAATTTAATAAATAATAATATTAAAACATGGAGGATTGAATTATAATAATAATTTCATGGTAACATGGTATAAAATCCATTGTACATGGAGATTTATGGATGAAATCATAATTTAAAACATAATAACTTGAAAGATTATAACTTGGTGATTAAAATAGGTTACTTGGGCTCCATGGATGAAAGGAATCCATGGATGAACATCTAACATACCTAGGATAGTGAATTTCTAGAAGTTTTGGGTGAGTTCTTGAGGATTGGCCTTGAAATTAGAGAGCCAATGTTCTTGATTTGGGAGGGAAAGCTTCTTGATTTGGGGGAAAATAATTAAAATAATAAGTTTAAAAACGTTTTTAAGGCTTAAAAACACACCTGTGCGGATTAAAATTTGGGGAAAGGACTGTTTTATTCTTGGGCAAAACTTTTAATTTTCGTCGAATTTTTCCGAAATGGGCACCTGGCGCGACGCGGCGCTATCGTGCCGTGTCACTGGAAACTGAAAATTAGGAACTGGGCTGACAGCGCGATGTGAAGAAATTGCGGTGCCTCTTTGATTTGGATTTCCACCATTGGCGCGGCGGGCTATGATCGCGCTGCCTCACTGGATTTGGACAATTATGAACTGGGCCTATGACGCGACGAGCCACTATCGCGGAGCAACACTAGAAATTGACAATTGCCATTTACATTGACTCCATGATGCGCTAAGGGTCAAAATAACGGTGTTTAACGACTATAACTTAAAATTGCCATAACTTCTTACCATGATATCAGATGATTTAGGCAAATTTTATATCGTTGGAAAGCTAATTGAATTTCCTACTCAATGGAAGGCTCTAAACTAAAAAATAATGAGTGTTTTGAAATATTTATTTATTAATACTTATGCACTGATACTTAGATTATGCTAGGGAAAATATGGGGTATTATAATATCTCCCCCTTGGGATCATTCATCCTCGAATGAGACTGGTTAAGCTGAGGAAAAATTGATGGACTGGGCTTACACACTGAACACGCATATCTGATGCATGGAATGCATGACTGAACTGATTTGTAAATGCTTGATTGACATGAACATGATGTTTAACTGAAACTGAGCATGATAGAGAGAAATCTTAAGAAGATTAGTACCTTATACTGAATCTGGATTCGCGGAAAAAAGATTAGAGTACTTGGTCCGCATATCTGCCTCTGCTTCCTAAGTGGCTCCCTCAACAGACTGATTCCGCCAAAGAACTTTGACCAATGAAACTTCTTTGTTCCTTAGTCTATGAACTTGATGATCAAGAATTTTGACTGGAACTTCCTCAAAGGAAAAAGTGTTCTAAATTTCTACACTTTCTAAGGGAACAACTACAGCTGGATCACCAATATACTTTTTCAACAATGAGACATGGAACACTGGGTGTACTGAGGCTAAATCTGAAGGAAACTCAAGCTCGTAAGCTATCTTTCTGAAACGACTGGGAATTCTGAAGGGATCGACATATCAGGGACTGATTTTTCCTTTCTTGCCGAATCTCTTCACTTCTTTCATGGGAGAGATTTTCAAGTACACAAGATCACCAACCTCAAACTCAAGATCCTTTCTCCTCACATTTGTATACAATTTCTGTCGGCTCTGGGTAGCCCTAAGCCTTTATCTAATCAACTGAACCTTCCCTAACGTATCAAACACCAAGTCAGACCCTACCACTGTGGCCTCACCTACTTTAAACCAACCAATTGGAGATATACATCTCCTATCATAGAGAGCCTCAAATGGAGCCATAAAAATACTGGAATGATAGCTATTACTGTATGCAAATTCAATCAAAGGAAAGTGTTTATCCCAACTACCTTTAAAATCAACTGCGCATGCTCTCAGGATATCTTCAAGAGTCTGAATGGTCCTTTCTGCTTGACCGTCTGTTTGAGGATGGAAGGCTGTACTGAGATGGACTTGGGTACCAAGACCCTTTTAGAATGCTTTTCAGAAATAAAAGGTAAATTGGGTACCTCTATCTGAGATGATAGATAAGGGAACACCGTGCAACCTAACTAACTCTCTGAGATAGAGTTTGGCATAGTCCTTGACTCTGGCAAGAAATGAGCTAATTTGATCATCCTATCTATGATAACCCAAATAAAATTATATTGGTGATGGGTATGAGGCAAACCTATCACAAAATCCATGTTCACATCCTTCCACTTCCAGGTGGGAATATTGAACTACTTTATGGACCCACTAGGTTTCTGGTGCTCAATCTTAACTTGCTGGCATATTGAGCATTTATCCATAAAATTTG
This sequence comes from Capsicum pubescens, assembly GCA_030864215.1. Classification (NCBI taxonomy): domain Eukaryota; kingdom Viridiplantae; phylum Streptophyta; class Magnoliopsida; order Solanales; family Solanaceae; genus Capsicum; species Capsicum pubescens. The sequence continues at coordinate 207,731,073 of CM061547.1, forward strand.
CAATATCTCTCTTCATCCCACTCCACCAATAGATCTTTCGCAGATCGCGGTATATCTTAGTAGCCCCTGGATGAATAGAGTAACTCGCACCATGCACTTCTGCAAAAAATTGTTGCCTCAAATCATCTACACCAAGCATACATAATCTACCCTGACAACGCAAAACACCACTCCCCTTTGGGAGAAAACCTCCACTTTCTAATCTCTGACCGATTCTTTCAACTTAACTAGACTAGGATCTTTATCCTACTTTTCCTTTACCTTGGAAACTAGAGATGATTCGGTGCTACTCTACACCCACACACTACTCTCTGCTAAGTCGACTAAGTGGATACCTATTCGGGCATGCTGATGGACTTCCTGAGCTAACTGCTTCTTACCATCCTCAACATGAGCTACACTACCCATAGACAATCTACTGAAAGCATCAACCACTACATTGGCCTTGCCCGGATGATACATAACACTCATGTCATAATGATTTAATAACTCTAACCACCTTCTCTGACGCAGATTCAAATCTTTCTAAGAGAACACATATTGAAGGCTTTTGTGATCTGTGAATACATCTACATTCACCCCATACAAGTAATGCCTCCAAATCTTTAAGGCAAATACTACAATTGCTAACTCAAGATCATGAGTAGGGTAATTTTTCTCATGGGGTTTAAGCTGTCTGGAGGCATAAGCTACAACCTTACCTCTCTGTATAAAGACATAACCTAAACCTACTCTGGATGCATCATAGTACACAACAAAACCATCTAAACTATCTGGTAGAGTCAAGACTGGGGATGAGGTGAGTCGAGTCTTCAACTCCTGAAAACTTTTCTCGCATAAATCTGACCACTGAAACTTAACTTTCTTATGAGTCAATCTGAACATGGGGGATGCAATAAAATAAAAACCTTCAACAAACCAACGATAATAGCCAGCTAAACCCAAGAAACTTCTGATATCTGATGGAGAGATGGGTCTAGGCCAGTTTCTCACCGCCTCGATCTTTTGAGGGTCAACTCTAATGCCATCACCAAAAATAATATGGCCAAGAAAAGCTACTGATCTTATCCAGAATTCACACTTACTGAATTTAGCGAACAACTGGTGAGCTCTAAGAGTTTGAAGTACTATTCTGAGGTGGTCTGCATGTTTAGTTTTGCTACGAGAGTAAACAAGAGTGTCATTAATGAAAACTATGACGGACATGTCCAAGTACTACTTGAAAAATCAGTTTATCAGGTCCATGAAGGTTGCTGGGACACTGATAAGACCAAAGGACATGACTAGAAATTCAAAGTGACCATATCAGGTTCGGAAAGCTCTTTTTAAAATGTCACATTCCCTAACCCTGAGCTGATGATAGCCTGATCTGAGGTCTATCTTAGAAAAATAGATGGCACTCTGAAGTTGATCAAACAAGTCATTGATTATAGGAAGTGGATATTTATTCTTGACTGTGACTTTGTTCAACTGACGGTAGTCTATGCATATTCTAAGAGAACTATCTTTCTTACGCACGAATAGAACAGGTGTGACCTATGGGGAGACGCTGGGTTTGATGAATCCTTTATATAAAAGATCCTTTAACTGTTCTTTTAACTCATTTAGTTCTGCTGGAGCCATTCTGTATGGCGGAATAGATATGGGCTGAGTATCTGGAAGAAGGTCTATTCCAAAGTCGATTTCCCTTTCGGAAGGAACTCCAGGGAGATCTTCAGGGAACACATATGTAAATTACCTGACTACTAAAACTGACTCAAGGGTTGAAGTTTCTGAGTTAGAGTCCTTGATTGGCACAAGATGGTAAATACACCCTTTCGATATCATCTTTCTTGCTCTAAGGTACGAAATCAACTAACCCCTAAGAGCTGTAGTACTACACCTCCATTCAAGGACTGGTTCATTTGGGAACTAAAAATAAACTATTCCATTTTTACAGTCAACTGAGGCATAGCATGAGTGGAGCCAATCTATTTTGAGAATGACGTCAAAATCCGTCATCTGTAACTCTATGAGATCCAATAAAGTCACTTTCTGAGATATTGTGACCAGAAAATTCCTGTATACCTATCTAGATATAATGGAAACACCTACTGGGTAGCTACTGAAAAGGGCTCTGCTAGAGTTTCAAGGCTGACTCTGAAGTTGACGGCTATATATGGAGTTACAAAAGAAAGAGAAGCTCCAGGGTCTAGTAAAGCACAAACATGTAAGTGAAAGACCTACAATATACCAGTAACTACATCAGGAGAATTTTCCTGATCTTGGTGGGACTGAAAAACATATAATCTATTCGAACGCTGACCACTGGTAGCACTAGAAGCGGCACCCTGCTGAGTCAGGCGACTAGATAGAACTGATGACTGATGGGACTGGCCCTATTGGCGCACATCCCTACCTTTCTGAGAAACTACCCGACACTCCTAAATTTGATAGCCTAACTTTCCACACCCAAAGCACACATCACTACCCGCTCTACACTCACCCTGATGGTGTCTTCCATATTTCTGACATAGAGGATTTGTACGAGCACTGCTAACACTGACCTGGGACTTAGATCCCTCAGAAGGAAATAAACTTCCAATTTGATTAATTCTGGCCAGACAATTTGAATATTTTTGGACCACACGATTGATTGACGGAAACATCAATCTTTCCTCCCATTGATGTAAATGCAAATATAGAATTGTAAGTTCTAATATTCTCTCGAAAATGAATATATATATATATATAAAGTGTGAATTATCTCATAATAATAAGATTAAATCAAATATTTCTTCTAGCCTGATCCAAACAACAATTGCTTTAAAGTTGGAGGAGGCTCCTTTGAATTTGGGAGCTTGATATTTCCACGATTACAACACAAATTGAGCACTGGTATTTTAGATTTATAATACTTGTTGATTCTTTTTTCATACCAAAAATATGCCCCACAATATTCACATTCATAATTAGCATCTCCCATATTTCAATACTCTAAAATAAATAAAATTTAATGTTAAAGTACTATATTCAACACAAATTTTTCAATATAAAATTAAAAATACTAAAGTAGTATAAAACTCATGGTACGTACCATCATTACAAATGTCCTCACATTCGATGTTATCCTCTACAAAAATTTAATAGTAAAATCAAATAAGTGAAAATTGTGCTAAAGTTTTAGACTTTTTATGTTTGGGTGTAATTAGCAATTATTTAATTTACAGTTTTCATACCTTCACAATCATTGTCCTCTTCATCTTCATCATCTTCTTCATCATCTAGGATCGAATGCATATCATGACCTTTATATATAAAAATAATATAAAATAAACTTGTACGCGTGTATTCATGTTTAGTGATGTCACTCTAAAGGAATTTTATCATATTTACTTGTAGATGCCTATTAATGGAAAAATCAATATTCCCTAGTGACATACCTCGGATAGCAGCATTAACGTATCCAGCCTCAGATTCTAAGAGAATTATATAATTATTGCTTGTTAGTAACTTTGAACATTACATATTATTCAATGTGATAGTATAAGAAACTCAATACCAACCTGACAAAATTAAAGGAACATTTAAATTCAGCAAAATCCAATGTGTGCGAATATTTGGAGAGCGAATCTGGAGACCTATCATCATCAGTTGATTTTATATAAATAAAGGTCATACAAGAATTCAAATAAGGTAAATCACAATTAACATGGCATACTAATCTATCACATTCTGATCAAAGTTGGATTTTTCAAATGTTGTTAAGAGATTCAAATTTTACCTTCATTACATAGAAAACCATTTAAATCAGGCTGACTATCTTCAATTCGAATATCTATGAAAATACAGTAAAAGATAAAGGGATCATTAATAACTATGATATATATGTTAGAACATTACTTTGAAGTATTCGAGATGAAATTCTGATAAATATCGATAAATCATAAATAGTCAATATTTTTCAATACCACCTATTATTTGACGGATAAAACTTTAAATGCTAACCTTACACTATCGGAGGAATATTTAAATCAGGAAAATTTTTATTGTTAATCATATTTCCAAAATTTTGAACACCTATCATCAGATTTTGTAGTATAATCAAGGTCAATCGAATAATCTGATAAGATCCACTTGGCTTAACCACATTGTTAAGTTAGTAAATTGAAAATCTAAGAAGTTCCAAAGTTTACGTTCGTCACCTGAATCACCACAAAAATCAGGTAGTATATGTCCACCGCGAGTACCTATCATAAATTTCTTTAGTATCGATAGAGTAATTACTAAAGTAAAAAGACCCAATAAATATGATTTGAACAAATCTGAGTTAAAACTAACTTTTGCTGAAAAAAGTGAGCAACTCAGCTAAAAAATATGAATCATCTTGTGAAGTAGCAGTATTAAAACTTGAGATTTCATGTTGTATGTTGAAATGACTCAAATCTGAAATATCAAGATCACCCAATATTCCTCTACCCTTCTTTGGTTTTGAAATTGCAGACAAATAATTTTCAAATTCTTCTATCAAAAAATATTTGAAATGACTAAATTATTTAAACGTTTGATGTAAAATTTACTCAAAAATCTAATACAAATTAAGAAATAGAGTTATTTAGAAACTAACCATTGCTCAAATCTCGCAGTGGAAAGGACTTTGGATTATGCGCGAGAGTTTGTGGCGATGCAACTTTTCCATATCTCATTGATGGGGATACTCATCAGAGGTGTGTAATGTTGATATGATGAAATGGTATCTAGAACATGTGCCTTTTTTTTTACACTTTTTGGGTTATCGATGATTCTATATGTTTTAGTCCTTTCTAATTCTATTGAATATGAATTATTTTGGAATGTTCCTTGGCATACAGGTGTATCAAATGCTATGTTTGAGCTCATAACATTCTTTTGTTTTCTCATTCATTGACAACAACACTCGGAGGACAATTCGCTTTGCATCTCGATGGGGAACTGTTCATGAACAAAATTTGTTAAGGTAAATTATATATTTAGAGCCATAGTTAAAAAGATTACCTATTTGGAATTTACCATTTGTTATATCACGAAAAGTGGAACTATTTTTTTCTCATCTGATTCTACTCACTCTGCCATTCGCGGGGTGACCATTCTCTGTGTAAGAATTATCGTTGCAGCCAAATAAGTTGCAGAAAGATGCAAGGATAAAAGAAAGCAGCTTCATGACCAATTTAGCACTTCTCTCCATCAGGATAAATTAAAATGATATCTAGAACATGTGTCATAGTTTTTCACTTTTTGGGGTTTCGGTGATTTCATAGGTTTTAGTCCTTTCTAATTCTTTTGAATATGAATTATTTTGGAATGTTCCTCCGCTTACAGGTGTATCAAATTTCATATGTATTTCATCACATTTTTATGTTTCCTTATTCTATTGACAACAACACTTGGAGGATAATCCACCTTGCGTCTCAACGGGGGAACTGTTCACGAACGTGCCTATATTAATGTAAGATATATATGCAGAGCCTTTGTAGAAAAGATTACCTATTTGAAATTGAACATTCGTTATATCATGCAAAGTGGAATATTTTTCTTCTCGTCCCATTCTACTCCCTCGGCCATTTGCGGGAGTGGTATTCTCTGTATAAAAATTATCAATGCTGCCAAATAAGTTACAAAAAGACTCAAGAAGGGAAGAAAGCAATTTCATAAATAATTTAGCACTTCTCTCATCAGAATAAATTAAAATTAAGCAGTTTGATATTGTGATTATTAGTTGCGACCAAACGTAATGGCATCCAAATTAGTATTTTTATTGAAACTACAATCTCAACATAGTGGATATATAAGCATTATAATAAATTTATATTTTACCCAAAACAGAATTACACCATAATTATCTTACAACTTTCGATGAATTAGAACTTCCGATGAATTTTTAATTGTTCATCTAAAACTTTTCCAATATTTTTGAGAGTTTTCATTTTGATTTGTTCAGCTATGTAAATTGGGGATTTTGGGAGATGCATCTCGCTAATAATAAAAGTAATAAGGAAAAAACAACAAAATTTTAGTTTGGTGTTCAAAGCTCAAACCATTGCTTTTGAAAGAGTATTTAGCCCGTTTCTGTCTCTACATGTATAGTATGTTTGTTCTCACTTGTTTCTTCCCTTAATTTTCTATTTGTATGTGTTATTGAAGCTGGATTTCATATGATTTTTTGTAGTTTGTGGTAGTCTATTTGAAGAGAGAGATAGGCCGAGATAGAAAAAGTAAAGAGCGTGTGTGTGTGTAAGATAGAGAGAGCGGCTATTAAACTTCTTTTGTGAAATACAAAAGGCAATCTTTGGAATGTCTGAATGTTCCTATTTCATGTTAGGTATTTTGGGGCTTTTCAACCTCTATTATATATATATTGTGGCATTTATTATTTTTTGTTCTTATTCTTTATTGTTTTTATTTGTATTTGGTATGACATATGGATAGTTAGGTGACCTTAATTAACAAATATTAAAGTTACTCAATAACTCATTCCACTATTCTTTTCAAATGATGAATATTTATTTCCCAAGTTGGCTAAAAGGTATATACTTAATATAAGTCAATAATTTCGAACTCTATAATAGTAAATATACTGGACACTTGATATTATATTTTAATTTTAAAATTCATATTACCAATTTTAAGACACATAAAACTTTTTTCAGACAGAGTTTGTGAATTCTTACAACAATAAACTAAGTCAAAATAAGCATTTAGACTTCTACCGGTGCATATTCATTGGTATATCTTTGAGTAGTATAAACATTTTTACACACATTTGATTCCTAGTCTTCAAGTGTTTCTGCGACACCAGCGACATACACTAATCAAGAGGAACTTATAGCGAATTGACCAAATCTTATGTTTGGGTGACACAACAATGACACACAGAGCAAAGTATTAATCTTTTAGAAAGTTTCAAGTCTTCATCGATGGTGTATGTTAGTTGCTTGAGTTACCAAATATCAATAGGTCCATAAATCATCCATTTTATTACTAATCATGGTAATTACTCTTCCTCATGTGGCAGTACAGTACACATAGCTAAAATTTTCTATACTTTTTAGTTTTGAGCTATTCAAAAATTCTATTACATGCTGCATAAAACAACACGTGTGATAATATTTATAGATACCGAGCATAATGACATGGTAACTACATATACATATTCACCCGAGCCATTAAAAATACTCTTTTCGAAGCATCCGACCTGTGTGACAATATTTATAGTGGTCGAGAGAATTGGCTAGTAACTCATAGTTAAAAATGATCAAAGAAGGAAAAATTATTGTCTATGATGTGTAACTGACTCCAAGAGCTTATATTATATCATTGTTCACTACATTTATTCTATGGATATCCATTTATTAGTTTGTACAAGCTGCAGAGTTGGAAGGAGTAATGAAACTCATATAAAGTTTGGTTGGCCCTGCATTTAACTATATCAATATGAAGTTTTGTCATTGTCCTGATAGTCCAAGCTATTCAATAATTCTGTTAAATATTGCATCTAAATGTATGGCATCATCTATAGATACCGAGAGAAATGTCTCGCTAACTTCCTATACATATAGACACGAGCCATTCAAAAATGCTTTTTTAAGCATCTGGCACGCGAAACAACACTTATAGAATCTGAGAAAAAAGGTTGGTTATCAAATCAAAGGGGATATCCTAACTATGATTGATAACTAACTCCAACAACTTATAATATATTTTGGTCAAAATATTTACTTTGTGGAGATCCATGACTTAATTCGTATAGGTTGCAGAGCTGGAAGGGGTTAATAAAGCTCATATAAAGATTGGTTGGCCCTGTATTTGACTACATCACTATGAAGTCTTATCATTGTCCCAATAGTGGAATTCTACTTTCTATTTAACAGACCTTTACTTTTTTTTTAAATAACAAATAAAGGATCGATATCTGCAAAAGTTCTACAGGCCTTCAAATTTCCAGTACATAAACCAAAAAAATACTTAATTGGAGGTTGATCTATATATTTTGGTCTGAGCTATTCAAACATTTTGTTACACGCTGCATCTGAAACATGCGTGACAACATCTATAGATGCCAAGCGAAATGGCTCGCTAATTTCCTATACATATAGGCACGATCCATTCCAAAATACTTTCTTTTAAGCATCCGACCTATGAGACAATACTTATGGAGTCTGAGAAAAATGGTTGGTTAGCAAGTCAAAGGGGATATCCTAATAATGATCTATAATTGACTCCATGAACTTGTAATGTATCATTTTCCGCTAAATTTATTCCATGGAGATCTATTTTTTGTGTACAGACTATAGAGTTGGAAGGATTAATGAAACTCATTTAAAGGTTGGTTGGCCCTACATTTGACTATATTAATATAAAGTCTTATCATTGTCCCAATAGTAGAATTATACTTTATTGTTTACATATCTTTGCCTTTTTTTATAACAAATGAAGGATCTTTATCGGTAAAAGCTCTCCAGGCCTTCAAATTCACAATACATAAGACAAAAAACCACTTAATTGGAGACAGAGTTATACATTTTGGTCCGAGCTATTCAAAATTTTTGTTAAACGTTTTATCTGAATATATAACAAAAAACTATAGATATCGAGCGTAATATCTCACTAACTGCCTATACATATAGGCACAATCCATTCAAAAATACTTTCTTTTTAAGTATTCGACCCACGAGACAACACTTATAGAGGCTGAGAAAAATGGCTGGCTAGAAACTCATAGGAAAAATTCCTAGCTATGATCTATAACTGACTCCAAGAACTTATAATATATCATCTTTTGCTACATTTATTCCATGAAGATCTTTGTTATGTACAGACTATAGAGTTGGAAGGAGTAATGAAACTCATTTAAAGGTTGGCTGGCCTGGCATTTGACTACATTGCTATGAAGTTTTATCACAGTCCGGATAGTGGAATTCCACTTTCGACTTTACAGACCTTTACTCTTTTTTATAACAAATGAAAGATAGATATCAACAAAAGTTCTACAGGCCTTCAACTTGTAAGAACCCGCAAAATCTTAAGCTTAATTCAATCCATTAATGATAGAAAAGGGGTCCCAAACTTAGAAATTCCAGTTAAGTATTTATACTTAGAAGTATTATAGCCTTCGTAAGTTAGCAATCCTATTTCATAACCCTTATGATCTTAAACTATCAATCAATTTGTTGATTCATGATTCGGAATGTCAGTAGGCATTCTTAGGCAAATTTCAGATTTTTCGAACATCATTTGAGGTATGTTTAGAAGTCCAGACCACTGGATCAATGTGATATCAACGCGCTGCATTACCTATCAGGTTGATAAATATTTTTCCCAGCTCCCAGTGTAAAATTCCAGTGAGCTGATGTAGACTTGATGCGGTACACCAACCATAGCGTCGATCCCATCGACGTGGTGCGTCGGGCTGTGCGTCACTGGGAACGTTTTCAGTCATTAGAAGCCCATATCCATAGGGATAAATGGGTATTTTCCCACCTTATATCAGCCCCCAAAACACGAGATTAAGCCACTTTAGAGGCAAAGTCCATTCTCTATTCTCAAATTACCCAAGAATAAAACCCTAGGGCTTGCAATTCAAGATTCAAACTTCAAGGAAGCACCATCAATCTTCTCTAATTCAAGCCTCAAGGTATGTGAAGTGTTCATTCAAGGGTTTCCTTCCACCCTTGGAGTTCAAGAAACTCTTTTAAACTATAAGTTAAATGATTTTGTGAATTCCATGTTGGATTTTGAATGTATTCGTAATTTTGATGTTATTTGGATTCCATGGGTTATTACAAGTATCATGTGAAATTATTTATCATGTGTGTTGTATCATGTGAATTCATATTGAACCCTTGAAATTGTAAATTGGGATTTGAAATTATGATGCCTACATGTTGCTTAGTATCACGTGTATAGATTATGTTTCCCCAAGTGCATGACGAGTTGCTCATGTGAACTAAATGGGAAAAATCATGTCATGCTAGCTTATGTGCAAGTTCATATCTTACAAGTGTTTGATGAAATTTCTCTATGAATGAGTTATAAACAAGTGCATATGGTTATGCTTTTCAAGTTATGGTATGCTTTAGTTTTCATGCTATTGAGTCCTAGGGGGTATTAAATACCCAAAAATGAAGATATTTACCTAGAGCTATAGTAGTTATAGAATGGTCTTGGTAGTGTCACGAACAGTAGCACTTAGTACCCAGTCATAGTCTCAGTTCAAGATTCAATTCAGACCTCAAGTAAACCCAGTCAGTTAATAGAACTCAGTAGTATTCCATCAGTCAACGAAATCCAGTAAACTAAGTTCAGTTAGACAGAACGATCAGTAATAGTTCAGTCAAGCCTAGTGCAGTCTAGAAATCAGTTCAGTGTCTATTCAGTTGGGAGTAGGATTCAGCACCGAGCGAGTGCAAGGATAACGACTTCCCCATTAGATAGGCAGCGTTGTTAGTAGCAGTCCCTGTACTCCAAAACTATGTAGCCAACGTAGGATATGAGAAGTCACCAGATAGTTTAGGCTTGACTTCCTTGCAGGGGTCACCTGTCAGTTCAGGCTTGACACCCTTAGTACTTCGGTACAATATAGTACATCGGTATAGTGGATCCACATAGCCAGTGTTAGTACCTGTGGCACGATACTGGCACCCTTCCAACTGGGGTTACAGGTTGGACCTGAATCTATTTGGAGAAGGTCATGTTGGTTTGATGATTACCTCTCGTAGTTTTAGTTTTAGTTTTAGTTTTAGTCTCAGTACAGAACTCAGTTCAGTTCTACAGATTCAGGACTATCTGATACAGTCACCAAGTTCAGTGTAGAGCTTAGATCAGTTCTTCAATATTAGGACTGTCAGAAATAGTCATTCAGTTATCATTAATACAGTATCAGTAAACTTATATATCAGTTAATCAGTATCCAAAACTCAGTATTTAGTGTTATCATGACCTCAGTTACAGTTTATATATTTATGCATGTACTCTCATTCAGTTATGATCGTGTTACTTAGCTAGTTATTGTTCATTCATATGAACCCATACATATCATCCTAACTCACTTAGCATACCAGTACATTCAAAGTACTGAGGCATACTTTTATTTATGCTATGATGTCTTATATCATAAGTTCAAACGCATGGGCTCCTAACTGCACTTAGCATCCTGGATTATCAGCAACAGATTTAGTGGTGAGTCCTCATAGTTCGAGGATGATGTTATCTTTCAGTATTTTAGTAACTCAGTACATTCAGTAGATGGAGTTAGTTGGGGACCTGTCCCATCAACTCCGTATTCAGACAGTTAGAGGATTTCAGACTAGGGTATTTCAGATAGATATTCAATTTTCAGTATTTGTTCCAGTTGTGAACCTTATGGAAACTTCAGCCTAATTTCTGCATTTGATTCAGAATTATTATTATTACCATATGATTATTTAGTGCTCACAACAGATATCAGTCATAGGTTAGCTTGTTGTCCTTCGAGGTCGTAAACACCGTGTAGCATTCGGGGTACAGACTCGGGGAGTTACAAAATTAGTATCAGAGACTAAGGTTCAACAGAGTCCTAGGGAGTCTAAAGACTCATCAAGTAGAGTCTTGTGCATGAGAGTGTAGCGCACCACACTTATGGACATAAGGTTACGAGATGTTTTAGGAAAAGTTTTCTTTCTTTTAGTATTCATATCATACGAGTGAGCATAAGCTCAAATATCTCAGTCTAATCATTTTCTTTCTTTCGTTTATAGAATATGCCTCCCAAGAAGAATAGAAAAACAGGAAATCAACCAGCCCCTCAGCCCATTTAGGCAGATCCTCTGGACGAGAATGTCTTCCATACAAAATTTACGACTATATTTACCACTCTAGCCAATTCAGTAGAAACCTAGAATGAACGCCCAACTGCGGTTTTTGCCAACCCAGTGACCAATACTACTGGATCTAGAATTCGGGACTTCACCCGAATGAATCCTCTATTATTTACTGGGTCTAAGTCAGATGAGGACCCATAAGAATTCCTTGATCAGGTGCAGAAGGTTACAGATATTATGGGGTGAATGAGAGTAAGAGTATTGAGTTGGCCTCATATCAGTTACATGATATGGCTCACTCATGGTTCAAGAAATAGAAGGCAGAGAGGGCCACAGATGTAGGGCCCATAGAATAGGAGAAGTTTTCCACTGCTTTCCTTGATAGGTTCTTCCCACTGGAGTTGAGGGAAGATAAGGTTTTGGAGTTTATAAAACTAAAGCAGGGCAACATGACAGTGCAAGAGTATTCTCTTAAGTTTACTTAGTTAGCCAGATACTCCCCTCACGTGGTAGCAGATGGAAGATCTAAGATGAGTAAGTTTGTTTCGAGTATGTCTAATAGTGTGGTCAAGGAATGTAGGACCGTAATGTTGATTAAGAAGATAGACATATCTAGGCTCATGGTATATGCTTAACAAATAGAAAAGTCTAAGATAAAGAGAAAGAGAGGGAGAACAAGAGAGCTAGAACAGGTAGCTTCAACTTTGCTCAGTCTAGGTCAGAAGGGGGCAACCTTTCTCAGTTTCATCAGAGGTCTTCATCCCCAGCACCCTCTTCAGCCAGTTCCCCAGTACCCAAATTCAGAAATTATAATAAGGGTAAGGCACCAAGCCCTAAGTCCCAAGACAGTGTTAACAGTGCCCGTACGAATCCTCTATGTCAAAAATATGGCAGACACCATCAGGGTAAGTGTAGAGATGGTAGTGAGGTATGCTTCATGTGTAGCAAGCCAGACCATTGAACTCAGGAGTTTTGGGTAGTTGCTCAGAAAGGTAGGGAGTTGTACCATAAAGGCCAGTCCCATCAGTCGTCCGTTCCAACCGGTCGCCCAACTCACCAGGGTATTACTTCTAGTGTTACCAGTGGTCAACATCCAAACAGATTATATGCACTTCAGTCCTGACAGGATCAGTAAATTTCTCTTGATGTGGTCACTGGTACGTTTTAATTTTATCATTTACATGTTTATGCTTTACTAGATCCAGGAGCTTCTTTGTCTTTTGTGACTCCTTATATAGATGTTGGCTTTGGAGTCAGTCCCCAAATCCTAGCAGAACCTTTTTCAGTCTCTACCCAGTGGGTAAATATATCATAAATTAACGAGTTTACAGGAACTGTCCGGTCATGGTATCTCAGAAAGTCACTTAAGTAGATTTAGTAGAATTAGAGATGACAAATTTTGATGTCATTCTCAGCATGGATTGGCTCCATTCATGCTATGCCTCAGTTGATTGCAGAAAAAGATTTGTCCAATTTCAGTTTCCAAATGAACCCGTCCTAGAGTGGAGGGGTAGTACTTTAGCACTTAGGAGTCAGCTTGTTTCTTACCTTAGGGCGAGAAGAATAAAATCTAAGGGATGTGTCTATCATCTTGTTCAAGTTTGGGACTCTAGTTCAGATACCCCTAATCTTGAATCAGTGTCAGTAGCATGTGAATTCCCAAATATGTTTCCCGAAGATCTTCACGGAGTTCCTCTCGATAGGGAAATTGACTTTGAAATTGACCTTCTTCCAAATACTCACCCCATCTCTATCCTGCCATATAAAATGGATCCAGTAGAACTCAAGAAGTTAAATGAATAGTTGAAGGATCTCCTAGACAAGGGATTCTTCAGACCCAACGTATCTCTGTGGGGTGCACCAGTTCTATTTGTAGTAAGAAAGACGATTCTCTCAGAATATGTATAGACTACCGTTAGCTAAATAAAGTCATGGTCAAGAACAAGTATCCACTTCCCAGAATCAATGACTTGTTTGACCAACTTCAGGGTGCCAGTTACTTTTATAAGATAGACCTCAGATCAGGCTATCATCAGCTCAGAGTCTGAGAATGTGACATTTCGAAGACAGCCTTCAGAACTCGGTATGGTCACTTCAAATTCTTTGTCATGTCATTTGGTCTTACCAATGCCCCAACAACTTTTATGGACTTGATGAACCATGTGTTTAAGCAGTACTTGGACATGTTCGTAATAGTCTTTATAGATGACATTCTTGTCTACTCCCACAGTGAGTATGATTATGCAGACCATCTCAGAATAGTATTATAGACTCTCAAAACCCATCAGCTGTTTGCCAAATTCAGTAAGTATGAATTTTGGCTAAGGTCAATAGCTTTTCTCGGCCATATCATTTCTGGTGATGGCATTAGGGTTGTCCCCAAAAGACCGAAGTAGTAAGAAACTGCCCCAGACCCATCTCTCCATTAGATATCCGAAGCTTCTTGGGCTTGGCCGGCTATTACCGATGATTTGTTGAGGGATTTTCATCTTTTGCATCCCTTATTTCCAGATTGACTCAGAAGAAAGTCAAATTCCAGTGGTCAGATTTTTGTGAGAAGAGTTTTCAGGAGTTGAAGACTCGACTCACTACAGCCTCAATTTTGACTCTACCAGATAGTTTAGATGGATTTGTGGTATACTGTAATGCTTCTAGAGTTGGTTTGGGGTGTGTTTTTATGCAGAGAGGTAAGGTCATAGCCTATGCCTCTAGATATCTTAAGCCTCATGAGAATAACTATCCCACTCATGATCTTGAGTTAGCAGTTGTAGTATTTGCTTTAAAGATTTAGAGGTACTATTTGTATGGAGTGCACGTTGATGTGTTCACTGACCATAAAAACCTGTAGTATGTGTTCTCTTAGAAAGACCTAAACCTCCATTAGAGAAGGTGGTTGGAGTTGCTGAAAGACTACGACATGAATATTCTGTATCATCTGAGCAAGGCCAATGTAGTGGCTGATGCTCTCAGTAGGATGTCTATGGGTAGTGTTGCTCACGTGGAAGGTGATAAGAAGAAGTTAGTTCAAGAAGTTCATCAGCTTACCCAACTAGGTATTTGCTTAGTCGATTCAGCAGAAGGTAGTGTATGGATGCAAAGTAGTTTAACGTCATCTCTGGTTTCCAAGGTAAAGGAAAAGCAGGACATAGATCTCAGTCTAGTTAAGTTGAAAGAATCAGTCAAAGATCAGAAGATAGAGGTTTTCTCCCAAGGGGAAGATGGTGTATTGCATTGTCAATAACAACTATGTATGCCAGGTGTAGATGACTTGAGGCAGCAGATTCTCATAAAAGTGCATGGTGCGAACTACTCGATTCACCAGGGGCCACCAAGATGTACCACGACTTGCGGAAAGTCTATTGGTGAAGTGGGATGAAGAGAAACATTGTAGAGTTTGTAGCTAAGTGATCGACATGTTAGTAGGTTAAGATTAAGCACCAGAAGCCTAGTGGGTCCATGCAGGAGTTCAGTATTCCCACATGGAAATGGGAAGAAGTGAACATGGACTTTGTGACGGGTTTGCCTCATACTCGTCGTCAACATGATTCCATTAGGTTATCATAGACAAGATGACCAAGTCAGCTTATTTCTTACCAATCCATACCTTTTATTCATCCGAGTATTATGCGAAGCTCTATGTTTGAGAGTTGGTCAGATTGCACGGAGTTTTGTTATCCATAATTTCATATAGAGGTACGCAGTTTACCTCTTATTTTTAGAAAGCCTCCCAAAAGGGTCTTGGTACCCAAGTTCACCTCTGTACAACCTTTCATCCTTAGGCATATAGGCAAGAATAAAGGACCATTCAGACTATGAAAGATATGCTAAGTGTGTGTGCCATTGACTTTAAGGGTAGTTGGGATGACCACTTGCTCTGATTGAGTTTGTGTATAATAACAGTTACCATTCCAATATTCAGATGGCCCCGTTTGAGGCGCTTTATTAGAGGAGATGTAGATCTCCCATTGGTTGGTTTGAAGTAGGTGAGGCTGCAGTGGTAGGGCCTGACTTGGTATTTGATACCTTATAAAAAGTTCAGTTGATCAGGGAAAGGCTTAAGACAGCTCAGAGCCGGCAGAAATCCTATGCAGATGTGCGAAGAAAGGACCTCGAGTTTGAGGTTGGTGACTATGTATATTTAAAAATCTCTCCTATAAAGGGAGTGAAGAGGTTTGGAAAGAAAGGGAAACTTAGTCCCCGATATGTTAGTCCTTACCAAATTCTCAATCATTTCATAAAGGTGGTTTACGAGCTTGAGTTACCTTCAGACTTAGCTTCAGTCCATACAGTGTTTCATGTCTCCTTGCTAAAGAAATACATGGATGATCCAGCAGTTGTAGTCCCTATATAGGGTGTAGATGTTCAGAACAGTCTCGCTTATGAAGAGGTTCCAATCAAAATCCTTGATTATCAGATTCACAGACTGAGGAACAAAGAAGTCCCTCTAGTCAAAGTTCTTTAGCAGAATTAGTCCGTTGAGGGAGCTACTTGGGAAGCAGAAGCAGATATGCGGACCAAGTATCCTCACCTCTTCTCCATAAACTCAGACTCAGCTCAAGGTAATTGTTTTTCTTGAATTTATTTAGTTCCATGCTTAGATTACCTTTACAACTCTGTATCCATTTGGTTGCATAACATTATGTATCACACATACCTTCATGAAATAGCTCAGTCATGTGTTATGTCTTCAGAAGTCAGTCATGCTTCAGTTATGCATGTTCAGTATAAAATCTCAGTATATCAGTACTTTCAGTCAGGTAATCACGCTTTAGTTGTACGTGTTCAGTATATAAATTCAGTCTATCAGTACTTCTTATCTTAGTCAATTTCATTCGAGGATGAATATTCCCAAGGGCATGATATTGTAAGACCCCACAAAATCCTAAGCTTAATTCAGTCCGTTAATGCTAGAAAAGGGGTCCCAGACTTAGAAATTTCAGCTAAGTGTTTATACTTAGAAGTATTTTAGCCTTCGTAAGTTGGCGATCCTATTTCATGACCCTTATGACCTTAAAATATTGATCTTTATGTTGATTCAAGATCCAGAATGTTAGTTAGCATTCTCGGGTGAGTTTTGGATTTTTCAAACATCAATTGAGGCATGTTTGGAAGTCCAAACCAATGGATCAATGAGATCTCAATGCGCCACATCACCTATTGCGATGATAAATATTTTTCCCAGCTCCCAGTGTCAAATTCCAATAAGCCAACACAGACTCGACGCGACGCTCTGGCCATAGCATTGATCTCATAGATGCAATGCATCGGGTTGGGTGTCACTGGGCACATTTTTAGTCATTAGAAACCCGTATCTAGAGGGGTAAATGGGTCTTTTCCCACCTTATATTAGCCCTCAAAACATGAGATTAAGCCACTTTAGAGGAAAAATCCATTCTCTATTCTCAAATTACTCAAGAATAAAACCCTAAGGCTTCCAATTCAAGATTCAAACTTATAGGAAGCACCATCAATATTCAATAATTCAAGCCTCAAGTTATGTGAAGTGCTCATCCAAGGGTTTTCTTCCACCCTTGGAGTTTAACAAACTCTTTTAAACTATAAGTTAAATGATTTTGTGAATTCTATGTTGGATTTTAAATGTATTCATGATTTTGATGTTATTTGGATTTCTAATCCATGGGTTATTACAAGTATCATGTGAAATTATTTATCATGTGTGTATTATTATGTGAATTCATGTTGAACCCTTGAAATTGTAAATTGGGATTTGAAATTATGATGCCTACATATTGCTTAGTATCACGTGTATTGATATGTTTCCCCAAGTGCTTGATGAATTGCTCATGTGAACTAAAAGGTAAAAATCATGTCATACTAGCTTATGTGCAAGTTCATATCTTATAAGTGTTTTATGAAATGTCTCTATGAATGAGTTAGAAAAAAGTTATGGTATGCTTTACTTTTCATGCTATCGAGTCCTGGGGGTATTCAATACCCAAAAATCTATCTGTTTACCTAGAGCTACAATAGTTATAGAACGGTCTTGGTAGTGTCACGAATAGTAGCACTCAGTACCCTGTCACAGTCTCAGTTCAGTATTTTGTTCAGATCTCAAGTAAACCCAGTCAGTTAACAGAACTCAGTACCATTCCTTCAGTCAACGAAATCTCATGAACTTAGTTCAGTTAGACAGCACGATCAGTAACAGTTCAGTTAAGCCTAGTGCAGTCTAGAAATTAGTTCAGTGTCTATATAGTTGGGAGTAAGATTCAACACCAAGCGAGTTTAGGGATGACGACTTCCCCGTTAGATAGTCGGAGTCGTTAGTAGCAGTCCCTGTACTCCAGAACTACGTAGCCAGCATAGGATATGAGAATTCACCCATTATTTTAGTCTTGACTTTCTCACAGGGGTCACCTATCAGTTCAGGCTTGACACCCTTAGTTCTTTGGGATAATACAATACATCAGTATAGTGGATCCACACAGCCAGTGTTAGTACCCGTGGCACGGTACTGATACCCTTCTAAATGGGGTTACAGTTTGGACGCCAGTCTATTCGGAGAAGGGCATGTCGATTAGATGATTACCTCCCACAGTTTCAGTCTCAGTACAGAACTCAGTTCAGTTCTATAGATTCAGGACTGTCTGATACAGTCACCAAGTTCAATGTTGAACTCAGATCAGTTCTTCAAAATTAGGACTGTCAGAAACAGTTATTCAACTATCAGTAATACAGTATTAGTAAACTTAAATATCAGTTAAATAGTATTCAGAACTTAGTATTCAGTTTTATCATGACCTCATTTACAGTTTACATATTCATGCATGTACTCTCATTCAGTTATGATCGTGTTACTCAGACAGTTATTATTCATGCATAAGAACCCATGCATATTAGCCTACCTTACTTAGCATACCATTACAGTCAAAGTACTGATGTATACTTTTCTTTAGAACTATGATGTCTTATATCATAGGATCAGACGCACGGGCTCCTGACCGCACTTAGCAACCCAGATTATCAACAACAGATTTAGTAGTGAGTCCTCATAGTTTGAATACGATATTATCTTTCAGTATTTCAGTAAATTCAGTAGATAGAGTTAATTGGGGGCTTGTCCCATCAAATCCGCATTCAGATAATTAGAGGCTTTCAGACTAGAGTATTTCAGACAGATATTTAGTTTTTAGTATTTGTTTCAGTTGTGAACCTTATGGAAACTTCATCCTAATTTCTGCATTTGTTTCAGTATTATTATTATTACCATATGACTATTCAGTGCTCATAGTAAATATCAGTCATGGGTTAGCTTGTGGTCCTTCGAGGTCGTAAGCACCATGTAGCATCTGGAGTACAAACTCAGGGCATTACACAACATCACAGGACATAAAACAAAAAACCACTTAATTGGAGGTCGATCTATACAATTTGGTCCAAGCTATTTAAAAGTTCTATAACAGGCTGTATCTAAAACATGTGCAATAACATCTACAGTTGTCGATAAAAATGGATCACTAATTGGTTATACATATAGGCACGAGCCATTCCAAATACTTTCTTTTAAGCATCCGATCCGCGAGACAATACTTTTGAGTTTGAGAAAAATGGTTGGTTTGAAAGTCAAAGGGGATGTCCTAATAATGATCTATAAATGACTTCAACAACTTGTAATATAGTCTGGCCGAAACATTTATTCTGTGGAGATCCATGAATTGATCCGTACAGGGTGCAGAGTTGGAAAGGGGTAATGAAACTCATATAAAGGTTAGTTGTCCCTGCATTTGAATACTTCAATTTGAAGTTTTATCATTGTCTCGATAGTGGAATTCTACTTTTTGCTTTTGAGACCTTTGATTTTTTAATAACAAACGAAGGATTGTTATCAGGAAAAGCTCGACAGGCGTTCAAACCACAGTACATAAAACAAAAACCACTTAATTGGAGGCCGAGCTATACATTTTGGTTTGAGCTATTCAAAAATTCTATTAAATTCTACATTTGAATTTGTTCAACATCTATGGATGCCGAGCGTAATGGCTCGCTAACTGTCTATAGTTGTAGGCTCGAGCCATTCAAAAATATTTTTTTAAGCATCCAACCCATGATATAACACCTATAAAGGCTGAGAAAAATGGCTGGCTAACAACCTCCGATGCATCTTCACCCTAAACCTTCTATCAGTTTTTATAAATTTACATAGTTAAACAAAAATGAATGAGTTTATTGTGCATAGAACACCAAAAGTAATCAACAAAGTTTCTACACAGAATGCTCTGTTTTCTCATCATTGTCCAAAAAATGAGTTATATGCAAATTGAAAAGCATCAACACATCTTGATATGGTAAAGTATGTGACCACCAACCTGATGTCGTATATTGTGTGTTATTTGATTTTGTTAATATATAGTACCTATATTCGGGTATGACTGTGCATTACAAGCTATCAAGTAGTAATACAAAAGTACTTTATTCCTAGGACTTGGGCTATATGTAAAAGTACTTGTTTGGTAACAACAAAATTTCCTTCATTTTAAAAATAACGCATAATAGGACTCGAGTTTCACTTTGCGATTTTATTTTGAATAACAGTAGTGCATAATACATAATACTCAAGCAATGGATCAACTAATTGTTAACTGGAACATCATGTTCATACCAAAACTTATGTTTCCCCAAAATAAGAAAACAAGGCTAATCCATAATAATCAATCCTTAAAACCAAACTAAATAGTCTCAACAAAAACATATTGTTCGCAAAAAAATAATTCTTAGGAAATCCTTTCTCAAATTATCGTCTTCAAGCCTATTGGATGCTCTAACTCATGCAAGTTTCTCCTTCTTAATCACTTTGTTGACCTTAGTGCTTGAGAGTTGTGAATTGGGATCATCATCAACTTCTATGCCAAGCGATTCAACCTCCAATAAAATTCTTTTGGAAGTAGTATTTGTCGGGGTAATCAAGTCATTATCAGGATTAGAATTCTATAAAGTAATGGCAATTTTAATAAAAAATTATGAACAATTAACACCTGTAATGAAAACTGTTGTGTTTATATATAGAATGACAAGAAAAGCTAATATTGAAATCACTGTGATTTCTTGAGGTTCAACAGTGACCTTCTTATGATTGATATCTATATCCTATTGATAAATAAGATTATTATGTTAGCAATTGTTCACAAACTAAAATCGTAATATATATAGCTAAGAATGTTAGAAACAGTGTACTCAGAGATAAACATAAACAAACACATATGTAAGACCCCATAAAGTCCTAGTTATTTCAGTCCTTTTTAGCGTGCCAAAAGAGGTCCCAAACTTAGAAAATTTTAGCTAATTGTTGACACTTAGTCTTATTTTTTGGCCTCGATATTTCAATGGAATCATTTATGATCTTTTCGATCTTAGATTGTCATTTTTTAAGTTAATTCATGATTAGGAATGTCAATAGATAATCTTGGGTACAACAACAACAAGTCTGGGGAGGGTAAGATGTACGCAGTCCATACCACTACTCCCAAAATAATAGAGAGGCTATTTCCGATAGACCCCCGGCTCAAGACAACAATAGATCATCTTGGGTGAGTTTCAGAATTTTTTAACATCATTTGAGTCATGTTTGGATGACTAAAATAACAAGACAACACAATCTCAATGCGTTGCATTGGCTATCGCATTGACAACATCGATGCAGCGTGTCGGCCATCGCATCGACACCATCGATGCAGCACATCGCCTGTCGCATCGCTGGGCATATTTTACTCATTAAATTCTGATTTTTCAAGGGAAATTAGGTCCTTTTCCCCTCACCCTATTCAGCCAAAACATGAAATTAAGCTTCCAAAAGGGCAATATACATTCATTATTCACAAAATTCTCTCAAGAAATAAACTCTAGTTCATTAAGCTCAAGATCAAGTTCCAAGAAATCCCCAACAATCTTCACGAATTCCGTTACTCAGGTATGTTAGGTGTTCATCCTTGGGTTTCCTTCCATCCTTGGAGTTCATGAACTCTTTTCAAAACTTGAATTATGATTCCCATGTTATGAATTGAATTATACTCATGTTTGTGTTGTTATTTGAGTTTCAAAGTTAAGAAAATGAGTTTCATGTAAAATAGATCAATGGGTATGTTGGTTGACGTAGATCTCATATCAAACCCTTAAACTCTGAATTGATTGTTGTAGTCAAGATGCATTAGCATGTTGTTCATTCCCATATAAAAGGTTATGCCTCCTAAATGTTTGAAAAAATATCTAAGTGAATGAATTGTTCATTGTGATCTTTTAGTGATCTTAGTATTGAAATCATACTATTAGTACATGTTTAAACTATTCCCATGCTTAAGCTATGCCTTGTAAGTGTTTGATAAAATGTTCATATGATTAAATCATGCATGGTAACCTATTGTTGTGTTGTTAAAGTTGAGATATGAGTTTATCTATTATGCTATCGAGTCCTGGGGATATTTATTACCCAAAATATAGATGTTTACTTAGTTACAGTAGTTATAGAATAGTCCAAATAAAGGTCAAGAATAGTAGTACTTAGTCAGGTAACAGAACTCAGTGAACTCGTTCTAGATCAGTCAGTCAATACGATCAGTGTCAATTCAGTCAAGCCTAGTACAGTTTAGTGATCAGTTCAGTGTCGATTCTGTTGGGAGTAGGATTCAGTACCGAGCGAACCCAGGGATAGAGGCATTCCTGCCAGCAGAGGGTTTGACCCTTAGTAGCAGTCCCTGTATTACATAACTACGTAGCCAGCATAGGGTAGGTCCTCCTCCTTTCAGACTAGGGTTGATGCAATCATATATATATTTCATGAGTCTTCCTGCCAGATTAGGGTTGACCCAACATTATTAGTATCCCTTGGTAAGGTATTAACACCCTTCCAACTGGGGTCACAGGTTGGACCCCAAATCAGTCTATACCGAGGTATGTCGATTAGATGAACACTCCCACAATTATAGTTTCAGTATCAATACTCAGTAAAGAACTCAGTTGATTGTACAAAACCATGGCTATCAATTATCAGTTACTCAACCATCAAAATTCAGTACTCAGTTTTAGTATAATCTCAGATATGTGATGTATATCTATATGCGCAGTATAACATGTTCAGTATGTTTAATAGTTACAGTTTTGCATGTACTCCCCTCCAATTACTTCATGATGTTCATTTAGTCAGTTATCAACTCATGCATATGAACCCATATTTATCATTCTTACCTCTCTTAGCATACTAATACATTCCACGTACTGATCGCATACTTTTTTTTGCGTTGGTGACCGTACTTAGTAGCTCAGGCTATCAACAGTAGTTATAGTGGTGAGTCCTCATATTTTGAGCACAAAGTTTATCCATTTCATTATTTTAGCAGTTCAGTAGTTATTTCAGTTGGAGTTAGTTGGGGGTTTGTCCCATCAACTTCATATTCAGACAGTTAGAGGCTTTTAGACTAGCATAGTCAGTTATTCAGTTTTTAGATGTTATGTAATACTCAGTTATTATTATTTTAGTATTTTGAGAACCTTATGGAATTTTCAAATTTCTTCTACATATATATTTCAGTTTTATATTCAGTGCTCATAGCAGGTATTAGTCATGGATTAGGTTTTGGTCCTTCGGGCTTGTAAGCATCGTGTGATGCCCAGGGTACATTCTCGGGGGGTTACAAACTTAGTATCATATCCTAAGATTCTAAAGAGTCCTAGGGAGTCTAAAATCCCCGTTAAGTAGAGTCTTGTTCATAGGTGTATAGCGCGCCACACTTATGGACAAGAGTCTATGAGGCATTTTAGGAAAAAGTTCCCTTATTTCAGTGTTCATATCATGTGAGTGAGCATGAGCTCAAGTTAAACTCTTTGTCTAATCCAACTTTTCCTTTCATTTACAGAACATACTTCCTAAAAAGACCAACAAAAGAAGAACTGGGAACCAACCAACACCTCTGCCCATTTAGAAAGATCCCCTGAATAAGCATATTTCTCACACAGAAGTTAGAACAACTTTTACCACTCTAGCTTATTCTATAGCAGCCTAGCTGTTTAGGCTAACCTAGTGGCCAATACTACTGCATCTAGAATTTGGGACTTCACTCGAATGAACCCTCCTTTATTTTTAGGGTTTAAGTCAAAAGAAGACCCACAAGAATTCCTTCACATGGTGTAAAAGGTAACAAACATTATGGGGGTAACTGCTAGTGAGAGTGTTGAGTTAGCTTCCTACCAGTGGCAGGATGTAGCTCACATATACTTTAAGCAGTGGAAGGTAGATAGAGGTGCATATGCAGGGCCTATAAAATGAGAGGAGTTCGCTACTGCCTTTCTAGATAGGTTCTTCCCATTGGAGTTAAGAAAATCTAAGGTGTTAGAGTTCATCAATCTGAAGTAGGGCAACATGAGTGCAAAAGAGTATTCCCTCAAGTTTACTCAGTTGGCCAGGTATGCTCCTCATGTGGTAGCTAATAACAGGTCTAAGATGAGATAGTTTGTGTCTAGTATGTCTGATAGTGTGGTCAAGAAGTGTAGGACCATAATGCTGATTAAGGAGATGGACTTGGCTAGGTTGATTGTACATGCTCAATAGATTAAGAAGTAGAAGTCTAAGGAGAAAGAGAGGGAGAACAAGAGGTCTAGAATAGGTATCTTCAACTTCACTCAGCCTAAGTTAGAGGGTGGTAATCGTCCTGAGTTTCGACCAAAATCTTCAATCCCAACTCCATCCTCAGCCAGTGCTCCGATGCCTAAATTTAGAAATAGTAATAAGGACAGGGCACTGGGATCTAAATATCAGGGTAGTATTAGCAGTTCTCAAATAAATCTCTCTACCAGAAATATGGCAGAAATTATTAGGGTGTCTACAGGGCTGGCAGTGATGTCTGTTTTGGGTGTGGTAATCCAGGTCATAGGACCAGAGAGTGTCCTCAAGTGAGCTCACAAAGTTAGAATAATCATCCCCCAGCACAGTATGATCGCTCATCTAAGCAGGGTTCCACTCCAGTGCCACCAGTGGGCGACACCCAAATAGGATTTATGCACTCCAGTCCTGATAAGATCAGGAAAGTTCTCCTGATGTGGTCACTGGTACGTTACAAGTTTACTATTTACATATTTATGCTTTGCTATATCCAGGAGCTTCTTTGTCTTTTGTAACTTCTTATATAGCCGTCAACTTTAGAGTCAGTACCGAAATACTAACAATGCTTTTCTCGGTCTTTACCCCAGTGGGTAAGTCTATCATGGCCCGATGGGTATACATGAACTGTCCGATTATGGTGTCTCAGAAAGTTACTTCAGCATACTTAGTAGAGTTATCGATGATGGATTTTGACGTTATTCTCGACATGGATTGGCTCCATTCATGCTATGCCTCAGTTGATTGTAGAAACAGAGTTGTCTATTTTTAGTTCCCAAACGAACCTATCCTAGAATGGAGGGGTAGTACCACAACGCTTAAGGGTCAACTTATTTCATACCTTAGAGCGAGAAAAATGATATCCAAGGGGTGTGTCTATCATTTGGTGTGATTCAAAGACTCTAGTTTCGAGACTCCTAATCTTGAGTTAGTTCCAGTAGTAAGTGAATTTCCAGATGTGTTTCTCAAAGATCTCCCAGGAGTTTTTCCCAAAAGGGAAAATGACTTCGGGATAGGCTTTCTTCCTGATACTCAGCCCATCTCTATTCTTCCATATAGAATGGCTCCAGCTGAACTTAAGGAATTGAAATAATAGATGAAAGACCTCTTAGACAAAAGGTTCATCAGGACTAGCGTATCCCCTTGGGGTTGTAACACCCCACATTTTCGGGATAGAATGCAAACCATTATTATGAAGTATGTAAACTGGAACCCAATGATTTTATGTCTATATATATGTGATTATTAATACTATAGTGTAAAAATGTCCTCTTATACCAGTCGAGGTTATAAAAAACTCCAAACTCAAAGACGAGTTAAGAACACTTCTGTTGATTAAGTTTTAGTGAATGATTCAGCTTGGGTCAACATTAAACGACCATTAATCCCTGTACATAATGATTTACGCTCCCTATATTATATCAAATGAAAGATCTTTGAATCTTATTTCCAACGCATTTGGTTTCACCTTAATCCGATATCGGAGCGAGAAGTTATGCCTATTTTACTATAGCATATCATCCTATCAACAAAGTAACGACATGAGCTGACGGGCCATCACCTATGTGATGAATTATCAGCCCAAGTCATCAGCCTTAGGCAGAAAATCAGTCATTAAGCTTAAATCCTTACAGATAGAGTTTTTCTCAAACAGTTCCGA
Organism: Capsicum pubescens; assembly: GCA_030864215.1. Taxonomy (NCBI): domain Eukaryota; kingdom Viridiplantae; phylum Streptophyta; class Magnoliopsida; order Solanales; family Solanaceae; genus Capsicum; species Capsicum pubescens. The sequence goes on from CM061547.1 coordinate 207,757,150, forward strand.
CAAACAGTTATGGGAATTTATACAGGCTCAACAGTATACCACCAGTACCTTTATGTTCCAATGTATGAAAAATTTCATTCATGATTCATGAAAATTGTGCATTTAGACAAAGTTAGATGTGCTTTTAAATCCCTTTTCAAAATTCTATAATAGCATATAGTATAGAATTTAAAGTATGAAGCCAGACATTTAGCAACAGTTGTAGAGTTGGGATAGTATTAACTAAATTCGAGCAGATTATATTTCATGAGGCTAGTTGTATGAAAGGTGAATCAGTTGGCTTGAACCAGCGTATGCAAGAAAAGAATTTATGTTTATTGATTTGAAAGTATATGTTGCTGGTGTAAAGGTAATTCCCATGGTGTAGGGAAAATATAAGTTTAGATATAGGATAATTGTAGTCTATGATGAAAGTAGTTGGTTCATTGAAGGTTTGGGGGTATCCATGTTAAGTGTTAGAATCTGAGTTTGAATCTTCGAGGATTAAGCTAATAGAAAAAAAGATTTAAGAATTTCAAGTTAGTCAATTTCAAGTTGTTACATGATGATTGTTGGGGTTATAGAGGGCTAAGAGTTATATCTCAGAAGAAAGTACTAGCAACAAGTTTTACATTATCAAGTGTAGACTTTCAAGGTGAGTTTATCATTTATGCATATTATTATACCCTAAAATCTAGAGTAAAGCGGTGACAGTGTAGTTCAGAGTTGTTGAGTAAGTGGTTCATAGACTTAGAATGATGGCTTTAAGCTAAGGGAGAGATGGTAGAAAAAGTAACCAAGTCAGGCTCTCAGATTCTAGTAGTGATGCCAGTGTGTTGTAGAACAACACTAAGGAGGATGATGCCCAACCCGTTCTTATCTCAGTGCAAGGTTTCTCAGTAATCATAATATCTACTCATGCCTTACATATCATCCCTATGATCATAGCTCATATTTGTGCACTTTATAGAAAATTATGTACGCTTCCAGTTCCTAGTAAAAGGAGTTCCAATTCACTCAGTAGTCCAAATAATAATCCATGAATTTATGAACTCCAAACTCAATTCATACAGCTCATGACTCATGTATTCATGCTTTACAGTATGTTTAGTTCTAGTACTCATGCTACACTCCTAATAATCAGTGAAATTCAGATTATGTCATGTATATCCTTAGTTTAGGTCTCTTAATGAATCCATGATGTTGATATTCTATTCCTCAGTCCTCTTTTATGTGTCAGGTTCTGTATAATGTTCATTCATGCTTCGGGTCCTCATGTTTTAGCCTTTCAATGACCTCTCCTTATGAAATAATGTAGTGATGAGCAATTTCCTAGATGAGAGAGACTAAATATTTCATGTTAAGTAAATATTATTGCATTTTTTTTACTTGAGGATGTAGTTATAAAGATAGGCTTGAATGTCATGTTGGTGTGTAAGTGGATAAATGCATTACGCATTAGTGGATGGCTAGTAAGAGGTTGTATTTAGTTGTTGAAGGGAAAATCAGAATTATTCATGAAATGAGAAGTTGTGAAAATACAGGGTGATTGAATTCATGATTCAAACGAGTATTGCAATGTTATATGTGCATTTTGTAGATTCGAGTAGGCTTGTACATAGTGGGAGAATTCAGTCCAGCTCAGACTTTAGTAGGTAGAGTTAACAGTGCCCATGTGAATATTTTCAGTAGTCTTAAGTGAAGTGCAGTATTAAGGTGGAAGGTACAGTTGAGAGAGTATTCGAGGAGTATTCTAAGCTTAAAAGTTAGTAGTTGCAGTGGATAAGGCTTAGTAGCTCTATCTTAGCTGATGTTTTGTAGGCTTGTGTTCCATATTACAGAAATTTAGCCATGTTGTTTCTTATCTAGATGTCTTATTCAGTCCATGCCCAAGATTCATTGCTCCCTAAGTCATTATAACTCTATAGAAAGTATGTCAAAGAAATACTCCAGTTAAGTATATGCTTTCAGTATGAGTTAGTTTGTATAGCCATTAATCCAGATTAGTAGTCAGACAGACAAGTTCTTATGATTTTTCCGTCTTCTGATCTAGTCTTACTATATGGTTTTATGAATATGTCCCTTCCTAGGGATAGTTTGTTCACATACATGTGGATTGTGAATCTAGTTCAGTTCACGCATCATGCATCAGTTTTAGATTCCAGATATTCAATCATGATTTAGTTCATAAGTGTCCCGCGCATCATCTCAATCTTTTCTTAGTAATTTAGTCAAGTCAATATCATTTGTGGAACAAACAATCCCAAGGGGGGGATGTTGAAATACCCCAAGTTTTCATATCCTAAACCTTTAAACTGTTCTTCACGAAACAAAATCTAGCGGAGGTAATAGTTACTCATATGTTCACTCTCGTTTCTATCTCAGCCTTATAGCAATTCTCATGTCATTGCATGCATTCAAGAGATCAGTTCAGTTTATGATATTCAGTTCATGCATTATGTTTCAGACCCCGTTATCTAATCATGTTTTCAACATGTATATTAAGCATGTGACCTCAATTCCTCAGTATTATCAGCCTAACCAGCCCCATTCAAGGACGAATGTTCCAGAGGGGGAGATATTATAACACCCCACATTTTTGGGCTAGAATTCAAACCATTATTATGAAGTATGTAGATCGAAACCCAATGATTTTATGTTTATATATGTGTGATGATCAATACTATAGTGTAAAAATGTCCTCTTATATCATTTGAGGTCATAAAAAAATCTCCAAACTCAAAGACGAGTTGAGAACACTTTTGTTGATTAAGTTTTAGTGAATAATTCAGCTTGAGTCAAGTTTAAATGACCATTACTCCTTGTAAATAATGAGTTACATGACCTACCTTATATTAAATGAAATATCTTTGAATCTTGTTTCCAACACATTTGGTTTAACCTTAATTCGATATCGGAGTGAGAAGTTATGCCCATTTTACTCCAGCATGTCAGCCTGTCAATAAAGTGACGACCTGAGCTGACGGGACGTCACCTATGTGACAACTTATCAGCCCAAGTCGTCAGCCTTAGGCATAAAATCATCAATTACAGCTTCTAAGTAACGACCTGGGGTGTGGTCCATTACCTAAGTGACGACTTATCAACCAAGGTCGTCACCCTTAAAATTCAGCAATTTCCATTCGGATTCGGAGGGGTATTTTGGTCTTTTCCCTCACCTCCCATGACTTAATCATGCATAAAACCCTACTAAGTGCTAAAATATCAGTTTCTCATCACTCATAATCCTCTCTACTCTCAAGAACTAGAAAATTAGGTTTTCATCTCAAGATCATCTCCCAAGAATAAGATTCAAGCCCTTCTTCAAGAAAACTAAGAAATTATCATTCCCAATCCAAGAACATTCAAGAAAGGTCAATTCTCTTTCAATATTAAAGATCTAAGGTATGTTAGGTGTTTATCCTTGGGTTTCCTTTCACCCTTTTTCAAAATATAAGTTTTCATATTTCTGATTTACATGCTTGAATTAGTTTGTGTTCATGTATGTATTGTTGTATAGGTTTCAATTCAGGATTTACCACATGTTATGTAAACCAATTAGCATGTATGTTGAATTAAGTGAATTCTCATATTAAAACCATTGAGATTTGCAAGTTAAAGTTGTAGTCATGATGCTTATGTGTTGTTCATTATCATGTGGATTAATCATGCTCCCCAAGTGTTTGATACAATGTCCATGTGAGTTGAATAGTGTAATCATGACATGTTAGCATATGTTTTCATTCATGTACAATCTTATGACCTCCAAGTGTTTGATAAAATATCTCGGTGAATAAATTATGAACAATTGACTATTGTTATGCTTTTAAGATTTGCTATGCATGCCAATTATGCTATCAAGTCTTGGGGGTATTTATTACCCGAAATCTAGCTGTTTACTTAGCTGCAGTAGTTACAAAAGAGTCCTAGTAAAGGTCAAGATCAGTAGAACTCAGTCAGTTAACAGAACTCAGTAAAATCAGTCCAGTTCAGTCAGTCAACACGATCAATGTCAGTTCAGTCAAATCTAGTATAGTCTAGTGATCAGTTCAATGTTGATTCAGCTAGGAGTAGGATTCAACACTGAGCAAACCTAGGGATTAGGGCTCACCCATCAGTTAGGATTGGTGACTCACCCGTCAGTTAGGACTGGGTCCTTAGAAGCAATCCCTAAGCTCTATAACTACATAGCCAGCATAGGTTATGATATGTCACCCGCTAGTTTAGGTCTGACACTCTCAGGGATCACCTTCCAGCTTAGGACTGATCCCAGAGGTCACTCTCTAGATTAGGAATGACTCCACAACTAGTGTTATTACCCGCGACATGGTACTAGAACTCTTCCAACTGGGGTCACAAGTTTGACCCTAATCAGCTCAGCTTTGGGGCATGTCGGTTAAATGAACACTCCCATAGTTATAGTTTTAGTATTCAGTATTCAGTAATCAGTCTCAGTATTTAGTAAAGAACTCAAATAGTTCTACAGAACCATAGCTATCAGTTAATAGTTACTTAGCCATTAGAATTCAGAACTTCAGTTTTAGTCTAAACTTTTAGTTATCAGTATTCCATCATCATAACTCAGTACTTCCATTTCAGTGTAATTTAGACAGATGTTATATGTATAGTATTGCATATTCAACATGTTCAGTAGTTATAATTTTGCATGTTCTCTCATCCAGTTACTTCACGATGTTCATTCAGTCGGTTATCCTCTCATGCATACGAACCCATGTATATCAGCCTACCTCACTTAGCATACCAGTATATTCAAAGTAGTGATGCATACTTTCTCTTTGCACTATGATGTCTCATAACATATGTTCAGACGCACGGGCTCCCGATCATGCTTAGCAGTTCAGGATATCAGTAGTAGTTTCAGTAGTGAGTCCTCATTCATCGAGGATATTATCTTATTTTAGTATTTCAGTTAGTTTAGTAGTTACTTCAGTTGGAGTTAGTTGGGGGTTTATTCCATCAACTCCTCAGTTATTCAGTTAGAGTCTTTCAGACTAGTACAGACAGTTAGTCCATTTTCAGTTGTTATTATCAGTGTTGTTCTATAGGGATTTATGACACCCCGTACATTGCATATACTTTCCCTATTTATAGGTAACTTTTTATAGCCTTATGGTATAGTTAATAGATGAGATTTGTTATGCAAATATTAATGGTATGGTTGAATTTATAGATGTTGCCCGCACATTTTTATGTGACATGATCAAGTTAACATCGATACAACTATTTAAACTTGGGATTGTAAGATGGTATTTGGATCTAAAGTTTAAAGTGACCAAGTGTGTACAAGTTGAAGGTTAGATTAATAGAATTAGGAGCTGGAATTGGAATGAAATATTAAGGTGCTTGCTTGACTCAATTAAGCTAGTAGGTGAGTCACCAACTTAAGCTTTTTGGACCAAATTAATGGACCCATGGCTATGGACCAGATTTGGGCCTAAACTAATGTACTCATTTGGGCCAAATTGAAAAAAAAATGAAGAAAATGGAGAAGTGGCCCAACACTTAAATCTGCCAAAGGCCCAAGTTAATTGAGCCCAAAATAAGAATTTAAGCAAGTAGGTGCATCACCTACTTTGAAATTTTGAGCAGCTTGAACCCTTAAGTAGGTGCATTACCTACTTGGACTAATTTGTGGTTGGAAATGAGGTCAATAATAAGGTCTCAATATAAGATCATTATAGTTGGCTATTTTGCTCATTTTAACCACAATATTCCCTTTTATATTTCAGCTTTCTCCCTTTCTTAACAAGGATAATAACAGCAACCCTAAAATTCCTTCTAGGGTTCTTGAAGAAACCTTCATCTTTGGAAGCTAAGGTAAGTGAAAACACTCAAGTTTTAGCTTAATTATCTAATGGAAGATAAAGAAAACATGCTATAGGTGTCTAATTATAAATACATGGCAGAATATAGAATAGCTACTTGCTCATTTTTTCTCTGTTATTAAGAGATCTTTTTTCTTCTTTGGTTTAAAGTGTGAAGGAAAGTGAAAGCTGAAGTTCTTGAGAAGTTCAAATTTAGGTATAAGTTGCAGAATTAAGGTAAGTTGACTGCTCCATTTTTTTCTCCTTATATATGAATTTGAGAGAGAATTATGAATGTGCTGTTATTGAGAACTCAAGAGATGGTGAGTTCAATAAGTGATTGCTACAATAAAAGGGATTTGGGACTGTTTTATGGACTATTTTGTATGTATATGTTATGGACTGCCAGGTCAATGTTGGAGAAAGGTGTGATTAGTTTGTAATTAAATATAGAAGAAAGGTGTGGCGTTATACCACCAAACTAATTATTGCATTTATTTACTGCCCAATTTGTTTTGCGTATTATTTGGAATGTGTAATGAAGCAGAGGTGGTTTTGGTGAACCTTATAAGGAACTGTATGGTATGTGGGTGTAATTGGAGTAGAAAAAGGGTTAATATAACACCCTTGATTGATGGCTTAATGACTTACTGCCCGGTTATTATTTTGTGTGAAGTTAAGTAGCCTTAATATGTTGGTTGGTTGCTAATACTAGTTTACCATATATTCTATTGTAGATAAGTAATCTAAAAGGCGGGAAGTCAAGACGGGTTAGTTTCAGAGTTATATAACCAGGTATGTCAGGCATACTCCATTTTGTACTCTTTGGCATGAAATCAAACATTTGTTCCATCAAGTAAGTTTCCAAGGTTATTCTGTAACAAGTGACACATAATAGTAGTGTATTATATCCCATGAAGCCAATGACCTTGTTACCACTCTCTAACATGTTACAACACCTTAATACATGCTTATTATTAAACCTTCACACCTATTTTCACTAAAAAGTTTAAGAAGTTCTCCGTTTATTCAAATAAGACCTATGTGTTATTTTCAGCTCCTAAACACATTATTTGTGTGCCAACAAATCCCTAACTTATTTTTATTGCATTAAGTTTCCATTTACATGTCTCTTATTAGTAGATTATTGATTCAAGGTACCATAATGTTATGACCACCAAAGTAAGAATCTCAAAGGCTAAATAAACTAAGTAACACAAATCTGTAAAATGAGTGGCAACTTAGGGGCATAAGTCTAGCATGGGTCGATATCGATACCTTTATATGTGGGTGGTATCTCAGGGGCATAAGACTAGCATGGTCCAATTCCAACGTTTATTTATGGGTGGCAGCTTAGTGTCGTAATCCTAGCATGGGCCAATCTCGATTTGTCTATTTATACCACATGATCAGCTGGTCATTTGTATTATATGACTTACAAAGATTATGAAGTAAGATAGGTAAAATAAAGAAAGGAATGTAATGTACCTGATCCTACAAGTATGTGTAAAGGTGGTCTACTAGTGCTACTTATACACCTGTATCTGATTTCTATTGAGCTCTCGTATCATCTGTTGTTACCTTTAGCCTTACATACTTAGTACATATTTTTGTACTGACTTCCCTCACGGGGTACCTATATTTCATGCTGTAGGCACAGGTGCTTCAACTAATACACCTCATTAGTAGGAGCATAGGCTATTCAGTGACTATTGGTGAGCTCCAGGTTTATTTGGGGCTTTCTGAGTCTGTTCCATATATTTTGGCTAGTGTAGTAGTCAAGAGTAGGGCGGGGGTTTGTCCTGACCCTAACTAAAGTCTATGTATCTTTTAGAGGCTTTGTAGATTAATGTAAATTTAAACATGGTAGTGTCTTGTCTTTTAATGTAGTGGCCCCAATGGCCAAGTGTTGTATATATATAATTTTGTGCTTGCCAATGTAGATATTCTCATTGATGCATAATATCATGTTAGTCAAAACCTTTAGTTGTCATAGTTACATGCATGAGAAGTACAAGGTTATGGATTAGTTCTCTCGAGCCTTTACGGCTACGAGTGCCTGCCCTCCCCAATAGGATTTGAGGCATGACAAAAGTGGTATTAAAGCAGGTCGTCCAAGGGAGTCTACAAAGTCGTGTCTATGTAGAGTATTGCTTATGGGTGTGTTGTGCACCACATCTATAAATAAGATGCTATGGGCATTTAGGGTTTTTTTTTCACATCTTAGATCGTGCAATAGAGACCAAGTCGTAGGTGAAGTCATATTTAACCACTAAACCTATTTTTTTCTCTCATTATAGTAAAGATGTCAGTTATAAAAAGGAGTAAGAATACAGGTAAGCGAGTAGACGTGGCTGCCGGAAAAGGGACGAGCAAGTCACCACCTAGACAAGATAATCAAAGTGAGGCTCAAGCTGAGTTTGTATCACAAACTTCTTCTACTCCTCCATCTCCAGAAGAACTAAAGAGGAGAAGAACTACATCCTCAGAACCACCTATTAATGCTACTGACCAAGATATAAGGAATGCGGTGCAATTATTGGCTTGTATAGTTGTTGGACAAGCTCAAGGAAAAGCCATTCCAACCACTGGTTCTAGTGGTGCAGATAGGATAGCTAGCCTACAGATGCAAGATTTTCTTAAGTTGGATCCTCCCATATTCACCAGATCAGATATTAATGAATACCCATAGAAATTTATTGATCAAATCCAAAGGGCTCTAGATGTCATGCATGTATTGGGTAAATAAACAGTTGAGCTAGCAGTATATAGATTCAGAGGAGGGGCTATATTTTGGTATGAAGACTGGAAACAATCTAGGGGTATCGATGCACCTTTACCTACTTGGAAAGAGTTCAAAGAGACATTTCTTGATCATTACCTTCCATTTGAGATTCGAGAAGCCCATGTAGATCAGTTCCTGAATCTTCGCCAAGGGAATATGAGCGTGAGGGAGTACAACCTCCAATTTAACTCTTTGGCTAGGTATGCTCCTAATGTAGTGGCTACTATGGATAATAGAGTTTATTGATATGTGGATAGATTGGACCCAATCTGGTTAGTGATTTTACTATTGCTGCTTTGAACAAAGACATGAACATAGCAAGGATACAAGCTTTTGCACAAAAAATGGAGGATCAGAGGCAAAGAAGAAGAACATAAGAATTGAAAAGAGCGTATTCAAAGAGGGATAGATCTACGGGGTAGTTTATGGCATCCAAAGGAGAGTTTAGGCCTCAGTTTTCTAATAGACCGCCTAGGCCATTATTTTCTTATCCTGCAACTAGTGCTCTACCACAGTTTCAAGGGCCCAAAAACAATCAGTTTGGGCAATGAAGTGAGAGTCAGAGTTCACAGACAGCGGGGTATCAAGAGCAAGGGAGTATGATCCAATTAATACCTCCTCATAAGCTATGTAAATAATGTGGAAAGATTCATTTAGGTGCATGTCGATTTGGAAAAAATGCTTGCTTTTGGTGTGGTGCGTCGGGGCATATGATGAAAGAATGCCCACAAAGGGGCATGGGTGGTATGGCATAACCTACTGGATCAATCATTGCATCATTATCATCGGTGCCTTCTTTAGATAGGGGTGTACAACCTATAGGTCGTGGTAGAGGTGCTAAAGGAGCAACTAGCTCTAGTGGGGTTCAGAATCGTACATATGCTTTAGTGGATCGACAAAATTCAGAGGCTTCTCCAGATGTGGTTATAGGTACATTGTTCATCTTTTCACATGACGTATATGCATTAATTGATCCGGGTTCTACATTATCATATGTCACTCCATTGGTTGCTGGAAAGTTCAAAAAAATACTAGAATTTCTAGTTAATCCATTTGAGGTATCTACGCCAATTGGTGAATACATTTTAGCTAGGAGAGTGTATCAAAATTGTATAATAACTATTTGTGGTCGTGATACAATGGATGACCTGGTTGAGTTAGAAATGGTAGATTTTGATGCTATAATGGTTATGGATTGGTTGGCTTCTTATTATGCCGTAGTAGATTGCCAAACTAAAAGGGTATATTTCCATTTTCCAAGGAAGGCAGTCCTTGTATGGAGAGGTAATATTGGTATGCCAAGAGGTAAATTTATTTCTTATTTTAAGGCAAAAAGAATGATTTCAAAGGGTTACATATATCATCTAGTTAGAGTGAAAGATATAGATGTGGAGTCACCAACTCTTCAAACTATTCCAGTGGTAAATAAATTTCCCGATGTATTTCCTGAAGATCTTCCAGGTTTGCCACCGGAACAAGAAGTGGAGTTTGGTATTGATGTAATTCCAGGTACTCAACCAATCTCAATTCCTTCATATAGAATGGTCCTGGTAGAATTATGGGAGTTAAAAGAGCAATTGAAAGACTTGCTAGAAAAAAGATTCATAAGGCCTAGTATGTATCCTTGGGGGGGCACCAGTTTTCTTTGTGCATAAGAAAGATGGCTCATTGATAATGTGTATTGACTACCGACAACTTAATAAGGTGACTATTAAGAACAAATATCCCCTTCCAAGAATTGATGACTTATTCGACCAGTTGTAAGGCGCCAAGTGTTTTTCAAAGATTGATTTGAGGTTAGGTTACCACCAAGTGAGGGTCAAAGAGAATGATAAACCCAAGACAGCTTTTCGAACATGGTATGGTCATTATGAGTTTCTAGTTATGTCCTTTGGACTAACTAATGCGCCCACAACTTTTATGGATTTGATGAATAGGGTGTTCAAGCCATTCTTAGATGTGTTCGTGATAGTTTTTATAGATAATATTTTGGTTTATTCGAGATCAAAGGAGGACCATGCCAGTCACTTACAACAGGTATTACAGATTCTTCGTGATTGTAAGCTATATGCGAAGTTCTCTAAATGTTAGTTTTGGTTAAAATCTGTGGCATTTTTGGGCCATATTGTATCTGATGAAGGGATAATGATTGATACTCAAAAGATAGAAGCTGTGAAGAACTGACCAAGACCTATAATGCCTATGGAGGATTGTAGTTTCCTGGGGTTGGTAACTTATTATAGGAGGTTCGTTGAAGGGTTTTATTCAATTTCTACACTTTTAACAAAGCTAACACACAAATCATCCAAGTTTCAATGGAATGATGCATGTGAAAGAAGTTTCCAAGATATGAAGAATAAGTTGACTTTTACACCCATATTGGTGCTTTCAGAAGGAACACAGAGGTATGCAGTGTATTGTGATGCTTCAATAATTGGCTTAGGGTATGCTTTAATGCAACATGGTAAAGTAATAGCATATGCCTCAAGACAATTTAGGCCACATGAGAAGAATTATCTGACGCATGATATGGAACTAGCAGCGGTTATATTTGCCTTAAATATATGGTGTCACCACTTGTATGGGATTCATATTGACATATATACTGACCACAAGAGTTTATAATATATCTTTAACCAGAAAGACCTAAATTTGAGGCAGCGAAGATGGCTTGAGCTATTAAAAGACTATGATGTTGATATCTTGTATCATCTGGGAAAAGAAAATGTGGTAGCTGATGCATTAATTCATAGTTCTATGGTGGTCACTTATGGTTAGTCTACAAAATGACAAGGTATGACTAAGGATCTACACCAACTAGCCAATTTGGGGGTTCGCCTTCTTGAAACTCTAGATGAGGGCCTTATTGTGCATAATGCTGTAGAATCTTCACTAGTAGCTGAAGTAAAAGAGAAGAAATATGCATATCCCATTCTAATAAAGCTTAAGAGAATGTAAAATGTGGTATTACAAAAGTATTTGAGCTTACACAAGAGGGAGTACTTCGGTGCCAAAACAGATTATATGTGATGAATGTAGATGGGCTAAGAAAGAGGATTATGACATAGGTACATCATTCAAGGTATTCCATCCATCTGGGATCAACCAAAATGTATCAGGGTTTGAAAGGAATGTATTGGGTGATATGAAGAAGAACATTGTAGAATTTATAGCCGAATGTCCAAATTGTCAAAGAGTTAAAGTAGAGCATCGAAATCCCGGGGGTTATATGCAATGTATAGATCTTCTAATCTGGAAGTGGGACATGATCAACATGGATTTCATCACTGGTTTTCCTCGTACATCTCAAAAGTTTGATTCCATATGGGTGATAGATGATAGGCTTACCAAATCAGCACACTTCCTACCGGTTAGGACCACTTATATAGTTGAAGAATATGCCAAATTATATATCAAAGAGATAGTTCAACTATACGAAGTACCAATCTCTATTATATCATATCATATCGAGGAGATCAATTTACTGCAAATTTTTGGAAATCTTTTCAGAGAAATTTGGGGAAACAAGTGAATCTAAGTACAACTTTTCACCCTCAAACAGATGGACAAGAAAAATATACCATTCAAACACTTAAAGATATGCTACGAGCTTGTGTATTGGACTTTAAAGGTAGTTGGGATGTTCATTTACCTCTCATCGAGTTCTCCTACAACAATAGCTATCATTCAAGTATCAAAATGGCACCATATGAAGCTTTGTATGGAAGAAAGTGTAGATCACCAATTGGATGGTTTGAAGTGGGTGAAACTTCCTTGTTCGGGCCAGATCTTGTTCATCAAGCTATGGAAATGGTTAAATTAATCCAACAACGGCTAGAAACAACCCAAATTTGACACAAGTCATATGCAAATATTAGAAGAATGGGGCTAGAGTTTGCTATAGGTGATTGGGTGTTCTTGAAGGTGCCGCCAATGAAGGGGGTTATGAGATTTGGTAAAGAGGGAAAACTAAGTCCATGTTATATAGGACCATATAAGATTACTCAGAGGTTTGACCAAGTTACTTATTAATTAGAGCTACCCCAAGAGCTCTTAAATGTTCATCCAGTATTTCACGTCTCAATGCTTCAAAAGTGTATGGGTGATCCATCTCATATTACTCCTACTGAAGATGTACAAGTTATGGAAGATCTCACCTATGAAGAAATACCTATTGCTATCCTATATCGACAAGTTAAGAAGTTAAGAAATAAAGAAATAGCTTCGGTAAAAGTGCTTTGGAGAAACCAACAAGTAGAAGAGATAACATGGGAAGCTGAAGAGGCGATGAAATCTAAGTACCCCCATTTGTTCAAATACGAAGAAAAAGTCCAAGATGATGAATTTGAGCAATAACAAGTAAGTATAATATATAAGTACTATGTGATAATAGGGATATTTAACTTAGGCTTGAACTAGTTTTGGTTGGATAGTTATGCTAATATTCGAGGACGAATGTTTCAAAGGAGAGGAGGATGTGACACCCCGTACATTGCATGTACTTTCCCTATTTATAGGTAACTTGGTATAGCCTTGTGGTATAGGTAATAGATGAGATTATTTATGCAAATATTAATGGTGTAGATGAAATTATAGATGCTACCCGTACATTTTTATGTGACACGATCAAGTTAACATCGATACAACTATTTAAACTTGGGATTGTAAGCTGGTATTTGTATCTAAAGTTTAAAGTGACCAAGTGTGTACAAGTTGAAGGTTAGATTAAAGGAATTAGGAGCTGGAAATGGAATAAAGTATTGAGGTTCTTGCTTTACTTAATTAAGTTAGTAGGTGAGTCACCTACTTAAGATTTTTAGACCAAATTAATGGACCCATGGATATGGACCAGATTTTGGCCTAAACTAATGTACTCATTTGGGCCAAATTGAAGAAAAGAGGAAGAAAATAGAGAAATGGCCCAACACTTAAATCTGCCAAAGGCCCAAGTTAATTGAGCCCAAAATAAGAATTCAAGCAAGTAGGTGCATCACCTACTTTGAAATTTTGAGCAGATTGAACCCTTAAGTAGGTACATCACCTACTTGGACTAATTTTTGAATGGAAATGAGGTCAATAATAAGGGATAAATATAAGATCAATATAGCTGGCCATTTTTCTTATTTTAACCACAATATTCCCTTTTATATTCAGCTTTCTCCCTTTCTTAACAAGGATAATAAAAAGTTGCTTCAGCTAATACACCTTGCTAGTAGGAGCACAGGCTATTCAGTGACTATTGGTGAGCTCCAGGTTGATTCTGGGATTTTTGAGTCTGTTCCATAAATTTTGAATTATGTAGTAGTCAAGAGTAGGTCGGGGGTTTATCCCGACCCTAACTAAAGTCTATGTATCTTTTAGAGGCTTTGTAGACTAATGTAAAGTTAAATATGGTAGTGTCTTGTCTTTTAGATGTGGTGGCCCCAACGGCCAAGTGTTGTATATATATAATTTTGTGCTTGCCAATGTAGATATTCTCATCGATGCATAATATCATGTTAGTCGGAACCTTTGGTTGTCATAGTTACATGCATGAGAAGTACAAGGTTATGGATTGGTTCTCTCAGGCCTTTACAACTACGGGTGCCTGTCCGCCCTAATAAGATTTGAGACGTGACAAGATTATTAGAATTATGACTTAAAACCTTATGGAAATTTTAGTCAAATTTTGCAAAATAAATCTTTTGTTATCAATTTTATTCAGTGCTCACAGCAGGTACCAGTTCACGGGTTAGCTTGTGGTCTCTCGGGACCGTAAGCATCGTGTGACGACCAGGGTGTACTCTCAGGTCATTACAAACTTGGTATCAGAGTCACAGTAAAGAATAAGTACCTACTTCCTAGAATCGATGACTTGTTCGACCAACTTCAAGGTGAAAGTTACTTTTCTAAGATAGACCTCGGATCAGGCTATCATCAACTCAGAGTCAGAGAATGTGACATTCTAAAAACATCTTTTAGAACTCGGTATGGTCACTTCGAACTCCTAGTCATGTCATTTGGTCTTACCAATGACCCAACAACTTTCATGGACTTGATAAACCACGTGTTCAAGTAGTACTTGGACATGTTTATCATAGTCTTCATAGATGATATTCTTGTCTACTCCCGCAGTGAAAATGACCATGCAAACCATCTCAGAATAGTATTGCAGACTCTCAAAGCCCATCAGTTGTTCACCAAATTTAGTAAATGCAAATTTTGGCTAAGGTGAGTAGTGTTTCTTGGTCATATTGTTTCCAGTGATGGCATTAGAGTTGATCCTCAAAAGACCAAAGCAGTGAGAAACTGGCCCATACCCATCTCTCCGTCAGATATTAGTAGTTTCTAGGGTTTAGCTAGCTATTACCGATGGTTTATTGAAGGATTTTCATTTATTACATCCGCCATGTCTAGATTGACTCAGAAGAAAGTTAAATTTCAGTGGTCAAATTCTTGTGAGAAGAGTTTTCAGGAGTTGAAGACTCGGTTCACTACTGCCCCAATTTTGACTTTACCCAACGGTTTAGATGAATTTATTATATATTGTGGTGCTTCTAGAGTTGTCTTGGGGTATGTTTTGATGCAGAGGGGTAAGGTTGTGGCGTATGCCTCTAGATAACTTAATTCCCATGAAAAGAATTATCCCACCCATGATCTTGAATTAGCAGCTGTTGTGTTTGCCTTAAAGATTTGGAGGCACTATTTGTATGGGCACATGTTGATGTATTCACAGACCACAAAAGCCTGCAGTATGTATTTTCTCAGAAAGACTTAAACTTGCATTAGAGGAGGTGGTTAGATTTGCTGAAAGACTATGACATTAGTGTTCTATATCATTCGGGCAAGGATAATGTAGTATTAGATACCCTCAGTAGGTTGTACATGGGTAGTGTTGCTCATGTTGAGGATAGTAAGAAGAAGTTAGTTCAGGAAGTTCATCATCTTGCAAGACTAGGTGTCTATTTGGTTGATTCGGCTGAGGGTAATGTATGGGTGCAGAATAGTTCGGAGTCTTCTTTAGTTTCTGAGGTGAAAGAAAAGTAGGACAGGTATCCCATTTTAGTTAAGCTAAAAGAGTCAGTCAGAGACCAAAAAGTAGAGGTTTTCTCCCAAAGAGAAGATGGTGTGTTGGATTGCCAGGGTAGGCTATGTGTGTTATGTGTGGATAGCGTAAGACAACGAATTCTTGATGAAGCGCATGGTGCGCATTACTCTATTCATCCAGGGGCCACTAAGATGTACCGCGATTTGTGGGAGATCTATTGGTAGATTGGGATGAACAGGGATATTGTAGAGTTTATAACTAAGTGCTCAACGTGTCAGCAGGTTAAGATTGAACATCAGAAGACAAGTGGGTCTATATAGGAGTTAAGTATTCCCACTTGGAAGTGGGAGGAAGTGAAAATGGATTTCATGATAGGTTTGACTCATACTCATCGACAACATGATTCGATTTGGGTCATTGTGGACATAATGACCAAATCAGCCCATCTCTTTCCAGTTCATACCTCTTATTCAGCGGAGGACTATACCAGGCTCTATATCAGAGAGTTGGTTAGGTTACACGGTGTCCCATTGTCCATTATTTTAGATAGAGGTACACAGTTCACCTCTCACTTTTGGAAAGCCTTCCAAAAGGGTCTTGGTACGCAAGTCCACCTCAGTAGAGCCTTTCACCCTCAGACAGATGGTCAAGAAGAAAGGACCATTCATACTTTAGGATATATATTGAGAGTGTGTGTTGTTGACTTTAAAGGTAGTTGGGATGACCACATACCTTTGATTGAGTTCGCATAAAATAACAGTTATTATTCCAGTATTCAGATGGCTCCATTTGAGGCTCTTTATGGGAGAAGATATAGATCTCCCATTGTATGGTTTAAGGTAGGTGAGGTCACGGTAGTGGTGCCTGACATGATGTTTTATGATTTAGAGAAAGTGCAGTTGATTAGGGAGAGGCTTAAGACAGCCCAGAGCCGACAGAAATCTTATGCTGATATAAGAAGGAAAGATCTTGAATTTGAAATTATTGATTATATGTATTTGAAAATCTCTCCCGTGAAGGAGGTGAATAGATTTGGTATGAAGGGGAAGCTTAGTCCCCGATATATTGGTCCTTATAGGATTCTGAGTCATTTCGATAAGTTAGCTTATGAGCTTGAGTTACCTGCAAACTTAACATCAGTGCATCTAGTGTTCCATGTCTCCTTGCTAAAGAAGTGCATAGGTGACCCAACATTTGTAGTCCCTATAGGGAGTGTAGATGTTCAGAACAGTCTCTCTTATAAGGAAGTTCAAGTCAAAATCCTTGATCGTCAGATTCGCAGACTAAGGAACAAAGAAGTTCCTTTGGTCAAAGTTCTTTGGCGAAATCATTCCGTTAAGGAAGCTACTTGGGAAGCAGAGGCAGACATGTGAACCAAGTATCCTCACCTCTTCTCCATAAACTCAGACTCATCCTAAGGTAACAACTTTCCTTAGATTTACTATATTTCATACTTAGTTATAGCTGCATAACATTCTTGTATCATTCATGCATCCATGAAACAGTTCAGTCATGTGTCATGTCTCCAGAATTCAGTCATGCTCAGTTATGCATGTCAGTGTAAGTACAATTCCACAGTTCCTCTCAGTTCAGTCAGTCTCATTCGAGGATGAATGTTCCCAAGGGGGAGATATTGTAAGACCCCACAAAGTCCTAGTCATTTCAGTCCTTTTTAGTATGCCAAAAGAGGTCCCAAACTTAGAAAATTTCAGCTAACTGTTGACACTTAATCTCATTTTTTGGCCTCGATATTTTAATGACATCATTTACGATCTGTATAGCCTTAGATTGTCGATTTTTAAGTTGATTCATGATCAGGAATGTCAATAGGTCATTTTGGGTAAGTTTTGGAAATTTCGAACATCATTTGAGTCGTGTTTGGATGACCAGAATAGCAAGCCAGCACGATATTGATACTTTGCATTGGCTATCTCATCGATAATAATGACGCAATGCATCGGCCATCGCATCGACATGGTGCATCGCCTGTCGCATCATTGGGCATATTTTTCTCATTAAATTCTGATTTTTCAAGGGCAATTAGGTCCTTTTCCCCTCACCCAATTCAGACAAAACATGAAATTAAGATCCCAAAAGGGAAAAATACATTCATTATTCACAAAATCCTCCCAAGAAATAAACCCTAGTTCATCAAGCTCAAGATCAACTTCCAAGAAATCCTCAACAATCTCCACGAATTTTGTTACTCAGGTATGGTAGGTGTTTATCCTTGGGTTTCCTTCCACCCTTGGAGTTCAAGAACCCTTTTCAAAATTTGAATTATGATTCCCATGTTATGAATTGAATTATGTTTATGTTTGTGTTGTTATTTGAGATTCAAAGTTAAGAAAATATGAGTTTCATGTAAAATAGATCAATGGGTATGTTGGCTGGTGTAGATCTTATGTGAAACCCTTGAATTGTAAATTGATTGTTGTAGTCAAGATGCATTAACATGTTGTTCATTCCCATGTAAAAGGTTATGCCTCTTAAGTGTTTGAAAAAATGTCTAAGTGAATGAATTGTGCATTGTGATCTTTTGGTGATCTTAGTATTGAAATCATGTTATTACTACATATTTAAACTATTCCCATGCTTAAGCTATGCCTTGCAAGTGTTTGATAAAATGTCCATATGAGTAAATCATGCATGGTAACCTATTGTTGTGTTGTTAAAGTTGTGATATGAGTTCATCTATTATGCTATCGAGTCCTGGGGGTATTTATTACCCAAAATCTAGATGTTTACTTAGTTGTAGTAGTTATAGAATAGTCCCAGTAAAGGTAAAGAATAGTAGTACTCGGTCAGGTAACAAAACTCAGTGAACTCAGTCCAGATCAGTCAGTCAACATGATCAGTGTCAGTTCAGTCAAGCCTAGTACAGTCTAGTGATCAGATCAGTGTCGATTCAGTTGAGAATGGGATTCAGCACCGAGCAAACCTAGGGATAGGGCATTTCTTCTAGTAGAGGGTTTGACCCTTAGTAGCAGTCCCTGCGTTACAGAACTATGTAGCCAACGTAGGGTAAGTCGTCCTCCTGCCAGACTAGGGTTGATGCAATTATATATATATATATATATTTCATGAGTCTTCCTGCCAGATTAGGGTTGGCCCAACATTGTTAGTATCCCGCGGCAAGGTGCTAACACCCTTCCATGGGGTCACAGGTTGGACCCCAAATCAGTCTATACCAGGGTATGTAGGTTAGATGAACACTTACACAGTTACAGTTTTAGTCTCAATACTCAGTAAAGAACTCAGTAAAATCTACAAAACTATGGCTATCAGTTATCAGTTACTCAACCATCAGAATTCAGCACTCAATTTTAGTATAATCTCAGATACTCGATGTATATCTATATGCATAGTAATGTCCAGTATGTTCAGTAGTTACAGTTTTGCATATACTCTCATCTAGTTACTTCATGATGTTCATTCAGTCAGTTATCAACTCATGCATATGAATCTGTATTTATCAGCCTTACCTTACTTAGCATACCAGTACATTCCATGTACTGATCACATACTTTCTTTTGCACTACGATATCTCATATCATAGGTTTGGATGCTCAGGTTCCTACCATACTTAGCAGTTCAGGCTATCAGTAGAAGTTATAGTGGTAAGTTCTTATATTTTGAGGATATAGTTTATCCATTTTAGTATTTCAGCAGTTCAGTAGTTATTTCAGTCAGAGTTAGTTGGGGGTTTTTCCCATCAACTCCATATTCAGACAGTAAGAAGCTTTCAGACTAGCATAGTTAGTTATTCAGTTTTCAGATGTTATTATCAGTTATACTCAGTTATTATTATTTTAGTATTTTGATAACCTTATGGCATTTTTAGATTTCTTCCGCATATATATATTTTAGTATTATATTCAGTGCTCACAGCAGGTACCAGTCATGAGTTAGCTTGTGGTCCTTCGGGGTCGTAAGCACCGTGTGACACCCCGGGTGTAGTCTCGGGGCATTACAACATATTGGAAAGTCATCGTCACTGTGAGAGGGACGAAACTTCTTGGTAACTTCCTCATCATCGCATATCTTAAGAATAGTATAAACCTCATTATGTTGCTCTACATTATGGGTCTTGATAACTACTTAAACATGGCTTTTTTTCAAGAATAGTATCGAGCTCATATGGATACACACCCTCATCATCAACATCAGTAGCTTATATGCCAAAGTAATTATTACATACAATTTATATATTTAGAAATTACACCTTTAGAAAAGACCAAAACAAAGTCTATGTAAAATACGTCAATAATATACCTCGTCTACGTGTCTTTTCAATTGAGTAGCGGTCTTTCCTATGAGCTTTGTTGCTTCGCGATCCCAAAGAAAAAAAGAAATAAAATTGATATCGTCCATTAATCTCACTTGAAGTTTATATCTAGAACAAAAGTTCACTACATAAATTTCAGATCACATTTTAAACTCATATAGAATTTTCACGGAGTATGCTCAAACCTATGAGCAGTAGAATGATCCAGGCGATCACATTTCCTGCAATGAAACTTATTTCCAAGTTTTTCAAACTTCTTAGGTCACCTCCTGTAGACCATATATGACCATTGATTCTCCATTTTTATATGAACGATGGTCGCATATAGCCAAAAGTTCTCCTCCTAGAACATATAATATAAAAATGAAGATTACAATAGGGACCTATCAGTAAATCATTTGCTTATATGTTAATTTTAAAATAAAAAGTAATCAACAGAGTTTCTTCACCCAATGGTTTGTTTTCTCATCATTGTCAAGAAAAAAAGTTTATACGCAAATTGAAAAGCATCAACACATCCTAATATGGTAAAGTATGTGAATACCATCCGGGTGTGGTATATTTTGTGCGTTAGATTTTGTTAATATAAAGTACGTATATTCAGGTTTGATTGTGCATCAAAAGCAATCAAATAGTAATACAAAAGTACTTCTTTCCTGAGACTCGAGCAATATGTAAACGTATTTGTTTGCTAACAACAAGATTTACATTCCTTTTTGAATAAAAATAGCGCATAATAGAACTCGGATTTCACTTTGCGATTTGACTTTGAATAACAGTAGTGCATAATACACAATACTCAAGCAATGGGTTGAAATAACTATTAATTGAAGCATCATGTTCATAAATGATATTTTGTTTACCAGAAATAAAACAACAAAGCTAATTCATAATAATTAATCCTTAAAACTAAAATAAACAGTCTCAATAAAAATATATTATTCGGAAAATTGAACCAAAATATACTCGCATGAAGACACTCGACAATTGCACAATAGTTTTAGCCTCTACATCACCAAATTCTAGTTCTTCCGGAATAGAATAAGTACGCTGAGTTAAAATTTGGCTAATTCTCATAGAGTTATCTCTACGCACACCGATCAAACTGCATTAATTATTAGCTTGTTATAGTTTTAATTGTGCGATAAAAATTCATAATTATTATAGATAGAAAACTTGTTCTTAAAATTAACAACTTGAGAAAGATCGTGATTAATTTAAAACTTCGAAGCATGACAAGTATTATGGACAATGTACTTATCTACATCTACAAACACAACAAAGTAAAGCATACATAGGTTATTAATTATACACGAGAAAAATCGTACCTTTAAATTTATGTGCTCGAATAAACTACATAACAACTATGATTAGAGTGGTGTTGGATCCTTCCAAATATGAAGTGATTTGTTCAACAAAGTCACCCCAAAATGTAGCCTCAATACTGGTCAACCTACATGAAAATATACATCATCATATGAATGAAAGAATGTCATTTCTATAGGAATTAGTAATTCTAATCATGGAAAGATGAGATTACTCGTGGTCATGTAGCTCAGCATTCATAAAAACACTGATCTTGCCATTTTGGTTGTGTGATTGAACTCCCCCATGACCAATAATCTCACCAACAACATCTAATACAAAATTCAAAAATCATAATAAGTTGATTAAAAAAGAGCAATTTGTATTACAATAAAAAATAGTTATGACAATTACCAAACAGTTTGTTCTCTTCAACGCCCACTTGGTCAATAAAGTGTTTATAAGGCCATAAATTGAATATATTCATACCAAAGAGTGGATCATTTATTTCTTCAACAATTATTTTATTTGTGAACGTCAACCTTATCTTGTGTTTAGTGGTCTTAAATCTGAAAGTATTTGGACTAACTACGAAATTTTTCATAGTATACAACCCTAACTCACTTAATTTTTCCTTGAACAAACGCATAATATATCTCCCAACAGTGGCGTGGATACGATCTACCTATAAAAAAATCTAACACATATATTATATCCATAATTGAATTACGTCAACATATACATGAACGACTAATTTTAAAATTGATATAGCAATACCTTTTTGTCTTGCAACACCATCTCCATGGAAATGACACTGTCTTTCTTTTCACGATCAGGAATAATTCACAATCGCACGACTCACACCGTTAAATACCACTACATCTTTGTCTCGAAAACCTCTTTGATAAAGTCAATTTTCGCAGCCAGATTTTTTATGAAGTGAAGGAGTGAAGTTATTGTTTTTCTATAGATGATGCAGTAGCTTCAATGTTTGAACTACGTAGAAATTAGCGCAATATATAGTAATTTATGTACCATCTTTTGTTAGAATCAATATTGGTAAGCATATCTTAAAAATTGCTAAAAAAATATTGATCAAATATTCATTTACCATAGTTTTAGTTACTAAAATTAGAGAGAAACACTTTTTGGCAGATATGTTATTCATTTACCATAGTTTACCATATATGTTATTCATTTACCATAGTTGCCATATATGTTGTAAAATAAGGAAAAAATTCACGTAATTAAGAGTAAATATATTATGTTATATTTTGAAGTTTCATCAATCAATAAGAGTATATCTTAATAGTGTATATTTATAATAGGAGTCAATCTTAGTTAATTTTTACATAGACATATGAAATATTATGAAATATTTACATAATCAACAAAATATGACATAATTGAACAATCATAATACTTTTCATCCAACAGAAATAAACTTTGTAGTGTTCATCCAATAGAATTTAATCTTAATTCTTTATACCACACTACGAAAAAATATGAAATAAATAAATAATTAATAAAATATAAAATAATATCTTCATCCAATAGAAATAAATATTAATAGCGCTCATCTCATAGAAGCAAATCTCATGGAATCTAGATTACTGAATGGTAATTGTTAAAATTTGCATAATTATGGAACACAAAATGTGAAAAATGGATTTGATTGTAAAATAAGGAAAAAAACTACGTAATTAGGAATAATTATATTATTTATCCTTTTGTAGATCCATCAATCAATAAGAGAATATTTTAATATTCCATATTTATAATAGGAGCCAATCTTGGTTAACTTTTATATAGATATATTAAAATATTATGAAATAATTATATAATCACCAAAATAAGGAATAATTGAACAATCATAATACTTTTCATCCAATAGAAATCATTTTTTATAGTGTGCATCAAGTAAAAGTTAATCTTAATTTTTTATACCACAATATGAAAAAATATTAAATAAATAAATAATCAATAAAATATAAGATAACATCTTCATCCAATAGAAATAAATATTAATAGTGCTCATCCCATAGAAGCAAATCTTATGGAATCTAGATTGCTGAATGGTAATTGCTAAAAGTTATATAATTATGGACCACAAATTGTGGAAAATGGAATGGATTGTAAAATAAGGAAAAAAATTACGTAATTAGGAATAATTATATTATGTATACTTTTGAAGATCCATCAATCAATAAGAAAATATTTTAATTGTCTATATTTATAATAGTAGTCAATATTGGTTAACTTTTATATAGATATATAAAACATATCATGAAATAATTATATAATCAACAAAATAAGAAATAATTGAACAATCATAATACTTTTCATACAATAGAAATTAATTGTAATAGTGTGCATCAAATAGAAGTTAATCTTAATTGTTTATACCACAAAATAAAAAAATATTAAATAAATAAATAATAAAATATAAAATAATATCTTCATCTAATAGAAATAAATGTTAATAGTGCTCATCCCATGTCACGACCCGAGCCTAGGCCCTAGCCGTGACGAGCATCCCGAACCATGAAGGCCCGGAACACCCATTCTCTATCTGGTTATCATGCACAACATTCATAATCATAATAAAATGCGGAATTGAAACTGAGTACGGAAAACATGGTCAAGTTCTGCAACATTTCTGAATAATACTATCTGACATCAGTCTGCGAAATCTCTACTAAGAACATAAACATCTATCTGAAAAGAAACTGGGACAAGGCCCCCAGTAAACCAAAAACATAATAAATAAGATAATGTCTGACATAATTAGGCCTTCCGAATAATAGAAGGCTCACCACTGTGAGATCAAGTCTGCAAATCCGAGAATGTCTACTGAGTAGCTAGACCCCTAGACTGTGCCTCAGAACCTGGAAGGAGGGGGGTCAGCACAAAAGTACTGGCACGAGAAGTAATCCAAAAAAATAGTATAATGGAACATACATATATATATATATATATATACATATTAAGTGAAAGCAATTTTTCATCAAGACATCATGTATAAAACTGTTTCTGAAAAATACATGGGCACTTTCTGAAAACATGTAACCTGTCTGTTCATTTCAAATCATGATCTGTGTTTTACTTCTGAGTTAGGTGGTATTCCCCTACAAGTCTGATATTTCACGGGCTGTATGGAATCCGCTATTGACTCGGCGGGGAAGCCCCCAACCCAAGTATGCCGCAAGGGTTGGAGTGTCTGAGTCTGATACGCCACAGGACATTTAAGTCAGCACATAATAGTATACCCGGGTCGTCAAACCACGGTTTTAGGCAATGAGTCGCTTGAACTCAAGCCCTCTTCGGGGAACCACCTAACATCTCTGTATGCCCATTTTTAACCTTTTCTGTACATGCAACATTCTGAATGTCTAAAATCATGAAAGTCTGAAATGTCTGTTAGTCTGAGTCTGATATGGCATTAGTCTGAGTTGGTATCGTCATACCAAGACTTGCAAGTCATGATTTTTCTGAGCCATAATGTATTAAGCAAGAGCTTTCATTCAAAACATAGTTTAGACCACCAAAACATGTAACTGATGTAAAGGATTTCATATTCCGAAACTTAAAGTTCAATTCATGCAGAAATTTCATCAAACACCTGGTGGTCAAATGTCTTTAGCAAGTTCATGTATTCAAAATTGAAACACATTCATTCATATATGTATATAAACTGTCAAATCGCTTTGGAGATGGTCAAAAGACTAAAACAATGATGTTAAAACATCTTATACATAAATATATATACATAATTTAAAACCTCATTCTAAAACATGATTTTTCTATGCCCATGAGAATTTAGGAAAACCCCGCGTACCTTGTTCTCCACGAATTTTGGGTGTCTATCGAAGCCTACGTCGAGAGGATTCCAAATCTGTAATTTGTTTCACGAACCCGCGGTTGAATCTTGAGTTGCTTGGGTTTTAATGTTGAAACCCTAGGGAGAGTTCTTGAGCAATTTTGGAAAAAGTATGTGTATTATGGTGTTTGAGGGATTAAATCCCGTGTTGGTGGTATATATAGGGGTGGAGGATTACCAAAATACCCCTAAGGAACAATTAAGGTCAAATCTGTCCCTCAGTTGACAGTTTGGTAGACTGGAGTAAATCGATTATAACTTTTTACTCATATACTCAAATTGGATGAAACCAACTGCAATTGAAAGAGGACTCGAAGAGCTTTTGTTTGATATATTATAGCTCACACATTTCATTATATACAGGGAGTTATGATCGTTTGAAATTGACCCTGAAATTCTGAAAACTGGGCAATGGTCTATGCGTTTTGCTACTGTTTTTAAATTCAAACGCAGCCTTATGCGTTCCGAAAAATTCCAAAACTTATCCGAGATGTACTATGAGATTTCCCGATCATAACGCAACTTGAAAATCTAAAAGCGGATGTCGGGAAGGTTGAAAAGTTGTATCCCGAAGATTGCCAGCTAAAATGACTCTAAGTCCTCATTACACTTAGAAAAATTTTCAAGTTTTTAAGTCTAAGGGCATTCTATTAAAGGCTAATCCATGCACGACTTTTACAGGGTGTTACATCCCAATAGAAATCAATCTTAGTTGTTTTTACCATAACATGAAGTATGAAATGAATTTTAATTCATCCAATAAAAATGAATCTTAATAGTTTTTACCACAATATGAAATATAAAATAATATTAAATATTTAACTAATCAACGAAATAGCTATCAATAAAAATCAAAATAGTTTTTATCCAATAGAAATCAATATTAATTATTTTTTACCATAATATGAAATAAGAATTCATCCAATAGAAATCAATCTTAATTTTTTTTTACCACAATATAAACTAAAAATATTTTTAAATATTTAAATAATCAACAAAATAGATTTTTGTTATAAAATGATATGAAATAACGATTCATCCAATAGAAATCAATCTTAATTATTTTTACCACAATATGAAATAAAAAATATTTTTAAATATTTAAATAATCAACAAAATACATTTTTATTATAAAATGATAGGTTTTTGTTGTTAGAATTCAAATAGGTAGTTCTCAAAATAACACTTGTTTCAATTTTAGGCTAAACTAACCTACATTATTATATATATAGATATGAAATACGAAATAATATTAAATATTTAAATAATTACAAAATAGCTATCAATAAAAATCATAATAGATTTCATCCAATAGAAATCAATCTTAATTGTTTTTACCATAATATAAAATAAGAATTCATCCAATAGAAATAATCTTAATTGTTTTTTACCACAATATAAAATAAGAAATATTTTTTAAAATTTAAATAATCAACAACATAGATTTTTTTTATAAAATGATATGAAATAACGATTCATCCAATAGAAATCAATCTTAATTGTTTTTTACCAGAATATGAGATAAGAAATATTTTTAAATATTTAAATAATCAACAACATAGATTTTTGTTATAAAATGATATGAAATAACGATTCATCCAATAGAAATCAATCTTAATTGTTTTTTACCACAATATGAGATAAGAAATATTTTTAAATATTTAAATAATCAACAAAATAGATTTTTGTTATAAAATGATATGTTTTTGTTGCTAGAATTCAAATAGGTAGTTCTCAACATGACACTTGTCTCAATTTTAGGCTAGACTATCCTGCTTAATTATATATAGAGATATGAAATAAGAAATAATTTTAAATATTTAAATAATCAAAAAAATAGATTTTTGTGATAAAATGATTGGTTCTTGTTGTTAGAATTCAAATAGGTAGTTCTCAAGATGACACTTGTTCCAATTTCAGGTTATACTATCCTCCTTTATTATATTATAGATATGTAAAAGAAATATTTTAAATATTTAAAATAATCAACAAAATAGATTTTTGTTATAAAATGATAGGTTTTTGTTGTTAGAATTCAAATAGGTAGTTCTCAAGATGACATTTGTCTCAATTTTAGGCTAGACTATCCTCCTATATTAATACTAGTTTAATTCGCATATGCCTCACAAGTATAACGTTTGATTATTTAAAA
Organism: Capsicum pubescens; assembly: GCA_030864215.1. Taxonomy (NCBI): domain Eukaryota; kingdom Viridiplantae; phylum Streptophyta; class Magnoliopsida; order Solanales; family Solanaceae; genus Capsicum; species Capsicum pubescens. Next base: position 207,784,391 of record CM061547.1, read on the forward strand.
TTAAATAATTTTTTCTATTTGCAGAGATTTTTAATAAAGTCTAAAAATTCAAATTAGTTTTAAAAAATCTTTCACACTTTAATATAATAATATCAACATAAACATATGCACATAAATATTTTACCATCAGAAGTTCCAAGTGGTTGACGAATCATCACTTTTGCGTATGCCATATAGTTCTACTTTTCCTTGTTGCAACAGGCCAAGAGAGACTCATCAATTTGAACCTTGTTGTGTTACGATTTATATATATATATATATATATATATATATATATATCAACTCTTTCTTTATTCTTAAAGTCAATTTTTTTATAAAATTATAGATTACATTTTTATTACGTATTTAAAAAATTTAAAAATCTAATACTTCTTAAATTTTTCTTATTCTAAAAGTTTTATATTAATTTTTAGATTGTTTAAATCTTCTTAAAATCAAATTTAGTTGATTTAGGATTCTTAAACTAATGAAAAAAGTATTAGTTGCCATTAATTTTGATGACTTCTAATAAGGAAAGTTTTTTACCATAAATTATATTTAATTAATTTCAACTCTTAAATATTATAAAAAAAATAGGAAAATGATGAATTTGTCTAAAGTAAAGACGTTTAATGAAGGGCAAAAAGTTCAAACAATATTTCTAAGGTCTTTCGCACTTTTAATATATTATAGATTATAGATATAAATACGAAATAAGAAATATTTTTAAATGTTTAAATAATCAACAAAATAGATTTTTGTTATAAAATGATAGGTTTTTGTTGTTAGAATTCAAATAGGTAGTTCTCAAGATGACACTTGTCTTAATTTTAGGCTAGACTATCCTCCTTTATTATATATATATAGATATGAGATAACAAATATTTTTAAATATTTAAATAATCAACAAAATAGATTTTTGTTATAAAATGGTAGGTTTTTGTTCTTAGAATTCAAATAGGTAGTTCTTAAGATGACACTTGTCTCAATTTTAGGCTAGACTATCCTCCTTTATTACATATATAGATATGAAATAATAAATATTTTTAAATATTTAAATAATCAATAAAATAGATTTTTGTTATAAAATGATAGGTTTTTGTTGTTAGAATTCAAATAGGTAGTTCTCAAGATAACTCTTATCTTAATTTTAGATAAGACTATCCTCCTATATATATATATATATATATATATATAAATATGAAATAAGAAATATTTTTAAATATTTAAATAATCAACAAAATATATTTTTGTTATAAAATGATAGTTTTTTATTGTTAGAATTCAAAAAGGTAGTTCTCAAGATGACACTTGACTCAATTTTAGGCTAGACCATCCTCCTTTATTATATATAGATTAGTATTATTTGACCCGTGCTGAGCCTGGGCCCAAATCACCATTAAAATTTAGTATAAACCACATAAATCCCCACTATAGTGAAACTAATTACATAAAATTCCTTAATGCTTTCTCTCTCCCGAATTAGGTAAATATACTCATACATTCGGTAGTTCCTTATACATAGGCTGAATGTATGATAAAACTATTATTCCTATATTTTAGGTAATAAAAATCAGAAATTATCTTTCAGTTCCTTTATTTACGCCATTAATTAGCTAACATTAAGTAGTGTATGATTAAAAATAGTAACTGAAATTTAAATTCAAATATTTTTTTAATGTCATAGTAAAGTCGTCTTCTTTTTAGCATCCAAAAAAAAATCTTCTACTGCGTTCTTCAATTGTGTAAAAATCAATACGAACATCCCAATATTGTTGCGACATTCAGATTTTTGGAAGTCAGAAATTAGTTATCAATCCTACAAAAGTGATGCATTTATTGTCTCGAAAAGTATAACTTTCTTGAAATTGATTGCTACTATCGCCGTGGAATTGAATCTTGACCAACTACGTAAAAAAATTGAAGTGAAATATATTGTTAAAGGTAATTCTTCTCTAATTATCATAAGAAATGACAATGGAGTGAGGGTTTACGTTGAGTTGAGGAAATAATTTTCTGGATTGGTCAATTTTCCGCTGTGTATTTCTGTTTTTGACAAATCAAACAGTGATATCAAGTTTGATAAAGAAACAGGAGTTGTACTTTGTATTGAAGGTAGTGAATATGATTCGATTGCGTTAACTGTCATTGAAATACAGAATCAGTATGCATTATACGTTCCTAAATTTGAAGTGAAAAACTTCATTTCCGATTAGAAGAACACCAAAATAAAGGTAAAGCAGCTTTATGAGGATAAGCAAACTTTGATTGTGGTAATGGAAAGATATGCCATAGCTAATGGATTCAACACCAAAGCTACACGATCTGACAAACAAAGGTATGATATGATAATTTTTTTTATTTGTTGATAGTCTAATGTATGGTTATCAGGTATCAGACAATTTAATACAATTTGATGTCTTGAAGTTCGATTTTGTTAATTTGAACAATAATATTAGTAATGTATAACATCTTATTATACATTTAAACGAATGTATAATGAAACTGTAATAGAACAAATTTTAGCATTTTAACTGAAATTATCATTTTTTTTTATCTTTAGTATAATATATTGACTACGTGAAAAAATTTGATGCAACTATGTACTGCACTGTCGTAACAAAGACTGCAAATGGATCCTGAAGGCGTCTTGTATGAATAATTCGGAAATATTTGAGATAAAAAATTTATTCAGAGAATACATACAGTTTTAGTGATAGAGTGCTGGATAATTTGGTTGCGACAACAACTTTTGTGTGTGATTTTACAGCACCAAAATTAATTAATTGCAAGAGAATACACATAGCCGCTGACATAATTAAAGAGATGAAGGTTGTTTATGGAGTTGATATTAACTACATGAAAGCTTGGAGCGCAAAAGAGAGGGAAATTGTGATGCTTAGATGTGTGATATGTTGGAACTGCTATTTTACTGTTGTGCACGTTAGATTTACTATTATTCCTTTTGAATGATGTATTAATCAATTATAATATATTTTATGTTCCTATTAATTTTAGATAATATGGCTCCCAAAAGAAAATAAACCAAATCAAGCCCAGGTAAAGGAATAAGTGAAGCAGCTAGGCTACATCCACCACTCTATGAGCTTTCTTTACAAACGTTATCTCAATCAGGAGAAGAAGATAAGGAACACGGGGAGGATAAATATTTCAAAAGAGATGATAGTTATCCTATGAGAATGCAGTGCGATGGTGCCACGAATTTAACGGGTGATTTTGTGGTTAAGTCAGCCATGGAAAAATCTTTCGACGCCTTCAAAAAAATACTTTGAGAACAAAAATTGGATGCTTATTTCAGGGATAGCTGCTTTAGGCAATATCTTGATTTGTCAGAGGACAACAATGCTCGGTTCTAAATCAAAATGGTATATGATCTTCTCAAGCATAGGTTTATGTATGAAAAAAAGATAAGATGGATGAGGTTGGATAAATTACTGTGGCATGCCGGTTTGTTTTGATTGGAAGGAGTTTGCCATAGTTATTGAACTAAAATGTTATCCTCCTTCTCCTTCTCAAGTTATACCTATTCTAACCCAAAAAAGTACCCCGCACACCCGAAAAATGCAAATGCAAGTCGAGTGATCATGAAGACTTGGTGTCCCTTGTTGGCCCAAGCTTTAAAAATAAACATTTGATAAAAGCGTTGAAAGGTAAAAGACTTTCAAAGAAGAATAAGTAATCATTGTGCTTGGTTTGGTTTGTACATAATATTCTTTGGGCGAGAGAAGTTAGCAACAACATACCACTTGATTTAATAAAGCTCTCCGAAGATCTTGAGTTATTTAACAACTATCCTTGGGGTTATGAAAGCTTCAAAATGACTGTCAAATATTTATTGACTCCATTAGCGCCAAAGACAGTCAACTTATATGGCTTTCCATGGTTTTCATGGTAAATATTTCTTTTATCATGATATGATTCATTTTTTAATTCAATAATACTTTTGATTTGTTGTCATTATTTTATAGGCTTGGCATTTGAAGCCATTCCTTATTTGAGACAACAAGTGAGCTACCAGGAAGAAGTTTCCTGTCTAAGAATCTTGAGATAATTGTCGGCCAAAACTAATAAACATGTAAAATTTCTTAATATCTTCAACCCCCCGAAGGATGCAGTAAGTCTAATTCTAATTAAGTTTTTATTTTAATTAATAATTTTTTTGAATGATCTAATCATCATTCTAATATATGTACTGATTTATGTTAGATTGTGCATCCGTCGCTTGTTTCGACCAATCAAGAGTTGAAGATGACACTTTTTCTTACTTTACGATCTGTGCAAACTTTATCGGACCCTAAGGTCATTGACAGAATAAAAATAGAATTGTTTGGAGAAACAACCATCAGAAGAAAAATAATTTTAGAGGGTGGACTTGTTGTTGTTGATGATGGTAGTGGTAATGGAGATGTTGGTGGTGGTAGTGGTGCTACTGTTGAGGCTAATGATTCTTCTCTTATAGTTTTAAAGAAAACCATTATGAGTATGATCATACTGGTTATGCAGATTTTGCCCCTCCTAGCGAATGTTCTGCATGCAAATGTTAAGACTGCAAGACAAAACATGGTGTAGTGATTAATGCTATTAATACATTAACTTCTTCTGTAAAGGAACTGAAATCTAAGAGGGGTATCATTCCATAAAATAGGATTTCATATCCATCAACTCCATTAGAGATTAAGGCTATGAGGAGAAGAAAAGTAATTTCCAAGGCATTATCAAGCATCCAAAAAAGCGAAATTGCATCTCCGCTGTCTTTGTGTTGCACTATTGATTGAGCAATGTACACGGACCACAAGAGAGACACATGAGCTGAAGAAGGTGAATAGATAACATCTGTTCCAACTAATAAAAAGACACATAATTGTTTCAACAAATGACACATCTGCTAAAAATTATCAAGCAGATATATACATCTGTTGCAACAGTTGACTAGCCTATTGCATTAGATTCAGTATCTGTTACAACATATGTCATGTCTATTTTAGCAAATCAAACAGCTTTATGTATCATTTTTATTTTTATCAACAGATGACCTATATGCTCCAACAGATGGGTCATCTATTAGGACAAATTAAATCAAGACTTCCTACTATTTTAGTTTTTCCAAACTAATGAATCATATGTTGCAATAGATGGTTTATCCATTGAAAATTATAATACAGGTATTCCTCATGTTTTAATTTGTCCCAACAAATGATCCATATATTGCAACAGAAAGATAATCTATTTGCTAAAACTGATGAGTTATCCTTTTCCATTTTTTTGTATCTTTGTGATTAGCATTGACAATTTTGGCTTTTAGGGTGGATGCTACTGCTGAACAACATTGACAATATGCTACACTTTTTATGAAAATACAGAGAAACGAAAGCGCAGAAACCTTACACAAGGAAAATTAAAGATCCACGACGATCAAAGCTGAATTCCATAACACCGGATGATGAACAACTTGTCCATACTGAGTCTGTCAAAGTAATAACCTTACCCCTCTTTAGGAATTATAGGCATCAAAACTTAAATTGTTGATTTTGTTTATTGAGATCCGTACCCATAACAATTTTTTTACATTTTATTTTTTTGTTAATTTATTTCATGTAATTTCTGAATGCTTCAACTTATTTTATGTTGTCTATGAATTTTATTTTATCTTAGATTTGAACTTATTAATTGAAAAGGAATACTAGATTCAAATATTGCAACAGATAAGGTATCTGTTGTAACAGATGACATATTCATTGGAAAATATCAAACAAATTTAGATATACGTTACAATATGTAGGTCATCTATTAGAAATTATCAAATAGGTCTTCCCACTATTGCAAAAGATAGACTTAGATAGAAACATCGGTATAGTGCAACAGATGACCAACCTGGTGCAACAGATAAACTATCTGGCATAATAGGTATAATATCTGTTATAACAGACAGATAATCTATTGCATTATAAAAAATTCAACTTTCATTAGACATAGAAAAATTACCACTACATGTAAAGTGAAGTGACTTGAAATAAAAAAGGCGAAACCCATCGACAGGCACCTAAAGTTACATCGATCTTTCACTTTGGCACCTCAAGTAGACAGTGTTTATTTTAAACACTTAAAATAGGCATTAAATGTGTCAGTATGACACTTTTTGCCCTGTTGGCAGTTTGCATGTAATTAATGCAACCAAGGCGCGTTGAACCCCCTTTTTGCCGACTTGGTGTCTGATTTTGCCCCCAACGATTATTTTTCCTCATTGTCTTATATATTTATCTCCTTCCTAAAATTTAACTCTAAATTCCCAAATCTTCTTCTTCTTTATTTTTTTTTCTTTATTCAAATTCTTTAAATTATTTGTATTTTTTTTTCTTCATCTTTTTTTCAATTTTTCCAACTGAGCTTAACAATATCGAGCTCATCTTTCACTGTTTTTAAGAAAAAGATTTTTGATATTATAAGTGTGGTCATGAAACTCTATTGAAGACTTCTTGGATTCAACAAAATCCAGGTCATAGGTTTTTTACTTGTAAATTTCAAAGGTAATATTTTTTTATTTAGTTGGTTGATTAATTATTGACTTATAATTGTTTTGTAATTGTGGTCTTATTTTTATAGAAATTGGGTGGATATGATTAATTTGATTGGTATGAATAACGACACTCTTCACAAGCAAAACGTGTAATCTGGGATTTGTTGAAGAAAGTCAAGGTTTTTGAAGAGAAACAAAATCGAGCAAGAAGATACTACATTGTTAGAGTTATTGCTACTGGTTTGGTGTTATTGGGCACATGGATATTCAAGCCTAATTGCTGAAATTTTTATAGTGGTGTATTTGTTACTGGTTTGCTATTGTTGAACATATGGATATTCAAGCGTAATTATTGGAAAATATCAAACAGATTTTGTCATATGTTGCAACATGTAGGTCATTTGATGAAAATTATCAAACAGGTCTTCCCACTATTGCAACAGATAGACTTAGATAGGAACATCGACATAATGCAACAGATGACCAACTTGTTGCAATAGATAAACTATCTGTCATAACAAGTAAAATATCTGTTACAATAGACAGACAATCTATTGCATTATTAAAAATTCAAATTTCATCAGAAAAAAAATTTGCCACTACATGTAAAGTGAATTGACTTGAAAAAAACAATTGTTATGATGTTTGTGTTCTACATCTTCTTATTTATACATAGGCTCTAAGTGTCCAGTTAGTACCCCATAAGCCCAGACTTCTTGTATGTTTTCCACAATATTTTTGCACAAAAAAGTCATTGGCTCGGTCATTTCTGTGCCGGTCAGCAAACATTCAATGTATGCAAGCGTGTATGACCCACCCGCGGCAGCGGTTTTATTTTTTGGAAGGTCCATGTCCTTGTTTCGACCTTTAAAATCCCATGTTTTCTTCTTCAACACTTCTTCTGGAAAATCATCCACCAGTTTACTCTGTCTCAACAAGTTGGGGAACAAATCCAATAGTGGCTGAATGTGGGTAAATGTAATACCCCGTACTTCTACCTAGCTTAAAATCATCCCAAAAATATTAAAGACTTTCTTTAAAAGATGAATCCCCTTTTATACACATAGAATTTTCAATATTTTGACTTTTGTTGTGTGGGAAATTGAATAAGCTTTCCATCGATACCAAATTCGCCCAAATCCGACACCCGAGCGAAGAGTTAGAGTCATTTTAGTAAGACAGTGTGCCACCTGAGCCATCAACGCGTCGCAGAGCATGCCAAAATAGCAATCGTCAATATCCAGTGGGCCTTCACGATTGTGGTACGTCGCGCCAAGGCTCAAATTCAGAATTGTCTCTTTCCAGTGTCTCAATGCGTTACCACCACGTCGCGGTGAGCTTCTAGGTCCCATTCTATATTGCAGTGCGATTTCACCGCGTTGCTCCACCATGCAATTTCTCAGTAGTTATTTTTCAGAGACACGGCACGATAGCGCCGTGTCGCGCCAGGCGTCCAAATCGGGTTTTCAGTGATGAAAAATAAAAACTTTCTAAAGGTATTTGGGTTTTTTCCATGTCCCAGATCAGCCTTTAACCAAAAAATTAGCCCTAAAACCCTATTATATAACTTTTCCTCACTTTCTCTTAAGAACAAAATCCTTCTCTCTCAAGCGGCCAAAACCCTAGCTTAAGAAATCATGGCAAATTCCAAGAATTTAGATTTCCAGGTATGTCAAGTGTTGATTCATGGGTCCCTTTCACCCATGAAGCTCAAGAATCTCTTTTTAAAATCCAAAGACTGTTTATTTATGAATGTTTATGATTTAGTTGAATTGAGATTCATGTTCATGTTGTTGTTGGATTTTGATTCATATTTTAAATTCTATGTTCCAATGATTGATCCGAGTATGTGATGTTTTGCATCATATTCATGATAAGCCCTTCAAATTGCTAATTTATTTATGCAATCATGATAATTAGATGCATTGATATGGTATAACCAAAGCATGCTCCCCATGTGTTTGATTAAATGCCTAGGTGAAGTAAAAAGTGCCATTATAGTATGTTAATATGAAATCCCCATCCATGTACAAGTTAATGCATGTCAAGTGTTTGATGAAATATCTTAGTAATGAATTATGGATATATATATATAGCCATTGTTGTGCTTTTGAACTTATGCCAGGATTTACTATTATACTATCGAGTCTTGGGGGTATTTATACCCGACAATTTAGCTGTGTGCCTAGAATGAGTATCAGTTTCATGATAATCTCAGTCACGCCATGATCAGTAGAATTCAGTCAGTTACATGACTCAAGAAAACTCAGTAATCTCATAAACTCAGTCAGTTAACAGAATTCAGTAATATTTTGTCAGTCCATGGATCTCAGTGAATTCTGTCCAGTAATCTTAGTATAATCAGTTCAGTGTCTATTCAGTTCGGATTAGGATTTTGCACCGAGCAAACCCAAGAATGAGGGCACACACTGACAGTAAAGGGTGTGACCCTTAGAAGCAATCCTTGCATTCCAGAACTATATAGACAACATAGGTTGAGACATCAACACTGACAATTGAGGGTTGATGAGGTGGGTTAACACTACCATATAAGGGTTCCGCCGTTCTCCTTTAGGGACACTGCCAGATGAGGGTCACTCATATCTTGTCTTTACTAGTGGCACGATATTGACACCTTTTCAATTGGGGTTACAGATTGGACCCTAACTCAGCTATAATAGCTTATTAGGGTATGTCGATTAGATGAATACCTCCCACAGTCTCAGTGAAAGAATTCAGATAGTTCTACAAATTTTTGGACTGTCAAATACAGTCACTCAGCTCAGTACGAAACTCAGTTGGTTCCATCAGAACTGAGACTGTCAGCAACAGTCACCCAGTATGAGTTATTTTTATTATCAGTAATCCATGTTATTAGTATGTTCAGTATTCAGAATCCCCATGTTTCATTTGTAGTTATGTTTTCATGCATGTATCCTCATGTAGTCATGTTTATGTTCATGTTATCAGTCAGTTATTGTTCATGCATACGAACCCCATGCATTCAGCCTACCTCACTTACGTACCAGTACATTCTCACGTACTGACGCATACTTTTCTTTTGTGCTATGTTGTTTCATACCATAGGTTCAAAAGCATGAGATCCAGAGCACCCTTAGTAGATCAGACGTTCATCAAATAGGCTAGCAGTGAGTCCTCATCATTCGAGGATGTTATTATTTGATTATTGCATTCTTTTAGTACTCAGTTTATTTCAGCAGTTGGAGTTAGTTGGGGACATGTCCTATTAACTCCTTATTCAGGCAGTTTAGAGGCTTTCAGACTATAGTATGTTCAGATAGTTATTTCAATTATTTTGGTATTAATATATCGTATTTTTATATGTTATTAGATATTTGAACTTTATGGCCTTTCAACCCTTTTATTCCGTATTTATACAGTATATTATGCTCTGCTCAGTTACAGATATCAATCATGGGTTAGCTTATGGTCCTTTGGGGTCATGAGCACCGTGTGGAATTTCAGGTACCAGATTTTGGGCGTTACAGTAAAAAGAATTAGCCTCCTCGATGGAAGGTAAGTTGCAGTCATAAACCTTTATCTTTCCCTCTTCGAGTAGTATCTCAAGAGCCAAAAAATGTTTGACATTCACATTTATGACTGTAAGAATTCTCTTTGCCTTGGTCCAGCTCTTTCTGTGTAGATATGGCCTCTTCTCTTTAACATATTTAATCATTTCTTCATCCCATTGGAACCTAGAAACTAACGAATCAAATCTCAGGACATGACAGTTGACACTAGCTTACTGAGATCAACGTACCTATCCTTGAAATTCTTTTAGAAGTTGAGATCCATTATCCTATCGACAACATCATAATCTTTCGGGTACGCTAATTGCTTGACCCTTATGAGGCAGAGAATTTCTTCAGCATACTGTGATATAAGAAGTCAACTTTTAAATAGGTTAGTAATTGTAAAGAAGGAAAACATAGTGGAAAGATGTAACAGATGGTCCATTTGTTGCAGAGGGTTCCCTGAATTTGTTCACATATTACCCATCTAAAGCAACTAATGCAACAGATAGGTAGTATGTTGCAACAAAACCACCACTAGTTTCTCCAAAATACACAGCTGTTGCAATAAATAACACATTTGTTGCGTAGCTTCTTCTTCATGGAGTAGATTAGAAGGCTAAGTTAGGAAAAGGAAACTTACCTTGTCCACGTACGGGGTACACATATCTGTCATACTCTTGAAGTCTTGGGTGAAAAAGGTATGCATGGGGTAATCTTGCTTGGCATTCTTTGCCCGTCATAGATCCCTCTTCTCTTTGGTACCAAGTTTCGCGTATATGTCCACCTTCTTCAATCGCCTCTACCCTTCAACAACTTTTGGAGAGGGAAGATGATAAAGGAAAAACTACTAAAACTGAAATCTAACCTAAAGAAGAGGAGATAAAGTAGAGAAGACACTATAATTCAAACAACTACACACGGATTCACACCCAAACATAAGATAAATTGAACAAAGAAAAAGGATAATGGTGAGACATAGACCTTCACCAATGGATAGCACCAAGGTGTGTATCAAACACCAAGACACACACAACCGATGAAGGTAACACCATACTCTTAGGTGGACACAAAGGGATTCAATATCCTTAAGTAACTATCTTTCTTGCCAAAATGTCAACACAAGTGAAAACCTTACTAATGTTAACCCTAGTTTCAATAGCTTTTCCAAGACCTACACTATAAACACTACAATATGAGTATCACTTAATCAATTCATCAAAAATAATGAAAATTAGAAGCTATGTGTCTATTTATATCTATTACAAGAAAAGGACTAAAATACCCTTAATGAGGGCTTAGGACGAGGCGCCTCTTGAGTGTAGCCTTTTGGGATTGTAAAGACCAACATGCTATTAATGAATAGGCGCCCCTTGAGTGTAAGAACCCCTTATCCTCTTTTCAACATGAATAAGGCTTTGAAATGGTTCCTAAAGGTCTTCAACCGCTTTGCCAATCCAATCTTGGTCTTTTGAGAAAGCTTTGTAATCATTGTGCTCTTTACGCTTGTATCAGTAGAGTAACAATTTTTTTTTTATTTTTGATTGGAGATTACTTGGCTAATTGCTATTTTCTTCCTCCTAACCAACACTGTGAGAGTGTATAGCTCCCTTACCTTCTTGGAGGGTATGACGCTCCTATTTGATTTCAATTCCTCGGCAGCTTTAGCGATAGCCTCTACTTTTTCAAAAAGTTTATCCTGTCTTTCCTTGAACTTTTCGCATTTGCAATAAGAACACGAGGGTAAAGAGGGGTGAGAGGGACAACTGTAAGGGTGGGAGGGACCAGTGTAAGGGTGAGAGGTACCTATGTAAAGGTGAGAAAGACCTATAAAAGGGGTATTTTCAAAAATATTTATTTTTCTTTAAGCATCAACATGCTCATTATAAAAACTGGCATCAACATCAGTATCAACATCAGCATGACTACTATCAACATCAACAACTCCATCAGCAACACCTCCAGAAGAAGTACCCAGATCTGTTGCAGTAGGTTGGTCATGAAGAGCCTCAACATTAGGCTGACCTTGCCTAACTGCTCTTCTTATGGCTATTTCTCTAGCCAATTCCTTTTTTATTAACTCCACCGTTGGGTCTGCTATTGTATCAACAAGACCTAGAGTAATAAAAGAAGTCATCCCCAACTCCTTCTCAGTAGGCACGATCCATGGATGCACAACTTATAAAAAAAGATTGATACATTTAAATCATATAATAATAATTTGCAGTCAGTTAGGTTACATGTTAACACAAATAACTTATGCAATAGATAATCTATCTTTCGCAATAGCTGATCTGTTAGTTGCAATATATTAATAATATACTGCATAAGATTACCTATTTATTGCATAATTTGTAGTAGATGGGTAATCTATTGAGTCGAGTTTAGAGAACCAGAGTAATATATAGGTAATCTATTTCAAAATATGAATCATCTATCGCAATAAATTACCCATATGTTGCACCAATTGTAGTAGACGGGTAATCTGTTGCAATAGATAACCTATCTATTATAACAGACGGAACATCTATTTTAATATCTTTCTTTGAGTTAAATTATTTTACTTGAAAGAAGACGTACTGCATCATTCGAAGGGTTAAAGAGATCATCCTCCTTAATTTTTGTGTTGCTCTTTGCAGACAACCACCAAAGGATTCTTGGATGAGAAACCTCATCCGGGTAATCCTTGACCTGATTTCGGAGGGGGGAATGACTTCAAATGCCCAGGCCTAAAAAATGTATATGGGAAGCAAGCAAAAAAAAGTTATAATAATTATTCAATATAAATTAATGGATGATTAAACAAATAGTGATTAGATTTATAATAAAAGCCCAAGAAAAGTTGTATAATGTGCTCGTCTTTAAGGGTAGCTTTGACAGTAAATATTTGACAGTCAAGCTGTAGCTGTCATATCCCCAAGGATAATTATTGAATTTCTCAAAATCCTCAGCAAGCTTCAACAAATCATCTTCTATGACTTTGTTGATGTCTCTTGCCAATATAAAGGAATGGGCAAACCAAACTAAGCATAATTTCTCCCTATACTTCTTTGGTATAGTTTTATCCTTGCGATGTTTTATCAACTTATTTACTTTGTATCCAAGTCTAGCAATGTCCAACAACCCATCTATTTTTTCCTTGCGTTTGTTGGTTTTGGTAGGCGGTTGCTGGGATAATGCCTTCCTTTATTTGATGGTGATGGTTTGGTTGTCCTGCTTACCTTGGACCTTTTGTGGGGTGTTTCTTTTATGAGAGGTTCTTCTGGATGGTCGCATCTCAAGCCTGTCACTATGGAAAACTCTTTCAAGCCAAAACAAACCGGTATGCGACAGTAGTTGATTCAGATTTCATCTATCTTTTTGCCCCCCTCCTTCGAATGTTTATCATCCCCCAAGTACTTGATCCTATGCTTGATATGAACATTTACCATGCTCATTTGGAAATGGATATTGTGGTCCTCATTCAGCCCAAGAAAGTGTTCAAATCAACTATTTTTAAAAAGTTCATCTATGTTTTTATTCTTCAAAGTTTTCCTAAAGTCATCAAAAGGTTTCCCCAACTGACATTTAAGTACAAAGTCACCAGTTAGATCTACAGGGTCATCTATCAGCATCGCAACTTGAAACCTATCAATACTAATAGTTTTGACAGCCTTATGCTGGGATTTTGATATAAATTCATGCCCTATTGGTGATGCATTATCATCCTCTTTCTCACTTTCTTCTCCTTCCTCTTCTTGTTTATCTTCTTCTTATTCCTCCTAAATTTTATTTTCCTTATCACTATCTATAGACCCTTGTCCACCTTCTACATTATTGTTTTCATATCTTTCCTCAACTTTACTTTTCCCTGATTGAGATTGTTCAGGAAACTCCTCCAAATCCCTTTGTACTCTAACCTTTTTTGTTAGGTGGTCAGAAGTTGATCCACTTTCACTTTCTTTTCTTTTGGGAGACATGTTTTACCTACAAATAACAAAAAAACAAAAAATACATTACATTTGATGTATGCATAAATTTTAAAAAATACAATACAAACACCACCAATACCGAACCACCAAAAGCCACCTCAAACACCACCAATACTGACACAACCACCACCACCACCAGCCACCACAAACATTACTAGTGCCACCATAACAACCACCAATACCACCACCAATAACCACTAACACCAGCAATGCCACCAAATCCACTACCAAACCACCAATACCAACACCACTAATAACAACCACCAACAATACCAGAAATACCATCCAATAATACCACAACATCAATGGAAAAATATGATAAAAAGTTGGGGTTTGTTGGGTTCTTTCTATGATTTTATCATCAAAACTCAAAATTATTAATCCATTCTCAAAGATAATGCAATTAAAAGTCTTTTTTTCACCATTAACTAAAAAACCCTAATTTTTAGAAGAAAATAAAAAATGTAGAACACTTCTCAAACTCTGTTACCTACTAAGACAGAGAAAACGATGGATACAAGCAAGAATGAAGTCGAAAATAACAACTATGTGGTCGAAAATGGAAAGAAAATTAATCTGTTGTGAAGGGTAGAGCAATATGTTGAGTAGTTGTTCTCTGTATTGTTGAGAGAGAAAAAAGAGAGCGAGAACTCAAAATTTGAAATGATGAAATATTTTTCCCACAAATGGATGATTTGTATGGGTTGATTTGTATTTTGGAAAAGAATGACAAGTTTTGAAAACATTAATTTTGTCCGAATTGATCTTAGTTTTTTTAAAATTATACGAGATATAATTTTTAACCATCTAATCATAATAAAGTGTGTTAATTTCAACTGGAACACTGATGAATTTTAGGTATTATCTTAATAATAAGTTAATAGGAATCGTTTCTACTCAGAGTGATCGTTCGATGACTCAGGTCGGGAGGAATGCAATACCAACATCATGCAATATAGTAAGAGTCTATTGAAGTTGTAGTTGACCATGTCAACTCGTCCCTAGTTGTAGCTAAATCAATTTAGGTATTAGCTTAAAAATAAGTTAATAGAAATCGTTTCAACTCAGAGTGATCATTCGACGACTCAGGTCGGGAGGAACGAAATACCAACATCATGCAATATAGTAAGACTCAATTGAAGTTGTAGTTGACCCTGTCAACTCATACCTAGTTGTATATAAATTAATTTAGGTATTAGCTTAATAATAAGTTAATAAGAATCGTTTCAAGTTAGGGTGATCATTCGACGACTCAGGTCAAGTGGAACACAATACCAATATCATACAATATAGTAAGACATAATTAAAGTTATAGTTGACCCTGTCAAGTCATCCATATCAATTTAGGTATTAGCTTAATAATAAGTTAATAAGAATCATTTTAAATCAAAATCATTTTAACTCAGAGTGATTGTTCGACCACTTAGATCGGGAGGAACATAATACTAATATCATGCAATATAGTAAGATTCAATTAAAGTTGTAGTTAACCCTGTCAACTCATCCCTATTTGTAGCTAAATCAATTTAGGTATTAGCTTAATAATAAGTAAATAGGAATCCTTTCAACTTAGAGTGATCATTCAATGACTCAAGTCAGGAGGAATGTAATACCAACATCATGCAATATAGTAAGACTCAATTGAAGTTGTACTTCTAAGTGTGTTGTTTGTACTTCCTGCAGTGGCTCTTTCCCTTTGGCTCTCCTACTCTCATTCACTTGGGAAGATTTAGTAGTGGTAGTTATATTATGAGCAAGGTTCTAGAATCATACTATCTGTACTGAGCAAGGTGCCAGAATCACAGAACCAGACCAAATTCAGCAGGAATTCACACACTTCTTTCAAAATCTTTTAGGATCTGCAGCAAGTGAACTGCCTTGCATCAATCTTGACATAGCAAGAGATGGTTCTTTCCTGAATATGGCATAACAAAAATAACTGATGTAAGAAGTGGCAGAACAAGAGATTTTTCAGACAGTCCAGTACCTCCCTTGTGACAAGGCCCCAGGTATTGATGGCTTTTCTATTGAGTTCTTTAAAAGCAATTGGGCCGTAGTGGGACAAGAGGTTACTACAACAATGTTGCAATTTTTTGCAAATGGAAAACTCTTACAGAGTATCAACTGTGCAACTATCACACTAGTCCCTAAGGTAGCCAACCCTAACTATGTGAAGGAATATAGGCCAATAGCATGTTGTACAACCTTATATAAGATCATTGCTAAAACCCTAACTGCTGAATTAAAGCCTATAGTAGATATTCTAGAGGGACATTCACAGTCTGCTTTTATTGAGGGGAGAAGTATTCTAGATAATGTAATAGTGGCTTATGAATTAATTAAGGGATATGGTCAAAAACATGTCTCTCCAAGATGTTTCATGAAAATAGACATCAGAAAAGCCTATGACTCAGTTGAGTGGGGGTTCTTACATATGATACTTGTGGAGTATGGCTTTACTGAAAAAATGATTGCCTGGATAATGACATGTGTTACTACTGTTAGTTATTCAATACTTGTGAATGAGAGCTTAACTAAGAAATTTATTGCAAAAAAGGGCTCAGACAGAGGGACCCTATGTCCCCATATCTTTTTGTGTTGGTGATGTTGTACCCAAATAGATCCTTGAAATAGTTGAGGTATAACCCAAACTTCAATTCCCATCCAATTTATGCCAAACTGTAACTGACTCACATCTGTTTTGCGGATGATTTATTGCTATGTTACAAAGCAGACCAAATGTCCATCCAATTAATTTTACAGGCTTTTGATCATTTTTCTTCTGTCTTTGGGCTGAAAGCTAACTTAGGGAAAATATCATTTTATGTTGTAGGGGTATCTAATGAATTTAAGCAGCAGATTTTAAAGAAAATGCAATTTACACTAGGGGGAAATTCCCTTTAAGTATTTAGGAGTTCCACTCTCCTCCAGGAAACTAACTATTCACTAATGCATGCCCCTTGTGGAGAAGATGGTGACAAGAGTCAAATGCTGGACAACAAAGCTATTATCTTATAGTGGCAGGCTACAACTGATTAAAAGTGTCCTCTTTGAAATGCAAACATATTGGGCACAAGTATTCCAATTGCCAAAAAAGTCATTTCCATGGTTACACAGATTTGTAGGGTGTTCCTATGGACATAAGGTGTGGACTATTCAAAGGAATATTTAGTTGCATGGGAAATAATGTGTTTACCAAAAGCTATTGGAGGGCTGAACATCATTGAATTTAAGAGGTGGAATAAGGCTGCTATTTATAAACTCTTATGGGCATTAGCAAACAAGAAGGACACCTTATGGGTTCAATGGATTCACAACTTCTACATCAAAGGTAGGGAATTGGATTTAGTGCAAACACCTAAACAAGCATGCTGGCTTATTAGGAAAATATTTAATGCTAGAGAAGGGATCCCAACTAGCACTCCACTACAATATCTAGCACAATTCACTAAGGGCCCAAAGTTTATTATTAAGAAGTTATATGTCATCATGATACCTCAACAGGCTAAGGTAGAGTACAGAAACTTGGTGTAATCACCAGGCACCAGTGGAAAGACTTGAGAAATGGGGCATCAATGTAGCCACTTGTTGTGTCTTATGTGGCTTAGGAACTAAAGAAACATTCCAACATCTGTTCTCTGAGTGCATCTATTCTGAGACTGTCTGGAACATGTTACTGAAATGGATGAACATTTATAGATAAGCTCAAGCTTGGGAAGCTGAAATCAAATGGTTGACTACTAGTTTTCACACGTCCAAAGCAAGTTCACAGATACTAATTTGTTTGTTTACCTCTACAATCTACCACATTTGGTATGAAAGGAATGCAGAAAATTTAAGGCACAAGGAAAGAATACCATACAACTGCTCAAATATATCTTCCTTCAAGTGCATATGAAGGGACAGTAGTAGCATAAATAGCAGGACTTATTAGCAAAGTTGAAATTATTTTCTAGTTTAATGCAATGTAATTGAAAGATGTAATAGTTCGTCAAGGCAGGCAACAATATAGTCAACTGTTCTGGTGGAATAAAAAGATTTTCTTTCGATAAAAAAAAAAGTTAATAGGAATCGTTTCAACTCAGAGTGATCGTTCGACGACTCAGGTCGAGAGGAACGTAATACCAACATCATGCAATATATTAAGAGTTAATTAAAGTTGTAGTTGACCCTGTTAAATGATACCTAGTTGTAGCTAAATAAATTTAGGTATTAGATTAATATTAAGTTAATATGAATTGTTTCACCTCAGAGTGATCTTTCGGCGACTCAGGTCGGAAGAAACACAATACCAACATCATGTAATATGGTAAGACTCAACTAAAGTTGTAGTTGACCCTGTCAACTCATCCCTAGTTGTAGCTAAATAAATTTAGGTATTAGCTTAATAATAAGATAATAGTAATCATTTTAACTCAGAGTGATCGTTAGACAACTCAGGTCGAGGGAACACAATACCAACATCATACAATATAGTAAGAGTCAATTGAAGTTGTAGTTGGCCATTCCAACTTATCCCTAGGTGTAGCTAAATTAATTAAAGTTGTAGTTACACATATGAACTCAATTGAAATTATATAAAAACAAATATTAAACCTGTTGCAACAGATGATTTATCCGTTAGAATTTGTCAAATAGATTATTAAATATGTTGCAACAGATTATCTATCTGTTGTAAATTATCAAATGGACGTTGGTATCTATTGCAACAAATGACTGAGCTATTGAAAATTTTCAAATAGAAATTGTTACCTGTTGCAACAGATGAGTTTGTGTTTTTAGATTTTTTTTCATTTGAAAGCAATTTCCTATCCGCTATAAAAAAGATAAAATAGTAAGGCTGTAAAAAATATTACTTGGATAACTCAAAAATCTCCTTCTTGAGTAGTCTTATCTTGTCTTTTCAATGTCACCGTCTCCTCGTGCCCCTCAAATCTATTAATGAATATTTAAAACCATTTCTAGAATTCTCTCTCCTTCAGCCATAAATTAACTTAGCTAATATCTTTTCTTTATTTTAGAATTCTGTTTCTCTCCTCTTTAGATTAATCACAACCATCTCCTTTTTCCTCACTTTTCTCTCCTCTCTTGCATGAGTATCATTTCGAATCTTAACCGATCAATATCTTTTCTTGTCTAAAATGGGTGTTCTGATCCCTTTACTTTTTTGACATTGCAGGTATGGTTCACTATTGCACTTTCCTTCGTGTCTTCTTCTTTGTATGTTGTCTAAATTAGATATTTACATATGTTATTTTTATTGATTACCCATTACTAGTATCCTATTTATTAAGAAAATTAAAGAAAAGGTGAATTTTAAGTCTTGAATGAACAGACCATTATTTTTATTAAAACATATGCAAAAAAAGTCAACTGTTGGGAGAACTTAAAAAGCTTTATTGTCAGTATCATTTTTTATGTCTTTTGTTTGTTACTTTGCTGGTGGTTCTGTTGTTGGGGGTGTTGGAACATGTGGTGTTTGTGTTGTTGATGGTGTTGGAACATATGGTGTTGTTTCTTTGTTGTTGATGTTGTTGGTGGTGTTGCAACAGTTTCCTCAACTGTTGCAACTGATAAATCAGCTGTTGGAATAGACAGAGCAACTGTTGGAAGTAATCAAACCAGTAGCAAGGCTGGTTTGATTTATTATGATAGATGACCCATCTGTTGCTACAGATGCATCGCTTGTCGCAATAGATGACTTATCTGTTAAACAGATGGGGAATCTGATGCACCATATGGGTCATCTATTGCAACACCTGTTGTAATGTATTATATTCATTCAATTTTATGTTACCCATTTGTAACGTTCTTTTTGTTCTTCTCTTGTTTGACATCAAATGTTTCTCTTATTTGCAGATAAAAAGAAGTAAAAATGGATCAACTTTTGCTCGACCAACAGTAAAGGTTCGAGTAAAGATGGGTTCGGCAGAATAAACTGCTTGCAGATAGAACCACTTCATATGTGGGAGGTATGTATTATTGATCAACTTATTGTGAAAAAAAAACATCCAATACACTGATATTATGAATGTTGGTTCTTTACCTATTAGGCATTAATAATTTAAACAAGATATGGCATTTTATAGTTAAGATTGTTAGGTTTGAACTGGTAAGGTTAAGGGACCAAGTAGGTGGTGTTGATACCCTGTTATGGTTTAATAAAGATTTTGCTAATGTTTATGTGTCAAGTTTAGAGAAAGGTTTAAGTTTTTGGTGGTAGTATAAACATTTAAATAGTGATTGGACTAATTTTAAGGGTTCAATGGACTTTTGAAAGGCCTCTGAAGCCTCGCACTGCTGCAAACAAGAATGGAAAATCAATAGAAATTCCCCTGGTCCAAATTTATATGGATTGGTTACTTAAGGAGATTATTATATAACAGAAGGTGATTGAGAGAATACCCATGCAGGAAAGGAGAGGTGGAGAAAACCATATATCAACTCAAACCTTATTAAGGAAGAAACATGGGGTAGGAAGGAACGTGTACTGAATCTGGCTGAAGAAATTGACATGAAAAATGAAAAAATTGAATAAGCTGCAAATATGAAATTGTATCCAAAAATTAAAATCCATCAGTCCATTTTGAAAAGAAAAATGCTGACGTGGATTGGAGCTGTGCACTTTGTTAGGGGACTGTAACTAGCTAGCATGGCCTGAATGAATACCCACAAAATGTAGGACCAGGAATCTACGATTTCTTCTTTGCGAGCACCGATGGTGGCAATATTATTGGTTAGGAACAAAACCTAAACCAACAACTCCTGAAGTAAAAATAAGAGATTAAGCCAGAGTGGAAATTTCTCAAGTTAAACTTGCATCCCATCCCTCTTGTTTATGGTTCTAGTTTGGTCAAAGGCAGTGGAAACAATAAGGCATGGGATTTTTACCCAACTTCAGACCTTTTTGTTTCTAGTATCATTGACCTAATTAGAACCACAAACAGAAGGCATGGGATGCAAGTTAGACTTCAAAAATTAACGCCTTGGATTCCGTTATTTTTACTTCTGGAGTTATTGGTTTATTTTAAAATATACTTAGTTCATTGAAAGTAACGTCACCTGTAAAGTATCTTAAAACTCACCTATAACATCCTTTAACATCGCCGTTGATGTGGCTTGAGCGACTCCGGTGTCAGTGTCTCCTTAGAAACACCGGGGATAGATGAGTGTACACCTTTTCTCCCTTTTCCCCCTTCATTGGTTTTCTCTCTCTTTCTTCTTTTTCTTTCTTTTTTCTTTTCACAACTTTTACTGCTCTCACCGATGGGATAAGGTTCCCGTTAGCTCAACCCCGACAAAGTAGTCAGTGTGCAGCACCAGCCGCAGATGACCAGATCTGACTCCAGCGTGTCCAGATTACCCTTAGCTCGATCGGATCTGATTTGGCAATAAGATTCTGATGACCAATTTCTACATCAATTTACCGAAATCCAATATACCACACAAGAGAAGAGGAATTGGTCTACAACCGGTGACTTCTAACCTTTGATATCTACTTTTTCTTATTATTTCATGTCTCTTGACTTGTTTTTAATTTGTAGGATTGACTACTTTCTTGTATTGGTGACTTGTACTGCTTTTTTACTATTTGTTTTGGTTATTCTTGGTGTTAGGACAAATAGTGTGCTTTGCATGTGCCCTATATTTCCTACTATTGTTCTGTTTCTATCTTTGTTGTATTTTTTTAGTAGTGGCTTTGGGCGTTGATGGTAGGATAAGGTCATGTCGGAGGGGGTTGGGGTTGGGGCTATTTTGGGGGGTAGGAGAAGGCTGGTTTGAGGGTGGAGGAAGAGAAGAGGGTTGGTTTGGGAGTAGGGGAAAGGGCTAGTGTTAGGACAGGTTTGGGGTATGGTGTTAGGGGTGGTAGAGGTGGACGTGGTTCTAGAGTTAATAGGTTGAAGGCTGGGTCTTGGAACATAGGGACCATTCAGGGTAAGTCCATAGAGCATGCAAAGATTCTTAAAAAGGGGAGGATTAATATTGTGTGTGTCCAGAAGACTAAGTGGGTAGGGTCTAAGGCTAGAGATGTGGATGGTTATAAGCTATGTTACCCTAAAAGTGAGAGGCATAGGAATAGAGTAGGCATCTTAGTAGATGGAGAGCTTCGAGGGTAGGTAGTGGAGATTAAGGGGATCAGTGATAGGTTGATGACTATTAAGTTGGTTATTGAGGGGCTTACCCTGAATGTGTGTAGTGTTTACACGCTGTAGGTGGGCTTGGACGGAGAGGAGAAAAAATGATTTTGGGAGGCTTTGGATGAGGTGTTGAGAGGCGTGCCAAGCTCTGAGAAGATTGTTATAGCAGGAGATTTTAATGGGCACATCAGGGCGTTACCGGGAGGCTATGGCAATGAGCATAGAGGTTTTGGTTTTGGGGGGAGGAATAAAAAGAGAGCTGCTTTATTGGATTTCGCGAGGGACTTTGGGATGGTGGCAGTGAATTCAAACTTTCCAAAGAAGGAGGATCACCTTCCGAAGCACAATAGCCAAGACTTAAATTGACTTTTTGCTGCTTAGGAAGGGAGATAGGGTGCTATGTAAGGATTGTAAGGTCATTCCAAGTGAGAATCTTTCAACTCAGCATAGGCTCTTGGTCTACATCAATTTACCGAAATCCAATATACCACACAAGAGAAGAGGAATTGGTCTACAACCGGTGACTTCTAATCTTTGATATCTACTTTTTCTTATTATTTCATGTCTCTTGACTTGTTTTTAATTTGTAGGATTGACTACTTTCTTGTATTGGTGACTTGTACTGCTTTTTTACTATTTGTTTTGGTTATTCTTGATGTTAGGACAAATAGTGTGCTTTGCATGTGCCCTATATTTCCTACTATTATTCTGTTTCTATCTTTGTTATATTTTTTTAGTAGTGGCTTTGGGCGTTGATGGTAGGATAAGGTCATATCGGAGGGGGTTGGGGTTAGGGGCTATTTTGGGGGTAGGAAAAGACTAGTTTGAGGGTGGAGGAAGAGAAGAGGGTTGGTTTGGGAGTAGGGGAAAGGGCTAGTGTTAGGACAGGTTTGGGGTATGGTGTTAGGGGTGGTAGAGGTGGACGTGGTTCTAGAGTTGATAGGTTGAGGGCTGGGTCTTGGAACATAGGGACCATTTAGGGTAAGTCCATAGAGCATGTAAAGATTCTTAGAAAGGGGAGGATTAATATTGTGTGTGTCCAGAAGACTAAGTGGGTAGGGTCTAAGGCTAGAGATGTGGATGGTTATAAGCTATGTTACCCTAAAAGTGAGAGGCATAGGAATAGAGTAGGTATCTTAGTAGATGAAGAGCTTCGAGGGTAGGTAGTGGAGATTAAGGGGATCAGTGATAGGTTGATGACTATTAAGTTGGTTATTGAGGGGCTTACCCTGAATGTGTGTAGTGTTTACACGTTGTAGGTAGGATTGGACGGAGAGGAGAAAAAATGATTTTGGGAGGCTTTGGATGAGGTGTTGAGAGGCGTGCTAAGCTCTGAGAAGATTATTGTAGCAGGAGATTTTAATGGGCACATCAGGGCGTTACCGGGAGGCTATGGCAATGAGCATAGAGGTTTTGGTTTTGGGGAGAGGAATAAAAAGAGAGCTGCTTTATTGGATTTCGCGATGGACTTTGGGATGGAGGCAGTGAATTCAAACTTTCTAAAGAAGGAGGATCACCTTCCGAAGCGCAATAGCCAAGACTTAAATTGACTTTTTGCTGCTTAGGAAGGGGGATAGGGTGCTATGTAAGAATTGTAAGGTCATTCCAAGTGAGAATCCTTCAACTCAGCATAGGCTCCTGGTAATGGACTTGGGTAAAAGAAAGATAAGAAGAGAAAGGGTAGAGAGGGTAGACCTAGAATTAAGTAGGGTGGCTTGATGTCGGTGAATACGCTGGAGATAGCGGAGAAGGTTGTGGGAATGAGAGGGGGGAGTGTAGGGCGGACGTCGATGGTATGTGGGATAGGGCGGCTAGGTGCGTGAAAGAGACTGCTATAGATGTGTTAGGTGTCTCGAGGGGTTGGGTTGATCATTGTTGGGGGGATTGGTGGTGGAATGAAGAAGTTAAGAAGAAAGTGAAGACTAAGAAGGGGGTGTATACTAAGTTGGTTGAGAGTAAGGATGAAGAGAAGAAGCAGGTAAATAGGGAGGAGCACAAGTTAGCTACAAAAGATACTAAGTTAGTAGTTACGTCTTCTAAGACTGCAACATTTGAGAGTTTGTATATGGGGTTATATGAGAGCGACAGGGAAAAAAAGATGTATAGGCTTGCTAAGGCTAGGGAGAGGAAGGGTCGTAAGTTTAATAACTTGAGGTAGGAGAAAGAGGTAGTAGTAAGGTTGGAATCCCAGGTTGTTTGTAAGAGAGATAGTTTTAAGTATCTCGGGTCCATGATCTAGGGGAATAAAGGGATTGATAAGGATGTCTCTCATCATTTTAGGGTAGGATGGATGAAGTGGAAGCTCTTCTCGGGAGTGTTGTGTGATAAGAAGGTGTCGTCCAAGCTTAAAGGCAAATTTTACAGGGTGGCAATCCGCTCAGCCATGCTGTATGGAATGGAGTGTTAGCCAATCAAGAACTCCCATATTTAAAATTAAAATTAGTGAAAATACGGATGTTGCGTTGGATGTGTGGGCTTACTAGGGGTGATAGGGTTAGAAATGAGACTATTCGGGAGAAGGTAGGAGTGGCTTTGGTAGAGGACGATAAAAATTCAGTTGAGATAGTTTGGACATGTGATGATGAGGGTACAGATGCCCCAGTTCGTATGTATGAGAGACTATCTTTGGATGGTTCAGACGGGGCAGGGGTAGGCCGAAGAAATACTAGAGAGAGGTAATTAGATTTGACATGGAGCAATTGCAACTTACTAAGGATATAATCCTATATAGGAAGGTCTGGAGGACGTAAATCAGGTTAGAAGGATAGTGCATATAGGTGGATCATAGTCAGTAGTTAGGAGAGCTTTGGGGTTACAGGACTGGTAGCCTTAGGGCTATGTCCATAGATTGGGGCTGCTAGTAGGAGGGTATGGGGGTAGGGGGTGCCTTTGGTTCATTAGTGTAGGTATTACCTTGTGAGTGTCTTATTTCTATTATTCCATCTTGTTTCATGCTTTATTACAGATTTGTTACTATTCTTTGTCTTGAGCTAGTTGTCTATCAGAAACAACCATCTACTTCTCTGGAGGTAATGGTATAGACTGCGTATATTTTATCCTCCCCAAACCTCACTATGTGGGAATACACTGGGTTTGTTGTTGTTGTTGTTGTTGTTGTTGTTGTTTTTAGTTGTTGGTTTAGGTTTCATTCTTGACTGAAAATCTTACCAATCCTCTGTGCTTACCAAGCTGCTTCCTTAGAGTTCTGGTCCTACACTTTGTGGGTCTTCATTGAGGCCACGCTCTCTAGTCGCAGTCCCTAGCAAAGTGTCCAGTTTCAGTCCTCTTAAGCAATTTTGTTTTTCAAGAACGACTGACAGATTTTAATATTTGGATACACTTCCACATTAGAAGCTCATTCAGTTTTTTCATATCTCAAGTCAATTTCATTGGCCAGATTCTCTAGAAGTTCCTTACTTGCTTCCCTATGTTTCCTCTTAAACAAGGTCTGAGATGATATATGGTCTTCTCTACCTTCCCTTTCCTGCACAGGTATTCTCCCAAGCACCTTCTATCGTATAATAGTCTCCTCGAGCAACCCATTCATATAATTTTGGACCAGGGGAATTTCTATTGGTTTTTCATTCTTGTTTACTGCAGTGCGAGGCTTCGAAGGCCTTTCAAAAGTCCATTGCACCATTAAAAATGGTCCAATCATTATTTTAATATCTACAATGCCATCAAATATTGATCCCTTCTCAGACCTTGACACATAAATGTGAGCAAAACTGTCATTAAATTGTAACAGGGTATCGACACCACCTTCTTAGAACCCGTCGGCCTTATCAGTTTGCACCTATCAAACTAAACTATAAAATGAAGGGTCTTGTTTGAAGGATCAATGTCTAATCGGTAAAAACTACATTCACAAAATCATTGTACTTTATGTGTGTCTGTCATGAAAACTTGATCAATAATACATAACTCCCGCATATGAAATTGGATCCATTCATCTGCACGCACCTTATTCTTCATACCCCATCAATGTCGGATAGTGTTTGTTCATTACTTCCCATGGTTAAGTAGTGTACAATACTACGAAGGCTCAGAGGGTAACCATCTTCAATGTCAAAGGACTACATGCCCGTCAAGAAAAAACAAGTTCTACAAGTCATGACTTTTTCACCTTTTACGTTTTTAAATTATATATATATATATATATATAATAAAACAACCACCAATTTGGATTAATTAAGGTATGTAATGACTATTAAAACAGAGGTGAACATTCGTGCTTTTATTTATCTAACACATTCAGAACAGCTGATGAATCAAATTCCCCATCTGTTGCAACTGATGAATCAACTGTTAGAAGAGATCAAAACATCTCTTCCAATAGATGGTCCATCTGTCGTAACAGATAATCCATATGTTGCAACAAATATCTCATCTATTGCAACATACACACCATCTGTTGCGACAAATAGGTTATCTGTTACGACATATGGACCATCTATTGTAACAACTCAATAATAATGGTCGTTATTAAGAGAGAGACTGTTTTGAAAAGGTGAGAAGTTTGAATGTAAAAGAAAAAGTCATGCCTTTTCACAGAAAACAAAAAGTCAGTAGATTGAATGTAATTAATACAGTGGAGCTGAATAGTCGTGTCTTTTTGCCTAACACATTTAGATTTAATCCTCTATAAATAGGTACCTCCTTAATCTTCACTCTACTCCACTTTATTTATTATTTATTGTATTTCGTCTTTTCGTATTACATCTTCAACCACTTCTCTTCAAAGAGCATATTCCTTTCTCGTTGAGGTAAGTTTTTTTTGTGTGTGTAAATATACCAGTTGGTAGTATACGTTGTATTACATTCATACTCTTTTCATTACTTTTGTGTTTACTTTTTTTGTCATTTTATGCGTGTTCTAGATATGGGCTAATCTTGTTTGGGACATTGCTATTCTGCGCGATATCGTGCGGGAACTTCAGAGGAAGGTTAATGACCTGCAGGGGGAGTTGGTCTATGTGAGACCAAGGATGTTAGAGAGATGCAGAGGCTGATGAGGGCCCTGCAGCTGACGGTTGACGATTGACCGTCTGGCAATAATAATAATGATGATAATAATAATTAGAATATATTTTTTCTTTTAGCGTATGTATTTTAGTTTTTCTATATCGGATCTATACCTAATGTATTTTGTTTTTTGTTTGATAAATTTTTTATTTTTGGTCGACTTTGGCTTTTTAATTCTTATTTAATTTTCATTTTGTCTATTTCTTCTTCTTAACAAACATGTCGATGATTGGAGGTAAAGAGCAATTTTGAATCCAGTAGCAATAGCAAGATTTTTAGTTCTTTTAACAGATAGACAATCTATTAAAATAGATTGGTCGAGGTTGGGTTTCTGTCAGCAGATTACCCATCTATTGCAACAGATTTGTCATCTGTTGGAGAAAACTATTCCATTCTTCCAGTTAATGTCCATCTGTTGCAACAGATAGGTAATCTATTGAAAATAATTTTATGGTCTACTGTATTTAGTTCCTGTTTTGCCTCTTTTATTGATGCACACGTTATTAAAAAAGATATTTTATATAATAAATGATAACATTTACATTCACAATAATGAGTTAAATATATAAAAGTCCATAACAAACAACAACACAAGTTTTTGCAATTACAACGATCATGGTGGATTACGATTTGGGCATGTAGTTTTTTTGTGGCCAGCCTTCTTACATACAGAGCACTTGTTTCTTCTTGATGGAAATGATTCTCTGATTCCACGCCTCCTCTTATATGGCCTTCTTCTCGATTTGATAGTGCTTGGGTCAATATATGGTAGAGGTTTTAATCTCTCCAAAAGCTCTGCAGGAACAACCTAAGATTCTTCGGGAGGCACCAGAGTAATATACCCACTATATGCCATTTTATATTTTTCCACCGAATAATATGGAGAGGAGTACTCATAAGTTTTGCTTCCATATTTTGCACCGTATTAAGCTTGAAGCGCTGCCATAGCATGTGGACCGGGTATTTTGTCCATGTTAAAAAATCTGCACGTACAATATCTTGTTTGAAGATCGACCATGGCAACATCACCATGATCGTTGATACTGAACTTGTAATCTCTATTGGATGAGAAAATAACCTATTTCCCAGAATGATGTTCGTTGATATTATTTTTTTCGCTTCTAGAACAAATTGGGTTCCTGCATTATCGAATCCCACACGTCTTTTGTGAAAAAATTTGTCATACTTCTTATTTATTTTATCAAACACGACCATGATGGGACATTTTCTTTCATCTCCAAATAATAAATTCACCGATTCAACTATGTTTGACTTCATAATATTGTACCCATACAAACGAATCACTTAGTACGACATCATACTAATTTTTTACCTCAAACAAGACATTAGTTTCATAAGAATGTACCTATTTACCAGACAGTATGCCCGTCTCCATATCTCAAAACCAACACGTATGAGATGTTCTACTGCCTTGGGATGTATATCCACTATTTGATTGAAATGGTGTAAAAACTCCTCTCTACTATATGCTTTAACTGCTCTATAAAAAAAGGTCACAACCCTTTCGTTGTGAAAGTTGGTCCGAATGTTCTCTCCAAAAAGCCTGATGCAACAACCAAAATAAGCTGAAGTGAAGAAAATTGAACCCATCTTTGAAATACTTGGATGCCTATCTGAAACAAAACATAACTCTTCGGTATCTTCGATGCAGCTTCACAGTTGTTCAAATAAATATCCGTAAAAGGAATCACATTCCTTGTCCGCTACATAAAAAGCAATAGGAAAGATATGAATCTCCACATCCTGTGCCACCGCCGCTAGCAGAGCTACGTTATACCTTCTCCTCAAGAAGGTTCCATCGACGTCTATGCCTTTTCTAAGATGTCAAAAACCTTGAATCCAAGTAGGATACAAAAAATTACTTAAACCTTTTATTTTCATCAACATGCAACGATGTCTTACTTTCGGAATTTTCGGACTCAAGCATGTAATGGTAGGCATCGAGGATTGCATACATGTGTTCGTGTGTCTCCCTAACCAAGTCCTTGGAAATTCTCATGGCCGTATATATCTTCCAATAACTTACCATGATACCTAATTCTGTAAGAAGTTGATTGGACATATCCCTTGTAGAAGGGCCTTTTCCATTGGGGAATCTATTCTTGAAATATTCACCGAGGACCTTTGCAGTGACGTGAGAATTTTGGCCTGAAATATTCTCCGAACAATATGTGTGATACTTTTCATATTTATGAATGATGAATCTGTTAGAACTTAAGTACTTCACCGCTCCTAACCACCACTTGCAGTTCAGATTAGCACATCTGTAGCAAAAGACTTTGCTCGAATTAATCACCTTCATTAATCTGAAATCTTTTTTCAAGCAAGAAATAAACAAATTAGTCGATAGTTCTTTCTTGTCCTTGACTGACATTCCAATATGAAAGTCGATCTCATCATCTTGACGATTGCCAGACTATGTCGATTGAGAAAAATTACCCACCGTATTGCTCGTAACAACGGGCGTAGGTGTTTGATCATGATCTGGAATATTCATGTCCAGATCATCCAACCTATCATCAAAGATGTCTTATTGTTGTTGTTGTTCTTCTACATTTTGGTTCTCATTCTCTCTCGTCTTTTCAACCACGTATACCCTTAACACCGGCCAGGATAAATCTAAGGTAACCACACAACCAAACCTGATCGGTTATCATAAAAGGTAGTACCCTCCGATTTTCATAGATGTTTTGCATGTAGCTGATGACAAGTTCTTTCGATTGGCAATTTAGTCCATAATAACTGATGATTAAGTTCACAAAATCATCATACGAAACATCACTTTAGACTATCATAGCTATCGTCTCTAGCATTTAACCCTCCTTCCAATGTCATACATATCGATTGCTCTTCTCGATCCATTGACCATGACAATCCACCCCTATTGTTATTGATCCCTTCATTAGTGGTACCTACATATAGTCATTTGTTAAAAAAAATTAATAATGATATCACAATAAAATTAATAGTGATTTCATAGTGCCGTAACATAAACCCCACAAAATGTGTAATCTGTTGCAACATGTGAAAAATATGTTGCAATAGGTGAGTGATCAGTTGTAACAAATTACATACCTGTTGGTATTCATGTTATGCTCCTAAAGCTGATTTCAATAGACGAGTCATCTGTTGTAACAGGTGTATCATATGTTGCAACAGACTATACATTTGTTGCAATATATGAAGTGTCTGTTGGGATAGATGTTACAGTACTAAGGAACCTTTGAAGCTGATTCTAACAGATGAGTGACACATTACAACAGATAACTAACTTGTTCCGGTAGATATTTACTCTGTTGCAACAAACAATGCCTCTGTTGGAATCGAGTTCAGGTTCTGTTACAATAGGTTACTAATCTATTGCGACAGATATTTACTCTGTTACAATAGGTTACCAATTTGTTGCAATAGATATTTATCCCATTGCAATAGATAACTAGTCTGTTGCAACAAAAATCTAGTTTGTTATAATAGATGGGTTATATGTCGCAACATATGACCCATCTGTTCGATTTATGTTACGACACTATAGAACTATAAACATAGATCCAACATGTGAGTCTTCTATTGCAACATATGGCTCATCTGTAGCAACAAATTAGTGTTCTATTTAAACAGATGGCTCTTATGTTGTATTCATATTTGTGGGCTATCTATTGTTGAAAAAACAGCACAATAACAATTACCCAGATGACAAATTCAACTAAAAATCATAATTTGATTTACCAAAGTCTCCTATGAAGTAATGCCAAAGTGGAACATGATGTACGAAATAAAATTTAACATAAGAAATTGATCAGATAGCAACAATAACGGTAACAACAACAACAATGGTCAACAAGAAGAAGATGAAGATGATAATGAAGTAGAAGATGATGATAATGAAGAAGAAGATGATGATAATAAAACAGAAGATGATGAATAAAGCAGCAGCAATGATAAATAACAAAAATTCCTAAGAGAGAGAATACAGCAATGGACGAGAAGAGAGAGAAACACACATTTTTTTCCTCCATTTTATGTTATATTAGGTTAACATTTGGATCAAAGTGTAAATTTAAAAACTTGTGGGTTATCCTCAAACTTTTCCAACTTTCTTAATCCATAATAAAGTAATTGTCACATCCACTCAATTATTAAGACTTGAGTCACCTACACCTCATTTTCAAACTCTTTTGTCACTTTTAGCTAAATGCCTCCTGAATCCTAGCAACACATCAATATTTTATTTATATATATATATATATATATGTATGTATGTATGTATGTATGTATGTATAAAGAGTCCTAAATCTAAAAGGGAAAAGGCATCGTTTTCACTCCAAACTATACCCGAAAAGTCGAAGTCACACCTAAACTATACTAGTGACCTATTACACTCCTAAACTATAAAAAAGTGAAACTATTTACACCCTGTCAGGCTACCACCACTTGCATGTGGTGTAGTATTTTACACGCGCTGCCACGTCAGCACCACGTCAGTAAAAAGTATCACTTTTTCATAGTTAAGGTATGTAATAGGTTACTTATATAGTTTAGGTGTGGATTCGACTTTTCGACTATAGTTTGGGGTGGAAACGATGACTTTTCCCTTAATGTTTTTAGCCGTTTACTTTTGTTATTTAATAGGCTGGACGTGCCTAAAATAAGTGTAACACACACGCTTTAGAATGAGGGTTGCGGAGAGGTATTAATATCACTTTTTTATAGTTAAGATGAGTAATAGGTCACTAGTATAGTTTAGGTGTGGCTTAGACTTTTCGGGTATAGTTTAGGGTGTAAACGATGCCTTTTCCCAATCTAAAAAGAACTAAAAGTGGTTGAAATTTTACCTATAATTTCTATAAATATGCTATATTATAAGATTGAATTTAAAAAATAATAATATCTAATATTTTGGTTATTTAAATGTGTTAAATATTAAATAAATAATTTAATTACTATTTTTAAATATTTAAAAAATAGTAAAAAATGATTTTATCTATAGCGGAGTTTTTTAATGAAGGTATTTATAAGGCCCTTCACACTTTTAATATAAATTTATCCGCGACAATATTATAAACGGAAAAGGATAAAAAATGTCCTTAATGTATTAGAAATAGTTTAGAAATGCCCTCCTTCCACTTATTAGATCAAAAATACCCATCCATCCACCTATTAGGATAAAAAATGTCCCCAAGATTAATTTTAAGCCTAAAATTCTTCCTCCTTTTATCAGAATTTGATGTGGCATATGTAAATTATTTAATTAAATATGTGTCATTATTTTTATTCATCCACATGTAATTTAAATCCAAATTCGTTCACAATACTATTCATACCTATTTAAAATACCCATTTAAAAAATCCAATGCTTCTTCATCTTCCTCCAAGTTTCAACCTATGTTTATTTTAACTATTATTTTGGTTACGAGATAGGGGGAAAATGATCCATCTTTCAAGATTCATTTCGACATTAGTAATATTCAAAAATTGCTTCACAGTAGTATCTCATTTGCTAACATTATTATTAATTTTTATCCCTTAATCCCCCACCCCCCTTTGTTCCTTGATTTTTGGGTTCTTTTTTTATTGCTAAAGAAGTTTGAGTTGTACAGTTTTTATATAACTAGTTTAGGTATATGCGCCTTGTGCATGAACCTCATTTTAATGAGTATAAGCGTTACACTAAATAAGATATTATTTAAATAATAAAGAAGAATACAATAATTAAATTCAACATCTTTTGAATATGTAAGATGAAAAAAATTATTTAATTAAAACTAACATTTACAGGAAAAAAATTCTCAAAGCAAATTGAAATTTATCTACCACCTGTAAACTACAATAAAATAATACGATGATAGAAATATCAAAACAATACAATTAAACTTAACCTTTGAAAAAAAAATCTTCAAAGTCGATCGACATTCATCTACTACCTGCCAACTACAACAACATAATACGATAATAGAGATATCAAAATAATACAATCAAACCTAACCTTAACACGAAAAAAGAAATTCACAAAGTAGAGATATCAAAACAATACAATTAAACATAACATTTACCTAAAAATAAAATTTAAAAGCTGACCGACATTTATATACCACCTGTAAACTAGAAACAAAAATAATATGATAATAAAGATATTAAAACAGTACAATTAAACCAAATATTTACACCCAAAAAATCATAAACTTAGTATTTGAGGAGAAACCACAAAGTTATTCAATAACGAAAGCTTTCCTGATCAATAAACCCAATGTAATAGAAAAGAATCATGAAAAAAGATGTTTTGTTATTCTTGATCAATAAA
Organism: Capsicum pubescens; assembly: GCA_030864215.1. Classification (NCBI taxonomy): domain Eukaryota; kingdom Viridiplantae; phylum Streptophyta; class Magnoliopsida; order Solanales; family Solanaceae; genus Capsicum; species Capsicum pubescens. The sequence continues at coordinate 207,817,891 of CM061547.1, forward strand.
ACCAACGTAATAGAAAACAAAATTCAAAACCTGAAAATTAAACCAATGAGTTATATTAGAGATCCAATAACAAAACTATCTACAAACATAAAATGATGATTTGTTATTTATGACCAATAAAATTAAAATGTAATATAAATAGAAATTTAAAACAAAAAAACATAAAGTTACCCAATTATAACAAAACTACGATCACAAAATTTTACTACCAAAATAAAATATATGTATAAACCTAAAAAAGAGCTACTAAAATTGAAAAAGAAAAGAAATATAAGAACTACTATATCAAAATATTATAACGAAAAATAATAGTTCTAACCTAATTGAAACAATACTTTTTTTTCCTTGAAAAAGTCCATTACCCTTTTTTAATTGGAAAAAAGTCACGCCAACTTAGTTTTTGAAAGAATTTTTTTCTTCTTCTTTTAGGACTCTAAATCTATTTTATGTAAAATAGTTCCATCAATTTTTTCAAAAAAATTTAGAACTTTACCTTATATAGAAAATCTTTTATATAATAAGTTCTTTCAAGTTGAATTTTCTTTAATAAAATATTGCCATAAATTTAGACATTCGACTAAAAGTAGAAAATCTTTAATTATATTTTAGATTTAATTTTCTCTTTTCCCTTCTTTTTTCCTTTTTCTACCACTCGTTTTTTTTTTGTTGTTTCTTTTCAATACAAATTAGTTCTCTTTCAATTTATATAAGTTATTTCTTTTTCTTTTTCCTCTTTTCTTTGTTCCCTTTTTTTTCTCCGGACCTTTTTTGTGTCCTTTTAATTCAAATCAATATTTATTTATTTATTTATTTATTTAATTTATTAAAAAATTATATAAAAGGTAAGATTTGAATTGATTTAGAACTGTTAAATATTATAATTTCTTTTTTTTTTGGTTTCCCAAGGTATCCCCACAGCCAGCAGTTGTGAGACTAATCCTCCGTTCCTCTGTCAGCGCACTAAGCGATAGAAAACTGACCACAGAGTTTGCTCCATTCGCCAGAGGCGGGGAATATTATAATTTCATTCCTAACTCAAATAAGGACTTAATTTTAAAGTCCTAATATTAATAATAACTAAATAATAAAAAAAAATTAGAACTTTACCTTATATAGAAACTCTTTTATATAATAATTTCTTTCAAGTTGAATTTTCTTTAGTAAAATATTGCCATAAATTTAGAAATTTGGCTAAAAGTAGAAAATCTTTAATTATATTTTAGGTTTAATTTTCTTTTTTTTCCTTTTTCTACCTCTCGTTTTTTTTTTGGATGTTTCTTTTCAATTCAAATTAGTTGTCTTTCCATTTATATAAGTTATTTCTTTTTCTTTTTCCTCTTTTCTTTGTTCCCCTTTTTTCTCCGGACCTTTTTTGTGTCCTTTTAATTCAAATCAATATTTTTTTATTTATTTAATTTATTAAAAAATTATATAAAAGGTAAGATTTGAATTGATTTAGAACTATTAAATATTATAATTTCTTTCCTAACTCAAATAAGGACTTTACTTAATTTTAAAGTCTTAATATTTATAATAACTAAATAATAAAAAAAAAATTAGAACTTTACCTTATATAGAAACTCTTTTATATAATAATTTCTTTCAAGTTGGATTTTGTTTAGTAAAATATTGCCATAAATTTAGAAATTCGGCTGAAAGTAGAAAATCTTTAATTATATTTTAGGTTTAATTTTCTTTTTTTCCCTTATTTTTTCCCTTTTCTACCTCTCATTTTTTTTTTGTTTCTTTTCAATTCAAGTTAGTTCTCTTTCCATTTATATAAGTTATTTCTTTTTACCAACATGGTTTGTGGTGCAACGGATGGGGCTGTTTCACCCTTAACCAGAGGTTGAAAGTTCGACCCTGGGCATGGAGAAAACTCTATTGGGAGCGCTATCCCCCGAATGGGGCCCTACCCGGCGCGAATTCGGATTAGTCGGGCTCTAATACCGGTACCGGACACCGGATGGAAAACCAAAAAAAAAAGGTATTTCTTTTGCCTCTATTATTTGTTCCCTTTTTTTCTCCGGACCTTTTTTGTGTCCTTTTAATTCAATTCAATATTTTTTTATTTAGTAACAAATTATATAAAAGGTAAGATTTGAATTGATTTAGAATTGTTAAATACTATAATTTCTTTCCTAACTCAAATAAGGACTTTACTTAATTTTAAAGTCCTAATATTAATAATAACTAAATAATAATAAAAAAATTTAGAACTTTACCTTATATAGAAACTCTTTTATATAATAAATCTTTCGAGTTGAATTTTTTTTAATAAAATATTTTCATAAATTTAGGAATTCGGCTAAAAGTAGAAAATCTTTAATTATATTTTAGGTTTAATTTTCTTGTTTTTCCCTTCTTCTACCTCTCGTTTTTTTGTTGTTTCTTTCCAATTCAGCGTAGTTCTCTTTCCATTTATATAAGTTATTTCTTTTTCTTTGTTCTCTTTTTTTCTCCGGACCTTTTTTGTGTCCTTTTAATTCAAATGAATATTTTTTCATTTATTTAATTTATTAACAAATTATATAAAAGGTAAAATTTGAATTGATTTAGAACTGTTAAATATTATAATTTCTTTCCTAACTTAAATAAGGACTTTACTTAATTTTAAAGTCCTAATATTAATAATAACTAAATAATAATAATTTGAGAAAAATTGTAAAAAGACAGTTTTGTCTAAAGAAGAGACCTTTAATAAAGGGCAAAAAGTTCAAATCACTTTTCTAAGGGTCTTCACACTTTTAATATATTATAGATATAGATTTATGTTTATTGTTATTTGGAACTGTTACAAAGTTTAGCTTCACATAGGTTGGAACTTAAAAGGAAGATGAAGAAGTGTAGCATCTTTTAATTAGGTATGAGTTAATGAGTAGTATTATGAATAAATTTGGATTTTAATTATATGTGAATCAATTAAAATAATAACACACAATGAATTAAAATATTTGTATATGCCACATCACATTCTCTTAATAAGAGGGATAATTTTAGATTTCAATTTGATCTTGAGGACATTTTTTATTTAGGTGGAGGGAGGACATTTCTGAACCATATCTAATACATTAAGGACATTTTGATCCTTTTCTATATTATAAATTCACCTGAGTAATATAGTTTTTACTATTTCCACACTTTGAATTTACTTGTCACTATTTTTTTAATTTAATTTTTATTTTTACTTGTTATTTTTGACAAATCAAGAATAGACAATTCCTCCCCCCCCCCTCCTTGTTTTACCTTAGCATTAATTGCTTATTCTCCAATTTAGTTTTTAAATGACACTCATTTAATTAAAAAATTTATATATGCCACATCAAATTCTGTTAAAAGGAGGGGCAATTTTAGGCTTGAATTTAATCTTGAGGATATTTTTGATTCAATAGGTGGAGGGAAGACATTTCTGAACTATTTCTAATATAGTAAGGGCATTTTGACCCTTTTCTGTATTACAAATTCACCTGACTAATATAATTTTTATTACTCCCCCATTCGAATTTACTTGCCACTATTTTTCTAATTTAATTTTCATTTTTACTTGTCATTTTTGACAAATCAAGAAAAGATAATTTTTTTCATGTTTTAACTTAACATGAATTACTTATTCTCCAAATCAGTTTTCAATACATATAACTAAACATCAATTAACAAGAATAATAGGGTAAAATCACTATACTAATTATTATTTTCTTAATATCCCCTCTGTTCCATTTTACTTAACCGTTTTCTAATTGTGTTGTTTCAAATTAGTTGTCCATTTTCGCAAGAGTATTTTATTGCTTCTTACCCATATTACCCTCAGCATTAAATAACTAGAAAATAGTAATAGTTAGATTTAGATTTCAAGGCATCATTAATAAGGTTGATTTTGTAAAATACACTTCTAATTAATATTTTTTTAATGAGTGTGTCAAGTTAAAAACAATTAAGTAAAATAAAATAAAGAAAATAGATGTGTCAAGCTAAAATGTGACAAATAAATTCATACTAAGAAAGTATAATTGAACTTATCCAAACTTATAGACCAATTTATTACATTTGGAAGGACTTTTAAGTGTTCATTTCTATACTGCTCTTTCAAGGACTAAAGAAACGCATAATTGAAAGCTGATAAAGATGACAACTTTCATCCATGAAATTACTCATATTTATGAACTAGACGAAAGAGCCCATGCTTGACGACATATTCTATTCCCCCCCCCCCCCCCCTAGTTTATGTGATATCGACAACTTTTTGAGAGTCAGTTAAGTTTTTTTAATAATTTTAAATAAATAAGTTGTTACTTATTTTGATGTATAATACTTTATAATTTGTTAGATAATATGTGTTACTCTTGTTGTTTCAATTTACGTGAGAATTCGGAGAGTCAATTAGAATTTTTAATATAATTTTTAGATTGTAATTTTCAGATAATATGTGTTACTCTCTCTATTTTAATTTATGTGACACTGATGAAATTTAGATAGTCAACCAAATTTTTTATATATAGTTTCTACATATTTTTGAGTTGTTAATTATTGTGATTTATAGTACTTTTCACTAATTTTTAAATAATATATGTTACTCCCTCTGTCCCAATTTATGTGAGTGTGATAGTATTTGATGAATCAATCAAAGTTTTTATATGTCATAAATATTTCAAGTTGTTAATTATTCTGCTTTATGATACTTTTTACGTCATTTTTAAATAATATATGTTACTTTATATATTCCAATTTATGCGGCACCAATAGAATTTTGAAAGTCAACCAAATCTCTATATATCTTTCAAATATTTTATACAATTAATTATTATAATTTTTAATAAATTTTATGCAATTATTAAATGCATGACATATTAAAAATATAAGACACACAAATTGAAATGCAAGAAAATAAAAACAATTACAAAGAAGCGGAAGCTGGCAGGACAACCATAACCTTCATGCTTTACCACACTTATATAGTATAGTAAATATGTGGCACTAATAGAATTTTGAAAGTCACCCAAATTTTTGTATATCTTTCAAATATTTTAAACGATTAATTGTTATAATTTATAATATTTTGTACGCAATTATTAAATACATAACATATTAAAAAAAATAAAAAAAATTAATTAAAATAAAAAATAAAAATTACAAAGAAGCGAAAGCTAGCAGGACAACTATGACCTGTCTGCTTTACCACACTTATATAGTATAGAAATAATTGGCTTTTGCATTCTATTTTTGGAAAACAACAATAGACTCTTATTATTAATTCATCTCTCTCAATTTATATGACACTTTTTATTTTTCGAAATTCAAATTAAATAACTTTTGATCAACATTTTAAAGATCTTCATGAGATTAAAGAAACGTTTCATCACCCTACAAAATAAAAGAGGTTCCCATCAAATACCTATACTCTAGATAATGCACAAGCACAAACCTAATTGAAGTTTACATGATCAAATGCATCTAGTTTATACTCTTTTACCTATTATTTTCATTCTGAATTACTAGCTAGCGCCAAAGACACAAGACCTAATTTTATACTAAAAATTACATAAAACATTAATTTAACTTTTATTTATTACACAAAATTCCAATTCTCAAAACTTATTACAAATATCCCACTTTTTTAATTTCTCTCTCTAAAAGTCATATACATTACTTTACATTCCCTTCTTACGCCTTTTAATCCTTAGAAGATGCCAACAGTCATGGAACCACTATCTAGAGGTTATCAATTTTGAATTCTCAACCATGTTTGGTTCAAACTCTTCTTCAGCGGCATTCAAAATTTCCAGAAACTCCATTAACAACATTCTGAAATTTAAGATTGGAGGTTAGTAAGATTTTTTTTTTCAACTTTACCAAATCAAGATTCAATGGAGTAAGTTCTTGCATGTGGTTCATTATTTAAATCTATCTTAGTGATGGATGATTCTCCTTCATTTAGTTTAGGGTTAACTCAAATAGATCATATTGAACAATCAAATCAGGGTTCTAGGTTTGTCCCTGGGTGTTTTGATTACGAGGATCCAAATTTTTGTGAAAATAGATCAAAACATCGCAGCGACCCCGTCAAGATGAAGAATATGAGAAGAGTTGTTGCTCGTAGTTCAAAAAATCAAGTTGATCAATTTCAAGGAAGGGGGGAAAAGAAAAGACATCACGACCCCGTCTCCCTAAGGTAATGTGTTTAGAATTGCAACTTGTGTTTTTATAGTGTATATACATAACATTTATTATGTATATAAACCAGTTTTGGTATTGTTAGAACATATACATAATGCTAGCGATGCATACGGTTTTTTGTCTAATCACTTGTATATATTACCATATACATACCTATGTTTATACATACATACATACATATACATAACTATATAAGTTGTTGGGTTGTCTGTCCCTTTTTTTAAACATCTTATATAGAATGGGGGGATGCATTCAGTTAAAGCTGATATGTATATAAAAGCATATACATATCTTTCTTAGGTATATGCTAGCATATATAAAGCCAGGTCAAGTGGTAGGTTATCTGTCAATTCATGTAGTATATCATATACATAACACTATTATATATATTGGTTTACAGAATTAAGTATATGATTTATATAGTTAAACTTATATGTTGATATGTAATGTATATTTCAGGGGATGAATTATAGAATAAAGGAAGTACCATCACATAACTTGTATTTAGATTGTTCAAGCAATCGTGATTTTGGGTCTGATATCAAAGAATATATTGGTGAAGAAGTACTTGTCTTTTTCGCCAAATATTATTTGGGTCTTTTCCTTAATATGCCATAATGTAATTATCAAGGACAGATATCAAAGTGTTGGTTGATGCTTGGGATTGAGCAAAACAATCCAAATGAGATTCATGTTTCTGTCCAGGGAACAATATTGAGGTTTAGTATTAGTGAGTTTACTATCATCACTGGTCTTAAGCGCACCGATAGAACTGAGGATTTTGTTATCTAGAGTCAGCCAAATCTAGGTTGGTTGAGAAGTATTTTTTAGAGGCTAAAAATGTCATAACTAAACTCATGTTGGTTCAACGCTTTAGAATAGGAAATTTTGACAGGACACTTTGAAAATGTCTTTATTGTATTTTCTACACATGTTCTTGTTTTCATGTCACGACCCCAAAACGAGGGTTATGATGGCACTTGTCGTGGTACACCTTGACAAGTAAGCCTATCATCCAAACTGATACAGAAGAGGAAAAGACAGAAATACCCCAAGGTAAGGCTTCTACAATGAAGCCGAACCATACAAGTAATTATAACAATGCAGAAAAAATATATCCAAATACCATACATTTCCAAAACCAGGTAACAATAGTATAAGAACTTTTAATACAATCTATGATTCGAATACATAGGAAAATAACCACCAAGAAGCAATTTCTGTCTCCGACACTAATAAATACATAACTAATATAGAAAGATAGAGGCGAACTCCAAATGTAGGAATGTCCAACCACTACCTTGAGAAATCTAAAAGCGCCCGAAATCAACCAGTCTAAGACGTACTTGAACCTGAAGCTGTACCAAAAAGGGTGAAATAGGAGTGAGTATGGTCCACTTGTACTCAGTAGGTATCATAGGTCGATCGAGCAAAGCAACAAATAAAGCATACAAAATACACACTAAAGGTAAGTCACCTGCAATCAGAAAGTGTCCCACAATAGTAGCCACACCACTTGCACTAACAGTTCTAATATATCACATATATTGCAACAACACACAATATAGAACACAAGTATGCATTATATCACATACAAGTAGAACAGGGAGAACATGTAGATACAAGATCATCAAATACAAGTAAAGAAAGATCAAACAAATACATAGATGAAAATTTAATATGGAAATACTATCACACCTCCTATCTTATTGAGACGGACAGGCACCCGATGCCCTAAGGGCTCGAGAGAACCAACTTATTCCTTGGGATTACTATGCATGTAATCGTAATAATTATAAGGCCCTGCCAAGTATAGGGGTAAGACTCCTTGACAAAAGTTCAACATAGATAAGACCATAATAGATATACATGACTTGGTCATTGGGGCCTTGATTACTAGAGAATAAGACACCACCATGCTTACTTTAATAATAGTCTACAAAGACTCTAAGAGATAGATATCACTAGTTTAGATCGGGAAAGGACCCCGCCATACCCTTAAATATAATACAATATCAAATACATTCTAAAGACTCGGAAAGGCCCCTGAATCAACCTATAGCTCTCACCAACAACCGCTGAGTAAAATGTGCTCCTTTTAGGAAGATCTATTTGATGAAATACATGTACCTGCGACAGAAAACACAATGTCCCCCAGGAGGGACGTCGGTACGAAAGAATGTACTGAATATGTAAGGCAAAAGTAACCATATGTAAAACAAGAGCTCAAGTGAAACCAGGTACAATTGTATAGATAATGATAAAAGACCAACTTTGCTTATACTTGTGGAATCATGTATATTACATCCTTTGCTTTGCTTTATTGTTCCTTATATTAGTAACTTTATAAGATATTATAAATGACCAGCTGAACAGTGGTAAGTAGACAAATTGGGATCGGCCCATGCTAGGCTTACGCCCCTGAGATGCCACCCATATAAACATTGGGATCGACCCATGCTAGGATTTTTCTCCTGAGATGCCACCATATATAAAGGTGTCAAGATCGGCTCATTCTAGGCTTATTCCCCTGAGTTGCCACCCGTTTAATTCAGATTGTATTACTTAGTATATTTAACTTTTGAGATTGTTATTTGGTGGTCATAACATTATTGAGCTTTAGAGATATGGACCAATAGAAGAAGACATGTGATCAAGACAAGAACAATGATATAGCAAATAAGTGAAACATCAATGTAGTAATACTTTGGAACTTATATGACACCACTAACCTTACTAGGCATGAACATATTCACTAATGAGCCAAGAATGCATGTGTAATGCGGGAGATAAAGACATACAACTAATGATTTGGTAAGGTGTATAACTAGTGAGCAAGTGACATTGCATAGCATATATGGGTTGTGGAAGATTCCAGTGATCTTACATAGCATATGGCAATTGTGGTAGTTCAAGTGTAGAAAGTTAGATGTTTCAAATTGGGGAATATGTGCATACCAAGTGGATACATATAACTCCTCAAATAAAGAGGTTTGGACTGTACAATAAATACTTACTAGGTTATACAAATAGAAGGGTACATGAGAATGAGTACTATTGAGGCACGTGGGTAGATTCTAATTAGGAACAAAGGTGTATCCCGTGTAAGGACATATAAACTATATATTGAATAGGTAAGGACTCAATTAGGTCAACTTATACCCAAACACGATGGGAATGATATTAAAAAGGAATGTGTGTAGCCAAAAGAAGTGTATGATCAATTAGACAATTGGAGCAATTTTCGGACAGATTATATATCCAGCATGGAACACTCTTAACTTATATAATCTTGGATCGTATTGACTCATATAAGTGAAATATGTGACACTTTGACACACTTTATACCATGGGCAGTAAATAAAGGGTCGATTAACTACAGTGGAGTTTGTAGACCATCACAATGTATCCTTTACCATGAACAATTATCTACGAAGCTCACTTTATTGGTACATAGGTATAAGACATCATGCCAAAAAATATGAACTAGAATAGACTTACATACCTCATTGTACAACCTGATTATTACAATGAATTAGCCTTCTTTCATTTAAGGTGTTAATCTATAATATAAGCATATAATGGAGCTAATATTAGCAACTAATCACAATGTAATCCCTTGTAAAACAATAGCTAAGCACTTGACGGGCAGTAAGACTATTCAGCTCCTTAAATACTTGGCGTATCACCATACCCTCCTTATATACTTTAATACAACTCCACTTAACCATTCTATAAGGTCACCTACTACCTCCAACAACAACACCTATAGACATTACCTAAACAGTCCCAAAATCCTTCAACACAATAGAAGATATTGAACTCACAGCTTTCGATCACCATCCCGTGAGTTCTTAACAACAACATATATAAAATCCTCCATCAAGGCCTATACAAAAAGAGGGGTAAATTAGGGAATTAACCTTACCTTTATTTCTGAAATTTGCTTTCTTAAAGTGCACTTAATCAAGACTCTAAGTTTCCCTTCAAGTTGAACCAAATAATATTGGAAAATATCTTAGAGATTAAAGAGAAGTGGACTACCAAGCTTGGCAAAAATGGTTTTCCTATACTTCAAACAAAACAATAACTTGATTTCCATAACTTCCCATAATAGGATAAAAGATAAAACATAGTTATTTTCACTTACCTTGGCTGGAAATAAGGAGGGTTTCTTTAAGAACCCTAGGAGAGAAAAGAGACGACTGTTTTATGCTTGAGAGAAAAGAGAGAGTGAGCTAATTATAATTTGATGTTTTTACAAGTAAGAATGAAGAGAAAATGAACTAATTTGACCTTGTAAATCCCTCCACTTAACCGCCTTTTCTTGCTTATTTCCAGCCACATATTGGTCAAAATTAATCCAAGTAGGTGATACACCTACTTGGCTATTTAAGTGTAACACCCCAAAGCTGGTACCCGAAATGCTGCAGAGTGCTCGTGACCCCAAAGGACCACAAGCTAACCTATGACTGATATATGTACATGTACACTGCATAATATAATAAATAAATACAGAAATAAAGGATGTAAGGCCATAAGGTTCACACTGAATCATAAATGAAATAAGAATGTCTGAATAGTATGGTATATCAATATGAAACAAAACTGAAAACAACTGAAGTCTGAATTAAATCTGAAAGCCTCTAAGTACTGTCTGAATATAGAGTTGAAGGAACATGTCTCCAACTAACTCCGTCTAGGAAAACTGAGATGAAATAAATAATAACATAAAGTAATGACATATCCTCGAAGGATGAGGACTCACTACTAACTCTGACTGCGGAAACTAGGATGCTACTGATGCTCTGGAGTTTGTGCTTCTGAACCTATGGTATAAAACACCATAGCACAAATGCGTCAGTACTTTGAATGTACTGGTATACATGTGAGGTAGGCAGAATGCATGGGGTTTTATATGCATGAACAATACTAACTGGCTGACTAATATGAACGTGAGAATCCAAGCATAAATACATAATAACTGTAAGTGAGATCGTGAAAACATGATTACTAAGTTTGAATAATGATAACATGAGTTTACTAATATATCTGATAACATGGGTGACTGTATCTGAAAGTCCTGAACCTGATAGAACTAGCTGAGTTCCGTACTATATCTGAGTTGACTGTATCTGACAGTCCTGAAATCTGAAGAACTATCTGAGTTCCTTTACTGAGACTAATACTGAAACTGTGGGAGATAGTTATCTAACCGCTATGCCCCAAATACGCTATAATAGCTGAGCTGGGGTCCAATCTGTGCTCTGATTGGAAGGGTGTCAATACCGTGCCACTGGTAGAGATAAGTTGTAGGTAACCCTCATCTGATAGTGTCCCCAAAAGAAAATAGTGGGGCCCTCATCTGACAGTTCTTATCCACCTCATCAACCCTCATCTGACACTATTGATGTATCGACCTATGATGGCTACATAGTTCTGGAATGCAAGGATGACTTTTAAGAATCACACCCTCATCTGACAGTGTGTGTTCCCATCCTTGGGTTCACTCAATGCTAATTCCTACTCCAACTTGAATAGACACTAAACATGATTAACTGAACTAAATTGACTGGATTCATAAAGTTCCATTGACTGACGGAATACTACTGAAATTATAGAGTTATTGAACTTTCTTGAGTGACATGACTGACTGAATTCTACTGAAGATGGCTTGACTGAGAGTATCATGAAAACATGACATTGGCTCTAGGCACACAACTATCTTTTAGGGTACAAGTACCCCCAGGACTCGATAGAAGGAGAATGACATAATATGACAATTCTTGATCATAGGAATATAGCCCACAATTCATAATGCCATAAGTTAGGGATTTCATACTACACATAGTTCTCATAACTTTATACATGGAAGGGAATGCACATAACAACATGCCATGAGTCCATCAAATCTAGTTTCATGAACATCCCATCAACAATCATAATGCATATAATATCATAGAAGTCATTGTTTTCATAAGGGTATAATATGCATTTGTCATTTAGGTCACAATTTAGCAATAATGCATGATTTCTAATCTCTTAGGCATTTGTTCAAACGCCTTACATGTACAACTTAGGCATATTTGTAATCATCAAATTATTCATCATGAACAACCAAATTTATATGTTCCCAACTCATATGATATCATAGCTTCATAAAAACACACAAAGACCCTAACTTGGGGATTTTACAACATCAATTACATGAACAAATCAACCCACAACATAATAACATGGTTCAAAATTTTAAAAAGGGTTCTTGAGCTTTATGGATGGAAGGAATCCATAAATCAAGACAACGCATACCTTAGCTAAAAGTTTCTTAACGATCTACGGTGAAATCTCTTGGATTTGGGTCTTCAAATTGAAACCCTTGTTCTTGTTCTTGAGAGAAATTGATGAAAAAAGTACATTTTGGTGTTTTGAGGGATAAATTCCATATTTTTTATATATATAGGGGTGGGAAAATGAACAAATTACCCCTCAAAGAACGGAGGTGGAATGCTGAAAAACTGGGTACAAAGGTTATAGCAAGGCGACGCCTTTCCCAGAGCCTTTTGCATCTGGGATGCGCCTTGCTATTGAGGGAGGGGGCCAAGGCTATAAGCTGGGCGGCGCCCCCTTATAGCCTTTAACTACTGGTTCAAAATCCAAACGTTCCCTAAGTGGATTTTAAAAATTCCAAAACTCACTCGGAATGTACAATTGACTCTCCCCATCGCAATGCAACTTGAAAATTGGAAAATGGAGGTCGGGAAGGTCGTCAACTAAATCCCCAAAGTTTGAAGGCTTAAAATGAGATTAAGTGTTGAACACCTAGATAAAATATTCTAAGTGTTGAACCTTCCAAAGAGCTTTTAGGATCTAAAAGAGCTGATTATCAACATAAGATTTTGCGAGGTCTTACAATATATCCCCCTTGGGAACATTCATCCTTGAATGAGACTGACTGAGAGGAGAGAAAATACAACTAACATGAATACTGCGCATGAACAACTGAAACATGATTTCATGACTGACATGACTGATAAGTTGAACATATCACACTGAACATACATATCTGATGCATGTATAACTGATTCATGAATGCATAAATGAGTGTTCTGATGAACTAAGTTTCTCGTAATGAGAATACATATCTGATACATGATTATATTACAAACTGATAAATGAATGCATGACTGAATATGCAATGGTACTTGATACCGAGTTTATAATAGGAATATGAGCATGAAACTGGATATCAAGTTTGTAATGAATACTGGACATGAAGCTGAAAAGCTTAAGGAGAACTGTTACCTTGAGCTTGATCTGAGTTGGCGGAGAAGAGCGTGAGGATACTTGGTATGCATGCCTTCTTCTTCTTCCCAAGTAGCTCCCTCAACGGACTGATTTCTCTAAAGAACTTTGACTAGAGGGACTTCTTTGTTCCTTAGTCTACGAGTATTATAGTCTAGGATTTCGAATGGAATCTCTTCATAAGAGAGGATGTTCTGAACATCTATGCTCTGAATAAGGACTACAACTGCTGGGTCACCTATGCACTTCTTGAGAAAAGAGACATGGAAGACTGGATGAACTGAGGCTAGATCTGAAGGCAACTCGAGCTCATAAGCTACCTTGACGAAATGACTGAGTATCTTAAAGGGACCGACATATCGGGGACTGATCTTTCCCTTCTTGCCGAACCCCTTCACTCCCTTCATGGGAGAGATCTTTAGATAGACATAGTCACCAATCTCAAACTCGAGATCTTTTCTATGAATATCTGTATAAGACTTCTGCCGGCTCTGAGCATCCCAAATTCTTTCTCTGATCAATTGGACTTTATCTAAGGCATCGAATACTTAGTCAGGCCCTATGACTAAGGCCTCACTAACTTCAAACCACCCGATTGGAGATCTGTATTTCCTACCATAAAGAGCTTCGAATGGAGCTATCTGAATACTGGAATGATAGTTGTTGTTGTATGCAAACTCAATCAAAGACAAGTGGTTATCCCAACTTCCCTTAAAATCAATTGTACACGCCCTTAGCATATCTTCTAGAGTCTGAATAGTCCTTTCTGCTTGACCATCTGTCTGAGGTTGAAAGGTTGTACTGACATGGAATTGGGTACCGAGATCCTTTTGGAATACTTTCTAAAAGTGAGAGGTGAACTGGGTACCTCTGTCTGAGATAATAGATAGTGGAACACCCTGAAATTTGAGAACCTATCTGATGTAGAGTTTGGCATAATCCTCAGCTAAATAAGAGGTATGAATTGGAAGGAAATGAGATAACTTGGTCATTCTATCTACAATGACCCAAACTGAATCATGCTGATGAAGAGTTCGAGGAAAACCCATCACGAAATCCATGTTCACCGCTTCCCACTTCCAAGTAGGAATAGTGAAATCCTATACGAAACCACTAGGCTTTTGATGCTCTATCTTAACCTGCTGACATATAGAGCACTTAACAGCAAAATCTGTAGCGTATCTCTTCACCCCACTCCACCAATAGATCTCTCATAAGTCATGATACATCTTTATCGCCCTTGGATGAATAGATTAGCGTGCACCATACGCTTCTACAAGAATTTGCTGCCTTAAGTTATCTACACCCGGGACACAGAGACGACCCTGAAAATGCAATACACCATCTACCCCTGGGGAGAAAACCTCTACTTTCTGATCTTTGACTGACTCTTTCGACTTAACAAGGCTGGGATCTTTATCTTGCTTTTCTTTCACCTCGGATACTAGAGATGATTTTGAACTACTCTAAACCCATATATCACCCTCTTCTGTATCGACTAAGCAAACGCATAGTCTGGCAAGATGATGTACTTCCTGAGCTAACTTCTTTTTACTGTCCTTAACATAAGAAACACTGCCCATGGACAGTCTACTGAGAGCGTCGGCCACTATATTGGCCTTGCCCAAATGATAAAGGACACTCATGTCATAATCTTTCAAGAGCTCTAACCACATTCTCTGATAAAGATTGAGATCTTTTTGAGAAAAGACATACTGAAGGCTCTTATGATCTGTGAACACATCTACATGAACACCGTACAAGTAATGCCTCCAAATCTTCAAGGCAAATACTACGGTTGCTAACTCAAGATCATGAGTAGGATAATTCTTCTCATGGGATTTAAGTGTCTGGACGCGTAGGCTATGACCTTACCATGATGCATGAGTAAACAACCTAAACCTACTCTGGATACATCACAATACACTAAGAACCCATCTGAACCATCTGGAAGAGCTAATACTAGAGCTGAGGTGATTCGAGTCTTCAACTCTTGGAAACTCTTCTCGCAAGGATCTGACCACTGAAACTTAACTTTCTTTTGAGTCAATCTGGACATAGGGGATGTAATAGATGAAAATCCCTCAACAAACCTCCTGTAATAGCCAGCTAAACCCAAGAAACTCCTGATGTCTGATGGAGAGACAGGTATGGGCCAGTTTCTTACCGCTTCGGTCTTTTAAGGATCTACTCTAATGCCATCACCAAAAATGATATGACCAAGGAATGCTACTTACCTTAGCCAAAACTCGTACTTACTAAATTTGGCAAATAACTGATGATCTCTGAGCTTCTAAAGTACAATTCTGAGATGGTCTGCATGATCACGCTCACTACGGAAATAGACCAGAATATCATCTATGAAGACTATAATGAACAAGTCCAAGTACTGCTTGATCACACAATTCATCAAGTCCATGAAAACGGTTGGGGCATTGGTAAGACCAAAGGACATGACTAGGAATTCGAAGTAACCACCCCAAGTTTGGAAAGATGTCTTCGGAATGTCACATTCTCTGACTCTGAGTTGATGATAGCCGGATCTAAGGTCTATCTTAGATAAATAACTAGCACATTGAAGTTGGTCAAACAAGTCATCAATTCTGGGAAGAAGATACTTATTCTTGATCGTAACTTTATTGAGCTGACGGTAATCTATACACATTCTGAGAGAACCATCTTTCTTGCATATGAATAAGACTGGTGCACCCTATGGGGAAACACTGGGCCTGATGAATCCCTTATCTAAGAGATCCTTCAACTGTTCTTTTAGTTCCTTGAGTTCTGCTGGTGCCATTCTGTATGGCAAAATAGATATAGGCTGAGTATCTGGAAGAAGATCAATGCCGAAGTCTATTTCTCTTTCGGGAGGAATGCCTGGAAGATCTTCGGGAAAAACATCTAAATATTCATTCACAACTGGGACTAATTCAAGCCTGGGAGTTTCAGAACTAATGTCCTTAACTTGAAAAAGATGATAGACACATCCATTCAATATCATTTTCCTTTCCCGAAGGTAGAAAACAATTTGACCGTTGTAAGAACACACACTACCCTTCCACTCTAGGATGAGTTCATTCAAAAACTGGAACTAGACTATTCTATTTCTACAGTCGACTATAGCATAGTAGGAATGAAGCCAATCCATGCCAAAAATGACATCAAAATCAGTCATCTCTAATTTGACTAAGTCTGCTGAAGTGACTTTCTGAAATATCATAGCCGGGCAGTTCCTGTATACCCGTCGGGCTATGATGGTTTTACCCACTGAGGTAGAGACTGAAAAGGGATCTGCTAGAATTTTGGGACTGACTCCAAAATCACCTACTATATAGGGAGTAACAAAAGACAAAGAAGCACCTGGATCTAGCAAAGTGTAAACATGAACATGAAAGATCTGTAACGTACCAGTAACCATATCAGGGGAATTTTCTTGATTTTTTCGGGACTGGAGAGCATAAATTCTGTTTGGGTGTTGATCACTAGTAGCACTGGAGGTAGCACCCTGCTAATTTGGGCGACTGGACTGAGCTGGGGAACGGATCTGCTGACCCTGATAACTCCGCTGAGGACAATCTATGACCCTGTGTCCTGGCTTTCCACAACTAAAGTAGACATCGCTACCTGATCTATAAACACCCTTGGGGTTCTTACCACAAGTCTGACAAAGGGGATTAGTTTGGGCATTGCTGACACTACCCTAAGACTTAGAGCCTGGCGCTCTATCTCTGTTGCCATCTCTAAACTAAGGAGCTGGAGAACTGGCTGAAGAAGGAGCTAGAACTGATGACATAGGAAAAAACTGAGAACGGTTTTCTCCTTCTGACTTGGGCTGACCAAAGTTGAAACTACCTATCCTTTCTCTCTTACTTTTCTTCTCCCTAATCTAAATCTTTTGCTCCTCTATCTACTAAGAATGAGTCATGAGTCTGGCTAAAGTCATGTCACTATTTAGCATGGCAGATCTGCACTTATTTACCACGCTATTATTTTCCCCTAAAATGAACTTACTCATCTTAGCCCTGCTGTTTGCAACCACATGAGGGGCATATCTGGCTAATTGAGTAAACTTAAGAGAATACTTTTTCACCGTCATGTTGCCCTACCTGAGGTTGATGAATTCTAGCACCTTCGCTTCTCTAAGCTCTTGGGGAAAGAATCTATCTAAGAATGCAGTAACAAACTCCTACTCTATAGGACCTGCATCATCTGACCTCTCTAACTTCCACTATTTGAACCAAGTATGAGCCACATCCTGTAACTAATATACATCTAGCTCAGTACTCTCAACAATAGTTACCCCCATGATGTCTTCCACCTTTTGAACCTGATCAATAAATTCCTGAAAGTACTCATATGACTTAGACCCGAGAAAAGTTGGAGGGTTCATTTGGGTAAAGTCTCGAATCCTGGCTGCAGCTGAATTGGACATTGGGTAGGTCGGAACGACAACTGGTTATTCATTCTGAGCAGCAACTGACTGAGCAAGAGTAGTGAATATATCCCTAAACTCCGCATGAGAAACATGTTCGCCCAAAGGTTTTTCAGGCTGAGGGGCTGAGTGATTCCCGTTTCTTCTTTTGGAGGCATGTTCTATAGAAAAAGGGAAAAACAGATTAGATTGAGAGATTGACTTGAGATTATGCTCACTAGCATGACATAAATACTGTAAAAAGGGAAACTATTCCTAAAACATCTTATAGCCTCCTGCACATAAATGTGGCGCGCAACACACCCATGTACAAGACTCTACTAGACCCATGTACAAGACTCTACTCTACTCTACTAGGACTCTATTGAACCTTAAGATCTGATACCAAGTTTGTAATGTCCTGAATCTGGTACTCGAAATGCTACACGGTGCTTGGTACCTCAAAGGATCACAAGAAAACCCATGACTGATATCTGTACCTATACACTGTATAATATACTGAATAAATATGGAAATAAAGGTTGTAAGGACATCAGGTTCACACTGAATCATAAATGAAATAAGAATTTCTGAATAGTGTGGTATATCAATACCGAAAAAAAATGAAGTCTGAATCGAATCTGAAAGCCTCTAAGTACTATCTGAATATGGAGTTGAAGGAACATATCTCCAACTAACTCCATCTAGCAAAACTGAGTTGAAATAAATAATAACATAAAGTAATGATCATGTACTCAAAGGATGAGGCCTTACTTCTAACTCTGACTGTGGAAACTAGGATGCTACTGATGCTCTGAAGCTCGTGCTTCTGAACCTATGGTATAAAATACCATAGCATAAATGCGTTAGTAATTTGAATGTACCGGTATACATGTGAGGTAGGATGAATGTATTGGGTTTCATATGCATGAACAATACTAACTAGCTGACTAACATGAACGTGAGAATGTATGCATGGATACATAATAACTGTAAGTAAGATCATTAAAACATGATTACTGAGTCTGAATACTGATAACTTGAGTTTACTAATATATCTGATAACATGGGTGACTGTATCTGACAGTCTTGAACCTGATGCAACTAGCTGAGTTCTGTACTGTATCTGAGTTGACTGTATCTGACAGTCCTGAAATCTGAAGAACTATCTGAGTTACTTTACTGAGACTGATACTGAAACTGTAGGAGATAGTTATCTAATCGACATGCCCCAAATGCGCTATAATAGCTAAGATGGGTCCAATCTGTGCCCTGATTAGAAGAGTGTCAATACCGCACCACTAGTAAAGACAAGATGTGGGTAACCCTCATCTGACAGTGTCCCCAAAAGAGAATGGTGGGGCCCTCATCTGACAGTGCTTATCCACCTCATCAACCCTCATCTGATAGTGTTGATGTCTCAACCTATTCTAGCTACATAAGTCTAGAACGCAAGGATAACTTCTAAGAATCACATCCTGATCTGACAGTGTGTGTTCCCATCCTTGGGTTCACTCGGTGCTAATTCCTACTCCCATCTGAATAGACACTGAACATAATTAACTAGACTGAACTGATTGGATTCATAAAGTTCCATTGACTGATGGACTACTACTGAGATTACTGAGTTACTGAACTTTCCTGAGTCCCATGACTGACTGAATTCTATTGAAGATGGCTTGAATGAGAGTATTGTGAAAACATAACACTGGCTCTAGGCACACAACTATATTTTCGGGTACAAGTTCCCCTAAGACTCGATAGAAGGAGACCGACATAACATGACAATTCTTGATCATAGGAATAAAGCCCACAAGTCGTAATGCCATAAGTTGGGGATTTCATAGTACACATAGTTCTCATAATTTTATACATGGAATGGAATGCATATAACAGCATGCCATAAGTCCATCCAATCTAGTTTCTTGAATATCCCATCAACAATCATAATTCATACAATATC
This sequence comes from Capsicum pubescens, assembly GCA_030864215.1. NCBI lineage: Eukaryota > Viridiplantae > Streptophyta > Magnoliopsida > Solanales > Solanaceae > Capsicum > Capsicum pubescens. Next base: position 207,837,738 of record CM061547.1, read on the forward strand.
ATAGAAGTCATTGTTTTCATAAAGGTATAGCATGCATTTGTCATTTAGGTCACAATTTAGGTATAATACATGATTTCTAATCTCTTAGGCATTTTATCAAGCACCTTACATGCACAACTTAGGCATAGGTGTAATCATCAAATTATTCATTAATAATAACCAAATTTACATGTTCCCAACTCATATGATATCATAGCTTCATAAAAACACACAAAGACCCTAACTTGGGGATTTTACAACATCAATTACATGAACAAATCAACCCACAACATAATAACATGGTTCATAATTTAAAAGAGGGTTCTTGAGCTTTATGGATGGAAGGAATTCATAAATCAACACAACACATACCTTAGCTGAAAGTTCCTTAATGATCTACGATGAAATCTCTTTGATTTGGGTCTTCAAATTGAAACCTTTGTTCTTGTTCTTGAGAGAAATTGATGAAAAAAGTATATTTTGATGTTTTGAGGGCTAAATTCCATGTTTTTTATATATATAGGGGTGGAAAATGACCAAATTACCCCTCAAAGCATAGAGGTGGAATGCTGAAAAACTGGGTACAAAGGATATAGCAAGGCGGCGCCTTTCCTAGAGCCTTTTGTAGTTGGGAGGCGCCTTGCTATTGAGGGAGGGGGCCAAGACTATAAGCTGGGTGGCGCCCCCTTATAGCCTTTAACTACTGGTTCGAAATCCAAACGTTCCCTAAACGGATTTTGAAAATTCTGAAACTCACCCGAAATGTACTATTGACTTTCCCCATCGCAATACAACTTGAAAATTGGAAAACAGAGGTCGGAAAGGCCGTCAACTAAATCCCCGAAGTTCGAAGTCTTAAAATGAGACAAAGTATTGAACACCTAGCTAAAATATTCTAAGTGTAGAACCTTCCAAAGAGCTTTTAGGAGCTAAAAGAGTTGATTATCAACGTAAGATTTTGCGGGGTCTTACATTAAACTGCTCAAAAAGTCCAAGTAAGTGATGTACCTACTTGGTTTATTTCTAGTTGGATCACACCATATTGGGCCTTAAATAGATTAGGTATTGGGATGGACATTTGGGCCTTAAATAGATTAGGTGTTGGGTTGATCATCTTTTCCTTTTTCTTTCACTTAATTTAGGCCTTAAATATGTCCAATAATATAGGCCTCAATTCAGTCCAATAGTATAAATAGGTGATGAACCTACTGGTCACCTACTAGCTTAATTAAGTCAAACAAGCACCTCACTTATTTTCTCTTATTTTTTTCCAAAATCTTGATCCCTTTACTTAACTTAACACTTATATTTAACTTTAAGCTTAAATACCTATCTCGAGTTTAAATACTTTTGTCTATGCTAAGTTGATCTATGTTTGGAAATGTACGGCGTGTTACATCATCCCCCTCTTTGGATCATTCATCCTCGAATGAAAGGTATAGCTAATGAATTTACTAACCCTAGAATTTCCCTATTTTTTTTCTAGAGTTTCGTTTGTAAATAAAACTACACTAAATGTGTGGGCTGACTAAAATAATGTATACGAGACTCACATGGCATCTCAATAGATATACATATGAAATGAGAATATAATAAGTAAAACCCCTCTCCTAACCATGTAACTTAATGAAAACTACTTTAGTATAGCGTGATTTCCCTCATTTGCTCTATAAAAAAATAGAACACATAGAATTATGAAATTTAATATACATGAACACACGACTTGTAAATGAAATATCAAATGAACAAATGGTAGTAGAACTTAGGATCACATAGGGGAGCACATGATCTAAGATCCTCTCATTGATGCTTGGGATGAGAAGGGTATTTAGAATTTCTACCATCTTCTATTTCGAAGTAGCTTATTCTATATCCTAGTTCTTCCTCAATACTTCAATAGAGGTAAACCTTTTGTACCTAACTTCCCACCTTAGCAATTAAGAATGGTTGTGGGGACTTGTTAACATGATAGGTCCTTGGTCATTTACTATAGTTAAGGGAGTACAATGAAGAATGGATTTCCTATAAATTTCTGTAAAATGGACACATGAATCATAAGCTTCTTAGTCTAACCTATTGGGCTCAACTTTCCTTTTATTCCACATTTTATCTCATAGGAGAATCTTTTAAGAGCAACAATTGTCAACATAAAACTAATATTTTGTGCCGCACCTTATGATAGGTTATTAGACTAAGCCACCCACCTATGAGTAAGTTTCATACCAGAATTCATTCATATGCCCATCTGTTCTAGACACTATTCTCATTATATCCCAATCTGAGAAAGCTTTATCCAACTATTTTAATACTCACATTAATAAACATATAGGGGAATATAATATGTGGATAAGTCACATAGAATCTATGACACACACAGATCAGCACAAAAGAGCACTTAACATACATATATACAAACCTAATAATCTTGTGACATATAGACAATTAAGTTATAGAAATATGTGATTTATGTAAAAGCAAAATATTAAAGCATATAGCAAATGAGCATATGAACCATAAAAAAACATATGATAAAATGAACTATGAGACATGTAACATATAGGCAGGTGAATTAAAAGACTTACAGTATGCGAGCAAGTGAAATAACATATTGGGAAAATTGACTAGATGAGCACATAATCCAGAGGACTAGGTTATGATAATTTATACAATGTATAAGCAAGTGGGTTATAAGAATGAACATGATAATAAAGTGAACTATGAAATACAAATCACATTGAGCAAGTGGACTAGAGCATGAATAACTAGACTAACATATGAATAATTATACAAAGAATATAGGCTATGAGGAAGGTAGCATATAAGAAAATGGTCTATGAAAGGTATAATATGTAAGCAAGTTATAGGTGATACTTTAACTCATGAGTACTAATTCCAATGCCTATAACACACAGTCAAGTTAATCTATCATGCAACTAAAATATGGACAATTGATCTATGGTAAATAATTAGTGTAATAAATGACATTATACGACAAATTCTTATGAACATATAGCAATAAATAAGGGTTCAATAAAGTAGATAACATCCACATACAAGTATTCTATGACATATGTTATATGTGAGAAAATAATCCACAAAAGACATTCGACCTATAAATAGACAAGCTATAGAACTTGTGGCATGTATAATTACGTAACAGACCAGATTCTTTGGAAACTAGGAGACATCTTATGGGGTCACTCTACCCTATTAATTTCGAGCATACTACCGCTAGTGCTAAATCACTGGTGGGATAGTTCTGCTTGTGTTTGTTACTCAACTAAAAACACATGAAATTGGTTTCCCTATAGTATCTTTCTAAGCTCCTATGAATTCTCCTTATCACTATTTCATTCATATCAATGCAAACACTAGGGCCATGATAGAAAAAAAATCCTTAACAGTTCATTTGTAGGAGTAGGAGGTCGAGATCAACCTTATCTTTGCTACTGACCTGGGATATCATGACAATCAATGTTTGATACCATATAAAAGTTCAAATAAATAAATTACTAATGAAATTTAAAGGTACTATAACACATAAACTCTTATTTACAGCAACTCACACATATTGTCAAGTACATGTAAAATTATATTATGATTCTAAAACATCTGAAGGTTAGTCACTCTGGGCTTAACTAGATAGGTCTATCCATGCCAACTAATTTTTTGTAACAAGGAAAGGCTAAATACTTATGTCTTAACAAGTGATGGCAATCCAATACCTTTAGTCAAGAAATTTAGATAAGATATGCATCAAGGGAATTTCTATATCAGGGACTCAAGTGAAAAAAGTACCTTATACTTCTAGACAATTTTGATAAGCTATCAAAACTCTATACACATGCACAACAAACTATCCTTTATTTTAATAGTGATAATACAAATGCATCCTTAGATGTTACAATTAAGCCAAGTGTATATCTTCCGATCGCCTCTTTATTCTTGTATTTAATAAGACAAGGCATCCAAACATGCATTCGTATTAAGTCATTTGGGTGTCACTCTTACCTGTTTCATGTCTAACAAATACCCCTTTTAACCAAAATGACTTACTTCATGTATTCTAATACGCAAAAATAGTCTAAATAATCACCACATCGATCTAACCAGTCAATATTCCTTTTTCAACCACAAGTTGCAGTCGTATACTAACCTTTTATAGACAAATCATAGTTCACCGCAGGAACTAAGTTTACATATACTCTTATGTAGAACAATTGGAAATGCTCATCCTAGAGTTTTCTAACCACAAAAGGGATTGCATGTTATTATTACCTATTTGGGGTGGTCATACACACATACCTTATAAAAAGATAATTAATAAAATCTAAAATGATATCTAGTAGTTGTTTTGTCCTTATCTTCTAACTAGGGGTATAAGCACTATCACATTGAAAGGTTCACCCTTTAGACCATGCTACTAGCCTCTTTTAACTAATACAAAACTAGTTCAGCATATTCTATTTCAAAACATGTGCAACTCTAAAACCTTTTATATTTACTAACAAAGTACTAAATGTCCTCCGTAGGATAAAATCCTACATATTGAAGGAGTCATATGGAGGAAACCTCAGACCCAAGAACCACTCACATCCTATTAATAAGTTAAACTGGGAAAAGTTGCACCCAATCTTTATAACTAAGGTAACTATTTATTATATAAAAATATTAGCAACCCTATTACATATTACTCAAATGAATCAGCAAAATACAAATAGTACAAATCCCACCTTATGTGCAAGTAAGTAGCACAAAAACCTTTACAATGTTCTCTATTGCGGGCCGTGAGGGTCGAACTAAATTGGCTCACCTTAATCTAAATTTTGATATCTTAAGACCCTTTATTATATGTTGCCTCTTGGACCTTAGTAGCGCTGGAGTTTTTTCCCACCATTGACCTTAGCTATAGTAGGTATAGTATGAACATGATAGATTGTAGTACGAGTGGAAATAGACTTCTTAACATTACTCCATCACACGATCTGGATTATGAAAGAAAGTAATATTTCCTAAATGTCCAAGTAACCCCCTAATTATAAATGTGGCGCACAACACATTCATTAGTAAGGCTCTACTAGACACGACTTTATAGACTCCCTAGGACGACCTGCTCTGATACCACTTTTGTCATACCTCCTATCCTATTGAGACGGACAGGCACCCGACTCCCTAAGGGCTCGAGAGAACCAACTTATGCCTTGGGATTACTATGCATGTAACCGTAATAATTATAAGGCCCTGCCAAGTATAGAGGTAAGACACCTTGACAAAAGTTCAACATAGATAAGACCATAATAGATATACATGACTTGGTCGTTATGGCCTTGATTACAAGAGAATAAGACACCACCATGCTTACTTTAATAATAGTCTACAAAGCCTCTAAGAGATAGACATCACTAGTTTAGATCGAGACAGGACCCCACCACACCCTTAAATATAATACAATATCAAATACATGCTAAAGACTCGGCAAGGCCCTGAATCAACCTAGAGCTCTCACCAATAGCCATTGAGTAAAATGTACTCCTTTTAGGAAGATCTATTAGCTGAAATACATGTACCTGCAACAGGAAACACAGTGTCCCCCAGGAGGGACGTCAGTACGAAAGAATGTACTGAATATGTAAGGTAAAAGTAACCATATGTAAAACAAGAGTTCAAGTGAAACCAGGTACAATTGTATAGATAATGATAGGAGACTACCTTTGCTTATACTTGTGGAATCATGTACATTACATCCTTTGCTTTGCTTTACTGTTCCTTGAATTAGTAACTTAATAAGATATTACAAATGACCAGCTGATCAGTGGTAAATTGACAAATTGGGATCGGCCCATGCTAGGCTTACGCCCCTGAGCTGCTACCCATATAAACATTGGGATCGACCCATCTACACTAACGCCCCTGAGCTGCCACCCATATAAACATTGAGATCGACCCATGCTAGGATTTTTCCCTGAGCTTCCACCCACATATAAAGGTGTTGGGATCAGCCCATGCAAGGCTTATTCCCCTGAGTTGCCACCCGTTCAATTCAGATTGTGTTACATAGTATATTTAGCCTTTGAGATTGTTATTTAGAGGTCATAACATTGTTGAGATTTAGAGCTATGGACCAATAGAAGAAGACATGTGATCAAGACAAGAACAATGATATAACAAATAAGTGTAACATCAATGTAGTAATACTTTGGAACTTATATGACACCACAAACCTTACTAGGCATAAACATATTCACTAATGAGCCAAGAAGACATGTGAAATATGAGGAGATGAAGACATGTAACAAATGAGTTGGTAAGGTGTATAACTAGTGAGCAAATGACATTGCATAGAATATATGGGTTGTTGTAGATTCCAGTGATCTTACATAGCATATGGAAATTATGGCAGTTCAAGTGTAGAAAGTTAGATGTTTCAAATTGGATAATATGGGCATACGAAGTGGAAACATGTAACGCTTCAAATAAAGAGGTTTGGACTGTATAATAAATACTTACTAGGTTATACAAATAGAAGGGTACGTGAGAAAAGGTACTATTGAGGCACGTGGAAAGATTCTAAATAAGAACAATGGTGTATCCCACGTAAGGACATATAAACTATATATTAAATAGGTAAGGACTCTATAAGGTTACCTTATACCCAAACATGATGGGAACGATATTAAAAAGGAATATGTGTAGCCAAAAGAAGTATATGATCAATTAGACAACTGAAGCAATTTTTGGATAGATTGTATATCCAGTATGGGACACTCTTAACTTGTATAATCTTGGATCGTATTGAATCATATAAGAGAAATATGTGACACTTTGACACATTTTTATACCATGGGAAGTAAATAAAAGCTAGATTAACTACATCGGAGTTTGTAGACCATCACAATGTATCCTTTACCATGAACGATTATCTACGAAACTCACTTTATTGGTACATAAGTATAAGATATCATGCCAAAGAATATGAACTAGAATGGCCTTACATACCTCATTGTGCAACCTGATTATTATAATGAATTAGCCTTCTTTCCTTTAAGGTGTTAATCTACAATATAAGCACATAATGGAGCTAATATTAGCAACTAATCACAATGTAATCCCTTGTAAAACAATAGCTAAGCACTTGACGGGCAGTAAGACTATTCATCCCCTTAAACACTTAGCGTATCTCCACACCCTCCTTCTATACTTTAATATAACTCCACTTAACCATTCTATAAGGTTGCCCACTGCCTCCAACAACAACACCTATAGACATTACCTAAACAGTCCCAAAATCCTTCAACACAATATAAGATATTGAACTCACGACTTCTGATCACCATCTCGTGAGTTCTTAACAACAACATATATAAAATCCTCCATCAAGGCCTATACAAAAGGAGAGGTAAATCAGGGCAGTAACCTTACCTTTATTTCTGAAATTTTCTTTCTTAAAGTTCACTCCATCAAGACTCTAAGTTTCCCTTCAAGTTGAACCAAATACTATTGGAAAATATCTTGGAGATTAAAGAGAATTGAACTGCCAAGCTTGGCAAAAAGGGTTTCCCTACACTTCACTTCCCATAATAGGATTAAAGATAAAACATAGTTATTTTCACTTACCTTGGATGGAAATAAGGAGGGTTTCTTTAAGAACCCTAGGAGAGAAAAGAGGCGACTGTTGTAGGCTTGAGAGAAAAGAGAGAGTGAGCTAATTATAATTTTTTTTTGCAAGTAAGAATGAAGAGAAAATGAACTAATTGGACCTTATAAATCCCTCCACTTGACCGCCTCTTTTTTGCTTATTTCCAGCCACATATTGGCCAAAATTAGTCCAAGTAGGTGATGCACCTACTTGGCTATTTAAGCTACTCAAAAAGTCCAAGTAGGTGATGCACCTACTTGGTTTATTTCTAGTTGGATCACACCATATTAGGCATTAAATAGATTAGGTATTGGGCTGGACATTTGGGCCTTAAATAGATTAGGTGTTGGTTTGCTCATCTTTCCATTTTTCTTTCACTTAATTTGGGCCTTAAATATGTCCAATAATATAGGCCTCAATTCAGTCCAATAGTATAAGTAGGTGATGCACCTACTGGTCACCTACTAGCTTAATTAAGTCAAGCAAGTACCTCACTTATTTTCTCTTATTTTTTTCCAAGATCTTGATCCCTCTACTTAACTTAACACTTATCTTTAACTTTAAGCTCAAATACCTATCTCGGGTTTAATTACTTTTGTATATGCTAAGTTGATCTATGTTTGGAAATGTACGGAGTGTTACAAATACAACACAGTATAAACACAATAAAGTAAGTTCAATGTATATGATAATGATAATGATGATGATGATGATGACGATGATGTACGAGGTCACCTCACAACCTCCAGGATCATCGCATAATCCCTGTATACATCCACGGAGGGAACCCTCTCGATGTGGGACCCATAAGGGGTTAGTCAGACCATATATAATCTATATATCTTTATCTCCTCCCCATACATCCCTCGGGGAGGGTTATAAAATTCGATGTTCTCAGTGTATTCAGAATTTTCAGTATTTTCAGAGCACATAAGACACAAATGAAGTATGACAAACAACAACAAGTACATATAACACATACAACAAACAAGTGACATTATGCGAATAATGCCATGGGGATGATAATGAAATATTCACGATCCATCATAATGAGGATTTACACAACCAACCACATGAGGTATTTCCACAACTAATCATAATAATACATTTCCGCAACCATGTGAGCCAATATCCACTCATTAATTCTACCATCCATGAATTTCCACATGTTTCATATGCCAACAAGTATGAATATATCACAATACACCAATGGTACCACATTATGCATTTCAACAAAACAATACAATTATTCACATGTAATCAAGGCCATCTGTATCACAAAGGACTCTACACAATCATACATATCACATAATATCTTAATTTTAACAATTATGTCACATATTGACCCCCATATGGGCACAACACATAGATAGTCCCTTTTCATGATTAGTTTTCAACCTTAATATCTATTTTGTATCATCGTTCACTATCCATCTCAATATGAAAGAGTTTAACATAACCTACCTCGAATGCTGAAATTGGTCCGCTGCACTTCGAACCCATGACCTTACTTTCTACGAACAATCTCAAACTACACTAAAAATATCAAATATGGAATCTATGCATCAAAACAAAACCAATGACATCCACATTGATTATTTTTGGTTCGGGGTCAAAATGAACCTCCGAAATGGGTTTAAAAAAAAAAGAAAAAAATCATAACTTTGCTTCAATTTTTCTAGAAGACTCTTTTCTTGAATATAAAACTGTGTTTTTCATATTTTTAGGAACCAACATCTGAAAATCCAAGTCAAATCGAGTTAAAAACGAGGTTCAAATCGAAGAAAAAATATTTTTAAGCTTTACTAGGTAAAATCTTTGAAATCTGGGTTAAAATCAAGAATTGGAGTTGTTTTGAAGATTAAATTGATGAAAAACTAGTAATTATAAGATTAAAATATTATTCAAGTGAAAAGGAGTGAAATTGGTGTTTAAAATCAAACCCTACTATTTTAGGATTTCACTCGCAAGAGACAAGATGAAAAATGAGCAAAATGAACCCAAAAAACTGCTTTAATAGTGCAGATTTTTCTGTACCAGCTATTGAATTAGCTATTTTTTAAAGTCCAACACGGACTTCGACGGGGTGCCTAAAATTCGTTCGAAGTCAGATATATGAAAATGAACTATGTAAACACAATAAATTCGACGCTTCAGACTCAATGAAGATATCAAATTTTCAAAAAAAAAAATATTTTCATAAAGTTGACCCTCAAAATTTGAAATCACAATTTTCCAAACCGAGGGTCGAAATGAGCTTTAAAAGCTGTAAAATAAAACCAAATATGTTACTACCCTAAAATCAATGTTTCGGATACGTTGGCGAAGTTGAATTTTTTATTCGGTGTTGTTTCGACCAAATATGGATCCCACACCCATATTTTGAATTTTTCAACTTTTTGACCAATAGGTCGAAATGAGCTCGGGTGCATCGGGATCCAAACCAAAGGTCTATCTAGCCTAAATTGATATTTTGGAGCTGCTGGCGCAGTCCGTTCAGTCATCTATCACACAAATCAAAAGATATCCACATAATATCAAAATAAGGCTTTCGAAGCCATTAAAAACCACAATATCGCATAAATGGTACCAAAATGCCTTCAGAAACTGTGCCAATCACCCCCATACCCCAAAAATACAATAATGCAACTATGGGGAGGGTTAAATAGTCAAATCACACAAAATTCACACATTTCATCAAAATTTCAGGTCGTTACATCATCCACCACTAAAAATGTAGTTCTTCCTCAAACTAAAGACAAAAGAAATACTTGAATCAACGAAGAAATGGGGATAAGAACTACCCATATTAGACTCGATCTCCCAAGTAGCTTCATATACCGGTTAATGTCTCCACTGAATCTTAACCACAGGGATGACTCTGGAGAGAAGCCACCTCACATCCCTAGCCAAAATGGAGACCAGCTCCTCAACAAAAGACAACCTCTCATCTAACTGAACTGACTCCCAACGAATAACATGAGACTCATCCGAAATGTAACGGCGAAGAATAAAAACATGAAAACTGGTTGAAAAGCTGCTAGATCTGGGGGCAAAGCTAAATCATAGGCCACATCATCAGTGTTCGAAGAATCTCAAATGAACCAATATACCTGGGGTTAATCTTGCCTCTCTTTTCAAACGACAATACACCCTTCATGAGTGAAACTCGAAGGAAAACACGACCCCAATAACAAATCTCAAGGCATGAAGTCTATGATCAGCATATCACTTCTACCTACTCTAAGCCACTCTAAGTCTATCCAAAATTATTCAGACCCTATTCAAAGACTTACGAAGTAAGTCCGTACCTCAAGGTCTAACCTCAGAAACATAAAATAAACTGACTGGAGATCGACAATGCCTACCATACAATATCTCAAAAGGAGTCATGTCGATATTGGAATGGTAGCTATTATTAGATGCAAACTTTGCTAAAGCCAAGTGTTGCTCTCATTGACCACCAAAATCCATCATGCATACACGAAGCATATCCTCCAAGACCTGATTAGTCCGCTATGACTGACCGTTAGTCTGTGGGTGAATCATTATACTAAGATCAACCCGAGTACCCAACTCATCCTGAAAAGTTCTCAAAAGTGAGATATAAACACAGAACCTTGATTTGAAATAATGGACACTAGTACACCATAGAGACACACAATCTCATGAATATAGATACGAGCCAACCTCTCAATATTAAATAAGACTTGAATCGAAATAAAATGAGCTAACTTGGTCAATCGACAAACGATGACCCAAACACTATCAGAACCCTAAGACGTACAAGTCAAACCAGTCACAAAGTCCATGGCAATCTGTTCCCACTTCCACTAGGGAATGGGTAACCTCTGAAGCAAGCCTCCAGGTCTCATATGCTCGGCATTGACCTTCTGACAACATAGGCAACGATCCATAAAATCCACTACATATTTCCTCATACCACCCCAACCGTAATGTTATCTCAAATCACAATACATCTTAGTCACACCTAGATGGATGAAATATCTGGAACAATGAGTCTCCTCCAAGATCAACCTAATCCAATCACCCACTCTCGACATACAAACTAGGCCTCTAATATGAAAAACTCCATCTAAATCAAGTGAGGCTTCCTTATCCTCCCCACTCAACACCTTATCTCGAATAAACCTCAATCTAACATCATCAAACTGATGAGCTCAAATATACTCAATCAAAGAAGATCTAGCCTCCACAAATGCCAAAAAATGTCCAGGTGTTAAAATATCAAGCCTGACTATCTGGTTAGCTAAAGGCTAAACTTCTAAGGCTAAAGGCCTCTCCTTGGTCAAAAGATGTGTCAAGTTACGTATGTTAGTCGACTTTTGGCTCAATACATCTACAACCATATTAGCCTTGCCCAATTAATACAGAATAGTCAAGTCATAATCCATAAGCAACTCAAAATAATGACGCTGCCTCATATTAAGATCTTGCTAGGTGAAGAAGTACTGAATGCTACGATGATCTGGGAAGATCTAATAATGAACTCCATACAAATAGTACCTCCATAACTTCAAAGAAAAAACAACTGCGCACTACTCTAAATCATGGGTAGGATAGTTCCTCGTAGGAGGCTTTAACTAATGAGATGCATACATAATCACTATACCCTTCTGCATCAACACAACACCTAATATAATACCTAAAGCATCACAAAACACAATAAAGGCCATACCCTCTTTGGCAAATTCAAGATAGAAGCTAAAGTTAATAAATCCTTGAGCTTTTAAAAGCTTACCTCACAAGGATTGGCCTTCTTAAAGGAATTTTTTTTCTAAGTCAACTTAGTCAAAGAAGATACAATAAAAGAGAAACCCTTAACAAAATATTGATAATACCCAGCCAACCTAACAAAACACCAAATCTCAGTGGGCAAAGTAGGTCTACCCCAATCCCTAATACCTGCAACCTTGGTTGGATCAACCATAATACCCTCCTTAGTCATTGCATGACCCAAGAAAGAAATAGCTTCTAACCAAAACTCGCACTTGGAGAACTTAGCATACAACTTCTCAGCCCTCAAACTCTGAAGCACATGCTCAACCTCACTCTTGGAATACACAAAGATATCATCTATAAATACAATAATAAAGAAGTCAAGATATGATCAAAACACCTGGTTCATTAACTCTATGAATGCAGCAGAGGCATTGGTTAACCTAAAAGACATGACTAACAAATCATAATGACCATATCGAGTTTGAAAAGTTATCTTCAAAATATCCAAAGCTCTAATCCTCAACTGGTGATAACCGGACCTCAAATCAATCTTTAAAAATACCACAACATCCTGAATCTAATCAAATAGATCTTCAATACGAGGAAGTGAATACTTATTCTTAACTATCACCCTATTCAACTATCGATAATCAGTGCACATCTGCATAGAACCATCCATCTCCTTCATAAACAAGATAGACAAAATACTAGGTCGGATAAATCCCTTATCCAATAACTTATGCAACCGATTCTTCTGTTCCTTTAACTTGATTGGGGCCATCCTATTAGGAGGAATAGAAATAGTCTTGGTGCTCGGCTCTACATCAATGGTAAAATCAATATCACAATTCAGAGGAATACCAGGCAAATCTATAGAAAACACATCCATAAACTCATGGACAACACGAACAAAATCCGATGAAGGAGGTAAAATAACACTAGTATCACGAATACGAGACAAATAAAATAAACATCCTATATCAACCAATATACGAGCCTGAACATAAGATATGATCCTCTTAGATCCCGAATGAAGTGCTCCCTTAAAAGCTATTCTTGGCACACCCGATGAAGCTAAAGTCACAGTCTTAGAAAAATAATCTAAGACAACATAATAAGAGCCAACCAATCCACACCAAAGATAACTCAAAATAAACCATATCTAACACAAGTAAATCTACCTAAGTCTCATGGACATAAAAAGTCATAATACAAGATTGGTACACCCGACCGATCATTAAAGAATCTCCTACATGGATAAATACATAAATAGGCATGGCAAGAGGATCAATAAAAGACTTAAAACCTGAAGCAAAAATACAGAAACACATTCAAGAAAGTCAATCCGAGATCAAATAAAACAGATGCATGTCTAAAACAAATGGGGATGATACCTATGATCACAACATCAGATGTCTTCATATCTATCCTGGAGAATATATCATAACACTGACCACAACCACCCACTGGCTAAATAACCCTGCAACCACCACCACGGGTTTCACTACCTCTGCCTATCGTACCTTTAGTAGAACCCCTACCTCTCATAGCTAAAAATAAGAGTAGTTCTAAATACATGGTGAGGATAGTCCTTGGCCAAATAGCCAGTCTCATTGTACATAGAAAACTCTAAATTTTCCCTATCGGCCACCTTGCACTACTGAACCAGAAGACCTAAGAGAACCTCTAAAATCTCTGCCTTGAGGATTCTAACCTATGAAATTACCTAACGGCATACCCTCTTGGCACCTCTCTAAGAAACCTAAGGAATATCCTCTGTCACCTTAGCATCATCCATAATACTCTAAAAAAAGCCCCAAACACAACCATCTGAGATGTGGCTCACTAAAGAGCAGGAGGCATGATAAGTCCAGCTGACTGAGACTCTACCTGAGGAGGTAACACAGATAATGGCTGAACTCCTATTCTCAAAACCCCTTAGTCAGATATCGGCACTAAAGGTGGTATAATACTTAGGGTCTGAGGAGTACCCAATACAAAATCTAGTGCTACATGAGGATCCACACTAGGGGATGGAGGAACACTTGGCATAACCAAAGGACAACCCTCTAAATAGGTCAGCAAATGCACCAACAACCCCTCCAACACTGGGGTAGATGAACTGTAATACCCCGTATTTCCCCAGCCTAAATTAACTCTTAGTACATGAGTTATCTGATATAAAATTTTTGAAATACTTAGTATTTTTCATTTTAGATCCTGCCATTGCATAGAAAATTATGTTAGCTTTCCAACGATATAAATTTGCCCAAATCCGACACTCAGGCGAAGAGTTATGGTCATTTTTGTAAAATAGTATGCCAAGTGGCACTCCGGTGCATCGCAGAGCTAGGCCAAATGGCATTTGGCAATTTCCAGTGAAGCTCCATGATACTGTCGCATCGCGCCACCAACCAAATTCATAATTGTCCAATTCCAGTAAGGCAACATGATCCTAGCGCGTCGCGCCAAGGTCAAAATTTATAATCAAAAGGGCACCGCTATCCTACCGCATTACGCCAAGCCCTCAGTTCCCAATTGTCATTTTACAGTGGCCTAACACGATCATGGTGCGTCGTGCCAGGGGCCCATATCAGAAATTTTTGATGAAAATTTTAAATAACATTTAGGGTTAAATTGGTCTTTTCCCATGATTTTTAATACACCTAGATGTAGAATTTAATCCCTAAAAATGTTTTAAGTAATTCATTATTCAAATTTTCCCCCAAAATCAAGGCATTCTCTCTCAAGAAAATAAACCCTAGCTTTAGGAAATCAAGATCAAGCCTAAGAATTTCACCAAAAACTTCAAGAAACTCCCAAATTAAGTTATGTTAGGTTTTTATCTGTGGGTCCCTTTTACCCATAGAGTCCAAGATTCCGTTTTTAAAACTTCAAGATTTATGATTTATGATTTCTATGTTTGAATTAGATTGAATTCATGTTCATGATATTAGTTAGGGTTTCAATCCATGGTTTAAGTGCAAGTTTCATGAAATTGAATAGCATGTGTGATGAATATGTGATTATATTGATAAACCCTTGAATTTACAAAGTAATTAGTGTATCTAAGATGCTAATTTGGTTT
This sequence comes from Capsicum pubescens, assembly GCA_030864215.1. Taxonomy (NCBI): domain Eukaryota; kingdom Viridiplantae; phylum Streptophyta; class Magnoliopsida; order Solanales; family Solanaceae; genus Capsicum; species Capsicum pubescens. The sequence continues at coordinate 207,853,184 of CM061547.1, forward strand.
TCCATCCATGATTATAATAAGATTCATGAAAATAGAATAGTATTTAGGGGGGGATTATATGAGTTGCATGTGAAACCCATGAAATTGCAAGTTTGGGCATTGTAGTTGCCATGTTTATAAGTTACCCTTGATTATGCGCAATAAGTTGTGCTCCCCAAGTGTTTGATAGAATGTCCATGTGAATTAAGTGATGCAATCATGACATGCTAGTATACGTACAAGCTTATGCCCAATAAGTGTTTGATAAAATGTCTCTATGGATGAATTATGAATAAGTGAAAAATGTTATGTTATTCAAGATTATGCTATGCTTTACTTTTCATGCTATCGAGTTATGGGGGTATTTAATACCCGACAATTTAGTTGTTTACCTAGAGCCAATGTCAGTTACAGAATAGTATCAGTTATGTTACGATCAGTAGTACTCTCAGCCAGTTTCAAAACTTAGTTAGTTATAAAACTCAGGAAAACTCAATAAACTTAGTATCAGTCCAGTCCAGTTCAGTATACTCAGTTCAGCGTCTTTCAATTGGGAGTAGGATTTAGCATTGAGTGAACCCAAGGATGGGGGCTCACCTGCCAGTAGAGGGTGTGATCCTTAGAAGCAATCCTTGCGTTCTAGAACTACATAGTTAGTGTAGATTGAGACATCAAACTGCCAGTTGAAGGTTGATGAGGCGCTTTACCTGCTAGTAGAGGGTACCACCATTCTCGTTTAGGGCACCTGCCAGTAGAGGGTGACCCTTCAGTGTCTTTACTCGTGGCATAGTACTAACACCTTTCCAACTGGAGTTATAGGTTGGACTCTAAATCTATTTAGAAAAGGGGCATGTTAGTTAGATAATTACCTCTCACAGCCTTAGTTTCAGTCTTCAGATTAGAACTCAATTCAGTTCTATAGAATCAGGACTGTCTGATATAGTCAATCAGTATAGGTAATCTTAGATTATCATTTACTCGATATCAGAAATCTATACTAGCTTCAGAAAAGCTCAGTTATAGTATATGTATATGCACAGTATTTCATATTCAGTATTTACATCAGTTTCAGTTATCCATGTACTCTTGTGTTCAGTTACTCTATATCATTCAATCAGTTATTATTCATGCATATGAACCCTTCTATTCAACCTTACCTCATATAGCATACCAATACATTCCATGTACTGATGTATACTCTTTCTTTGCACTATGATGCCTCATATAATAGGTTTAGACGCTCAGGTTCCCGACCGCGCATAGACAGATTCATATTCAGCCAGCAATATCAACTTTAGTAGTGAGTCCTTATCTATCAAGGACATTTATTAATTTCATTATTATAGTAGACTCAGTATTTTAGTAGATAAAGTTAGTTGGGGGATTGTCCCATCAACTCCACTTTCAGACAGTTCAGATTAGAGGCTTTTCAGACTAATTTTTAGACAGTATTCAGCTTTACAGATTATTATTATTATTATAGATATTATATTTTATCAGTATTTATAGATTTTGAACCTTATGGCATTTCAGCCTATTTTTCTATCTTTATTACAGTATATTATTCAGTGCTCACAGTAGATATCAATCATGGGTTAGCTTATGGTCCTTTGGAGTTGTAAGCATCATGTAATATCCAGGGTACAAATTCGGGGCGTTACAAACTTGGTATTTTAGCCTAAAGTTCAATAGATTCATAGGAAGTCTGAAAGCCACATCAAGTAAAGTTTGTGCATGGGTGTGTAGTGCGCAACACTTATGGACAGGAGGCTATGAGATGTTTTAGGAAAAGTTTCCCTTCTTTTAGTATTCATGTCGTGCCAGTGAGCATGAGCTCAATTTAAACTATCAGTCTAATTCATCTTTTCCTTATAATTCCGGAATATACCTCCTAGAGAAGATAATGGAAGAAGTAATAAAAACCAGCTAGCTCCTTCGCCCATTCAGAAAGATCCCCTGCATGAGCATATCTCTCACACTAAATTTAGAGCTACTTTCACTACCTTAGCTTATTCAGTAGTTACTCAGAACAATTTGCAGACTGTTGTCCTATCTAGGCTTTTGACTTGCACTCAACATAGTGAGGGAATGGAGCGTAGGAAGAATAAGAGGTCTAGAAAAAATTATTCTAAGCCAACGTCAGGAGGTAGTAACCACTCCCAGTTCCATCAGAGATTCTTAGCCCCAGTTTCGCTTTCAGTCAGGGCGCTATTACCAAAGTCCATAAATGACCATCGAGATGGGGCGCCAGGCTCTAAAACCTAGGGTAGTATGAGCAATGGTCGTACCCATCCACTTTGCAAAGAATGTGGTAAGAACCATAAAAAGGTGTGTAGAGCTAGTAGTAATATATGTTTTGGATATGGTAAGCCAGGCCACAAAATATGGAAGTGTAGAGTATTGGCTCATAGGGGAAGGAATTTGCTCTAACAGGGTTAGTCCAACCATCCTTCAGCTCAGTCCGATCACCCAAATCAGCAAGGTGTCGCTTCCAGTGCTACCAATGGGCAACGCCCAAACAGACTCTATGCACCTCAGTCTAGACAAGATCAGGAAAGTCCTCCTAATGTGGTCACTGGTACGTTACAGATCTTCCAATTACATGTTTATGCCTTATTAGATCCAGGATCTCCCTTGTCTTTTGTAACTCCTTACATAGCAGTTAACTTCAAAGTAAAACCAAAAATCTTAACAGAACCATTTGTAGCCTCTACCCTAGTAGGTCCGTCTATTATATCCCGGCGGGTATACAGGAACTGTACGATTATGATATCTAACAAAGTCACTCTAGTGAACTCACTAGAATTAGAGCTGAAAGATTTTGACGTCATTCTCAGCATGAATTGGCTCCATTCATGTTATTCCTTAATTAATTGTAGAAACAAAATTTCTCCTTTTTAGTCACCAAATGAACCAGTCATTGAAAGAAGAGGTAGTACCTCAGTTTTAGTTGATCTAAGTTTGAATCTCTAGATTGAACTAGTAGAAAAAAGAGTTGAGGATTCTAAGTTTGTTAGTGTTGAGGTTGTTATAAGATGATTGTTGGGGCAATAGAAAGCTAAGAATTGCGAATCATAAGAAAGTACTAGCAGTGGACCTTACGTTATCAGGTATAGTCCTTCAAAATAAGTTTAATGGTTATGAGTATTGTTATATCTTAGACTCTAGAGTATAGTGGTGATAGCTCAGTCTAGAGTTATTGATTAAGTAGTTCAAAGCTTTAGAATAAAGGCTTTAAGCTAAGGGGGAGATGATAGAACAAGTAGCCAAGTCAGGCTCTCAGATTCTAGTAGTAGTTCTAGTATGTGTAGAAAGGTAGTGTGGGAGAATGATTCTCAACTGACTCTTATATCAGTGCAAAGTTCATTGGCGAAATCAGTCCGTTGAGGGAGCTACTTGGGAAACAGAAGCAGATATGCGGACCAAGTACCCTGTAATACCCCATATTTCCTTAGCTTAAGATTAACTCTCAGTTCATGAGTTATCCAAAATAAAAATTTTGAAACACTTATTATTTTTCAGTTTAGAGCCTACCATTACGCAGAAAATTTAATTAGCTTTCCAACAATATAAAATTTGCCTAAATTTGATAATCGAGTGAGAAGTTATTACTATTTCAAGCTTCAGTCGTTAAACACCGTTATTCAGGACAGTAGCGCATCGCAGAGTATGTCAAAATGGCAATTGGCAGTTTCCAATGAGGTACTACAATACCAGCATGTCGCACCACTAGCTAATTTTCCAATTTTCAAAATCCAGTGTTGCTCTGCGATATTGGCGCGTCGTGCCAAAGACCGAATCCATAATTGTTAATTTCCAGTAAAGAAACACGATTGTACCGCGTCGCACCAAGTTTCCAGGTCCCATCCAGTATTGCAATGTGATTCCACCACATGGCGCCACCAGCCAAATTCCTAGTTGTTATTTTCCAGTGGCTTGGCGCGATAGTAGCCCATCGCGCCAGGTGCCCAAATCAACAATTTTTCAATAATGATTTTAAATCATTCCCAGGGGTAATTGGGTATTTTTCCATGACCCAAGTCATCCTTTAACACGTAAATTACCCCAAATTAATCTAGTTACATCATTATTATTCAATTTTCCCTAAAATCAAAGTATTCTGTCTCAAGAAAGCAAACCTAGCTTCAAGAATCAAGGTCAAAACTCAAGAATTTCTTCAAGCACCTTCAAGAACTAATAACCCAAGGTATGTTAGGTGTTCATCCATGTGTCCCTTTCACCCATAGAGTCCAAGAATCCATTTAAACTTCAAGAATTATGATTTCTGATTTCCATGCTTAGAATTGAATGTATTCGTGTTCACGATAGTAATTGGGATCCAATACATGTTTAATTATAAGTTTCCATGAAATCAAGATAGTTATATGGTGAATTATATGAATTGCATGCTTAACCCTTGAACTTGAATTGAATCTTGTATTCATGATTACATGTGTTGACCATCATCATTGGAAATACTCCATGCACCCCAAATGTTTACTAAAATGCCTATGTGAAGTAGATAATGGAATCTTGACATGTCATTATGTGGTCCCAATCATGTACAAGCTTATGCCTTACAAGTGTTTGATGAAATACCTTTATGAATGAATTATGGACAAGTGTACATTGTTGTGTATCTCAAGACCATGCTATGCTTTATTTTTCATGCTATCGAGTCCTGAGGGCATTTAATACCCAAAAATTTAGCTATTTACCTAGAGGCAGTGTCAATTACAAAATAGTCTTAGTCCTATCATGATCAGTAGTACTCTCAGTCAGTTATAGAACTCAGTACAACTCAGGAAAATTCAGTAAACTCAGTATCAGTTCAGTACAGTTCAATATACTCAGTTCATTATCTTTCAGTTGGGAGAAGGATTCAACACCGAGTGAACCCAAAGATGGGGGATCACCTGCCAGTAGAGGGTGTGATCCTTAGAAGCAATCCTTGAGTTCCAGAACTACATAGCCAGTGTAGGTTGAGATATCAAATCTCCCAGTTGAGGGTTGATGAGGTGTTTTAACCTACCAGATGTGGGTTCCACCGTTCTCATTAGAGTACCTGCCAGATGAGGGTAATTCTTAGCATATCCTTACCTGTGGCATGGTATTCACACCCTTCCAATTAGGGTTACAAATTGGACCCCAACTCAGTTATCTTATCTTATTTGGGGCATGTCAGTTTGATGATTACTTCTCACAGTCTCAGTTTCAGTCTTTAGAATAGAACTTAGTTTAATTCTACAGAATCAGGACTGTCAAATACAGTCAACCAACATCAAAAACTTCAAATATCTGTTACTCAGTATGATAACTCAGGACTTAGCTTCAGATAAGCTTAGTCACAGTATTTATTTATATGCACAGTAGTGCATACTTAGTATTTACAATAGTATCAATTATCCATGTACTTTCATGTTCAGTTACTCTATATCATACAGTCAGTTATTGTTCAAGCATATGAACTATTTCCTTCAACCTTACCCCATGTAGCATACCAGTACATTCCACATACTGACGCTTACTCTTTCTTTGAGCTATGATGTCTTATATCATAGGTTCAGACGTTCAGGTTCCTGATCGTGCATAGATAGATCTAGATTCAGCCAGCAGTAGATTTAGTAGTGAGTCCTCATCTATTGAGGATATTTTTTTATTTCATTACTATAGTAGATTCAGTATTTTAATAGATAGAGTTAGTTGGGGGATTATCCCATCAGTTCCACATTCAGACAGTTCAATTTAGAGGCTTTTCAAACTAGTTTTTAGTAAGTACTTAGTTTTATAGATATTATCACAGATGATATAATTTATCAGTATTTTAGATATTTTCAACCTTATGGTATTTCAGCTTATTATTCCATATTTATTACAGTATATTAATTCAGTACTAACAGCAGATATCAGGCATAGGTTAGCTTGTGGTCCTTCGGAGTCGTAAGCATCGTGCAATATTTGGGGTATAGACTCGGGGTGTTACAAACTTGGTATCAGAGTCTAAGTTTCAACAGTGTACTAGGAAGTCTGAAAGCCGCATCTAGTAGAGTCTTGTACATGGGTGTGTAGTGCGCCACCCTTATCGACAAGAGGCTATGAGATATTTTAGGAAACAGTTTCCCTTCTTTCAGTATTCATGTCATGCGAGTGAGCATGAGCTCAAGTTAAAAATCTCAGTCTAATCAATTTCTTCCTTTCATTTACAAAACATGACTCCCAAAAAGTCTAACAAAAGGAAAACCAAAAATTAGTCAGCACCTCAGCCCGTTCAGGAAGATCCCCTGGATGAGCACGTCTCTCATGCAGAATTCAGAGTTGTATTCGCAACTCTAGCTAATTTAGTAGCAGCTCGGAATAAACGGCCAGCTGTTGTTCCGGCCAACCCAATGGCCAATACTTCTATAGTCAGAATTCGGGACTTCACCGAATGAATCCTCCCCTATTCGCAAGATCTAAGTTAGAAGAGGATCCACAAGAGTTCCTCGATCAGGTTCAGAAAGTCACAGATATTATGGGAGTGACTTTAAGTGATAGTGTTGAGTTAGCTGCCTATCAGCTACAAGATATAGTTCATATGTTATTTAAGTAGTGAAAGGTAGAAAGGGGCACAGATGCAGAGCCCATAGAGTAAGAAGAGTTTGCTACTGCTTTCCTAGAGAGATTATTTCCCTTAGAGCTGAGACAAGCCAAGGTATTAGAGTTTATCAATCTCAAACAGGGAAGTATAAGTGTGAAAAAGTATTCCCTCGAGTTTACTCAGTTAGCCAGGTATGCTCCTCATGTAATAGAAGACAGTAGGTCCAGAATGAGCAAGTTTGTATCTGGGGTGTCAGATAGTATGATTAAGGAGTGCAGAACAACGATATTGATTAAGGAGATGGACATATCTATGCTCAGCAGATAGAAGAGGCTAAGATTAGAGAGAGATAGAGGTAGAATAAGAGAGAGAGAATAGGTAGCTTCAATTTTAATTAGCCTAAGTCAGTGGGTGGTAATCATTCCTAGTTTTGCCTGAAATCTTTAGTTCTAGCTCCGTTCTTAGCCAGTGCTCCAGTTCCTAAGTTCAGAAATGGTAATAAAGATAGATCTCCAAGCTCTAAATCTCATGGCAGTGTTGAACAAATCTTTTTTATCAGACTTATGGTAAGAACCATCAGGGTGTCTGCAGAGTTGGCAGTGATATTTGTTATGGGTGAGGCAAGTTAGGCCACAGAGTTAGATATTGTCCTCAGTTAGGTTCTCATGGTTAGTATAATTGTCCTTCAGCTCAGTCGGGTTGCCCGAATCAGCAGGGTGCCGCTTTCAGTGCCACCAGTGGGCAACACCTAAACAGGCTTTATGCACTTCAGTCCAGACAAGATCAGGAAAATTCTCCTGATATGGTCACTGGTACGTTACATATCTTCCATTTACATGTTTATGCCTTATTAAATCTTACATGTTTATGCCTTATTAAATCCAGGGGCTTCTTTATCTTTCATAACTCCTTATACAGCCATTAACTTTGAAGTCAGTCCAGAAATCCTGGTAGAGCCTTTCTCAGTTTCTACCCCAGTGGGTAAATCTATCATAGATCGATGGATATACAGAAACTTTCCGGTTATGATATCTTAGAAAGTTACTTCAACAGACTAAGTAGAGCTAGAGATGGCAGATTTTGATGTCATTCTTGGCATAGATTGGCTCCATTCATGTTGTGCCTCAGTTGATTGTAGAAATAGAATAGTTTATTTTCAGTTTCCAAATGAACTAATCCTTGAATGGAGGGGTAGTACCACAGTGCTTAAGGGTCAGTTGATTTCATACCTTAGAGAGAGAAAAATGATATCCAATAGATGTATCTACCATCTTATGCTAGTCAAAGACTCTAACTCAGAAACTCCAACTCTTCAGTCAGTTCCAGTAGTAAATGAATTCCCAAATATATTTCCCGAAGGTATTCCTAGAGTTTCTCCCGAAAGGGAAATAGACTTTGCAATAGACCTTCTTCCAGATACTCTACCCATACTCTATTCCACCATACAGAATGGCACCAGCAGAACTCAGAGAGTTAAAAAACAGCTAAAGGATCTCTTAGATAAGGATTCATCAGGCTTAGTGTTTTCCCATGGAGAACACCAATTCTATTCATGCGTAATAAAGACAGTTCTCTTAGAATGTGTATAGACTACTGGCAGTTGAAAAAATTCACAGTCAAGAACAAATACCCACTTCCCAGAATCGGTGACTTGTTTGACCAACTTCAGGGTGCTAGTTAGTCTTCTAAAATAGACCTCAGATTAGTCTATCATCAGCTCAGGGTAAGAGAATGTGACGTTTCGAAAATTGCTTTCCAAATCTGGAATGGTCACTTCGAGTTTCTAGTCATGTCCTTTGGTCTTACTAATGCCCCAGCAACTTTCATGGACTTAATGAACCGCGAGTTCAAGCAGTACTTGGATATGTTTGTTATAATCTTCATCGATGACATTCTTGTCTATTCCCACAGAGAGAATGATCTCGCAGATCACCTTAGAATCATACTTTAGACTCTCAGAACTCATCAACTATTTTCCAAATTCATTAAGTGCAAATTTTGGCAAAGGTTAGAAGAATTCCTTGGTCATATTATTTCCAGTGATGGCATTAGAGTTGATCCTCAAAAGACCAAAGCAGTGAGAAACTAGCCTAGACTTATCTCTCTATCAGATATCAGGAGTTTCTTGGGTTTAGCTGCTTATTACTGTCTGTTTGTTGAAGGGTTCTCATCTATTGCATCCCCTATGTCCAGATTGACTCAAAAAAAAGTCTAATTTTATTAGTCAGATTTTTGCGAGAAGAGTTTTCAGGAGTTGAAGACTCGACTCACCTCAGTCCCAATTTTGACTCTACCAAATGGTTTTACTGTGTACTTTGATGCATCCAGAGTAGTTTTGGGTTTTGTCCTCATGCAGAGAGGTAAGTTCATAGCCTACACCTCCATACAGATAAAGCCCTATAAGAAGAATTATCTAACTTATGATCTTGAGCTAGCAATTGTAGTGTTTGCCTTAAATATTTGGAGGCACTATTTGTATGAGGTGTATGTAGATATGTTCACAGATCACAAGATCTTGCAGTATGTTTTCCTAGAAATATTTAAATTTGCATCAGAGAAGGTGGTTAAAGTTATTGAAAAATTATGACATGAGTGTTTTGTATCATCCGAGAAAAGCCAATGTAGTAGCTGATGCTCTCAGTCTATGGGTAGTGTGTTCATGTTGAGGGCAGTAAGAAGAAGTTAGCTCAGGAAGTTCATCATCTTTCCTGTCTAGGTGTTCGCTTAGTCAATTTAGCAGAAGGTAGTGTATGGGTGTAGAACAGTTCTGAATCATCTTTTGTTTCCAAAGTAAAGGGAAAGCAGGATAGAGATCCTAGTCTAGTTAAGTTGAAAAAGTCAGTCAGAAATTAGAAAGTAGAGGTTTTATCCCAAGGGGGAGATGGTGTGTTACATTGCCAGGGTCATTTATTTGTGCCAGGTGTAGATGACTTGAGGCAACGAATTCTTGCAGAAGCACATGGTACGCGATACTCTATTCATCCAGGGGCCACTAAGATGTATCGTGATATGCGGGAGATCTATTAGTAGAGTGGGATGAAAAGGGATATTAAAGAGTTTGTAGATAAGTGCTCTACATGTCAGTGGGTTAAGATTGACCACCATAAACCTAGTGGGTTCATGTAGGAGTTCAATATTCCCATATGGAAATGGGAAGAAGTAAACATGGACTTTATGATGGGTTTGCCTCGTACTCATCATCAGCATGATTCCATTTGGGTTATCATAGACAGGATGACCAAATCAACTCATTTCTTTCTAGTTCATACTTCCTATTCATCCTAGGACTATGCCAAACTCTATATCAAAGAGTTGGTCAAGTTACATAAAGTCCCAGTATCCATCATCCCAGATAGAGGTACCCAATTTACCTCTCATTTTTGGAAAGCATTCTAAAAGGGTCTTGGTACCCGAGTTTATCTCAGTACAGCCTTTCAGCCTCAGACTGATGGACTAGTAGAAAGGACCATTAAGACTCTAAAAGATATACTAAGAGCATGCGTTATTGATTTTAAGGGTAGTTGGGATGACCATTTGCCTTTGATCGAGTTTGCATATAATAATAGCTATCATTCCAGTATTCAGATGGCTCCGTTTAAGGCTCTCTATGCTAGGAGATGCAGATCTCCAATTGGTTGTTTTGAGGTAGGTGAGGCCACAGTAGTAGGGCCTGACCTAGTGTTTGATGCCTTAGAGAAGGTTCAGTTGATCAGAGAAAGACTTAGGGTTTCTTGGAGCTGATAGAAATCATACACATATGTATAGAGATAGGATCTCGAGTTTGATATTGATGATTTTGTATTCTTGAAAATCTCTCCCATGAAAGGGGTAAAGAGGTTCGGCAGGAAGGGATAGCTCAGTCCCTAATATGTCGGCCCTTGCCAAATTCTCAGTTATTTTGGAAAGGTAGCTTATGAGATTGAGTTGTCTTCAAACACAGCTTCAGTACACCTAGTATTCCACATCTCCTTACTAAGGAAATTCATTGGTGACCCAGCAGTCATAGTACCCTTAGAGGACGTAAACATTCAGAATGATCTCTCTTTCAAAGAGGTTCCAGTCCTGATCCTTGATCATCAGATTCGCAGACTGAGAAACAAAAAAGTTCACTTAGTCAAAGTTCTTTGGTGGAATCAGTCCGTAGAGGAAGCAACTTGGGAAGTAGAAGCCGATATGCGGACCTAGTACCCTTACCTCTTCTCCATAAACTCAGATCCAGCTTAAGGTAACGGTCTTCCTTAGCTTTACTCAATTTCATGTTCAGCTATAATTATAACTTGGTATCCATTACCATTTCATATTGAGTCATGCTTCCATGAATTAGTTCAGTCATGTACTCATGCATCAGATATGCATGTTCAGTATGAGAACCCAGCTTATCGGTAGCTTCAGTCATGTATTCCATGCATCAGATATGTATGTTCAATGTAAGAGCTCAGTTTGTTAGTAGTTTAGTCATGTAGTCATGCATCATATATATATGTTCAGTATGTCAGCTCATTCTATTAGTGTCTCAGCTTAATCAGTCTCATTCGAGGATGATTGTTCCCAAGGTGAAGATATTGTAATACCCCGTATTTCCTTAGCTTAAGATTAACTCTCAGTTCATGAGTTATCCAATATAAAAATTTGAAACACACAGTATTTTTCAGTTTGAAGCCTGCCATTGCATAGGAAATTCAATTAGATTTCCAACGATATAAAATTCGCCTAAATTCAATAACTGGGTGAGAAGTTATGGCTATTTCAAGCTTCAGTCATTAAACATCGTTATTCAGGCCAGTAGCGTGTCGCGGAGTATGTCAAAATGGCAATTGTCAGTATCCAGTGAGGTACCTCAATACCAGTATGTCGCGCCACCAGCTAATTACTCAATTGTCAAAATCTAGTGTTACTCCGCATATTGGCGCGTCGTGCCAAAGACCCAATCCACAATTGTCAATTTTCAATAAAGCAACGCGATTGTACTATGTCACGCCAAGTTTCCAGGTCCCATCCAGTATTGCAACGTGATTCCACCGCATCGCGCCAACAACCACATTACCAGTTGTCATTTGCCAGTGGCTTGGCGCATCGCGCCAGGTGCCAAATCAGGAATTTTTCAGTAATGATTTTAAATCATTCCCAGGGGTAATTGGGTATATCTCCATGACCCAAGTCCTCCTTTAACACGTAAATTACCCTAAATTAACCTAGTTACATCATTATTATTTAATTTTTCCCAAAATCAAAGAATTCTCTCACAAGAAAACAAACCTTAGCTTCAAGAATTAAGGTCAAAACTCAAGAATTTCTTCAAGCACCTTCAAGAACTAATAACCCAAGGTATGTTAGGTGTTCATCTATGGGTCCCTTTCACCCATAGATGCCAAGAATCTATTTTTAAAACTTCAAGAATTATGATTTATGATTTCCATGCTTGGAATTGAATGTATTCGTGTTCATGATAGTGATTGAGATCCAATACATGTTTAATTATAAGTTTCCATGAAATCAAGATAGTTATATGGTGAATTATATGAATTGCATGCTTAACCTTTGAACTTAAAATTGAATGTTGTATTCATGATTACATGTGTTGACCATCATCATGTGAAATACTCCATGCTCCCCAAGTGTTTGCTAAAATGCCTTTGTGAAGTAGATAGTGGAATCTTGACATGTCATTATGTGGTCCCAATCATGTACAAGCTTATGCCTTACAATTGTTTGATGAAATGCCTTTATGAATGAATTATGGATAAATGTACACTGTTGTGTATCTCAAGATCATGTTATGTTTTATTTTTCATGCTATCGAGTCCTGGGGGTATTTAATACCCGATAATTTAGGTGTTTACCTAGAGTCAGTGTCAGTTACAGAATAGTCTCAGTCCTGTCATGATTAGTAGTACTCCCAGTCAGTTGCAGAGCTCAGTAGAACTCATTCAGTTACAAAACTCAGGAAAATTTAGTAAACAAAGTATCAGTTCAGTATACTCAGTTCAGTGTCTTTCAGTTGGGAGTAGGATTCAGCACCGAGTGAACCCAAGGATGGAGTCTCACTTGCCAGTAGAGGGTGTGATCCTTAGAAGCAATCCTTGCATTCCAGAACTATGTAGCCAGCATAGTTTGATACATCAAACCTTCCAGTTGAGGGTTGATAAGGCGTTTTAACCTGCCAGATGAGGGTTCTAGCCTTCTCATTAAAGTATCTGCCAGATGAGGGTAACTCTCAACTTGTCCTTACCCATGGCATGGTATTGATACCCTTCCAATTGGGGTTACAGATTGGACCCCAACTCAGTTATCTTATCTTATTTAGGGCATGTCAGTTAGATGATTACCTCCCACAGTCTTAGTTTCAGTCTTCAAAATAGAACTCAGTTCAGTTCTACAGAATCAGGACTGTCAGATATAGTCAACCAGTATCAGAAACTTCAGATATCAGTTACTCAGTATCAAAACTTAGGACTTAGATTCAGATAAGCTTAGTCACAGTATTTATTTATATGTACAGTAGTGCATACTCAGTATTTACAGTAGTATCAGTTATCCATGTACTCTCATGTTCAGTTACTCTATATTATACAGTCAGTTATTATTCATGCATATGAACCCTTGCATTCAGCCTTACCCCATCTAGCATACAAGTACATTTCACGTACTGACACATACTTTTTCTTTGTGCTATGTTGTCTTATATCATAGGTTTAGACGCTCAGGTTCCTGACAACGCATAGATAGATCCAGATTCAGCCAGTAGTAGATTTAGCAGTGAGTCCTCATGTATCGAGGATATTCTTTAATTTTATTATTACAGTATATGGAGTTAGTTGGGGGATTGTCCCATCAACTCCACATTCAAACAGTTCAGTTTAGAGGTATTTCAGAAAAGTTTTCAATTAGTATTCAGTTTTACAGATCTTATCACAGATGATATAATTAATTAGTATTTCTGATGTTTTGAACCTTATGGCATTTTATCCTATTATTTTGTATTTATTACTGTATATTTATTCAGTGTTCACAGAAGATATCAGTCATGGGTTGGCTTGTGGTCCTTCGGAGTCGTAAGCACTAGCGTCCGGGGTATAGACTCAGGGCGTTACGTATTCTCACCTCTATTCTGCAAATTCAAATCTGTCTTAAGGTAACGGTCTTCCTTAGAATTATTCAATTCTGTGTTCGGTTACAGTTATAATCTTGATATCAGTCACCATTGCATATTCAGTCATGCATTGATGATCAGTTTAGTCATGTACTCATGCATCAGATAAGCATGTTCAGTATGGAAACTTAGCTTGTTAGCAGTTCAGTCATGTAGTCACATTTCAGTTGTGCATGCTCAGTGTTTAAACTTATTCTATCAGTGTTTTCCAACTTAATTAGTCTCATTCAAGGATGAATGTTCCCAAGGGAGAGATATTGTAATACCCCGTATTTCTCCAGCCTAAATTAACTCTCAGCACATGATTTATCTAATACAAAAATTTTGAAATACTCAGAATTTTTCAGTTTAGATCCTGCCATTGCGTAGGAAATTTTGTTAGCTTTCCAACAATATAAAATTTGCCCAAATTCGACACCCGGGCGAAGAGTTATGGCCGTTTTTTTAAAACGGTGTGCCAACTAACACTCCAGCGCTTCACGGAGCCAGGCAAAATGGCATTTGTAAATTTATAGTGAAGCTCCATGATACCACCGCATCGCGCCACCAGCCAAATTCATAAGTGTCCAATTCCAGTAACGCAACGCGATCATGGCGCATCGCACCAAGGTCAAAATTTGAAATCAAAAGGGCACCGCGATTCCACCGCATCGCGCCAAGACCTCATTTCCCAATTGTCATTTTCCACTGGCCCAACGCGATCATGGTGCATCACGCCAGGGGCCCAGATCAGAAAATTTTGACAAAAAATTTAAATGATGTTCGAGGTTAAATTGATCTTTTTCCATGATTTTTAATGCACCCAGATGTGGGATTTAATCCCTAAAAATATTTTAAGTCATTCATTATTCAAATTTTCCCCTAAAATCAAGGCATTCTCTCTCGAGAAAATAAACCCTAACTTCAAGAAATAAAAATCAAGCCTAAGAATTTCACCAAGAACTTCAAGAAACTCCCAAATTAAGGTATGTTAGGTGTTCATCTATAGGTCCCTTTCACCCATAGAGTCCAAGATTCCATTTTAAAAACTTCAAGATTTAGGATTTATGATTTTCATGTTTGAATTAGATTGAATTTATGTTCATGATATTAGTTTGGTTCCAATCCATGGTTAAAGTGCAAGTTTCATGAAATTGAATAGCATGTGTGATGAATATGTGATTATCTTGTTAAACCCTTGAGTTTACAAAGTGATTAATGTATCTATGATGCTAATTTGGTTTTCCATCCATGATTATGATAAGATTCATGAAGATAGAATAGTATTTAGGGGGAATTATATGAGTTGCATATGAAACCCATGAAATTGCAAGTTTGGGCATTGTCGTTGCCATGTTTATAAGTTATCCATGATTATGTGCATTAAGTTGTGCTCCCCAAGTGTTTGATAGAATGTCCATGTGAATTAAGTTATGCAATCATGACATGCTAGTATATATACAAGCTTATGCCCTACAAGTGTTTGGTAAAATATCTCTATGGATGAATTATGAACAAGTGAAAAATGTTATGTTATTCAAGATTATGCTATGCTCTACTTTTCATGCAATTGAGTCCTGGAGGTATTTAATAACCGATAATTTAGTTGTTTACCTAGAGTCGGTGTCAGTTACAGAATAGTATCAGTCATGTCACGATCAGTAGTACTCTCAGCCAGTTTTAGAACTCAATCAGTTACAGAACTCAGGAAAACTCAGAAAACTCAGTAAACTCAGTATCAGTCCAGTATAGTTCAGTATACCCAGTTCAGCGCCTTTCAGTTGGGAGTAGGATTCAGCACCGAGTGAACCAAAGAATGGGTGCTCACCTGCCAGTAGAGGATATGATCCTTAGAAGCAATCCTTGTGTTCTAGAACTACGTAGCCAGCGTAGGTTGAGACATCAACCTGCCAGTTGAGGGTTGATGAGGTGCTTTACCTTCCAGTAGAGGGTACCACCGTTCCTATTTAGGGCACCTTCTAGTAGAGGGTGACTCTTCAGCGTCTTTACCCGTGGCACGGTACTGAACCCTTCCAACTGGGGTTACAGGTTGGACCCCAAATCTATTCAGAAAAGGGGCATGTCAGTTAGATAATTACCTCTCACAGTCTCAATTTCAGTCTTTAGATTAGAACTCAGTTCAGTTTTACAAAATCAATACTGTCAGATACAGTCAATCAGTATCAGTAATCTCAGATTATAAGTTACTCGGTATCAGAACTCCGTACTAGATTCAGAAAAGCTCAGTTACAGTATATGTATATGCACGGTATTGTATACTCAGTATTTACAGCAGTTTCAGTTATACATGTACTCTTGTGTTCAGTTAGCTATTGTTTATGCATATGAACCTTTACATTCAGCCTTACCATATCTAGCAGACCAGTACATTCCATGTACTGACGCATACTCTTTCTTTGTGTATGATGTCTCATATCATAGGTTCAGACGCTCAGGTTCCCGACCGCGCATAGACAAATTCAAATTTAGCCAACAGTATCAGCTTTAGCAGTGAGTCCTTATCTGTAGAGGATATTTCTTCATTTCATTATTACAGTAGACTCAGTATTTCAGTAGACGGAGTTAGTTGGGGGATTTTTCTATCAACTCCACTTTCAGATAGTTCAGATTAGAGGCTTTTCAGACAGTATTCAGCTTTACAGATTATTATTATTATAGATGTTATATTTTATTAGTATTTATAGATTTTGAACCTTATGGCATTTCAACCTATTTTTCTGCATTTATTACAGTATATTATTCAGTGCTTACAGCAGATATCAGTCATGGGTTAGCCTGTGTTCCTTTGGGGTCGTACGCACCGTATAGCATCTGGGGTACAGACTCGGGGCGTTACATGAACTTTGAGAAACTAGAGTAAAACCCACACCTCCAACCTGCTCAACACAAGGCTCAAGGAAGAGTCCTCTAGCACTCCTCCTAGACGAGGTTGAACCATGGGCTCGTCTACTCCCTCGAGTCCATCCACGACTCGAGGCTCTTTCTCTAGATGAAGGCTCTACATCTCTACTCTCTCTAGACCTAGTCAACACCATTTGCACAGAAAGAGTAAAACACAACTCAGAACACAAGGAATGAAAGAACTTCGCACGATAAGGAAAAAAATGAGAGAAGTTTCCTAAAGACGTCTTATAATATCTCGATGATAGATACGAATGTCTACGTATAAATCTACGAGACATTGTTAGATATCCCGTTCTTACACTATTGACACCAATCAAATGTGGATGCTCTAACACCAATTTATTATGACCCAAAAAATAAGGGTCGTGATGGTACTTGTCGTGGCGTACCTTGACAAGTAAGCCTATCACCCAAACTGATATAAAAGAGGAAAAGATAGAAATACCCCAAGGTAAGGCTTCTAGAATGAAGCCATATCATACAAGTAATTATAACAATGCAGAAAGAACATATCCAAATACCATACATTCCCAAAACCAGGTGTAAATATTGTAAGAACTTCTAATACAATCCATGAGTTGAATACATAGGAAAATAACCACAAAGAATCTATCTATGTCTCTGAATACTAATAAAGACATAACTAATATAGAAAGATAGAGGTGAAATCCGGACCTAGGAATGTCTAACCACTACCTTTAGAAATCTGAAGGCTCCAGAAATCAACCAGTTTGAGGCACACCCGAACCTAAAGAGTACCAAAAGGGTGAAGTAGGAGTGAGTATGGTTCACTTGTACTCAATAGGTATCATAGGTCAACCAAGCAAAGTAGAAAATAAAGCATAAAAAATACACACTAAGGGAACGTCACCTACAATCGGAAAATGTCCCACAATGGTAGCTCACTCATCTTGTACTAACAGTTTTAATATATCACATATATTGCAACAACACACAAAGATAGAACACAAGTATGCAATATATAATATACAAGTAGGAAAAAGGAGAACATGTAGATACAAGATCATCAAATGCAAGTAAAGAAAGATAAGACAAATACATAGATGACTAGTCAATATAGAAATACAACACAACTAAACACAATAAAGTAAGTGCAATGTATATGATGATGATGCACAAGGTCAACACACAACCTCCGATATCATCGCAAAATCCCCATATACATTCACGGAGGCAAGCCTCTCGATGTGGGACCATGGGGGGTTAGTTAAACCATATATCAATATCTCCTCCCCGACATATCCCTCGCTGAGGGTTATCAAATCTAATGTTCCCAGTGTTTCAAGTGAAATTATGCATATGATGCCATGAGATGATAATACAATATTAATGATCCATCATAATGAGTATTTTCACAACCAACCATATGAGGTATTTCCATAACCAATCATAATAATATATTTCTACAACCATGCGAGCTAATATCCACTCATTAATTCCACCATCCAAGAATTTCCACATGTTTCATATGCCAACAAGTATGAATATATCATAATACCCCAATGGTACCCCATTAGGCATTTCAACAACATAATATAATTATTCACATGTATAGGACTCCCACACGGTCACACATATGATAAAATATCTTAATTTCAATAATTTTGTCACATATAGGCCCCCTCCACACACACAGGCACAATATATAGATAGCCATTTTTCCTAATTAGTTCCCACCCTTAACGGGTATTTTGTATCATCATTCACTACCCAATCCAGTCTAAAAGAGTTAAGCCATAACCTACCTCAAATATCGAAATCGGTCTGCTACACTTCAAACCCACGACCTTACTTTCCATGAATGATCCTGAACTCTACTAAAAAAATCAAATATAAAATCTATACATCAAAATAAAACCAACGACGCCCATATTGACTATTTTTTATTCGGGGTCAAAATGGACCCCTAAAATAGATTTTCAAAAAAGAAGGTCAAAATCAGGACTTTATTTTAAAAATGTGTTCCTACATTGTCTTTCCATATTTTTAGGAACCTAAAGCTAAAAACCCAAGTCAAATCAACTCAAAAACGAGGTTCAAATCGAAGAAAAATTATTTTTAAGCTTTACTAGATAAAATCTTTGAAATTCGTGTTAAAATCAATAATCAGAGTTGTTTTGAAGGTTAAACTGATGAAAACTAGTAATTATAAGATTAAAATACTACTCAAGTGAAAAGGAGTAAAATTGTAGTTTAAAACCAAGCCCTAAGAATTTTGGGGATTTGAGAAATTAATCAAGAAACTACTAAGAAAAGAGGTGATTTCTTACCTTAAATCCGTAAAAGAATCAAGAAATAAATGTTAACCTAGCTTTTCAAGCACCCACAAACTTCACTTTTATGCTCTCACACAATTTAAGGATTTAACTCTCAAGAGGCAAGATAAAAGAAAGGAAAAATTTTAGAAATAGCAACTATAGAGCATTAATTGTAACTTTTATAGCAACAGTTTCATAATTACGAAAAATAGCAAATTGCATTTTGTATTTAAGTAACTGTTGTTATACAAATACAAATACAAATACAAATACAACAAGATTTACTGCCCTTGTTTTACTCAAATTAGTTGAGTTAAATAAGGAATAATTATCTCATCTAATTAAATTTCCATAAATTACTCTTATTTAAATTAGTAGATTCCTTTTCCAAATCAAACTCAAATATGAAGATTATTATTTCCATGATCTTCAAAATTTCAAAATATCATTCTCTTATATCTCTAACTATTTTTTCTTGTTAGTTTATTTTATTTTTTTATCTTTTTTATTTTAATTTCTTTTTCTTTTTCATTTTTTTACCACTTTATTTTCTGTCTCTTACTTCTCTTCTTTTTTTTCCTTTCCATTTTTTTATTTTTTTTCTTTTTTTTTCTTTTTCATATATATTTTTTTTCGTTTTCTTCTTCTTCTTCTTCTTTTAATTTTTTTTTTACACTTTCATTTCTAGTTTCTATTCCTCTTTCTTCTTTTTTTCACTTTTCACTTTTTTTTTTTAATTTTTATTTTTAGTTTTTGTATTTTTCTATTTTTCTTTCTTTTTTCTTTTTTTTACTCTTCTATTTGTATCTTTTATTTTTAAAAGACAAATATCTATATCATATATACATATTCAAAAAATATACAAAATAAATAGAGATACAGATCTGCATATGTATTTATGGTAAAAAATATACATATATATATTTGCATATGTATTTACAGAAATACATATCTGACTCACATGTATATATAAACATATAGGACAAAAAATCTCTATAACAAAAATGACAATTATATATTCATATACATATAGGTAATAAAAAAATACATAATACATAGCTGAAACAGTAAAAGAAAATAAATAAGTACATATGTTACCCTTTAAAATGACATAGTATGTGCAGTTTAAAGACAAATTCAACACCTTATAAAATACATATAGCTTTGCATATATATTTACAGAATACATACCTGATCCATATGTATATTCTTATTTTATATGAGTCACCTTTGTATTTCGCAAATACATATAAAGATATATAGTATAGTTATATTTGTTATTGTTTAATATGAATATGATAGGTATTTCATAAATAGATATAAGAGTCATATTTGTTTTTTTTTTGTATAGTAATATACATATGGATCAGACATGTATTTTGTAAATACATATGTAGATTTATATGTATTTTTTTGTAATGCAATTTATATTATGCAAAAGAAAACATATGCATACTATGTATTTTGTATTATATTTTTGTGAAAAGTACATGTAATATAAATTTATGGCATTATTTTGTTCTATAGGTGTTGCGTGAGAATATATTCATGGCAAGAGTACTTCCAAGGTTTGCACCACATATATAATGTCACACAGTCAGTGATATTGAAGAACGTATTAAGGCGATGTTATCAAAGGAGCAATACATGATTTTTTATCATAAGAATATTTGTGGTGTATACATGAATAAGAAGAAACGTACAGTTCAAGCGCAATTAGACAGATGTATTATGTCACAAATGTATTATAAATTTTTGGGGGGTATGTGCATGTATTTGTATTTTGTATATATAAATGCATATCTATATATATTTTTGTACGGTGTTGAATTTGTCTTTGAACTGTTCTATGTCATTCTAGATGGTAACATATGTAGTTATTTATATTTTTTACTATTTAAGATATGTATCATGTATTTTCTGATTACCTATATGTGTATGTATATAGTTGTCCTTTGTGTTATCGAGATTTTGTGTCCTATAGGTTTATATATACATATGACTAAGATATGTATTTCTGTAAATGTATATACAGATACATATGTATGTTTTGTATTGTAAATACACATTCAGATCTGTATGGCTATGTTTTTTGAATATGTGTATGTGATCTACATATTTGTCTTTTCAAAATAAAAGTTAGAGATAAAAGAGTAAAAAAAGAAAAAAAACAAAAAGAAAAAAAATAAAAAGAAAAAAGAAGTGAAAAGGAAAAAAAAAAAAAAGAGAAATAGAAGTGTAAAAATAAAAAAATAAAAAAGAAACAAATAAAATAGAAAAAAAAAAGAAGAAAACGAAAATAGAAAAAGAAAAAAAGAATATGAGAAAGGAAAAAAAAAAAGAAAACAAAAAAAAAAAAAGAGAAATAGAAGAGAGAAAATAAAGTGAAAAAAAATCAAAATCAAAAAATAAAATGATAAAAAAATAAGATGAAAAAAACTAACAAGAAAAAAAAAATAGAGATATAAGAGAGTGAAAGACAGTTATGATGTTTTATTTTGAAATCTTGAAGATCATAGAGATAATTATCTTCAAATATGAAAAAAAAAAGAAAAAAAAAAAGAGAAATAGAAGAGAGAAAATAAAGTGGAAATAAAAAAAATAAAAAATAAAATAAAATAAATAAAATGATTAAAAAATAAGATGAAAAAAAAGGAATAAATGATATGGCTATATTTGGGGAAGGTGAAATAGTGAGTGAAAATAGGAAAATGTAAAGTAGTGAGAGTAAAACATGCATTTGTTTAGTTAATGAATAAAATAATGTTACTCTTGCTATAAACTGTAATTTTATAAAAGTGTTGCTATTTATTGTAATTATAGTCTTAAGTATGCTACTTTGTGTAATTTTTCCTAAAAAAAATGAGCAAAATAGGCCCAAAAAACTGCTTTAATAGTGTTGTTTTTTCTATACTAGCTATTGAAAAAGTTATTTCTTTTTTTAAGTCCAACCCGGACTTCGACGGGGTGTTCGAGATTCGTTTGAAGTCCGTTGTACACAAACAAACTATGTAACCATACTAAATTCGACACTCCAGACACAATAGCGATATCAGATTTAGAAAAAATATTATTTTCACAAAGTTGATCCCCGAAACCCGAAATTATAATTTTTCAAACTAAGGATCAAAATGAGATTTAAAACCCATAAAATCACACCAAACATGTTACCACATTAAAATCAACGTTTCAGATGTGTTGGCAAAGTCGAATTTTCTATTCGAGGTTGTTTCAACCAAATATGGATCTCACACCCATATTTCTAATTTTCTAACTTTCCGACCATGGTCGAAATAAGCTCGAGTGCATCGAGACTCGAACCAAAGGTCTACCTAGCCTAAAATCAATATTTTAGAGCTGCTGACATAGTCTGTTCAGTCATCCATCATACGAATCAAAAGATATCCACATAAGTTCAAGATAAGGATCTCGAAGCCATCAAAAATTATAATATCACATAAATAGTACCAAAATACATTCGAGAATCGTGGAAATCTCCCCCACACCCTAGAAATACCATAATATAACTATGAGAAGGGATAAAATAGTCAAATCACATAGAAACACACATGTCACATAATTCATCAAATTTTCAGGTCGTTACATTTCATAAGTACGTGATGCACCAATCCAAAAACTAGACTTCTTGATGGTTGAGGATGATCGATATAAACTGTTTTTGTGGGAGAGGTTGCTTATAAGAATCTAATGACGTCATGGATATAGAACTTTTTTATACACAAACAACTTTACTTCTTGGAAGGTGTTTCATATGCACTTAATTGTGGATGTATGAATGTTGTTCTGAGGTGGACAAAAAAAATAGTTACACGACAGAGTCACATTATTCTGAGGATGTTAAACTGGACAGTTGTTGGACTGAAGTTGAAATACGAGAAATTCATGGCTAGGATGTTTAGTCAGGTACATCAACCAAATTATTTATTTTTATGACTTTATCCTTATATTTTTTCTGATAAGAATTTCATTATATTATTCATTAATACTTTTGTGATGCTAATTTTTTCATTTTCTTGATTATGTTATGATAGTATTCCTATACCAATCTATGTTCTACGGTCGAAGAAATGCAAACGTTTGATTTGCCAAATTAAATTGGCATTCAAATGATCGTGTCGGTTAACTTGAATGCATAAACCTAAAAGTAATATTTATTTTTGTAGGAAGAATTCTCAGATACACTTTCGAAATTTGTTCAAGATGCAGTAGACACGCATATAGAAGGGATGTCTCACCCTCTGGATGCACTCCCTCTGAAGCCTGTTAGTCCGGTTAAATCAAAGTCAAGTCAAATTTTTATTTTGGATAGTCAGTTTTTCTTAGATTTTCCTAATGTGAGCGTTGCTGCACATCAAGTTGTGAAAACACCAGCTCAAAGGATTAGATAAAAATCAAAGATCTTTAAATCATCGTACTTAACATATTTTGATCCCAGTTCAAAAGACAATCAGCCCGCGCCTTCAGAAAAAAAATATACATTTGATGGGTTCAAAATCATTGATGACATGTCATTTGAATTAATTGAGTGCTATAGAAAATGAATACACAAAGGTTTATTAAAATTCCACACTAACAAGTACGTTTTAAAAATTGGTGTAGTAAATTTTGACATAATTTATTATTTTATTTTTTATGTTTTTTATGTTACTACACGTAAATCATTTCAGGAGAATGAAAGATGACCACTATAGAGTTAAAGAAGCATGTCTGAATTTCAGAGAAATTGATTTCATTATTGGCTCATCCATAATCTAAAAACTGATTCTACTTGATGTCACAATTCAATACATGCTGAAATGATGGGGTAAGCATTGAATGTTTTGTTGTTTGGTAAATAATATTTTAGTATATTATATTATGAAATGACTAAATGTTCTTCTGTGTTTCTGTGATTGGAAATACATAAAACTGCTATATACAAACATTCGTGTTTAGTCATTTATGATATGTGGTTTGTTGATTATATGTGTGCTATAAAAATCATACATCATAATGTAATTTAATGAATCAGTGTTATATATTCATATTCATATTATGTATATAGTCATAAAATAGATTAGTAACTTTGCATATTTTACTTGTTGTTGTGTATATGATCATCATAAAATCTTCTTAACACATGTCCTTGTTAAACACTGTATCCATATGTGGTGTGTTGATTATATGTGTGTGGTGAAAATCATATATCATAATGTAATTCATGAATCAGTCGTGTATTTTCTATGTTATGTTATATATATGGTCATCATATACACTAGTCACTATGTTTTAGATATTGCCTGCTAAGTATATGCTCATCATAACAAATTTTAATACTTGTCTCTTAAAGAATCTATCTAGAAATATGAAACTTAAATGCACAAATAAACTTTGGGGTCATTTGGTTTGAAAATTGTTATCCCGGGATAACTAATATCGGGATTAGTTATCCCGGGATTACCCGAAATAACTTATCCCATCATGTATATGGGATAAGTTATCCCATCACTAAGAGGAAAATGGTGGGATAAGTTATCCCGGGTTGGATTAATCCCTCCAACCAAACAAAGAAAAATGTGTTCTTTTATTTTATCCCGAAATAATTAGTTATCCCGGGATAACAATTTTCAAACCAAATGACCGCTTTAGGTATATGATTTTTGCTAATAAACTCAATACAGGTCTTCAATAAATATTTACATGCTTATATGTCTTTTCTTGTTTTGATGTTTTACCTTTTTATTTTACTGTTCTTTGATCTGCAACATATTGATGTGATCTTCTATCACTTGTGCAAGAAATTCAAATGACATAGTGCTCAACAATATGGATATACCACTGCAAACTGCTTATTCAAAACTTACATAGAAAAGACGTACCATAGATATTATTCAGATGCATTTGATATGGTAATCTCTATGCAGTAGGATTATGCATAATTATGTATTGTTGCACAGAATGAAAAGTCCATAACCAACATTATCAAAGGATTTTCAATACCAGCAGATTTAGCATGTATGTTGTTGATGAGGTCTATGTTCATGTAAATTGTGATGAATAGTTTCATAGGGTATTAGCTGTTGTTGTTCTTAAGGAAAGACACATTTGTGTGTATGACTCACAGCCAATTCACAGGGAATCATCCCCTGAGATTCATAAATTGGTAGTGATGTTGCCTACATACTTTTCAGACAATGATCTTTTTGAAGAAACTGAACGTACAAACTGAATAAACCTAGATGCATACAAGGATAAGATTAGTTAACCGATGAAGATTGTGAACCAACACCCATTCGAGGTTGAATATATGAAAAATATTACACAACAAACAAGTGATAGTTTGTAAGTATAATTTCTATTTTAATTATATATGGACATCGTGTTTATCCTTTGTATTATCTTTGAAACTTTTTCTATTTATTCAATATTCTTTTACTATACAGGGATTGTGGAGTCTTTGTAGCTGGATATTCTGAGTATTTGAGTAGAGAAAATATAGTGCCTTCGGATGATTTTGATAGAGAATCACATCAATTAAGATACGCATCACCCCTATGAAATTATGGAGTGACCAAGGAAGACAAAGGCTATGTTAGCAATAATGACGATCCTCCAAGACCCAGCTCAAATTATGTTTCACCACTTGATGAATCATTAATAGTTAACATAGAATAGATTTGAAGTTCCCCTCAGTTGAAGAATCTTGTTTTTTTAATAACGAATATTTAATGCAAAATGTTGATCTTGTTTAGTGTGAACACTGAAAAACTTAAAGGTTTTGTGATTTGGGTTGTATTAGATTATCATAACATATTAATTTATGTTTTGTTATTTTTAGCTTTTGGTGTTGCTTGTTATGCTTTTGGTGTGATTGACTTAATATTAACCTATGTATATATGGCTGTCATTTATAGTAATGACATTCGTATGTGTTTAATGGATTTGTTATATGTTTTTAAATATAGCTAAGATGTGTTGATTACAAATATAGTTCATGTATCATAACAAATTATTATGTTGTTATGTTTAACAAACACATACACATTAAACTGTTACGTATATGATCTTTATATACACTACTGACTTATGTATAAGGTTTACACAAAATATGATCCAGTTAAGTATATACCCTTCACATATCAAATACTTTAATGTTGTTTTGTTTTTGCACATCATATGCATGGTACTTCATTTTGTTTCATATGTATAAGGAATAAATGAATATTAAACTTTATATGTATGTGACATTAAAGTACATTAAACTATCATGTATATTAACCTTCATATGCACTAATATGGTGTGTATAATAACTAAATATACATTAGTATGGTATGTATACCACCCTTCAGATACACTACTCTGGTATGTATAAGAACTACATACACATTAGTCCAACATGTATAAGAGCTACACATACATAGTCTCGTATGTATATACCCTTCAACTTGCACATTCCTTAGTTGTTGTTTTAAGTATGCACATCAACTACTTGACCCTTCATTTGTTTATTATGTATAAGTTCTACATTTGTCTGGTATGTATATCGACTACATGTACATTGATGTATAATGTATAAGAACTAAATATACATTAATATATGTTTGTATAAGAATGAGATCAAGTTGTTACGCTTAAGAACTAAGTATTCATAAGAGTTATTAGTTATATGGTTTGTATATACATTACACTTTGAGCCGGGGGTCTATCGGAAACAACCTCTCTACTTCTTCGAAAGTAGCGGTATAGACTGTGGACATTTCACCCTCTCCAGACCTCACTGTGTGGGAATATATTGAGTTGTTGTTGTTGTTGTTGTATATACATTACACTTTACACAATAATTTACAAATTGTATGAAACACATACACAATAAACTATTATTATATGAACAACTAATACATAACATACTCATTAATTTGCTATGTGTTCAAAATATGTATAAAAAATATTATGTATATATTTTTTAAAATAAACCAACCTGTTCATTAAGGCCATATGAATAACAACATATGTACTAATGAACATTAAACAATACACTAGTCTGGTGGATACCAATAAGATTAGAATATACACAATAAAATCTACAGATCGGGATTCGTTACCTAGTTAAACAACAAGCAATAATTCTTCAAAGTAAATTCATATACAACAAATTAATGAAAGAAGTAAAAACTCATATAAAAGGCAAAACAGAAATCAAACTCACTACATAACATCATTTTAATGGCTAATTAACATTGTAGAAAATAAATTAAAGTAAAATTGACAAGGATAAAAGATTTGTTAACAAGGCAATGTATATGACATATAAAATCAATTCTCCTTTGAAAAAAATTACTAGCCTCTTATTGTGATCCGAACGTCCGCTTTGTCCACAATAGTTTGTGCTTGTTGACAGAGTTTCGCTTGATTTCTTATGCTCCCTCTCTTTGTCATTTCGGGTAGTCTTTTATATTTCGATGGTAACACTTCTTCCTCATCAGCACATATAGGCACATGTCAATTCCTCTTATCAGGCATCGGAATAATTGAAAGTTCATAAGTTTTCACCAAAGTGCTTGGCTTATAGTACTCAGAGCAGTATGGGCCAAATTTACTAATGTTTTTACTCTTCAAGACTGCAATTGCATGGGGATAAGGTATCTGATTAATTTGAAACCTTTCACGATTGCATGATTCACTTTTGAGTTCGATAATGTATCTCCTTTCAGATTCATATACAGAGTATATATTAATCGAGGAATCCTTAACTCGATGAACATTCAAACAATGATACATTTTATAAAATAGTTAAATTCGTAATTATTTAAATTTTTTAAATACTTAAAATATAACAAATAAAAATCAGAAAATATAAATTTAAATTTTAAACATATCGTCATTTGAGAAGCTTTCACACCATTAAGAGTTAGTATTTTCTCGAACCTCCTTCCTAATGTCGTATTTGTATATGAGGCTATTTTCCTATTTTACGGTTTCAAGATCCAAACAAAATTATGATCAAACAATCATTTATAAATTCCCTGCCCTCTACCAAACAATCATTTATAAATTCGACAATATTAAAAGTCATCATTCGACCTCTATTTACAAGTGAATGTGATCTACTCCACTTTTCATAACCAGCTTCATCCGGGTAATTTTTTACCCTTTGATCAACCTTACCAACCTTTGACATGAGATAATCGAAATCTTTTTTTCTATAAGCCTTTGCCATCGAATAATATAAGTCACTAAGTCTGATTTTTCTTTTGCGAAAGTGAGTACAAATATTCTTTCAAAGATGTCAAATGCATGCAAGTTGTGGAACATTAGGATACATAATACTTACACCTTTGATAATACTTTTGTTTCAGTCTGATACAACACACATGTTGTCTCGTTCTCTGAATGTAGCTCTAAAATATTGAAAAGATCAAGTCCATAAACTGTCATTCTCGATATCGACAACCCCATAAGCAAGTGACAATATGCATTCTACGTCATGTAAAATCCTTATTAATATACACCTACATAAATGTATAAGTAACAAATACACACATTAAAAATAAATTTTTGATGATTTTTTTTCAATTTATGCAATTTGTATGGCTATGATTTGTTCATTTCATATATGGTTCACTAAAATAACTTTTTAATAAATCGCTATGTATATTAAATACATATACATTAATATGAAATGTATACAACATTTTCATAGACTTATCAGTCATGTTTAATCACTTCATACACATATTAGTTTTTACTTTATTTTTTTAAAATGGTCTAAATATATATTTCATTTTACATGTATACGACCATAACACACAATAAACTGCTTTGCATAAGGACAACATATAAATAAACAAATAATAAACTGTTATGTATATAATCTTGCTATACATTATACATGTTCATGTTTCATGTATAATGTATATGCAGATCGTACATATAGCAGAATTAATCTGTCATGTTTCATAAGTCCATATACAAATCTGTATTGAATATGACCTTCAAATATACATTATAAGGACGAATATATCATTAAACCTTAAAAAGATATTAATATCTGTGCCATCCAATGTGCTTTCCAAAAGAAAAGTTCCATTATATGGTCCACTCAAATGAGCACCATCAACAACTACAATAGGTCTGCAGAACTGAAAACTCCTTATCATTGGATGTAAGGCTATAAACAAATATATGAACTCATTCTCCGCTGACTTATGTATTTTAATATGTGAATTAGGATACACAGTATTTAGCATATGAATATATCTCGATATTTGTCGATATCAATCAGCCGGTCCACCTCTAAGCATCTTTATTGCACGCTCATTTGCTCGCTATGCCTTTATGTAATTAATATCAACACCATAAACAACTTTCATTTCTTCAATAATGTCTCCTATTGTGTGTTTTCTCTTATGATTAATTAATTTTGATATTGTAAATTCACTTACAAAAGTCGTTGTCCCCATAACATTTTTGAATACCTAATCACTCAATCGACGCGTATGCCCCGTATAAAAATTTTGATTCAAGAAACATCAGATTTTTTGAAAGTTGATGCTTTCAGGATCCAGTTGCAATCCTCATTCGGACAATGTAGGACATAACTGCACAATGAATACTTAATAAGAATAGTATTTCAAAAAATGTGATGAATTACACTAGTATAAAAAAGTTCTGCCTACTATAATAGATATGTATACATAACTTTTTTATGTATATCATCTTCACACACATAACAGTTCAATAATAATCAGAACAACATTATAACAGTTCATTAGATGGAATGTATAATATCACTATTCTACATTACAAAAACATACACAAAACATAAATTCACAACAATTCAACTGCTTTGACCATATATTAGTGAATATTATATTAAAATAATATACGTACACAATAATATTTAAAATCATATACATAGCATATACAATTATATAATCGTATACATAACCATTAACTTACAAGGATGTAAAAAATTCATGTGCATAGTTCGGATTCATTCTATAATACACATGGAAAGTGGGACATGCGATACACATAAACATATGAATAATGTACTAGCAATTAATCATAACCTGAAAAAGTAAACAATACCTTTTTTTACCGGAACGTTTGGCTCTAAATTAAATCCATGAGTTAAATCATATTTAGCCATTACTGATACAAGCGTTGATTTATCCTTATACAACTAATCCACCTTCACTATAATATTCTTGATATCACATATTAAGTTTTCAACTTCAAACTCAGGAACGTACAATGAGTATTGATTTTGTGACTCAAGAACTGAAAAAGAAAGCACATCCATTTTCATTCACCCGACACAAAGGACAACACCAGTATCTCCATCAAATTCTATATCCTTTGTACTTTTATTCATCATTGTTATACATAACGGATACATGCCAAATCCAAGAAGAGTTTTCTTTAACTCAATATACAGCTTAACATCGTTATCGTTCCTAATATAAATTGGTTATGTGGTACCTTCAACAACGTAATGGACATCAGTTTTTTTCGAGACTCATCAATGTCTAATTCAGCAGTAATTGTCGAAATTAATCTCAAATAAGAAATTGTTTCTGCAACAATAATTTCTTCGCTTTTGTATCCTTTGTATTGTATTTCTATTTTTTATTCACCTGAATACCTCAACAGAATTGCAATATTCATTTTTTTGAAGTTTTTATTTTAAACAAAAAAAAATTCGTTTGATAGAAATCGAAAAACAGAACTTTTGAAGGTGTGAATTATGTTTTTTCGATCTTGATCGTTCAACTTGTGTTTCAAATTTTGAATTTGAATATTTGTTACAAAATTAAAGGGATTGAGTAATCCAATATTAAAGACCATTGTGTTAATTGCGTCCCATAATCATGAAACATGCATTTTTTTACGTTTTTAGTGTTGTCATAATTATTCAATATACATAACTGTGTTATGTATATTGTCAGGTGCTTCTGTATAAAAAAAAAAAAAGAAATTTTAATTAAAAAAAGAGAGAAGGTAATTATATTTCAAGAGTGTGGGATTTGTGTTATTTATTCTTCTTAAGTGTTAGAGCTAGACCCATCTCACTCAATGTTGAGCCCCCAAACTAAAAATAAATGTCACGTATCAGATGTCCAGTCAGTCCTAAGCATGAGGTAGGGTGTTAAAGAAGAGAGAAAATCTCACAATGAGAGTTAATGAGATTGAGCTACCTTTTGGGGTGTGAGTTAGACTCGATATGTATATACACACATATGTATATTGATTTATGTTAATCTAGAAATCTAATGGCTAACACCTAAAATTAATGAAAGTAAAAGCAACAATCTTAACCTTTGTGTAGTCGAATCAAATCAATTAATCTGATAAGCAAATTTTGAATGCCAAAACGGTAATCTAAAGAACTTTTAAAAGTTTAGGAATAGTTTTAAAGACGTCTTAAAATTAGGAATTACAAAAATAATTTGTGGTTTATAATATTAACATTTAATTTACATTCTTAAATTTAATATTTATAATAATTATTTTAAGGGTAACTACATAACTTTGCAAACATTGACTCCTAGTTATCCTATTTAACATAAGTTTCAATTAATTACAATTTATAGCCCCCTCTTTCCTATTAATTATCCTTAATTACAATTCATAATCTCTCTCATGTATTTTCTCTTTTTCTTTATTTTCTATTACTCTCCTTTTTTTTTTTTCTTTATCAATTTTTTTCTTCATTTTTTCTTTTTTGTTTTCTTTTTTTCTTTTTCTTCTTTTCCTTTTTATTTTTTCTCTTTTTTTTCTCTATTTTCTATTACTCTCCTTCTTTCTTTTGTATTTTTTCTCCTTCTTTTTTTCTCCTTTTTTTCCTTTTCGTTTTTCTCCTTCTTTTCATTTGTGCGAACTAGCAACACAAATACACGTGCGACCTATTAAATATAAATACAAATGTGAACTATAACATACAAATGCAAGTGTGAACTATAAAATAAAAATACAAATGCGAACTATAAAATACCGATACAAGTGTGAACTATCATTTGTATTTTTTAATTATTAAAAAGGAACGATTGATTTCCTTTCTACGAACACTTGTTTGTATTTATTGATACGAGTTGTATTTATTTATTGATACAAATAAATACAATTCAAATTTTTATACAATTATATATTGTATTTGTATTTGTAAAATCATTTATTTCATTTGTTTGTAATTGTATTTGTATCAAATGATATTTGTTTATTTACAAATATGAATGATAATTTTGACATACAAATACAAAACTGTACATTTGTATCAAATGATATATTACATATTTATATATTTTACAATCAAGAAAATACAGTTAATGCATTTACTTATTTGTATACAAATACAAATGATAAATTGTACATAATCATGGCTAAATACAATATGCAATCAACTTACAAATACAAATACAAAATAATATTTTAAAAATAAAAAGGCATCGACGAAAATAGAATACAAATACAAATATAATCTAAATATACAAACACAATAAAATAACAATACAAATATAATCCGATATAATATACAGTCAATTATAAAATACAAATACAAAACAGTTTTTTAAAATACAAGTGTGAATTATATAAAATATAAATGATGGTGCGAACTAACAAATACAAATACAAGTGTGAACCATAAAATACAAACATAAATGTGAACTACAAAATACAAATATAAGCGCGAACTTTAAAATACAAATACAAATACAATTGTATCAATGAATACAAAAATATAAATGATGGTGTGACTACAATTACGATAAATAATTGTGGTGTTATGTTATCATCCATGACTTGTGCTCGAGTAGTCATATTTTTCAAAAATACAAAAAATATAAAATAGAACAAAAAAATGATAAAGAAAATAAGTACAAAAAAAAAAAAAAAAAAAGAAAGAGAAATAGAAGTTAGTCATAGAAGAGAGAAAAAATAAAAAAATAAAAAAATAAAAAAAATAAAAATAGGAAATAATAGAAAAAAGAAGAAGAAAAACTAGGAAAACATTGTTGGACAATAAAAATTTTGAGTCGGAAAAATAAGTAATTCGAGACAAGAAAAATATTGCAACAATCGTTTTATTGATTTCAATATGTGAGTGTTACAATCTCTATGAATCCTCTGATTCGCCTTTTCAAATATAAATATAAATTCAAGGGCTTAAAGCTTGATCTTGAATTTGAACTTGATTCATTGATTTGGGGATGTGATCTTGACTTGTGCTTGAATTCAAGGGCTTTTGAGCTTGTTCTTAAATATTATGGTCTTGATCTGAAATATTCAAGGGCATTTGAGCTTGTTCTTGAATATTGCAGTGTTGATCTTGAATCTTGATGAACTTGATTTGAATGCTTGAGCTTTGTAGAGAAATTACAGTGTTTGATCCGCGAGCTTTCTCTTGTTTCTTGTTAGAGTTCTGGGGGGTTCTTGTCTGGATTATGAGATCCCTATTTATAGTTGTGGAAAGGGGAAGAGTCATGATCAAGATGGACTTCCTTTGACCAATCAGATTTGAGTGACGTAACGCCTTTTATGGGCTTTGATTTCATGGGTCTGTTGCATCATTTTGACATGTGGCATGATCCTATTGGATCCTTCCCTTGACTTGACATGCCACATCATTTGACACGTGGCACTTATTTGGGTCTCTAGAATATGACAATCTCTTGGGCTTAGTAATGTGGACTCATTATTTATAGCCCAAATTAATGGACTAGCCCAATAAAAATTGGACTTTAATTAAACTCATTCATGTTTGGACTTAAATAATAAATCCATCTATATTAATCCACAATATTTATTTGGGATTAACCTATTTTGAATTTAATATAATTCGAATTTTATACGGATTTAAATTTAATAAAATTTCATCCCCCACAAACATGAAAAAGGAAAAATATAAAAAAATGATAGTGTTTTTGGTGAGACTAAATATGTAGTGTATTTATATTTTTATGAATACAGACCACTAAGTAAAAGTGAATACAGCGACTGTGAATCGAATACAGCGGCAAAATGGCACTGTATTTATATTTTATATGAATACAGACTATTGATAAAATTGAATATAACAGACGTAAATTAAATACAACGGCTATAAATAGTAATTATGTAAAATATGGCTATAGAAGGTGAGTTTTTCAGCAAAGTGTTGATATTTTTGAAAGATCCCCTTATTTTAAACTATTTAAATTTAAAGTTTAAATTTTAAAATTACTTATGAAAAAATATAATTAATTCCTTTTTTATCTCTTAAAAGTTACTTACTTCGAACCATTTTTTTTTCTTTAAAAAAAAACTAGTAATAAATCATTCAAAATGGAATAGAAGAAGTATCTAATAAGGTCCTTCGTTTGTTCATGTTTTTCTTACCACTAGCTTCCCTCTAGAAATAATAAATAAAATATATATTTTCTCATGATGGTTATATTAATTAGTGTTTAAACTTGACCATAACTGGCAAGTAAGCAGTCAAACATTGAGAGTGCACAAACACCTCAATATGGTCTCTCAATTGACAACTAAATACTACAACTCATCCTCAGTGTGCCTCGTAGATACCCGACGCTGACGTGACACATAAATATTGGAGTTATCTAGATGATCATCTTGTAATTTGAAGTGTTCAACTGACATAGTGAAGACAAGTTAAGGTTTGCAAATGTGCATACTCAAAATTAGAATATTTACTTATGAGCTGATAAGACTAAATTTGAATGTCTATTTATGTACTATACCATATAAGGAAAGATAATTAGTATTAAAAATAAAATAGAAAATGTTAGGTGTATCTAAATATGCTAATTAAATAGATAAATATATATATATATATATATATATATATATATATATCCATTTTAGATATAATTATAATCATAACCATAACTATTCTAAAGTGGAAAATCACCAAATTAAAAGTTGAATTGCGAAATCACCCATCAAATATTGATATACCATTTTACCCTTCATAAAAAATTTCCAATAAGCCGTATAGGACTCTTACACATTCCTGTAATGCCCTTAAAATCTCTGAGATTAGGACTCTTACACATTCTTGTAACACCCCAAAAATCTCTGAGATTAGAATCATGCATCAAGTATATGTAAAATCAAACAGCATTTTTAGTGGTATGAGAAGTGATTTAGACATGTATTAAGGCCACAAGTAAATCCGAGACGATGGCTAAGTCAAAACATTCCTCACCGATTGATTTTCTGTGAAGAATCTCACTATAGGCAACTTCCAATGAGCATAACTCATAGATTCTGAAGTATTTTTTAGATCAAGACCCACTGAATGATAGATATTTGAATTGACTTTTCAATGCATCTAGTTTTGCCTTAATTCGATATTGGAGTAAAACATTATGACCATTTTAATAAAGCACTATCCAACAGTAAAAACCTATGAGTGTAGGTATAATTGTGGGGAGATTGTATGATCATACGATGCTTTTGTATGATCACGAAAACCCCAAACATCTGAAAGTTGACAAGTATAGCTTCCAGCCACGATATGGAACCACAACCATCGTTAGAAATCACAATCTTAGGTATGATCGTGACTTCTAAAGTTGATTCAAGTGGTACCTACAACCTACGAACCAAGGTACTATCATAGTTAGGTCCCACGATCGTATCGAGGCTCATCTGGTGGAGTTCAAAGAGTCCAAATCCAGCAGACGGGAGCATTGTACAGTTCCTTCCAGCAGCTTTTTAGTTACGAATTTAAAGGGGCACATCAATATGTTTTCACTCTTTTAACATCATAACTACGTCGTTTAAGTTACCCCAAGACTGAGTATTAAGTTAAATATTATCCTAAGTTCCCCATCACTCAAATTCATTTGATACTTAGCCTCAAATTGAGAAAAAAAAAACTATTTTTCTTTCTCTAAGATAGAATTAAGGTTCTTCAACTTCAGTCCCCAATTTTTAAAGATTTCTTCAAAAAAATTATCTCCAGGTATGTGAGATTTTATCAGTGGGTCTCCTTTCATCTATTGAGTCCTAAAGATAACTCAATCCCATTATGAATTCCTTGATATTCTAGTTTCTTGATCTCATTGAGTTATAAACCATGTTTAACATAAATTTTGTTACCATTACATGTTCAAATCATAAACCCTAATTATATTGTGAAATCCATGATTGTGGACTTGAGTTATTGAATTTCTTATATTTACTCAGTTTATGAAATTAACATAATAGTTGTATTCTTCAGAGATGGTAAATTATGAACACATGATGATCTAGGAGTTCACGCATACACTTATGAGTGTTAAATCCTCCAGCTTATATTTTTCTAAATGATTTTAGATAATGTATTTATTGTTAGTCTTTAGATTATTATTATCATCAAGCATTACAGTTATCAATGTCATTCAGTTGGGATTAGTAATTAGCACCGAACGGACGCAGGAATGAAGTCTCACCCATTAGTTAGGTAAAGACCATTAGTAAAATTCCATAAGTACCAAAACTACGGTAACAACATAGGTTCTAAAGGGTCACTCGTCAAATCAGGTTTGACATCTTAGTCCTTTTGAACATCAGTTTAGTAGATCCACGTTAATTAGTATTCGTAGGGTAAGGTACAGAACACCCTTCCAGCTGGGGTTATATGTCGGACCCTAGTTAGCTCAGATTAGGTATGTCAGTTATTAGTAGAACCCATAGTCCACAATCCATTGTTCAGATTCAGATACTTACATTACCTTGTATTTAGTTATTCAGCTTATCATACAATACAGTTTATTATGTTACATGCATCAGTTTATCATGTTACACACATCCTGTTCAGTCTATATTATATTTCCTATCTCATATATTTAGTACATTCAAGATATTGATCGCATACTTTCTTTTATGTTATATTATCTCATAATATAGGTCCTGACACTCAGCATTTGAATCGTGCTTAGTACGATCTCCTACTACATCAACAACAGTACTTTGGTGAGTACTCGTCATTTGAGGACTAGGATCAATATTTCTTTTTATTTTATTTCAATTTCAGATAGTTAGAGTTAGCTGGGGGCTTGTCCCAATAACTCTTCTTCGTAGAGGCTTTCAGACATACAATTAGGTGTTCAGCTTTGTGGTTTTAAAATCAGAAATTATTGTTCAGCTTTGTGGTTTTAAACTCAAAAATTATTGTTGGTTTTCATTATTGTTTCATCATTCAGTTCCGCTTCTGCACACTATTTTTATCAGTTATTTTAGTATTATTAGTGTCATGTAAGTCCATGAATTAACTTGGGATCGCTTATGACTCTAAGACCGTGTTACGACTAGGGTTAGTCTCGAGTCGTGACAACGCCATTACTCATTAACATTTAATTGTTACTCCTTTAAGATTCTCCTATTAGCGCATACGTTGAAAGTCTCTTTAGATGTTTGACCTTTCCTAAAATGCTCACAACAAAAATTATCACTTCAGTTGCCATTTTATCATTTTTATTTGAAAAAATTTCATAAAAGTACAACTTTAGTTATTAAAATTATTAAAAATCCCTTTAATTTTAAAAAATTACAAATATCCCAACTTTTATCAATTTGGGTTAAAATTTATGATACATGCTAATAAATCCTTTTTTATCTTCTCTTAAATTTACCAACCGAAGTTCGTTTTCTTCCCCCATGGACGGTGGAATTCTTGGTGCAGTTCCATCCACAAATTTCTCTTCTTCTTCTTCTCACATTTTTGAATTAAGGTATCCCCCCCCTTCAAATTCATCTTCACTTCTTATCATATTTTTTATCATATATCAATTTTTTGTTACAATATCAAGTTTACAATGGATCTAGATTCTATACCTTCGTTTAGCCTTCAATTTTTAAATTGTGCAAATTTTCCTCATCTTAATATATAGTTTTCATCTCAACAAATTCAACAATTTCTCTTAATTCTCAAAAAATTCATTCACAGTATCAAGAAAATTTTGTAGGTCCCCCTAATTTCAACTTCATTAACTTATTTTCAAAGTTGAACAATTGTTAAATGATAGTTTTTCTTTTAATTTTTTCTCTAATTTAATTTGTTAAACTTTTGTTGAAAAGTTGTAAACTTCAAAAAATTGAACCTTCATCACTTTAATTTTTTGTTACAATATCAAAATTTACAATGGATCTAAATTCTGCACCTTCTTTTAGCCTTGAAATTTCTCAAATTGACAACATCAAACTAAATGAAGATGTTGTTAATTTTTTTCCCGGTGTTTTTGATAATATTTTTGAAGATTTTTATGAAAATAGATCTACACACCGCAATGACCAGTAAAGATGAAGTAGTTGCGTCAAAAGATGGCAGCAAAATTGAAGAAAAGGGAGTTGATGATGATAAGAAAAAAGAATTTGGCACTTATCCAATAAGAATAAATTTTGTAACAAATGTTTTAGTTTAGTTTACTTGTATCACTTTTTAGTTGAGATTATAAGATGAAGATCATTACGCATCTCTTGTTATACTTAGTTAGATACAAGTGCTAAATTATGTATACATTGTTATTTTGTGTCAGATATAAGTGTTGAATTATGTTATGCTGAATTAGTGTATTTGTATCTCTTTTTAGCTGAAAATATAACATGAAGATAATTATATATCTATTGTTATATGTAGTCAGATAAAGTACTCTCTTATTCATTTTATGTATCTCTTATTAATTTTATTTCAATTACATATGCAGAATAAGATAATTATGTATCTATTGTTATATGTAGTTAGATAAAGTACTCTCTTATTCATTTTTTGTATCTTTTATTAATTTTATTTCATTTACATAGGAAGAATAATGTATCTCATGTTATTTTTAATTCTATAACAAATGCAGTACTTATATCTCTTGTCGGTTAACAGACGTAGACACTTGTAACTAATATAAATTAACAGTACTATATTATATTATACACCCATATTATTATATCTCATACATTTATTTATAACTTTTACAGCATCATGGTGTTATTTTCCACTATTTGTGGAAGAAGTATAAGCACTAGATATTTTAAAGGCGATATGCCTTTATTTTGTACAATTATGGAGTTGTTAAGGCAGAAAATAAATATTTCAATGACAATGAAGATCTCCGAGATCAAAGCAGAACTTCATACCACCTGAAAAAAACAATGTGGTTGTTGTTGAATAGTTGTAGTTTTGTTGGTTATGTCCAACTTTGAATCTAAACTTTCATTGATTATTAAAGCTTACTAAACTGTAATGATCTAAAAATTTGATGAAATATGTATAATTTGTAATTTTGTGTAATTTAACTATTTTATACCTCACCGTAGTTGCATTATGATATTTATGGGGTGTGGGAGTGATTGGCATGATTTTTGATGTATTTTGGCACCATTTATGCGATATTATGATTTTTGATGGCTTCGAGAGCCTTATTTTAGACTTATGGGGATATCTTTTGATCCGTGCGATGAATGGTTGAACGGACTGTGTAACGATCAACTTTTTGATAAAATATGTAAAATATTTATTTTTGTATTATTCTACTATTTTATCCCTCCTCGTATTTCCATTATGGTATTTCTGGAGTGTGGGAATAATTGACACAGTTTTCAATGCATCTTGGTACCATTTATGCAATATTGTGATTTTGATGGCTGAGAGAGCCTTATTTTAGACTTATGGGGATATCTTTTGATTCGTACGATGGATGGACAAACGAACTGCACCAGAAGCTCTGGAATATCGATTTTAGACTAGGTAGACCTTTGGTTCAGGTCCTGGTGAACTCGAGCTCATTTTGACCTATTGATCGGAAAGTTGGAAAATTAAAAATATGAGTGTGGGACCAACATTTGATTGAAACGACTTTGGATGAAAAATCTGACTTTGCCAGTAGATCTGAAATGTCGATTATAGGGTGTTAGCATGTTTGGTATGATTTTACAGCTTTTAAATCTCATTTCGACCCTCGATTTGGAAAATTGCAATTTCGGGTTTCGGGGGTCAACTTTGTGAAAATGATATTTTTTTGAAAATATGATATTGCCATCGCGTCTGGAAAATCAAATTTAGTATGGTTGCATAGTTTGTTTGCATGTATCAAACTCCGAACGAATCTCGAGTACCCCGTCGAAGTCCGATCAACCAAAAAAAACTAATATTGCAGAAAAATCTGCTATAAATATCAGATTTTTCACTCTTTTTGGCCCATTTTGCTCATTTTCATCTTGCCTCTTGGGAGTTAAACCCTAGAATAGTGTGGCAGCTTAAAAGTAAAGTTTGTGAGAACTTGGGAAGCTGGATTAACACCTATTTCTTGGTTTTATTATGGATTAAAGGTAAGAATTCACCTTTTTCTTAGTAATTTCTTGATTAATTTCTCAAAACCGTAAAAATCTTAGGTCTTGATTTTAAACCTCAATTTTACTTCTTTTTACTTGAATAATATTTTTATCTTATAATTACTAGTTTTTCATCAATTTAACCCTTAAAACAACCCCGATTCTTGATTTTAACTCAGATTTTAAAGATTTTTACCAGGTAAAGCTTTAAAATTATTTTTCTTTAATTTGAGCCTCTTTTTTTACTCGATTTGACTTGGGTTTCATCTGTAGATTTCTAAAAATATAGAAAATATGTTTTTGAAGTAAAGTTTTGATTTTGCCCTTCTTTTTTGGAAATCCGTTCTAGGGTCCGTTTTAACCCCAAATCAGAAGTAGTCAATATGGGCATCATCGGTTTTGTTTTGATGTGTAGATTCCATATTTGATTTTTTTAGTAGAGTTTGGGATTATTCGTGAAAAGTAAGGCCATGGGTTTGAAGTATAACAGACTGATTTTGGTTTTTGAGGTAGGTTATGGCTTAACTCTTTCAGATTGAGCTGGGTAGTAAATGATGGTTCAAATGCATGTTAAGGATGAGAACTAATTATGAAAAATGTCTATCTATGTTTTGTGCTCGTGTGGGGCCTATATGTAATGTAATTATTGAAATTAAGATATGATGTGATATGATATGTGTGATCGTATGAGGTCCTATGTGGTGTTGATAGCCTTGAATACATATGAATAATTGTATTATGTTGTTGAAATGCGTAATATGGTTTCATTGGTATATTGTGATATATCCAAACTTATTGGTAAATGAGACATGTAAAAATTCATGGATGAAACAGAAGTAATGAGTGGATATTGGCTCACGTGGTTGTGGAATTATAACATTGTAGTTGGTTGTGGAAATGCATCATGTGTATTTGGTGTAAAAATATATTACATGGATTGCTTGTGGAAATATTTTTTTTGAATGGTTGTAAACATTGCATCGCCATTCTCATGTCATCATACGCATTATTTCACTTGTTTGTTTTACTGCTTTATATATACTTGTTTTCATGTATGTGTACTTGATTTATGTCTTATTTTATTTATGTGCTTTGAAAATACTGGAAGCACTAGAATACTGGATATTAGTATCGGATATTAGATTTTATGAACCATCTCCGAAGGATCATATCAGAGAAGAGTTGCGGATATTTATGATCTTGAGGTTGTGTGCCCAACTTGAGGCTATGTTCCAAACTTAAGGTTGTGTGCCAAACTTGAGGTTGTGTGCCAATACCATACATCATCATCATATACGTTGCACTCACTTCATTGTGTTTATATTGTGTTTGAATCGCCATATTGACTTGTCATCTATCTATTTGTTCTATATCTTGACTTGTTAATGTCTAATTTTTCTATCTTTCTTTAATTTTACTTAATGATCTTGATTATTTATGTCACTCTTTTGTTCTACCTGTATGTGATATTATGCATATCTGTATCCCTATCTTATGTGTTGTTGTATTATATATAGATATTATAGAACTGTTAGTGCAAGCGGTGTGGGCTACCATTATGGGATATTTTTTTATTGCAAGTGACGTGCCCTTAGTGTATATTTGTATGCTTTATTTACTACTTTGCTTGGTTGACATATGATACCTACTGAGTATAAGTTGATTGTACCCATGTCTACTGCACCCTTTCGGTGCAGGTCCTAGCTCGAGTGCGCCTTAACGTGCTTAACTCAGGTAATTATTGGGGATTCCAAGGTAGCGATTGGACATTTATGCATCCGGAGTTCACCTCTATCTTTCTATAGTAATTACGTCTTTATTAGTATTCAGAGATAGATAATATTCACTTGTGGTTATTTTTCTGATGTATTTGACTTCTGGATTGTATTAGTAGTTCTTACACTATTGACACCTGGTTTTGGGCATGATTGGTATTTTGAATAAGTTCTTTCCTTATTATTACTTATATGGTTTGGCTTCATTCTAGAAGCCTTACCTTGGGATATTTCTATTTTTTTTCTCTTTTTGTATTGGTTTGGGTGATAGGCTTACTTGTAAAGGTACGTCATGACAAGTGTCATCATGACCTTTATTTTTAGATCATGACAAATTGGTGTCAGAGCAGCCAGGTTTTATTGGTCTCAATGGAGTAAGAACGGGATATCTAATAGATTCTCATGGATTGGTACGTAGACGTTCTTATCTATCTTCGAGGGGCTATAGGATGTCTTTAGGGAACTTCCCTTATTTTATTCTTTATCGTGAGAAAACTATCATACCTTGTGTTCTGAGTTTTGTTTCACTCTTTCTACACGGATGGTGTGGCTTATACTATATCTTATTAGTTGAGAGATACGGCAAGAGATTAGTGGAGGTTGCTTGTCAGTTATAGACAACATGATTCTCCTGGGATGACTTGGGATCAGTTTACCAAGGCTTTCCTAGAGAGATTTGTGCCTTTCAGTTTGAGAGATCATATACGAGATGAGTTTGATCCTTTGAAGAAGGTCTTCATGGCAGTTGATAAGTATGAGGCACACTTCCATAACGTGTTTAGATATTTTTATAATAGCATTTCCATCGATACTGGAAAGATTCAGAAGTTTGTAAAGGGTTTGGATGTCTCCCTTCAGTTGGCTACGTATCAGGTGGTTGTGTTTGGGGCCTTTTTTCATAGTATTATAGATCATGCTAAGATGATAAAGGGTATTCTTAGTGTATATTAGGAAGGCGCCAAGAAGGCACGATGTTTTGGTGAGTGACCTATCGAGGTATAAATTTTAGAGGTTCTCGCGGATACCATGGTAGGCTAGTGAAAGTGACTTGATAGTGCTTAGGTGGTGGATCTTCAACTTCAGCAGTTCAGGGTGGTTGTTTAAGCCCAGTTGTACATTCTCCTGCTGAGACTAGTCGTAGAGGTTGTTATCTGTGTGATGAAATTAAACATGTGGCTAAGAATTGTTCTCGTCATATGTTTAGAGCTACTCATATTTCATCTATGAGGGGTAGGGTTTTGACAAAGAAGCGGGAGGTAGAGATGGTAGAGCCCGTGGTGGTGGTTGTGGGACTACTCAAACAATTGGTAGTCGTAGATAGTGTTATGTTATACCAGCCAGACTTGAGGTACAGACTTCTGATATTATGATTATAGGTATCTTCCTCATATCTTTCAGACCTATATCTATATTATTTGATCCCAAATTGACTTTCTCCTATGTGTTTGTGCGTTTTGCTTCGAGTTTTTATTCTGTTAGTGAGCCTCTTGCCATGCCAATTTATGTATCTACCCCGATAGATGATTCTTTAGTGGCGGATCGAGTGTACCAATCTTGTGTTGTGACTTTTGCCCAGTGTGAGACTTTGGTAGAATTACTTGTATTAGATATGGTCGATTTTGATGTTATTTTAGGCATGGATTGGTTGGCTCCTTATCATGT
Organism: Capsicum pubescens; assembly: GCA_030864215.1. Classification (NCBI taxonomy): domain Eukaryota; kingdom Viridiplantae; phylum Streptophyta; class Magnoliopsida; order Solanales; family Solanaceae; genus Capsicum; species Capsicum pubescens. The sequence goes on from CM061547.1 coordinate 207,896,823, forward strand.
TATCTTAGATTATTTTGCTAAGATTGTGACTTTAACTTTGGTTGGTGCGCCAAGGATAGCTTGGAAGGGCGCATTTCATTTGGGTCCTAAAAGGATTATATCTTATGCCCAAGCTCGTAAATTGGTTAAGAGGGGATGTTTATATCACTTGGATGATATTCGTGACACCAGTGTTATTTAACCTCCTTCCTTGGATTTTGTCCGATTTGTCTGTGAGTTTATGGATGTGTTCCCTACGGACTTGTCTAGTATGCCTCCGGATCAAGATATTTATTTCGCTATTGATGTTGAGTCGGGCACCAAGCCCATTGCTATGCCTCCTTATAGGATGGCCTAGCAGAGTTAAAGGACTTAAAGGATCATTTGCAAAAGTTGTTGGATAAAGAATTTATCCAACCTAGTATTTTACCTTGGAGTGTGGTTGTCTTGTTTGTGAAGAAAAGGGATGGATCTATGTGGATGTGTATTGATTATCGGCAGTTAAATAAGGTGACGATTAAGAATAAGTATACTTTTCCTCACGTTGATAATTTATTTGATCAGCTTCAGGGTGTTGCAGTGTTTTTGATGATTGATTTGAGGTGCGGTTTTCACAAATTGAGGATTAGAGCTTTGCATATTGTGAAAACAACTTTTTGGACTTGATATGGTCATTATGAGTTCTTGGTCATATCTTTTGGGTTGACCAATGCCCCTACCGTATTCGTGGAGTTGTTGAACCAGGTGTTTCGACTGTATCTTGACTTCTTTATTATCATATTTATAGATGATATCTTGGTGTATTCCAAGAAGGAGGGATGAGAAGTTATACATGATGTTCTCTAAGTGCGAGTTTTGGTTAGAGTATATTTCTTTCTTGGGTCATATGGTGACAAAGAAATGTATTATGGTTGATCCAGCCAAGGTTGCAGCGGTTCGTGATTGGACTAGACCTACTTTGCCCACCGAGATTTGGAGTTTTATCATCTTAGTAGGTTATTATCGGCATTTTGTTGAGGGTTTCTCTTTAATTGTAGCTCATTTGACTAAGTTGACTCAGAAAAAGATTTCCATCTAGTGGTCTGATATTGGTGAGGCGAGCTTCCAAAAGCTCAAGGATTTATTAACTTCAGCTCCTATATTGGATTTGCCCAAGGAGGGTGAGGGTTTTACCGTCTTTTGTGATGCTTCAGGTATTGGGTTAGGTGTTTTGGTGATGTAGAAGGACAAGGTGATTGCTTATGCATCTCGTCAGTTGAAGCTTTATAAGAGGAATTATCCTACCTATGATTTAGAGTTGTGTGTAGTTGTGTTTTCCTTGAAGTTATGGAGGCACTACTTGTATGGAGTCCATTGTGAGATCTTCTCAGATCATCGTAGCCTTCAGTACTTCTTTACCCAACAAGATCTTAATATGAGGCAGCATCGTTGGCTTGAGTTGCTTAAGGATTATGACTTGACTATTCTCTACCATTCGGGCAAGGCTAATGTAATTACGGATGCCTTGAGCCGAAAGTCAACTAGCGTGGGTAGCTTGGCACATTTTTTGACCCAAGAGAGGCCCTTGGCCTTAAAGGTTCAGTGTTTAGCTCACCGGATGGTTAGACTTGATATTTTGACACCTGGGCGTGTTTTGTCATTTATGGAGGCTAGATTTTCTTTGATGGAGCAGATTCGAGCCCATTAGTTTGACGATGTTGGATTGGGGTTGATTCAAGATAATGTATTGAGTGGGGAGGCTAAGGAAGCCTCACATGATTTAGATGGAGTTTTGAGGATTGGGGTCCAAGTTTGTGTGCCGAGAATGGGTGATTGGATTAGATTGATCTTGGAGGAGGCCCATTATTCCAGATATTCTATCCATCCAGGCGTTACTAAGATGTAATGTGATTTGAGGCAACACTACTAGTGGGTTGGTATGAGGAGAGATATAGCAGATTTTGTGGCTTGTTGCCTATGTTGTTAGCATGTGAAGGCCAAGCATATAAGACCTGATGGATTATTTCAGAGGTTGCCCATTCCCGAGCAGAAATGGTAACACATCACCATGGATTTTATGGTTGGTTTTCCTCGTACATCTTATGGTTTTGATAATGTTTGGGTCATCGTGGATTGATTGACCAAGTCATCTCATTTTATTCCGGTTCAAGTATCATTCAGTGTTGAGAGGTTGGCTCGTATCTATATTCATGAGATTATGCATCTTCATGGTGTGCAAGTGTCCATTATTTCTGATCGAGGTTCTGTGTTCACATCTCACTTTTGGAAGACTTTTTAGGATGAGTTGGGTACTCGGGTTAATCTTAGCACAGCATTTCACCCCCAGACTGATGGCTAGTCAGAGCGGACTATCCAGGTTTTGGAGGATATGCTCTGCGCATGCGTGATAGATTTTGGTGGCCAGTGGAAGCAATATTTGGCTTTAGCAGAGTTTGTATATAATAATAGCTACCAGTCCAGTATTGGTATGACTCCTTTTGAGGCATTTTATGGTAGGAGTTGTTGCTCCCCAGTGGGTTGGTTCGACATTTCAGAGGTGAGACCTCGAGGTACAAACTTGCTTCATGAGTCGTTGGATAGAGTCTGGGTCATTCAAGATAGACTTAGATCGGCTCAGAGTAGGCAGAAGCGCTATACTGATCGTAGACTTTGTTCCTTGAGATTTGGTGTTGGTGATCATGTTTTCCTTTGAGTTTCACCCATGAAAGGTGTGATGAGGTTTGGGAAGAAGGTCAAGCTTAGACCTAGGTATATTGGTCCATTTGAGATTCTTCGGACTGTTAGTGATGTGGCTTATGAGCTGGCTTTTCCCCCTGATCTGTCAGTTGTTCATCCAGTTTTTCATGTTTCTATGCTTAGTCTCTATATTCCTAATGAGTATCATGTCATTCGTAAGGAGTCATTTCAGTTAGATTAGCGGTTATCTTTTGTTGATAAGTCGGTCTCCATATTGGCTAGGGATGCTAGGCGGTTGCGCTCTAGAGTGATCCCTGTGGTTAAGGTCCAGTGGCGACATTGACCTGTAGATGAGGCTACTTAGGAGGTTGAGTCTGATATGCATAGTTCTTATCCCCAGCTCTTTGTTGATTCAGGTATTTCTTCTTCCTCTAGTTTAAGGACAAACTAGATTTTTAGTGGTGGATGATGTAACAATCAGCGTTTTGATAAAATATGTGAAATATTTGTTTCTGTGTTATTTGACTATTTTATCCCTCTTTGTAGTTGCATTATGGTATTTTTGGAGTATGGAGGTGATTGGCATAGTTCCCGATGTATTTTGGTACCATTTATGTGATATTATGGTTTTTTATGGCTTCGAGAGACTTATTTTAGACATATGGGAATATCTTTTGATCTGTGCAACGAATGGACAAACGAACTGCACCAGCAGCTCCAGAATATAAATTTTAGGCTAGGTAGACCTTTGGTTTGGGTCTCGATGCAACCGAGCTTATTTCGACCTATTGATCGAAAAGTTGAAAAATTGGAAATATAGGTGTGGGACCCACATTTGATTGAAAAGACCTCGGATGGAAAATTCAAATTTACTAAAGGATCTGGAATGTCGATTTTAGGGTGTTAGCATATTTGGTATGATTTTACAACTTTTAAATCTCAGTTCGACCCTCGATTTGAAAAATTATGATTTCGGGTTCTGGGAGTCAACTTTGTAAAAACGATTTGTTTTTGAAAATTTGATATCTCTATCGTGTTTGAAACATCGAATTTAGTATGGTTGCATAGTTCGTTTGTATGTATCGGACTCCAAACGAATCTCGGGCACCCTGTCGAAGTCCAATCGACCAAAAAAACTGATATTGGAGAAAAATCTGCTATTTTCACCTCTTTTTGGCTACTTTGCACATTTTCATCTTGCCTCTTGGATTTAAATTCTAAAATAGTGTGAGAGCTTAAAAGTAAAGTTTGTGAAAACTTGGGAAGCTAAATTAACTCCAATTTCTTGGTTTTATTACGGATTTAAGATAAGAATTCAGTCTTTTCTTAGTAATTTCTTGATTAATTTCTCAAAATCCCAAAAATCTTAGGACTTGATTTTAAACCTCAATTTCACTTCTTTTCACTTGAATATATTTTTTATCTTATAATTACTAGTTTTTTTTATCAATTTAACCCTTAAAACAACTCTGATTCTTATTTTTTAACCCGAATTTCAAAGATTTTTACCCGATAAAGATTAAAAATGATTTTTCTTCAATTTAAACCTCATTTTTTTACTCGATTTAACTTGAGTTTTCATCTGTAGATTCTTAAAAATATGGGGAACATCTTTTTGAAGTAAAGTTCTGATTTTGTCCTTCTTTTTCGAAAACTCATTTCGGCAGTCCGTTTTGACCTCGAACCAAAAGTAGTCAATATGGGTGTCGTTGATTTTATTTTGACACGTATATTCTACATTTGATATTTTTAGTAGAGTTCGGTATTGTTCATAAAAAGTAAGGTCGTGGGTTCAAAGTGTAGCGGACCAGTTTCGGCCTTTGAGGTAGGTTATGACTTAACTCTTTCAGACTGGGCTGGATAGTTAATGATGGGTACAAAATGCATGTTACAGGTGGCAAATAATTATGAAAAATGGTTATTTATGTTTTTAGCCCGTGTGGGGGCCTATATGTGATGTAATTATTGAAATTAAGATATGATGTGATATATGTGATCATGTGGGGTCCTATGTAGTGGTGATAGCCTTGAATACATGTGAATAATTGTATTGTATTATTTAAATGCCTAATATGGTTTCATTGGTATATTGTGATATATCTATAATTATTTGTATATGAGATATGTGGAAATTCATGAATGAAACAGAAGTAATGAATGGATATTGGCTCACGTTATTGGGGAATTATAACATTGTGGTTGGTTGTGGAAATTCATCATATGGATTGGATGTGAAAATACATCACGTGGATTGGTTGTGGAAATACTCATTTTGAATGGTTATGAACATTGCATCATCATTCTTATGTCATCATACGAATCATTTTACTGATTTATATATACTTGTTGTCATGTATGTGTACTTGATTGATGTTTTATGCATGTATGTGCTTTGAAAATACTGGAAACACTGGAATACTGGATATTAGTATCGGATATTGGATTTTATGGACCATCCCCGAAGGATTATGCTGGAGAAGAGTTATAGATATTGGTGATCTTGAGGTTGTATGCCAAACTCGAGGTTGTATGCTAAACTTAAGGTTGTGTGCCAAACTTGAGGTTGTGTATCAAACTTGAGGTTGTGTGCCAATACCATGCACTATCATCATCATCATCATATACATTGCACCCACTTTATTATGTTTATGTTGTGTTTGAATTGCCATATTGACTTGTCATCTACCTATTTGTTCTATATCTTGACTTGTTAACGTCTAATTGTTCTATCTTCTTTTAATTGTACTTAATGATCTTGATTATACATGTCCCTCTTTTGTTCTACCTGTATGTGATATTGTGTATATTTGTATCCCTATCTTATGTGTTATTGTATTATATATGGATATTATATAACTGTTAGTGCAAGCGGTGTGGGCTACCGTTGTGGGATATTTTCTGATTGTAGGTGACGTGCCTTTAGTGTATATTTTATATTCTTTATTTACTACTTTGCTTGGTCGGTCTATGATACTACTGAGTACAAGTAGACCATACCCATGCCTAATTCGTCCTTTCGGTGCAGGCATCTAGCTCGAGTGTGCCTCAGCTTGCTTGACTCGAGCGATTGTTGGAGCTTCCAAGGTAGCGGTTGGAAATTTATGCGTCCGGAGTTCACCTCTATCTTTGTATAGTAATTACATCTTTATTAGTATTCGGAGACAGATATTATTCTCTTGCTGTTATTTTTCTGATATATTTGACTCTTGGATTGTATTAGTAGTTCTTACACTACTGATACATGGTTTTGGGCATGATTGGTATTTTGGATAAGTTTTTTCCGCATTGTTATGATTAATTATATAGTTCGGCTTCGTTCTAGAAGCCTTACCTTGGGATATTTCTATCTTTTTTTCTCTTTTTGTATCGATTTGAGTGATAGGCTTACTTGTCAAGGTACTCTGTGACAAGTGCCATCATGACCTTTATTTTTGGATCGCGATAGACTGAGCTAACAGTTTCAGAATATCTATTTTAGGCTAGGTAGATCTTTAGTTTGGGTTTCGGTTCACCCAAAATTATTTTGACCTATTGATCGAAAAGTTGAAAAATTATAAATATGGGTGTGGGGCCCATATTTAGTCGAAACGACCTCAGATGGAAAATTCAATTTTGCCAGCAGATCCAAAATATTAATTTTAGGATGGTAAGATATTTTGTGTGATTTTAGAAAGAGGAGGATTAATATTGTGTGTGTCCAGGAGACCAAGTGGGTAGGGTCTAAGGCTAGGGATGTGGATGGATAAAAGCTATGATACTCTAGAAGTGAGAGGCGTAGTAATGGAGTAAGCATCTTAGAAGTTAAGGAACTTAGAGGGTAGGTAGTGGAGTTTAAGAGGATCAGCGATAGGTTGATGACTATTAAGTTGGTCATTGGGGGGTTTCCCCTGAGTATGTGTAGTGTTTATGTGCCACAGATGGACTTGGATGGGGAGGATAAGAAGTGGTTTTGAGAGGCGTTAGATGAGGTGATGAGAGGCATGCCTAGCTCTAAGAAGATTGTTGTAGCAGGAGATTTTAATGGGCACATTGGGGCACTATCAGAAGGCTATGACGATGTGCATGGAGGTTTTGGATTTGGGGAGAGGAATGAAGAGAGAGCTGCTCTGTTGGATTTTGTGAGGTCCTTTGGGATAGTAATAGTGAATTTGAGCTTTCCAAAGAAGGGGTATCACCTGTTTACCTTTCGAAGCACGATAGCCAAGACTCTAATTGACTTTTTGCTACTTAGAAAGGGGGATAGGGTGTTATGTAAGGATTGTAAGGTCATTTCGAGTGAGAATTTTTCAACCCATCATAGGCTCCTAGTGATGGACTTAGTTATAAAGAAGGATAAGAAGAAAAGGAATGGGGAGGGTCAACCTAGAATTAAGTGGGGTGGCTTGACGTCGATGAATACGCTAGAGATAGGGGAGAAGATATCGATAATGGGGGTGGGAGTGTGGAGGGATATGGATAGTATGTGGGATAGGGCGTCTAGGTGCATCAAGGAGATTGCTAGAGAGGTATTGGGTGTCTCGAGGGGCCGGGTTGGTCAGCATCGGAGGGATTAGTAGTGGAATGAAGAAGTTAAAAAGAAAGTCGATACTAAGAAGGGGGTGGATGCTAAGTTGGTTGAGAGTAAAGATGAAAAGGATAAGCGGGTAAATAGGGAGGATTACAAGTTAGCTAGGAAGGAGGCTAAGTTAGAAGTTACGACTTCTAATACGGTAGTGTTTGAGAGCTTGTATGCGGGTTTAGAGAAGAGATACGGGGAAAAGAGGTTGTATAGGCTTGCTAAGGCTGGGGAGAGGAAGGGTCGTGAGCTCGATAGGTGAAGTGCATTAAGGGGGAAGACGGTAGAGTGTTGGTGGGGGAAGTTCACATTAAGAGAAGTTGACAGTCGTATTTTCATAGACTCTTGAATGATGAGGGGGACCGAGATATTATGTTAATGGAGCTGGTGTACTCAGAGGAGTGTCATGATTTTAGTTATTGCAGATATTTTAAGGTGGAGAAGGTCAGAGAGGCTATTCGCATGATGCGAAGGGGTAGGGCGACAAGGCCTAACGAGATTCCAGTAGATTTTTGGAAGTTTACTGGCGGGGATGGTTGAAGGTAGTTGACTGAATTGTCACACCCATACACAAGACTCTACTTGATGCGGCTTTCAGACTCCCTAGGATAATTTAGAACCTTAGACTCTGATACTGAGTTTATAATGCCCTGAGACTACACCATGGGCATCACACGGTTCTTACGACCCTGAAGGACCACAAGCTATCCCATGACTAGTACCTGCTATGAATACTGAATAATAATCTTGAAACATATGTGGAAGTAAAACTGAAAATGCCATAAGGTTCATAAACTGAAATCAATATACAGTACAACTGTGGAATAACTACTAACTGAAAATGTCTGAAAGCCTCTAAACATCTGGAATAAAAGAGTTGATGGGATAGGACCCAACTAACTCCAACTACTGTCTGAGAATAATTGAAGTACTGAAATAATGCAATGACTAAATAAATATCACATCCTCGATGGATGAGGACTCACTACTGTAGCTGCGGCTAATCGACTGATATGGTTAAGTACGGTCAGGAACCCGAGCATCCGAACCTATGATATGAGACATCATAGTGCAAAGAGAGTATGCATCAGTACTTTGAATGTACTGGTATGCTAGGTGAGGCAAGGATAATATGCATGGGTTCATGTGTATGAGAAATACTAGTTAAACATCATAAAGTATCTGGATGAGAGTATATGCAAGACTGAGACTACTGAAAATACTGAACATACAATACCAAGCATATATTATCTGTCTGAATTATATTGAAACTGAAGTATTAAGTTCTGGTACCTAAATACTGGTAACTATAAGTCATGATCATGTAGAACTAAACTGAGTTCTGTACTGAATATTGAATACTGAATACTGAAACTGTGGAAATTATCATCTAACCGATATACCCCAATTATAGACTAATTTGAGGTCCAGTCTGTAACCCCAATTGGAAAGGTGTTAGCACCGTGCCACGGGTTACTAACATTAGCTGGGTCAACCCTAATCTGGCAGGAAGACTCATGAAATGTGTATAGTTACGGCAACGCTAGTATGACAGAACGATTTACCCTACGCTGTCTATATAGTTCTATAACTCAGGGAATGATACTAAGGGTCAAACCCTCTACTGGCAGGAATAACCCCTTTCCTGGGTTCACTCGGTGCTGAATCCTACTTCCAACTGAATCGATACTAAACTGATCACTAGACTGTACTAGGATTGACTGAACTCACATTGATTCTATTGACTGACTGACTGCTACTGCTCGGGATACTATGAAATCATTCTACTTTAACTAGAGACTAGATAAACACCTAGATTTAGGGTATTCAATATCCCCAGGACTTGATAACATAGATAATGGGACCATATCTCAACTTTAAAAGTATCGCACATAGGTTATCATGCATAATTCCTCCACATAGATATTTTTTCAAGAACCTAAGATGCATAAATCCTGTACATGAGAATGAGCAATATATGAATGTTATGACTACCATATTCAACATCTCTATTCAAGGATTTAACATGAGGGTTACATAAATCAACACACATTCTAGTTCATTTACATGAAACCTAAAATATTCTTGACTTGAAACCCACACAACAACACAGACATGAACATAATTTCATTTAAGAATGTAAATAATAATCTAAGTTTTAAAAAGAAGAATTCTTGAACTCCAAGGAAGGAAGGAATCCAAGGATGAACACCTAAACATACCTTGGTTTCTGAATTTGTGAGAATTGTTGGAGAATTCTTGAGACTTGGACCTGAATTTGATGAACCTAGGGTTTTGTTCTTGAGGGTTTTTGTGAAGAATGAATATATTTTGCCCTTTTAGAAGCTTAATTTCGTGTTTCTGACTGATTTACCGTGGGGAAATTACCCAATTGCCCCTCTGGACTCGGGACTAATTGCACAAAATATGCCCAGCAATGCGATTGCCAACACGCTGCATCGATGGTATTGACGCGATCACCGACGCTCTACGTCGATGGTGACGACGCAATAGCCAACGCGACGCGTCCTGATCGTGTTGGCTCACTATTCTTGTCATTCAAATGTGTCTCAAACGATGTCCAAAAATTCTAAAACTCACCCGAGATGACCTATAGACAACCCTGGTCATGAATCAATTTAAAAATCGATGACCTACGATTGGAAAGATTGAAAATGAGACCATTGAAATATCCAAAAATAAGACTAAGTCTTAACACTTGGCTGAAATTTTTTTCTAAGTCTGGGACCTCTTTTGGCATGCTATATAGGACTGAAATAGGTTAGGACTTTATGAGGTCTTACACTTTTCTCCGATATTAATGCTTTCGTTAAGAGTTTTCATCTTCATACACTATCTTCTTTTTCTACACGATTTACCTTTTTCAGTAAATCAAATTCGTAATTTTCGTTTCTTTTATGCAACTGCTGAGAATTATTTTGTGAAAGGAAATCAAACTTAAGTAATTCTTGTGTTATAAAAACATGAATTTTGATAATTTGCATGATACGTCATGGGGGGGATGGGATTCGTCAGGTATGTTACATTATTTAGCAAATTGATATTTTACAATCAAACATATTTAAAGAATTAAATAATTTTTTATGTGTTTCTTAAATTCTTTATTGTTAAATGTTGAATTAAAGTATTGTTCCAACTTCATTAACATATAAACGGTTTCTTATTCCAAAAATAATATTCAATTTGTGATTTTATAATTCGACCATGTTTCATACATTAATCATTTTTCATGATTTTATTCTGATTGCTTTGAGAAGAACAATTTTGATATAATATTTATTTTGTTGTATTATTTTATGTATGTTTTTTGTATGTTGAAATTATGAAATATAGTATGTTGAAATTATGAATTTTCATATTTTCAAATTATGAAATTTCAAATAATTTCTACTAATGAACTATGTAATATGTTTACATGGAGACCTAAAAATTTTATCGTAGATCGGATTACATAAAATGCAGATTCAAAGTATAGCGGATTGGCTAATGCAATATCAAAACAATTGAAGATTTAAATTACCTCAATCCAAATTGAGATTAAATTTTTGATAAGTGATACATGTTCACCAATGCTCATACACAATGACACGGGAGTAATGGTGTATTTAGATAGAAAAAAAATAGTATTGTTAATTTTCTTGTTAAATATCTATCGTATGTGACAACAAAATATATGACAATGAATATTAATGAAAATATTTATAATTTATTATTTGTGTTGGTATATAAGATTCTACATACAAATGATGTATTCTTATAACTGTTTTTAGTGTATGAAACTAGTATAGTACACAATACAATATCCATGAATTGTTTTAGAAATTACGTTGAAACCAGTTTATATACTCATTTCATACTTAAGTAATACTTTCTTTGAGTTCTAAATGTATTAAGTTGATATTAAAATTGGTATCGATGTATTTTCACATATATCACATTTGTATTGAATGAGTTTTATGAATGTGACAATCGATAAGAAAAAATACGTATTAATTTACATAACCTTTTTAGTGTATGTAATGGATATTACATGAAAAACTATCACCATAAATATTAAAAATAAATTAATTGATAATTGTTTGATGTCAAATAATTTTTCGTTGCAATAAAAAATAATCAGTGTTAACCATGATTGATTTTGGTGTTTGTTTTCTGGCAGAAGAAGATGAAGAACATTATATAAAGATTATATTAAATATCAAAACTAAACTTTATTCATACCAACAATCTTATAAAGACAAAGAGTAATGAGCACCAATAAACATCAAAATACAATATTCATATCAAATGTTACTAATTGCAGAATTAAAAATTATATAATTTAATGTAGTTGATATCAAATTTAATACCATCTGATGCGACTTAGTTCATATCAATTTCATTCAATGATATAAAATATGAAATAAATGATAAAGTAGTATAACATTATATAAATACTACTTAAATACAAAAAATAAACTTCGTTCATACCAACAATCTTAAAAAAAAAAAATAAGAATGGGCACCAAATAATTAAATCAAATTATTAACTATCTTAGAAAAACAAACAGTAAGTAGAAAAAGTGATTCAATATCAATTTGATACCAATTTAATACAAAAAAAAAAATCAAAATCAAATTATATTAACTTTACAAACTTTTTTTGATTTCTTCGTGTCAACCTTCTTATCACCAACAATTGTAGAAACAACTTTCTTTGTTTTTGCTTCAAAGATAGGTCTTCAATTGAGGTAATATCTCTTTCTTTGACCATTTCATGAAAGACTAAAAGATGAAGGATAAATTGTTTACTGATGATGCAGCAATTCTAATTTGATTTTATGATTTAAAAAATAGTGAACGTGAAGAAATTGAAGAGATGGTCTTTTGGAGTTTGGTAACATAGCCATGTAAATAGAGAATATGAATATGATCATCATGGAAGAGGGAGATGTCGAATATCCACACAGAAAGCAACCATCTTTTTAACAAATTCTTCTGATTTATGCTATCGAAACTAATCCATTCTTTTAGTTATATTTTTACTAAAAAAAATTTAAACAAAATTCTCATATTTGAAAGTGTGTAACTTTTGAAGAAAGAACTAAACACATGTTATGAAATATGAAGCAAGAAAACAATAACAGAGAGAGAAGAGAGGATCTTTATTTCTCATGAGGGATTCATGATGGGTAAAATACAATGAAGGAAAATCCCATTATTTATAGGGGAAAACTAACCTTGGAGTTTCTAACTTTTCCATAAATAGACATTCACTATATATGGTAAAGTAGTCATTGACTATATATGGTGAAGTAAACATTCACTATATATGGTAATATATTTATAACACTCCCCCTTGAATGTGTAATTGATAGATAATGTGCCTCGTTAAAACCTTACTAGAAAAAACCCAGTGAAAAAAAATCTAGTGAAGGAAAAAAAGTACACATCTCTAACAATACACATATAGGTTGCCTCATTAAAAACCTTACAAGAAAAAACCAGTGGGACAAAACCTCGTAAGTAAAAAAGAGTACAACGCGTATTAACTCCCCCTAATGAGAACATCCTTGAACCTTTGCATCCCGATCTTGTGCACCATCTTCTTAAAAGTTACAATTAGAAGAGACTTGGTGAATAAATTATCCACATGAACACTTGAACGAATCTCTTTCACATTAATATCACCATTCTTTTGTAATTCATATGTACAGAAAAACTTTGATGAAGTGTGTTTCGTTCAATCTCATCCATTAAGATGTGTTATGCATGTTGCATTATCTCTGTATAATATTCTGGGTACATTGTCACATTTCAAATCATATTTTTCTCGAATGAGATATATCATGGACCTTAATCATACACATTCTCGACTTGCTTCATGAATAGTTATTATCTCAACATGATTCGATGAAGTGCTAGATAGATTGCTTTGTACATCTCCAAGATATGACAATATCCCCACATGTGAACACATTGCATATTTAAGACCAAGCTTTATGTGGGTTATATAAGTACTCAACATTAGCATAACTTGCTAAAAATTAACCGAAAAGGCTACATCAAACCTTGTATTATTTGCATGATACATTAGTACATCAATTGTACTAAGATATGGTACTTCGGGACCAATCCAAATTGATATATTTCCCATTTCGGCAAATAATATATTGTTTTTGAAAACTCTCCAAGAGTTCCAACGATTTTCAAGTTATAAACCTATGCAATATAAGGATTATAAATAAGTTTCCTAGAAACTTTTATATGCTTCAAACAATTTGAATCCTTGGAAAGTTTTCATTTAAATTTTGTGAAGTGACAATATTCAATATTTCATATGTGACATCTTCAAGTGTCTGGACTACAAATCAAATAAGTTTTACACTTACCAAGATTTATCCTTTCATGTCACTTGATAATATTTCTACATCAGCATGCTTAAATAAACATAGAATTTGGATCCTCGTAATCTCTCACAATATTGAGCCAGTATTGCATCAAAGATATTAATGATATATTATTTCATATCAGTTCAAATGTGACATAACATTTTAAGATCTCATCACTTCATTATTTTCAGGTACCTACCTGAACCTCTCATAAGGTTTCATGAGGTGTTATGTCGTAGGCTCTTCAAGAGCACATTGCCTTCTTATTATGATCATTTGCTCCTTATTCTTTTCAAGGATAATTTCATTTGGAATCGATTAGTCTAATACGCTTCATATATGCATAGATTTTGTCCTTTAGGGACACAAAATAGGAGCACTTGCAGCTTAAATATGAGATGCTTTCATCATTTGACTTGAATTATCTTTTGAATAAGGATCTGATGATAATTTCTAACATATTTCATAACTGTTTATAATCTCCCCCTTATGTTAGGAAAACTAACATACATCCTCCATCTTTTTTGAGGAATCCATCTTTATGCATTATGATATATTCATTTATCAAATTCCATACATTGAAACTACTAGATGGAATGATTGATTCCTAACCTTGAACTAATTGAGAGGAAAGCATTAATCATAATTTTTGGTCTAATACAAACAAGTGTTATTGTATGCAATATATCATACTTCAGACCAACACATGTGGCTTTGTTCTCATAAGCAATGAATTAACTATTTATCGAAGGCATTTAATACCAACTTAATTAGCATTATCAAGATGAATTGCCTTTATTATACAATCTAAAAATTATGCTCTTAACTCAATTTTATTGAGCAAGCAACTTTATAAATGTCAAACTGCAGGTTGACAATAAATGTACATGTGATCATCTTATTGATGTATCTTTTCAACATATCACATGATAGGTGAACGGACCCATATTCACCTTTTCTACTTTTCAGATTTTGAGGAATCAAATCGCAACACTAGTTGATCCAACCAACTTGTCATGATAACAAGCAAATTAAAAATTCTTGAAGAATCTTCTATTTCTTCAACATATGTTTATACTCAATATGCACATTTTCAAAATGTAGCAATCGTTCATGTCAATTTATGAACTTTTATACTAGTAAACTCCAAGTTTACTATGACATGTGCCTTTTTGTTTTAGTAAATTTCAAATTTACTATTACATGAGTAAATTTTCAAATTTACTACTTCAGAAGTAGATTTCAAAATAACTCTTCTCAGTTATTCTGCCTTATTCGGAGGTGAGTTGTGATACCATTACAATCAGTTGCACGTTTGCATTAATAAGTTTCTCATTCCCCAATAATGAAATATAATTGTGCCTTAAGCCTATCAAATTCTGATAGCTTATAACCTCTTTCATGATATTGCTACTTTAGGAGCAAATCGAGGCATATATCATATATTGCTACCACATTCACTTCAAGAATGGAGCAAATTGTCATATTTCAGATCTATCATATATTGCTACCATATTCACTTCATGGAATAGAGCATATTCAATGGACAAGTTTCATAACTTTTCATCAAAAATACATTATTTTACCTTAACCATCAATATGGTCATTGAGATTCAAACTCAATATCTTATCTATATAAAGGCGTCTTAGGCATAAATCGATGGGACTTGAACCCAATATCTTATCATCATGATGCATTAAGATTATAACCCAATATCTTGCTTTTTTAATGTCACGAAATTAAGTCAATGAAACGATAAATCAATATACATGCACAAACCAAATATTTAATAGCGTAACTATATATATATATATATATATATAATATATATGTGTGTGTGTGTATGTATATAGTAAATTCCAGTGGTTGTAGAATTATTATGGACTCTACTAAAGTTTTCTAAAGTAAATTGAGATGTAGAAAATCACAATCATGACGAGATCTTTACTCTTTAGAATTAACCAAAGTACTCGATTTATGTGATGATTTTATCTTCTTCACGGGAAACTCCTCAAATCAAATTCCTTAAATACTACTAACATTCCAGTTACCAAGAATATTCATCCTTTTTATTTCACTTACTATAGCCACTATAATTAGCCTACTAAGCATTGCATCCCTATTATTTATGAATTTGAAAGGATACATACCTGATCTCTGGAAAGGCAACGAATGGCGCCAATAAGACTAAATTCTATTAAGAAAAATTAGAGACTCGTGTTGATAATGTGTTATGAAATATGAAGCAAGACAACAAGAATAGACAGAGAAGAGACTTTTTTATTTCTCGTGAGGGATTCTTGATGGGTAAATTACAATGAAGAAAAATCTCTTTATTTATAGGAGAAAACTAATCTTGAGTTTCTAACTTTTTCATAAATAGACATTCACTATATATGATAAATTAGACATTCACTATATATGGTAAAGTAGACATTCACTATATATGATAATATGTTTATAACAACACACAAAATGTATATAGTATTAAATAATTCTCTTAATTACAAATATCTAAATTGCAGTTTCTTTCGTGTTGAAATCAATTTTTCTTGAATTCAGCAAAATATATATAGATCACATTTTTTTCTTCAATTTCAATCCCACTTTTTCTATATTTTCTCTCCAATTTTGTACATTGTCAAAACCTACCCAACTCACAAGTTTGTGCTCACCATTTAAAAAATTTCACATTGTTATTTTTTTTTAATTGCTTATGATAATTATTTTTTTATGATATTTTCGTCATTTACTGATTATATATGTCAAAAAAAATAATTTGAGCATTCAACCAAAAATTTTAATCAAGGAACCGGGTAGAAAATCATAAAACCTTAACAAAATTTTGTTTAAAAATGTTTTAACACAATTATATATAAAAATTATTTAACTGATTTATTTATATTGAGGATTGCTCTTAAAAGTTTTGCAACGCATACATATCCTGTAAATACCAAATATTGGCTTGATTTATTTAAGCGCATCAAATAATATTATTTCAACGGAAAAGGGCCTAAATGCCCTTCAACTATGTGAAATGGAGCACAAATATTCTTCATCTACCTATTAGGCCTAAAATGTCCTTCTTGTCTACCTATTGGGTCTAAAATGTCCCACTACAAAAAAATGAGCAATTTGCAGTGGTTTATTTGTGAAAGTTTTAAAAAACACGACTAATAATTTATTTTGAGACGTTTTGTTCTAACCCTCACAATATAAATTTTTTTGTGTCAATTTTATTATGGAGATTAGAAAATTGTCACGATACAATATAAATTATGGCGATTAATGACTCCCACAAATTTACTAAACTTTGTTACTTTTGAAATTATATCTTTTTTGTATTTTTTATCTTATTATATTCAAATTATATGGTATACAATAACTAACATTGATAATTAACTCATTATATATAAACAAAAATACACACCCTTCTCCTTCTTCATTTTAATAGGATTGTAATTCTTTTATCCTCTAATTTTCTTTTCTATTAAGATACTCTCGGAATATATATATTTTTTTACTTTGTATGTCTAATTTCATTTGAACTTTTTATTTCATACATTACTATTTTGTATTAGATATTTATGTAAATTGGTGATTTTGGTTGCCACATCACACAATAATTTAAATTTCATAACTATTAAAGCTAAGACAAATATTGTATGGCCAATTTTGGCTCAAAAACATTTTATATATTTATTATGTGCTCTTTAAAACAAAAATTAGATGCCAAATCAATAGTAATATTCATTATATTTATTTTGTATGCACTTTAACTTTATGTATGCTCCTATATTAATTAATTTTGTAAGGAAAAATATTTTAATTAATAATTACTAGTAAATTTTCTGGAAAAAAAATATTCTATGCACCAAAATAAAATATTTCTCATTTTGTATTTGCACCCAACCCCAACCAAAATCTTAATATCTTTCCCCCCTTTTAAAAAAATAAATAAATAAAATACTACTAAAGATAAAAGTTTTCCCCAAAAAAATTAAAAAGTAACCTAATAAACCACTCCTCCAATTCCGAGTACAAGTACCCAAATCCCACATCTCTTTTATTTCCCCTAATTCCTCACCCTTAGTCTCTAACCTTTTATGTCATATCTCTCTTCATTTTTTTTTTTTTAATTTCTTTTTGTGCCTGCACATGGAGGATGAGCATCAGCCATCCTTACCTCATATATTGGTACACTTTAATTATTTTTTAAATGTAATTTTTGATAATTGATTTTATCTTTTGTAGATTTAATAAGGCGAGATGGATGTTAAATAGTTTTCTGAATATAAAGGTAATCTTTTGTCACTTATTTGAAATTTATATTTATTCTTTTTATTATTTAATTCGTAGGCATACTTTGTAAGTTGGTAAACTTAATTCATTGTACTTTTACATATTTTAAGATGTTTTTGAATTCTTACAACATCATGAAATCATTTATACTCGGTCATTAATTGAGTTTAGGTATGCTTCAGTTTTCTTGTTGTTTAGTTAAGTATCATGTAATTTTGATTGATTTAACTATGATAAATTAAAAGATATTTTTTAAGAATAGATTGTGTTCAATATTGGTATAACTTGAAAATAAAGTCGTGGAGGAGAGGTCAACTTATAAATTAGAAGAAGTGAAAAATACTTGAATCAATATACTAAAAAAAATGAGCATCATTATATAATTTTGAAAAACGTAAGCTTAAGGAATGTTTATGTTTAATACTTGAATCAATATACTAAAATAAAATGAGCATCGTTATATAATTTTGAAAAACGTAAGCTTAAGGAATGTTTATGTTTTCTTTTTACTCTCTTTTCAAATATTTATATGTTCTTGTTATAATGTTATCAACCAGTTGATATTTGCTATTTTTAGTATAATCATGCAATTTCCTATATTTTCTTGTGAACATTATACATTTTCTCAATCATCTATGGTCTTATATATATATATGAACTTGTGTTTGAAATGAATGTTGTACTTTTTTTTAATCAAGATGTACATCAATATATGTTTATCTAATCATTTATAAAATTTTCATTGTTTCAGTCAAATGCAAATATTGAGTTCACTTCACCAAAAATAAAGGATTGAGTGACTACAAGTTTACAACTCAAATCACTAAGAAAATGCTTAGATTTGTAATGTTTATTTGTTGTGGAACTATGTAGATTCTTAAGAATTTAAATTGTAATATTCAAGTTATTATACACAAGTTTGTATTACTTCAATTTAACATGAAATTAGACTTGTGAAGCTTATTAATATGACTTCATCTGGTGAAATTTAATTTATATTGAATGTATTATTTAGTAAATCAAATTTCACATCTTTCTTATTTTAAAAAAATGATACTCTGTGGCAGTTGTAAGCCTCCATAAATTAAAGTATGCAAATATTGATCTCATATCATGACAGTTATAAATTCACACAAATTTAATTTTTAAAATATTGAGATCATATTGTGAAGGTTCTAAATCATCACAAATTGATATTAAAAACATCCACAAATTCAAATGTCATATTATGGGGGGGTGGGGTATCGTGGAGGTTTATTAGAACCGCCGCAAATATGCTCGTGGCAAGGTTAACTATGGCATTTTTTAAAATCGTCACAATTCAATTTGTGGGGGCCATAAACTGCCACACATTGACAAAATAACCTCCATAAATTGAGTCTTTTTTTGTAGTGCCCTTTCCGTTTACCTATTGGGGTTATTTTGTCCTTTTATTTAAGAAAAAATTATATAATACCACAACTTATCTTTATTAAACTACATAAAATTTCTATCATTTTTATTAATATTAACCAAATAAATAATGCACAATATCAATTTTTCATCATTCTAAATTGATCTGATAAATAAAAAAATAAATAATATAAATAGCCATTTAAAAAAAAATATTACATATACATAGCTGTATTAGTTGGTTGTCAGATATAGCATATAAACTATTTACTTTTATAACAGATTCTAATATATCAAAAAATAATTATATATTAAATTTTCATATTTCTTATTTATTGCCTATTTTTATGGAAGCATCATTCATTTTTATATACTAAATCAAAATTTTATATTTTTTATTTTTATTGCCTGCTTTCACGATGCCTCCATAAAAATATATGGTATATTTATATCATAAAAAATCATGATATATTTATATATTATATAAATTATATTTATATCATAAAAATACATGATATATTTATATCATATAAAGTATATTTATACCATAAACATACATGATATTTTAGATATAAAATTTTTTATACCATGTAATACTGAAAATATATATTTATATTTAATAAATAATTTTTAACAAGAAAAGTACTTCCGACATAATGGATATACTATGAATATTTATCTCATAAATTATATAAAAAATATAATAATAATAATAATAATATGACTTTGACGTTAATTATATTTATACAACAAAAATACATGATATATCTGTACTTCCAACATAATGATTTTATTCCATAAATATTTATTCATAAAAAATTATAATTAACTCATTACATTAGAATTAAAAATACACGATAATGAAATAATATTAGATGATTAATAGACATGAAAATAAAAGAAAACATACATGAACAAATAATGGAATACTTAGTTTATTTAAAAATATTTGAATCTTGAATATAAGAGAGAAAAAAATTTGAAAGCAAGGATTATCTTTTCCACTTTTAATTTGAAGATTGAAAATATATCTCTTAAATTAAGGTGAACTGATAATTAGTTATTGCATTAAATTAAGAATTATAATTATCTTTTCTGATTTTTTAAATGAGCATATATATAAACAATACTTTTATTTTTTGTAATATCGAAAAAGTACTATCATATATGTAATTAAATTTTAAGGATGACCTTTCATGTAATTTTCCTAAATAAAAGGGAAAAATAGGCCCAATAGGTAGATGAAAATGACATTTTAGACCCAATAGGTAGGTGAGAAAGGCATTCTAGACCCAATAGGTAGACGGGAAAGACATTTTAGACCCAATAGATAGACGGAGGACGTTTTTGCACCATTTTACATATTTGAAGAACATTTTAGGCCCCATCTTAATTCCAAAAGTATGTATTCAATAGCAAAAATTTCTATAGCTATTGAATGCAAATAGATATTTTTAAAAAGATCAATAAAATAAGGAAAAATTTCATAAAAGAACAATTTAAGTTACTAAACTACTAAATATCTCTTCACTTTATAAAAATTATAAATATCTCAATATTTACTACTTTTACCTTGTGTAGTTAAAAGTTGAGATACATGTTAAAAACTTTCATTTACCGGATATAACTTTACCAAGTATAGTGTTGGTTTCTTCCTCATTCGATGTTGGAATTTGTGGTGCGATTTTCATCTCTTTTTTTGCTTGATTTCAAACTTTTGAATTAAGGTAAAACTTCTCCCTAAAATCATATTCACTATCTTGTTATCATCTCTTACAATTTTTATCAAAAAGTAAATTTTTCATACCGTTTTTTATAAAGTATTAGATCAGTAATGTTGTTTAATTAAGTCTTTGATTATCAATTTTTTCAG
Source organism: Capsicum pubescens (assembly GCA_030864215.1). Taxonomy (NCBI): domain Eukaryota; kingdom Viridiplantae; phylum Streptophyta; class Magnoliopsida; order Solanales; family Solanaceae; genus Capsicum; species Capsicum pubescens. The sequence goes on from CM061547.1 coordinate 207,917,993, forward strand.
TTTATTTCGTTTGAATTAACATAATGAATAAAGATTCAGGACCATTTTTAACCTTGGAATCTCTCAATTAGACAACATCAAACAATTTGAAGAAGTTGTAAATTTTGTTTCAAGTATTTTTGACAATGATTCTAATGGTTTTAATGAAAATAGATTCAAGCATAGAAACTATCCATCTACGATGAAGAAATTGCGTGAAAAGCATGCAAAAGAGACTAAGAAAAAAGAAGTGCATTTTTCTAAGAAAAGAGAATCTAACAGTTCGGGAGGTAAAGTTCCTGCTAAAAGAAAAAGAGTTATTGAAGTTACTTTCAAAGATGTGCTTTCAAAGGCATTTGCTTGTTCATATCTGGGTAATAATTAGGCCGAGATACATATTTACATGATACTTTTTTCAATATCTTGTATCTCTGGTTCTCTGTTTATGTATATATGTATTCTTATTTTTTTAGTTTTAGTGAAATAAAGCATACCAAAGATACATATTAATATAATTAAAGATACATTTTGTGTACGAAGGCGTACTGTATGTATCTCTCATTATTATTTTTTATTCAATTAGCTATACCAAAGATATATATTTTGTAAAACAACAGATATATTTTATACATTTTGTATCTCTGGTTTTGTGTTAATGTAGATGTATGTATCTCTTGTTAACTTATTATTTTGATGTTTAAATTTTTTTCAGGGAACGAGTTACGTTATAAAGGATATTCCACCGCATCCTCTAAGATTTGAAAATTCTTGCAATTTAAAGTTTAAAGATGAGATTAAAGAGGTTGTCGGTCAAGAAGTGATTGACTTATTTTCAAAGACAATTTTTGAATGTTATCTCAACATTCCACTATCCAATTACATTGGACAAATTATAAAGTGTCTACTAATGCTTGAGATAGAGCAAGAAAATCAAGATAAGATGCATGTATTTGTCAAAGGCAACATTCTTAGATTTTCCATCTTTGAATTTGCCTTGATAACTAGTTAGAAGTGTAATGGTAACGTCGCAGATTTCAGATATGAAGATTCATCTCCAAGTAGACTGATGCGAAGGTATTTTTTCCAATCAACAAATGATGTTAATAAGGAAACATTGGTTAAATTTTTTATCAGGGGAAATTTTAATAACATAGAGGATCCACACATCTATTTACTCATAGCTAAATGTTGCTCCCGTTCATATTCTGATTTTAAGATGGTGGAAGATGGAAAGTATGAATTGTTTCCTTGGGCTAAAGTTGTTTTCTCCAAGTTCAAGGCATCACTTAGACAAGAATTTTTTGTGGAGAAATAGTTGTATAGGTTGGGTGAAATCCATCAGATTCTCAATGTGTGGATGTTCGAAATCTGCTCAAAAGTTGAAACTATCATTGTTGTCAAACAGGGTAATCACATATCCCATATTTTAAATTGGAAGATTATCGCAGTTCAGCCATAATATAATCAGTTTATGACCAGAATCTTTAGCAAGATACAATAGTGATTGTATGTATTTCATACATTGTAATAAATTATTTTTAGTTTTAATCCTTATCCTTTTGTAATGGAAAATATTTTGCGATATAGTGTACATATTCAAACCTTTTTCCTACTATGGAGGAGTTGGAACAACTCGATTTACCGTCAGTTAATATTTCATCGTATCATTCTGGTACATCTTCGATGCCATCATCAACTGGTATTCCAGTCCAAATGGATTACAAAGTTAATGAACCCCAAGTTGCCACAGAACATGACAGTTTTGAAGACTTCAGTACGACACTTCCACAACATTTAAAGAATAAGTTGATTCATGTATCTGGTACAGTTTCTGCACCTCAGTCGAAGAAGAAAAAAATTATTGTTGTAGGAAAAAACACAGACAGTAAAGAACATAGTCAGAGTTGAAAACAGACTATAGGTATTTCAAAATCACCATCTGCTAAATTTTGTCATATTGAAAATGATTCTCCATCGTGTTATTTTTATGCTAAACAAACATCACCACATCCATCAGATTCAGAACAAAAGAGAAAAGATGTTGATGAATCTACCAGCGCAACCAGTAAGGCGCACTTGGTTAAAGCAGACTTAGATTCGTTAAAATTAGAGATAAATTCATATGTTAAGACATACATAAGCATTGATGTATTTAAGTCGTATCAATTTACTGTTTGTACACATATTAACTAATCATCTATAATTTTTTATTAGTTGGATCTTAAATTTAACGATTTGAAGCAATTCTGAATGATAAATTCTCTGAAGTCCTAAAGTTCTTACTGTCGAATAATGAGAATGTGGAGAAGGTAACATACTTTAAAACATAACACAATTATTAACGACTATAATCGCCTTAACTTTGCGGATCATATATATTTGCAGGAGAACATTCGAAAATAGTGCCTGCAAGAAGGTGAACATTCAGATGATGTACGTGAAGCGGTAGGCCCTAGTAATGTAGACAGTCCACAGATTGACTCAAAAAAACCTGTTGAAATGGAGTGGGCCAACGTCAATCAAGCACCATCACCTGTCAAAGATAGTCAACATGCTGAAAGGGTAATTTCTCATTATATTTATATACATATTCAAATCAGTCATTCAATATAGTTTTTCTCCTTGACATGATATTTTTGCATGTTTGATACACAAAAAATAATTACTAAGAGATACATATAATATGATTGTGACTGTCTTATCATAGACAATATGAGATACATTTTTATTATTTTGTATCTCATATATTTTTTATGTATTTCGTTTAATAATCGACTTTACATAAGTGTTTATTATTTTGTATCTCATATATTTTAGGTAATATAGTAGTAAAGAATCTCATTCACTGAAAATTTTTTATAGAAAAATATGAGAAAATAGAGCCCGCAAGAAGGTGAACATTCAGAAGATGTAGGTGATGTTGCACACCTTAGTAATGCAGACACTCCACAGATTAACTCGAACAAATCTGTTGAAATGGAGGGGGCCAACATCAACCAAGCACCATCAACTGTCAAAGATAGTCAACATGCTAAAAGGGTAATTTCTCATTTTATTTATATACATATTCGAATCAATCATTCAATATAGTTTTTCTCCTTCACATAATATTTTTTCATGTTTTATATGAAAAAAATAATGACTAGGAGATACATATAATATGATTGTGACTGTCTTATCATAGGTAATACGAGATACATATTTATTATTTTTTATATCATATATTTTTTATGTATCTCGTTTAATAACTGACTTTAAATAGGTGTTTATTATTTTGTATCTCATATATTTTAGGTAATGTAGTAGTAAAAAATCTCATTCACTGGAAAATTTATGGTCAGTTAATTAATTACAATTCCAAGATTGAATTTAAATATTTGTAACTGTACCATAGAATATTCAGGATGCAAGTATTGAGCTAATGAATGGCATCGTTGTTGAAGAAATTGAGCTGCTTGAAATTATTGTTTCAGGTTCAGTGACTGATATGACTTTGACAGTTTATAAGCCTCCACCAATAATTTCGAACGAGTATTTTATTAGTGATATCACAATTTTATTTATATTTTCTACTCCAAAAAAGGTCGTATCTGATGACAAAAAGACACCTGCATAGCGCAATAGGAAGCCATTTAAGATATACCGTTCTCCTTTTTTGACGTATTTTGAATCAAGTTTCAAATGAAAGAAAAAACTGATTTTTACAAAGCGTAAAAAATAATATTTTGAAGGTTATGACACTTCTGGCTAGTCTCCAACTGAACTGATGAGAGTTTTTGAGGATTGAATAAAAGGTCTTTACAAGAAACACTTGAACAAGTAAGTTCACCAGTTACTTATTCTAAATTCAAATGTAACGTATAGTTTTTTTTATTGAAATACACTATAATATCATGTTTCCGAAAAGATAAGGATGATCACTATAAGGTTAAATATGCAAGTCTTGAATTTCGACAACTAAATTTCATAGTTGCATTTTCAAAATCGAAGAACTGATTCTACCTTATGTTTCAACCAAATAAATGTTGGAATGATGAGATATACGCATATCCGATATCTTAAATTTCAGATAGCCACATCATCAAAGTGCATTTTCTATAATATAAGTATTGGTGATTTTATGCAAATTTTGGTGACTTTTTGAAGTGTATAACATGAGGATGTTATATTGACAATATAATATGATTGAATTGTTAAAACTAATGAGCATGCAAAGGAATTTTTTCCTATCAAATTTGTTGTTTTATTGAAGTATAACACTTGAATTTTTTTTTAAAATTGAAATATGGTTGAACTGTTGTATGTGATTTTATAATTAAAAAAAGAATATTATGGTGATGATAAAATAAGATAACGGTGCACCCAAATAAACATTGTTATGCATTTATGTTGTATGAGATACATAATAACAAAATTGTATCTAAGTCTATTATTATGTATCTCCTTTGTTATTACTGTTTTCTTAACCTGCATTATTCCTTTAATTATTTTAAATATATAAATATATTTTTTTGGTATCTCTTCTTAAATCATTACAGTAGCATGCTCTAACATATAGTCCATTCATTTATAATTTGAACCGTATCTGGATGTCATTTTCTACTACTCGAAGAAGAAGTACAAGCACAAAAATTTTTCAACTAACAGATACACCACCGCTGATTGTTTTTTCAAAGTATACATTGATAAGACACATATAAATTATTATCATACGAATGGTGGTAAGGAACTTCCGACTCAATATGTATTTTCACGAACCAATGAAGTTGCTCAAATTGAGAAGTCACTGATTAACACAATCAAGGAATTGAGTACACCCATTGGTCAGCCTTGGCACCTAGTTAATGAGGTCTTTGTACCCATAAACTATGACGATGCCTTTTACTAGGTGCTGGTAGTCATTGCTTTAAAGGAGCGATGCATTCATGTGTATGTGTAACGCCTCAAATCTGGTACCCGAAATGCTACATAGTGCTCATGACCCCGAAGGACCACAAGCTAACTCATGACTGATATTTGTAACTGAGCACTGAATAATATACTGTAAATATGCAGAATGTAAGTTGTAAGGCCATAAGGTTCAAAACTAAACAGATACTGAATATAAAACAATGTTTGTAATGGGGTATCACAATACCTAAAACTAAAATAAATTGTCTGAAACATATTGCAGTCTGAAACATGTTGTAGTCTAAAAGTTTCGAGATTGTCTGAAAACTGTGGAGTTGATGGGACATGTCTCCAACTAACTCCGAACTAATGAAATAATAAAATAATAAAATAATTATGCTATCCATAAATAATGAGGATTCACTGCTAGTCTAGTTGCTGAATGTTTGATCTACTAAGGATGCTCGGGAGCTTATGCTTCTAAGCCTATGGTATAAAATACCATAGCACAAATGCGTCAGTACGTTGAATGTACTGGTATGCAAGTGAGGTAGGCTAAATACAATGGTTCATATGCATGAACAATACTAACTGACCTAATAATATGAATGTAAGAATACATACATGAATACGTAACTGTAACTGAGATCATGATAACACTGACTCATGAATTTTAATAATGTGGATTTACTGATATCTGAGTACCAATACTGGGATACTGAATGACTAAGTCTATTGAGTACTGAGGAGATGATGTCATATTACAGATAAAGAAATGACTATTTCTTACAGTTCTAATTATGAAGAACTAGTTTGATTGGTTGTATCTGACAGTCTTGAAACTGAATACTGATAACATGAGTTTCGTATAAATAATATGCTATTAACTGGGTGACTGTGTCTGACAGTCCTAATTCTGATGGAACAAGGTGAGTTTCGTACTGAGCTGAGCAATTGTATCTGACAGTCCTAAAATCTGTAGAACTGAACTAAGTTCTATTACTGAGACTGGATCGAAAACTAAGACTGTGGGAGGTAATCATCTAACCGACATGCCTCTAAACTGAACTGGTGAGGTCCAACCAGTAACCCCAGCTGGAAGGGTATCAGTACCGTGCCACGGGTAAAAACAACCTGTGAGTAAACCCTCTCTGATAGGGAGCTCTTCCGTCAAACCCTCCTGTAAGGAAAACTCAAATAAGGTATATATTTCCTAGACTCGTAGGGTACATCTCAACCTACGCTGGCTAGGTAGTTTTGGAACATAGGAATTGTTACTAAGGATCACACCCTCTACTGATTGAGAGTGTGTGTCCCCATCCTCGGGTTCACTGGGTGCTGAATCCTACTCCCAACTAAATAGACACTGAACTGATTATACTGAAATGAACTGCTACTGATCATATTGTATAACTGATTTGGACTGAGTTTACTAAGTTTTGTTGATTGATGGAATACTACTGAGATTCGGTAACTGACTGGGATTGCTGAGAGTACGAAGATCACAGAGATTTCTGATGTTACTGAGATCACTGAGATTACTGAGTAAGACTAGACTGATACTGAATTTACTGAGTTTTCCTAAGTCATGAGACTGACTGAATTCTAAGGATCATGGCTTGACTGAGAGTTTTATGAAAACATGACACTGGCTCTAGGCACACAGCTAAATTATCGGGTACAAGTACCCCCAGGACTCAATAGGATGAAACTTACAGGACATGACACTTCTTGAACACATGACCAATATCAATAATTCATAATACATTAATTTGGGGCTTTCATGAAGCACATGGTTATCATAGTCTTGTACATGAATGGAATTGCATATAAACATATCATACTTTCATCAACCTAATCTCATGGATATTCCCTCAACCATTCATAATGCACACAATATCATGGAAGTCATTCTTGGTCATAGGGTAAAGCATGCATTTATCACTTGGGTCACAATTAAGCTATAATGCATAATTTCTATTCTTTTAGGCATTTTATCAAATACCTAGGATGCATGACTTAGGGAATAGGCATGACCATCAAATTAATACAACAAAGCTCCCTATTTCAACTCAATTTCACATGCTTTAAACCACATACTAGCATAGGTCCATGAACAACACATAAAGATTCCAACTTGGGAATCATACAACCATAATCACATGAACATAATCAACCCACAATAAAATATTTGTAATACAAGATTTAAAACTTGATTCTTGGGCTTCATGGATGAAAGGAATCCATGAATGAAAATTGTGCATACCTTAGTTCTTGATTCTAGGAAGATTGACGGAGAGATTCTTGAATTTGAGTATTGAATTTGAATCCCCAATTAAAAACCCTAGCTTGTTCTTGAGAGAAACACTATATTTTGGGTGAAATATGGCTGAATCACGTGTTATTGGGTTTATATAGGGGTGGGAAATTGACCCTTTTAACCCTGGATGCGTCTTTTTAAATTTTGTGAAAACTTTTCCCGATCTGGACCCCTGGCGCAACGCGGTGCTATCGCGTCGTGTCACTGGAATGTGACAATTAGGAATTGGGATAACGGCATGATGCAGAGCTATCGCCGACCCCTACTAGAATTTGACAAATGCCATTTTCTCTTGTGGCGCGGCGCGCCACGGACTAATATGGCGTTGTTTTACGTCGGGGACTTGAAATAGTCATAACTTCTTACCCGGTTATCGAATTTAGGTGAATTTTATATCGATGGAAAGCTTATTGAATTTTCCACATGACAAAATGTGAAAATATTAAAAATACCACATGTATAAAAGTGTATTCATCTTTTAAAGAAAGTCTTTAATATTTTTGGGACGAACTTAAGCTAGGTAGAAGTATGGGGTATTACAGTATGATTCGATGTACTCATCACAGAATAGGTCACAATCAAGTGAGATTCAAAAGTTGGATATAATGTTTTCAACTTACCTTTAGTACAATAATTTTTTCGAGTAAAAGGTACCCACTGACTAGGCTGCACTTGAATCTTACAAGGGAAAAATCGAAAGAGATCCATTCCAAGTGGAATATGTTAATGGGATAGCACAACAAGATAATGGAAGTTTGTACGTATTACATTACTTTTTCCATTGTTTCAATTTCGTTTACAAGTATATATGTGTTTTTAATTTAATTAGTAATTAATATGCAAGGATTGTGGTGTTTTTGTATATATCTTTGCCGAGTATCTGAGCGAGGGATTAGGCATACCATCTTCAGATATTGATGCTCAATACCATCGTTTGAGATATGCAAAACTTTTGTGCAAGTATGTGTCTCAAAAGGCGGAGAATGAATACTTAAGTGAGAATGACGATCCACCGAAGGAAAGGAGCAGCTTCATACCAACAGAAAAAATTGTGTTCTGAATGATGAGTAGTTGTTTATTAGTTGGACATTAAAAACGTTGACGATGTTAGTAAATGATTTAAGTGTTGGTTATTTTAAAATGTTTAAGAAAACATACATTATTTGTTTTGATGATAAACTAGTTCTACTTTCTCAGTTTTATTTACATATGGCTATTGCAGTTTCTGCTATATTATTGTTTTGTTGTACGTTTTAGATATATTTTATAAAGACATGATTTTATATTTTTATGTTACGTTGTGTGAGATACATATTTATTATTTTGTATCTCATATAATTTACAGAAAAATACCTAATATACCCTTCAACTATTAAAAATGGTTCTAAAATACCCTCCTTCCACCTTAAGATCTAAAATACCCTTTCATCCACCTATTTGGCTCTAAAATACCCTTCCACTTAACAAATTTTTTTATAAAAATAATTAGTAATTTTGTTTAATATGTGGCAGTTTCTTATTGGATGGAGTTTAATTAATTAAAAATTTAAATTTGCACATGACATGATTTCAAACTGAAAATGCACTCCTGGACAATGAAGCAATGACTAGTGGTTCATACGATTTTTATTGGAAACACGCACTGATATCAAATAAAGTCCATCAAGGAATTTTCTCGAATTGCAACTTCTCGGAAGAAGCATCTACTTCAGCAGCTTGTGATGAGTACACAAGCGAAGCAGATTCATGTCAAGCTAATATATACGATTATAACACATATTCCTAACTGTGTAACTCCTCCGCCTATACTTCCCTTCCTGTAAGTTTCACTGTTTAACTGCTCACTTATTTCCCATGTTTATATCGATCTAAATAATTCAAAGTTTGAAGTGTCACAAATTAAGGTGGGAGAAAAATAAAAGGTCATGGACATCAGCATTCTACACTCAAATTACAAGCAATCTAGATATAGCATAACTTTTTCTTTTGTGTGTTATAACAGATAAATGGTTTTGATCCATGCATGCCTGATTATGTATATAATTACCTAAACACTGCTGAAGTACAAAAGGTACTTAATGTCAGAGATATACCCCATTTCTGGGTTTTTAGAAGTGGGATTCGGGTTGAGTTAGGAATTATGAAATTTTTAATTAATTAAACTCCATCCAATAAGAAACTTCCACATATTAAACAAAATTACTAATTATTTTTATAAAATGTTTTGTTAAGTGGAAGGATATTTTAGAGCCAAATAGGTGGATGGAAGGGTGTATTAGGCTCGTTTCTGTATAATTTATTATTTATCTCATTTACTGAATAGATTTATATAAGTAATTCATGTATTAATAGTAACTAAAACACAATATATATTGAATCATTATACCATGTTATGTTATTACGTTAACAATGCAACATTCAAGTTACGACATTTATATAAGTTTGTTACTTTGAGATAATTTCCAGCTTAACCATTTCTTAATATAGTACATACACTTTGTAATGTGCTTATTTCATTCTTTACAAAAGATACATTATACATATGCTTATATCTCTTATTAAATCATAATATAATTTTGTATCTCTTGCGATTGTTTTTCTTTGCAAGAAATTTTGTTTCTAGACGCAATAACAATTACGTATCTTTTATAAATATAGTACATAGGTTTTTTTTTATTGTGCACAATATATATATTACAAGAGATACAATCTATATAAGCTTGTATCTCTTATTAAGTTCGTAACATAGGCTTGTACAACCTATAGGCTTTTTAACCATGCAACGTTCATCTAACTCAATTATAGGATTTTGTTAATTTATAATAGTTATTAAATACACCGTTTTTTAAGAAAGTATCTAAACATTTTAATGTGGACAATTTATCTTTTTCAAGAGATACATTCTATAATTTTGCATCTCTTTTCAACTATTTACTGTACCAGAACTTTTATTTTTTAACTCAATAACATAATCAGTCGCATATGTTATTTGTTATTTGTCTCTATTATATTTGGAGGATTTATAAAAAATAAGTTCTATATATACATTAATATGATACGACCTGACAAAATAGAATGTAAAAACATATCTGATGAATTAACTGCAGAAAGAAATCCGAGAGTTATTTTGCTAATTGTTACTCATAAAAGTCTGAAAAACAGTAACAACATCATAAACAATGAAGTTTAAGGATCTAAAAAAAATTAAATTGCTAGAGATTATTCAAAATTATTCATTAGTAGACTACAAGGTCACTCCTTCTTTGAAAAGAAATTACAGGTACGCTTGTTGTGGCCTTCATTACCACATCTTCGCAATAGTTAATGCTTGATGTCATAGTTTCACTTTATTTCTTATGCCTTGATTTCTTTAGCCTTCCAGGTGGGACGTTTGTATTTTAGTGGTAACACAATTTTGTCCATAACTTCTTATGGCACAATCTAATCCTTTTTATTTGGCATTGAAAATATCGATACTTCATACGCCTTCCTTAATGTTTCTGGATAGTAATACTCGGAGCAATAAGGTTTCATATCTTTTACATGCTTGCTTTTTAGAACTGTTATCAGGTGTTGACATGTTATCTCATTCAATTGAAATCTTCCGCAACTGCAAGTCCTCCTGTCAAGACATACTATGTATTTCCTCCCATCATCATAAACTGAGTACACATATACTGATGACGCACTAACCTACAAGATTAATCTTAATATATTAACAAATACATACATCTAGATCTTCTTTATTAGCTTTTTATATCTCTTTAAAAATCTTAATTCATGAATTTACTAAAAAAAGTTTCAAACTAACTTTATCAATTAAATAGTGTTCTGTAATATCAAAAAAACATTACATAATATTAAAAACAAAAGTAAACATCTTAACTAACCTCCAGCCGAGAAGATTTTGAAGTACTTAGCTGAAGAATGCCTTCGAATTGAATATCCAGTGATGTGTTCGTATACAATGCTTTTTCTCTATTTTCGCAATTTCACTTACCTAATAATTTCCTAGCCTGTTCTAGGAATTCTATTATCCGCAACTCACGTGCTAGATTGAGTTTTTCATTTATACACTCTGCTATATTTGAAGTCATTATTCGCCCTCGATTAACAGGTGCATACACGCGTATCAACTTTTTAAATCAGCATTCTCAAGATAATACTTTACCCTCTGATCTATCTTGCCAACTTGATTAAAAAAAATAAAAATTATCTTTTCGGTATGCCTTAACCATAACATAGAAAATATCGCTAAGTCGATCTTTACTCTTTCTGAAGTTTGTGGACACATTCTTCCACAGATGTTAAATGCATGCAAGGTGCAGAACATTTGTATATACAACACTAAAAATCTTTTTTATGCTTTGTTACGGTCAGATACGATACACATACTGTCACGCTCTCCAAAAGCAATTCTAAACTGCTCAAAAAATCAAGTCCAAGAATTGTCATTTTCAGTGTCAACAACACCATATGCAATCGGCAGAATGCATCCTACAATTTAGATATAAAAATATTAATGTCACTGATACGATTAAACTTTTTATGAAACATAACCAAAAAAAATTAACTAACACAAAATAGACTTTGAATTACATCACAAAAAAGTATACATAACAACTAATATTACATATTCCTGCGCCATCAAGAGTGCTTGTAGAAACAAATGTCCTTTATATGCTCCACTCAAATGTGCCGCATCAACCACAACTACCGGTCTGCAAAACTGAAATCCACTCTTTAATGGTTGTAATGCTATGAACAGATACATGAATGTGTTATCCTCAGATTTGTGCATTCTACTATGGGATCCTGGATAAACTGAATTTAGCATGTATATGTATCTAGCCATTTGATGATAACTGTCTGTAGGTTTTCCTTTTAATATTTGAACTACACGTTCTTTAGCCCTCCATGCCTTCTGATAATTAATGTCTACACCGAAAGTATTTTTAATATCTTCGATTATGCCATTCGTCGTGTGTATTCTCTTGTAATTGAAAAGTTTTGGAGTAGTAAAATCATTAACAAACTCAATCGTAGCTTGAAGTTGTGTAAAAACTCTATCTTTCAACGAGCATGTGTGAACATCTTGAAAAAATCAAAATTTAAATAGGTCGGTCCCCTGCCAACATGATGCCTTAAATATCCAAACACAATCCACCGAATGACATTTTAGGACATAGCTGCAATTATACAAAAAACCACATAAAATGTTAAAACATATTATAAATGCATATCTATCATTAATAAAAGATGCAAGTCCAAATTTTGATGACGATTCAAATAATTTTTTTTTCTAATTTATTCAATATTAACAACAAAATTAAAACTTCATATTTAATCCTGTATTTGATGTAGTTTATATTAATTATGTATATCTTTTATAATAAACTATAAAAAGATGTATTTTAACTTACTGAAAAGAAATAATGAGAGATACATACAACACACCCTTGTACCCATTATGTATCTTTAAGCTTACCGTAGAAACCTAATTTTATCCCCCTCAAATCCCGATTTTATCCATTTTTAGACTACCTCACCACGTACCCTCACCCATGTGATTATATCCCATAAAAATATAAAAACAATAACAATACCTTAACAAAACCCATAACCAATTTTATCCTTACCTCACGACCCACATACCCCTACCATACCCATGTGACCCCACCCTACGATAATTTTTTCTTTCGCACACCATATAGACTAACAGAATTGAAAAAGGAGGAATATATACATAATTGCACACAATTTCCAATTAGGAGGGGGGACAGGCTATTCTTTTTTCCTTTTTCTTTACTGACCTCACGAAATCAAGAACACATCAGAGACCTCACCAAAAACTTATACACCCATACTGACGAAAACTGAGAAGACTAGGGAGGGCTGAGAGAAATGGAGGAAGAGTGATCGAAAAGCAAGTAAGAGGGAGAGATTTTAGGGAGGAGGAGAACAGTGTCGCCACTGTTAAGCTAGCCGGAGCTCCAACGACACTACAACCATGACCGGAGAACACTGGGAAATCATCAAACCTGACCCCCAACGTTGATTCCAGCGACCATCCATCGGAAAGAGCCAAAACCCGCTGGCGAGCAATCAAAAATTGGTTTAATCAGTTCCGATGAGATCTGCCAAAAAATAACCAAAAATAGTAACGAAGTGTGCTAATTAGGTACGAGTTTTCGGGCTTTGTGATCTTTGCTTTGGGTCGTGGGTTTTCTTTTCGTGGATTTGTGTTCGGGTCAAAATTTTAGGATTTTTGCGATTGATTTGGTACGGAGTTGGTGAGTCCGTTGTTGAGGTTCTATTCGAGTTTTCCAGATGCGGACTCTCTTTAATTGAATAACACAGTTTGAAAGCCTCAATTTCAGGTCCAATTTTTTATCTCTTCTCTTTATTTTGATGATGTGATTTGGTGATTATATGTTGGGTAACTACGATTTATTTGATTTTGTTGATGTTATGATTATGTGCTTGACGATGTGATTTTGGTGATATGAGGAGCTAATTTGAGTAATTTTGATGGTGTAATTCATAAAAATAAAGTTGGGGGCGGGAATCTAAAATTGATAAAAATAAATATTATGGTATTTTGATTCATTGATGATGTTGAACGTGATATGTCATTGAGCGGGTAGGCAAGCACTAGGCTCGGGTAGGCAAAATTTAAAATTGGTGGATTGTTGAAATGTTTGGAATATTTGTTGAATGTTTTGTTTACCGTATTTGAAAAGTGTATTCATTTAGCCGGGGGATGCCTCGAGGTCTTTTGTACTTATTTATCGGGAAATGCCCCGATGTATCATGTACGCAAAGGAGGTTCGTGATGAAGGCCCAAGGTATCGGGTAAAGCAATGGATTTTAGCTTAGGACTAGAGTAGGTTAGAATAGGATTTATATTTTCGCACTTTTATTTTGGACTGTATAATTGGACTGGACACTACATTTTGGATTTATTTTGTTTTGTTTATTTGATTAATTATTTTGTGTGATCTTGTGTGGTTTATACATTCGTGATGTCAAATTAGTCGATACGCTCCACCAAGCAACCGTGGTCGAACCACGGGATCGAGGAGTGCCTAACACCTTTCCTTCGGTCAACAGAATTCCTTATCTAGAATCTCTGTTTGCAGATCAATTTCTAGAGTCAAACTGTTTTGAAAAGAATTTCCAAAGGTGACTTTGCACACCCGATTTATGCCAAGTGGCGACTCTAAATAAAAATGTAAATGATCCTTTTTCGAAGCAAATTTTCAATCTTTTGTTACTTTAATAATAAAAATCCTTTCAAACTTAAAACGAATCTTTTTGGAGTTAAAAGGGGGTGTGACAGCTCTGGCGACTCTGCTGGGGATTTTTCAGAATTCGAGCTTATTTTGGAGTTGTATCGGCTTAGTTTGGCACTATAGGTGTATAGATATTTTGTTTGTGTTGTTTTGTGTTATTGTTTATCATTGTTGAGTGCCTACGTGCTCTTTGTTTATAGTTTTTATTTTCTGTGTTACCGTTTTATATCTGGCATCATATGCATAACCCGAGTCATTCTTTCTACAACAAGTTTGTAGTACACGTATTGTACATGACCTCTAGTTGAGTTACCCTTATTTTATGAGGGGGAGCCATCGTTGTTATGGAGTGGGTGAAAAGCTCTCGCAGCCACTATCGACCACACGCAACCCCGAACAGCCTTGTTAGTGAACCCCAACGTAGGTTAGCCTTTAGGTCATGCTTATCTGCATCTATTGAGACCTAGCGGGACCCACTTGGTCCTTTGTAAGAGACTCACCTTTAAAGCATCCGTACGTGCTAAATGTTGCATCTCTAAAGGTAGCATGGTCATTTAACGGACCGATTTGGGGAAAACATGTGTTAGAAGTAAAGTGTATAGACAAAAAAGTGTTGAAAACGAAGGACAAAAAGAAAAAGTGAGTCAAAAAAAAGGAGTGTTTCGTAAGTTTTTCGAATTCTTTATGGCTTTTGATTTTTTTTTTGCACAATCCAAAAATTCAAAAGATTTTTTACTTTTCGCACTCATTGTTCAAAAATCAAAACATCAAAAAGCTTTCTCACTTTGTCTCTTTTAGCATGCATTCATAATTTGAAATTTTCAAAAAAGATTTTTAGCAGTTTTTATAAAAGAAAATGAAAAATGGTAGAAGTTTTGTACATTTCATATAGAGAAAATGCCAAAAAGATTTTTTTTCTCTTTCATAGTTGTTGGTGTCAGTTTTGTGTGAAGTGTCTAATTGAAAATCCAAAAAGATTTTATTTCTCATCTAACGTCTGTAATCACGTCTCTCAAGTCAAGTCTTAGTTCGTTTTAATCCTTAATTGTCCAATCTGGACAAACTACGCACCCCTGATTCTCCTCTCTCGGGAGTGAGATACTTAGGCAGCCTATTATTGGTTCGGGGATCTTATTTAAAAAAATTCAAAAAATTTCTTCACTCTTCATTTAGAGTAGGTGATTCCTATACATCTTTAAAAGAAAATAACAAAAAGATTTTTTGTTAATAGCTTCAAATTTCATTTTCGTATGAAATTCAAAATCCAAAAAGATTTTCTTTAGTAATCATAGGTTTCATTTTGTATAGGAATCTAAAAATTCAAAAAAAAAATCTTCACTCTTCTTTTAGAGTTGGTGTTTCATATACATCTTTAAAAGAAAACCACAAAAAGATTTTCCTTTAATAGTTTCAAGTTTCATTTTTGTGTGAAATTCAAATTTCAAAATCCAAAAAGAAAAATCTTTGGTAATCATAGATCCTCATTTTGTATAGGGAGCTTAAACCTGAAAAATGCAAAAAGATTTTCGTCAATTCTTTTGACAATTTATTATTTTTGAAGTTTCTGAAAAGGAAAAAAAAAAGGAAAAAGAATTAATTTTCCATTTTGACAAGACTTCACGAACTACGCACACCTGATTCTCCTCTCTCAGGAGTGAGATACGTAGGCACCCTTCTTGGGTTCGGTGGTCTTTTCAAAAGGAAATCAGACAAAGAGTTTTGAAAAAAGTATTGCATTCTAATGCCTTTGTTATCTGTTGTTCAGTTAGTTTAAGGTGGTTGGTTTGTGGCATTCTGGCTGGTCCTCCACATCACACCAAATCCAAGGAAGAGTTTGTTGTGTCCAACCAGGATATAGAGAGTGACCTCATGGATCAAATAAAGAGTCTAGAAAATGAGAGTTTAAAGCAAGAGATTTTGAGATTAAGGCAACAAATGATGAAAATGCATTGGGATTGGGTCAGTGGGTTACCTCCTCCTCCATTCCCTACCGTTGACCCCGTAAATACCCTGAGTTTTCCATCATAATTGCAAGCTCCATGTCCTAATGTTGTTGATGCACCACAACATGCCTCAAAATTTATTCCAAGCCAAAAGAATCTCAATACTTCCTCTACTATTTCTCTAGCACCTCAGCTTAAGCCAACTACATTCACAACACCACATGTCTTCGGTGATTTTGTTGCTCAATCCTCTGTTGAGACATCCACATTAGCTCGCCGCCCAATAGTTGTGCTTCCCCATGCTGCTAGTAGACCCATGACCAATACTCTTGGTGATCATTGTTATACTCTTGAGACTACATTTAAGTTAATTGGACTGTCAAAATTTCTTGACAAGAAGCCTAGCGTACCTGAAGAGCCAGAGAAAATGGTTGGGAAAATCAAGGGTACAGAAAATGCTATGAAAAGTTCCCTAGGACTGGCGTGTAAAGAAGATGTTTCATACAAAAACAGGGGCATGTCTTCAAGTGTTAACCCTTCTCCATGCCTTGAGATATCGAAATTCGAGGAGCAAGATGGACAGAAGGAATTCATGAAATATTTAGGACAATATTGCAACCAATTAAAGGAAACTGGAGGGGAGAAGAATGAGAAAGATACAGTTGTTGTTATAGTTGGAGAACGGGCACATCCAAGAAGGAGACGTCGTCGTTACCGTCAGTCTCAAGCCTAAGTTTATACCCATTCTTTCTATAATTCCTCCCAAAATCCATTATAATCTATTTCCCCACCTTCATATCTAGTATACTGCACACAGTCATATGTTCAACTCTCTTCTTATTCACAATGGCGCGCACCAACTCCTCAGAGTCACCCTCCAACTCTACAAACATAACAAAGCCCTTCTAGGCCTGATTTTTTATCCAAGCCAAATAATAAAATAAGGCAGAAGTCGAAGGATAGTTTCACACTAATTGGAGAGTCATATGCCAGTTTATTCCAGAGATTGGTACAGCGGGGCATGATCACTCTTCTCCTTGGGTATACTCCTGACCGACATTCAAGAAGTTTTGATCCTAATGTACGATATGCATATCATTCTGATGCTCAGGGTCATAGAATTAAAGATTGTCGAGATTTGAAAGATGATTCAAGATAAATCAATTATGGTGCAGAACATTGACAGTGAAGAAAGCTCTAGTCATGCTGATATGCAAACCAGTGGCTAAGATGTCAGGCTGAGCAATTGAGAAGTCACCCCTCTCTCTACTAGGAAGAGGTCTGGTAGCTTGTTTTGTTTTATTTTCTGTTGTCCAAATTATTTCAGGGTTGTAGTTCGGGATCTATCTTATTATGTCCTTTTGTCGTTTATGTTCAAACCCTTCTATTTTTTGTTTCAACTAAATGAAGTGTCCCATTTTTCTTTGTGTTTTAAATATGTGTTGTTTGTTTGTTTTCTTTACATAGTACATTTTATGTTGACTCTAGTGATATGACATGCTAGTGAAATTTTCAGCCAGATCTTAAAATCCAGTTTAAGCATGAACATTGAATTAGAGGGTTAAAGTTAGAAAAAAGAGCATTTGAGCAAATAAGTAAAGTGCTGAGACATTTACTGACAAGTTCAAGCCTTCTTTGAAAATTAAGGAAATTATTTTGATAATCACAAGAATAACTTGGTCATCAATTGAAAAACATAGCTCAATTAGGTCAAATAACAGATGTGTGATTTCGAGGAACAGAAAAATTAGCTCCACGAAAGCATGGGTCAGTCGATGTGAGGGATCTATAACACAGGTGGAGTTGTATGTTTGACAAGACCAGAAGAAGTAGTGGCACACATGCTCAATTAAAGTTAGTATTGTGAAAGTGTCACAAATGATCTTCATCTTTCACTTTCATATTGCATGATGTGTGCTGACATTTTCAAGGATTGGTATGACGAAGGCATTTCATTCTACTATCCATACATAGTGTCATCCTTTGTGTACCCCATTTGAGTCTTAGTGTTATTTTATTTCATACACCTCTTTTGAAATCAAGATAGAGTCAGCAAAGCTCAAAAGAAAAGTGTCGAGCAAAAAATAGTGTCAGAAAAAAAAAGAAAAAAGTGTCCAAAAAAGAAAGAAAAGAGAAGAATGTCAAGAAAAATAGAGTCAGAAAAAAAAGAAAAAGAGTCAAGAAAAGAGAAAAACCAAAGAAATCATAATCAATCAAAAGAACAAAGCTGCCAGAACTACGCATGACCTGATTCTCCTATCTCGGGGGTGAGATACGTAGGCTTCCCTACTAAGGGCTCAGTCCAACCAAATAAATGATTTAGAATTGCCCGGTCAAAAGAAACTAGGGCATGAGTTAATCCTTATTGTTTGAGTCGATTCCAAAAGTTGTAAGTCTCACCCCACTTTAAGTGTCGTTTGGGTCCCATGCCATCCTTTCTTTCTAACCCTATCCAAAAGCCAAGTTACAACTAAAGAAAAACCTTCAGATCAATCTTTGAGAATGCTAAGGCTAAGCATGCAATGGATGTGATGACGTATTTTGGGAACTACTTGTCTTCCTCAGCATAAGGAATCAGGGGAGAAATAAAAA
This sequence comes from Capsicum pubescens, assembly GCA_030864215.1. NCBI lineage: Eukaryota > Viridiplantae > Streptophyta > Magnoliopsida > Solanales > Solanaceae > Capsicum > Capsicum pubescens. The sequence continues at coordinate 207,937,012 of CM061547.1, forward strand.
TGAGAGAGTCTTATCGATGAAAACCCTCACGGGCATGTAAGATGATAGTAAGCTGAGAGAGATAAAATGAGAGAGTCTTATCGGTGAAAACCCTCACGGGCACTGTAAGTGACGGTGAGTTGAGACAAATAAAAATGAGAGAGTCTTATCGGTGAAAATCCTCACGGGCACCGTAAGACGACTGTGAGTTAAGAGAAATGAAAATTAGAGAATCTCATTAGTGAAAACACCTCACGAATACCATGAGGTAATGGTGAGCTGAGAGAAAGAAAGAGCTTTGTTGGCGAAAATCCTTCAAGGCGCCACTAGCCGAATGAGGTGTTTCAAGGTCATTAACTCAACAACAACTGGTAGAAAGTGTGGATGAAAAGATCAGGCGGATTAATCCAAAATGTATGGCATAATCATTAGAATTGGCTGTCACTTTTATATAAATTTTTGCTTCTTTGTTTCAAAAGAGGACATTCATTGTCTTTTCTTTCTTCTCTTTATTTTTTTTTATTTTTCTTGAGTCAGATATCCAAATAAAAATCATTGTCATTTTTCTCTTATGTTTGAGTCAAGTCCATGTCAAAACAAGTGAGAAAAGTTTTCAAAATTGACTACCAGCTCCTTTAATTGCATAAAGCAAGACAAAAGCTAGCACATGAAAAAAGACATGATTGTGAGCCAAAAAAAAGGGCATGCAGAAAGTTTTGTCAATAGATAATTCGGGGAACTCATGAAAATACCAAGGTTCAAAGGGTCTATCTGAGAAGCATGGCAAAGAAGAGATACTGTGTTTGTTTCAGTCACTCTTAATAATCTGAGTTCGGGTCAATAATTCAGCAAGTCAATGATATATGCTAATAGTTAGATGCAAGGTTAAATGTGACGAGGGAAAGAGCGATCGCTGTAAAAGCTAAAGCCACAAACCAGCCACCAGATTTTAAACTCACAAGTTTTTCTTGATGAAACAGGAAACATGTTACCTTCAAAGCAAGGATTTCAGAACATAAACATCAAGGGTTGCAATGCCTCACTTTTACAAATGCAGGAAGCAATGTTGCTGCACAGGTTTGATAATAAAATTATGGTAAAAATTCATCATCCTATATCCCTCGGAGACACACTTGTCCAAGGATTTTATTTTTCATTTGTTAGGTGATACACTTCTTAAATTGAACCTTCACTCCTAGGAGACGTACCTTCTATTCGAGTCATTCCCCTTGACTCTTAGAAGACGTACCTTTTAGTCGAGTCATTCCCCTTGATTTCTATGAGACGTACCTTTTAGTCGAGTCACCTCGTTTGATTTCTATAAGACGTACCTTTTAGTCGAGTCATCCTCTTTGATTCCTATGAGATGTACCTTTTAGTCGAGTTATCCCCTTTGATTCCTATAAGACATACCTTTTAGTCGAGTCATCCCTTTTAATTCCTATAAGACGTACCTTTTAGTTGAGCCATCCCTTTGATTCCTATAAGACGTACCTTTTAGTCGAGTCATCCCCTTTGATTCCTATAACATGTACCATTTAGTCGAGTCATCCCCTTTGATTCCTATAAGACGTACCTTTTAGTCGACTCATCCCTTTGATTCCTATAATACATACCTTTTAGTCGAGTCATTCCCTTTGATTCCTATAAGACGTACCTTTTAGTCGAGTCATTTCATTTGATTCCTATAAGACGTACCTTTTAGTTAAGTCATCCCCTTTGATTCCTATAAGACGTACCTTTTAGTCGAGTCATCCCCCTTTGATTTCTATAAGACGTACCTTTTAGTCGATTTATTCCCCTTGAACCCTAAAGACATACCTTTTAGTCGAGTCACTCCCCTTGACCCCTAGAAGACGTACCTTTTAGTCGAGTCATTCTCTTGTATTCCTATAAGACGTACTTTTTAGTCGAGTCATTCCCTTTGATTCCTATAATGATGTGACTTTCACAAAAGTCCTTTGATGATAAATTGGGGCAAAATTTAATTCTTATGTTTGGAACTTCACTTTTCTAGCATATGAAATATCTTTATAATAATATTGGTCTGGGATAATTTTCTTTTAGTTTTGATGTGATTTCAGGAGCCCGCCTGAAGAACAGGTCGAATAAAATGAAAGTAAAAAAACAAAGTGAAGAAATTGAATACAACATATGGAAATAGCAAGTCAGGAGCCCGCCTGAAGAACAGGGTGATGAAATTAAAAGTCAGGAGCCCGCTTGGAGAACAAGGTGAGGAAATTGAAAGCCAAGCAACAAGTTTAAAGGTTCAAAGTCAAGCAACAAGGAGAAACAATTGAAAGACAAGCAACAAATTAAAAAATTGCAAGTCAGGAGCTCGCCTGAAGAATAGAGTGATGAAACTCAAGTCAAGAGTTCAAAAGAAGATGCATAGATAGGACTTTTGTAATTTTATTTATTTTTTTAACTCTTGTAATTTTTCATTTTTGATGTAATGACAGAGCCGCGGACCGGAACCTTGACAGGGCCTCACTCGACTCTCCAACTCGGTATAGTTCCTCTCCTTCCAACCATTTGAGATACCTGTGATTTGACTCTCTCATAACTTAGGTAGTTAGGATGTCAAAGACCCGGCTGCCCTTCTTCCTTTTGTTTCTTTCTTTGAATAATGGTCGGGTCAAAATTTGGTCTCGTTGTCTACTTTTTTTTTGTCTGAAAACACTTTGTGTTTATACCCAAAAAGGGGCATGATGTAGACACCTAATTTTATCCCCTTCAAAGTCCGATTTCATCCATTTTTAGACCACTTCACCACGTACCCTCACCCATGTGATTATATCCCACAAAAATACAAAAAATAAATAACAACCCTTAACAAAACCCATAACAAATTTTATTCTCACCTCACCACCCACATACCCCTACCATACCTACGTGACCCCACCCTACCTTAATTTTTTTTTCACACACCGTATAGGCTAACAGAATTGAAAAAGGAGGAATATATACATAATTACACATAATTTCCAATTAGGAGAGGGGACATGCTATTTTTTTATTTTTCTTTACTGACCTCACGAAATCAATAACACATCAGACACCTCACCAGAAACTTATACACCCATACTGCTGAAAAGTGAGAAGACGAGGGAAGGCTGAGAGAAACGAAGGGAGAGTGATCAAAAAACAAGTAAAAGGGAGAGATTTTAGGGAGGAGGAGAACAGTGTCGCTACTGTTAAGCTAGCCGGAGCTCTGGCGACGCTACAACAGTGACCGGAGAACACTGGGAAACCACCGAACCTGACCCCCAACATTGATTCCGGTGACCATCTACCGAAAAAAGCTGAAACCCGCTGGCGAGCAATCAAAAATTGGTTTAATCAGTCCCGATTCTGATGAGATCTGCCGAAAAATGACCAAAAATAGTAACGAAGTGTGCTAATTAGGTATGGGTTTTGGGGTTTTGTGATCTTTTCTTTGGGTCGTGGGTTTTGTTTTCGTGGATTTGTGTTCGGGTCAAAATTTTAGGATTTTTGCGATTGATTTGGTACGGAGTTGGTGAGTCCGTTGTTAAGGTTCTATTCGAGTTTTTCGGGAGCGGACTCTCTTTAATTGAATAACACATTTTGAAAACCTCAATTTCAAGTCCAATTTTTATCTCTTCTCTTTATTTTAATGACGTGATTAGGTGATTATGTGTTGGGTAACTACGATTTGTTTGATTTTGTTGATGTTATGATTATGTGCTTGACGATGTGATTTCGGTGATATGAGGAGCTAATTTGAGTAATTTTGATGGTGTAATTGATAAAAATAAAGTTGGGGGCGGGAATCAAAAATTGATAAAAATGAATATTATGGTATTTTGATTCATTACTGGTGTTGAACGTGATATGTCGTCGAGCGGGTAGGCAAGCACTAGGCTCGGGTAGGCAAAATTTAGAATTGGTGGATTGTTGGAATGTTTGGAATATTTGTTGAATGTTTTATTTACCATATTTGAAAAGTGTATTCATTTAGCCGGGGGATGCCTCGAGGTCTTTTGTACTTATTTACCGGGAAATGCCCCGACGTATCATGTACGCAAAGGAGGTTCGTGCTGAAGGCCCAAGGTATCGGGTAAAGCAATGAAGTTTAACTTAGGACTAGAGTAGGTTAGAATAGGATTTCTATTTTCGCACTTTTATTTTGGACTGTATAATTGGACTGGACACTATATTTTGGATTTGTTTTGTTTTGTTTATTTGATTAATTATTTTGTGTGATCTTGTGTGGTTTATACATTTGTGATATCAAATTAATCAATACGCTCCACCAAGCGATCGTGATCGAACCAAGGGATCAAGGGGTGTCAACACCTTCCCCTCGGTCAACATAATTTCTTATCTGGAATCTCTGTCCGCGGATCAGTTTCTAGAGTCAAACTGTTTTGAAAAGGATTTCCAAAGGTGACTTGGCACACCCGATTTATGCCAAGTGACGACTCTGGATAAAAATGTAAATGATCTTTTTTCGAAGCAAATTTTTAATCTTTTGTCACTTTAATAATAAAAACCCTTTCAAACTTAAAACGAATCTTTTTGGAGTTAAAAAGGGGTGTGACACTTACTAATATGTATCGTTGATATGCTTATTTCACTAAAACTAAAACATCAAGATATACATATAAACACACAATTAGAAAATTAGAGATACAAGATGTACAAAAAAGTATCATGTATGTCTAAATATGTATCTCGACCTAATTAACATAACAAAAAAGGCAATTACGTAAAATATAAATAGATTCCGTGAAACAAATTAACTTACTACTTGCATACATTTTCTTTTGGTAACATATTTTTTTCAAAAACAGCAACGCGATAAAATACAACATGCAATCTTACGTTAGATACATAATTCAATAAACATGAGATACATAACTACTTCTGATACGTTAAACAAGATACATACCTTTTTTTGTCAAATCTTTTGCATAGAAATTGAAAGAATACGGAATGACATACCTTTCCATAATAGAAATAAGAGTACACTTGTCCTTGTAGATTTTTCCAACTTTAACTTCACTATTTTTGCAATCTGTAATTAGCTTGTTCCTCTTCATATCGAACAAAGGCAATAGAAAAGAATTATTAGAATTATAACTAATTAATTCTGCAACTTCTTCACAAGGATTTTCCAGAAACATTACTGCATCAACTTTCACATCAAACAACATCTCACTATCAGATTTATCTATTGTAGTGATGATAAGTGGATACATCCCAAAATCGGGCTCACTTTACTTAATTTCAATATAAAGCTTCACACCCATCTCATTACGAATCAACAATGGTACCGCATTATCATCAACTATGTAACGAGCCTCAATTTTTTCTACTTTCATCAATTTTTAATTCTACAGCAATGGCCAAAATCAATTTCGCATACGTTACATGTTCACTAACAACGATTCCATCACTCTTATAGTCCTCGTACTTTATATCGTTAATCCAAACGCCGGAATGACTTAATAACATGAAAATATTCATTGTAAGTTCTTCAAACAAAATAAAAAAAACAATGACATAGTTGTAGGAATCGTTCTATCTGTAAACTGATTATGGAAGAGAATTTATTTAAAAAGATGGAATAACAAACAAATTACCTTTTTTGTGGGATATTATTGAGTTTTTATCATTATTAGTTAGGTTAATTGCTAAATTAATGAAACTTTATCCGTTACAACCCTTAACTTAAGCAAATTAGTTTAGTTACTAAATGTATCCTTAGGAAGTATCTCACATTACTTATATGTATCTGCAACGGCTAAAAAGTGAGATTTTTTGAAATTTAATAAAAAGTTAAAATTTTAGATAAATAGTGATAAACATGACGGTATATAGGTAAATTTTATAAATAATAATAACAAAGGCCAACAACAAAAATTTAATCCAACAAATCCCACTTTACCGAATTTCCCATTCCATTTCCCCCTCACTCACGCTGATTCTTACTCTGTTGATATTAGATTTTTTTGAAAAAACCATTTAACTACAATTCTAAAGTTATGCATTACAATAGTGCAGGGTCCATGCTTTTTATCTGTAAATAAACTCTTTCTATACTAATCTTTTACTTAGAGCCCGTTTGGATAGATTAAAAAAATAGTTTTTTAGCTTAAGTGATTAAAAGCTTAAAATAAATGCTTATAAATTATGCAGATAAGTGTTTGGATAGAAGTGCTGAAACTGAAAAAAAGTTGTTGATGTGTTTGGTAAACATGTGATGTTAAACAATTTTTTGTTGTTAAAATGACTTAAATGTCCTTAAAGTTGTTAACACCATAAATAAGGTGAATTATTTATAATTTTTAATTCTAAAATAAAATTTTTTAACAAACCTCCGACGTAATGATGGATTCGATGAAAACAAAGAAAAAAATGAAAAGGAAAAAAATACTACATATTTAAGGACTACAAGTTTATGATATTGTTGAAATTGGAGGAAAATATAAAGGATAAAAAGGTAAATATTTTGGTCAAACCTAAAAGAATTCTAATCTAAAAAGCAAAAAGCTGGGGTACCCAACTTCTCACTTTTTGATTTTTTTAATCAGTTTTTAGCTTTTTCTAAGCACTTTTTAATTTTACCAAACATGTTAAAAAGCTAAAAAAGATATTAAAAGCTGATTTGACCAGATTTTATCCTATCCAAAGGGCTCTTAGAAGTCAACTATCACTCACTAATTTATTTCATCATTATATATGATTTAGCTAGGCTAAAGATAATTCTTTTTGTTTTCTTATATAATAGGTATATTGTTGACTTTGAAATTTATAGAGAATGTCGATGGATCCATTTGTCTTCTGGTCAACTAGTGTACTTGACCCCGCTTCTTCCAGTCATAAAACAAATTCTCTTGCAAATATAAAGATCATAATTTAATGATTTTTTTAAAAAATAATTACAATAAATTGATGATAAGTAAATTGATAAGCATATTTGTTACACTGGGTAAATATTTGTCTCTATGAAAAAACTTAAATTGTACAATAAAAATATTTTTTTAAAATAGAATACCACACTAATAAGCATAAAAATTATAAATTTACTCTGAGTCAAAACCCACTGCACATCTTGTGTTGGACTTTATCTAATCTTTTTCACTTAAATTTGAACTCAAATTTCAAATAGATTTATAATCGTTCTCGAACCAAATACCAATTATATACAAATCAAATAGCTTCAAAGAAGAGGAAAAGTTAAGAACATCACTAAGTAAGATTATAATTGTAGACACCTAATTATGTCCCTCCCGAAGTTGAATTTTGTTCATTTTTAGCTAATCTTTTATGCACCCTCACCCATTCTATACTTTCCCCACAAGAAAACAAATACACCAAATCCTAACAAATTAAATCCCCAATCCCAAAATATTCCCTTATTCTAACTAATTTTTACACCTCACCCATACCCTACCCCCTACCCATACCCCAGCCCACGTCACCTTAAACCCCTCTCCTTTACGTTTTCCATTCGTTTTCTCATAATAGATAAAATAAAGGAGATATACAGGGACCCCACCATTTTGTTTTTTCATTGGATCATACAGATAATAGAGGGGCCACAGAAGGAATCTCACAACAACACTCATACCTGCACACACAATTCTCACAGGCACAAAAAATCACTAGCCATACACATACGGAGGGCTCACGAAAATTCCCAGAGGAACTCAATTTTTATCATCAACAATTACTCAAACCCATCTGGCATTTTTTTTACATACATCATCACAATAGGGATGAACAAAAAGGGGGAGGGGAAGACACCCAGCTGATTTTCACTCAAAAACCCTAGACCCCCATCTACACTCACCGAAGATAACAACAACAATATAAATTCCCACTCACGAGAGGCACGCACACAGTCATAACACCAGGAGAGGGAGAAAAATGAGAGAGAAGAGAGTGATGTGCGAGAGAGAACAAGGAGAAAACAAAATCGGGTTTCGGGTTACTGTTTCGGCGCCATAGTCGCCAGATTTCGACTGGTTTCGCCAGTTTTGCCCTTCGCAGCTCACTGGAGCTCAGTTTTGATTGGTTTTCAGTTCATTGTTCGATCGATTCCTTCTTAAATCTCCCCATCTCATCATCTCCTTTGATTTTAAGATTAGTTCGCGAACAGGACTGGTTTGTGCTGTTGCGATTTTCATCTCGAGTTCTTTGGTATTCGTTACTAGTTTTGGGTTTAGTTTTGGATTTTAATTTCTCAATATCGAGTTGGATAGATTCATCGCTGAGGCTTAAGTCGAATTTATCGGAGGCGGGTTCTCTTTATTTCGTCAAATAATATTCATCAAAAGCGGTATTAAGGTCCATCCCTCAACTCTACTATTCTTATTATTATCTCGAATGTGTTTAAATGTTGGTGGTATGGTGTGTTTGTGAGTTTGTTTGAGCCATGTCTATTATCATTGTCTTGATTTTTATCTCGAAATTGAATACTTGAGAATTGGGTTAGTTGTGAGATTGATAATAAATAAGGGCGAAATTAAGAAATTGATAAAAAGGGAGAATTTAGATTAATTTTGGTTTATTTTTGTTTGTTTAATTCAGAATGAGCATGGATATTGTTGGAACGCAATAGAATCATGATATGTCGAATGAATAGGCAAAAGTTTAGGTTCGGGAAGGCAAATTTAGGAATGATGTTGGATTGAATGCGTAGAATGTTGAATGTGTTGAATGCTTTCTAGTTTATCTCATGAAATTGAAATTGTATTCATTTATTGGGGAATGCCCCGAAGGAATTGTATTTATTCACCGGGGAATGCCCCGAAGTATCTTGTACGCGAAGACGGCACACGATCAAGGCCCGAAACGTCGGGTGGAGTTTGGTTTATGATCAACTTAGGATTAGTTTAGAATAGAGTAGGTTTACATTTCCGTATTTTTTTTATGTTTTGGGTATGTATAATTGGACTGTACACTATTTTTTGGGATTCGTATGTTTGGTTTGTTTGAACGATTATTTTTATGTGTTTTGTGTGATTTATACATCCGTAGTGTCAAATTAGCCAATATGCTTCACCAAGCGACCATGGTCTAACCACGGGATCGAGGGTTGCCTAACACCTTCCCCTCGGTCAACAGAATTCCTTAGCTGGAATCTCTATTCGCGGATCAGTTTTAGAGTCAAACTGTTTTGAAAAAGGATTTCCAAAGGTTACTTGGCACACCTAATTTATGTCAAGTGGCGACTCTGAATAAAAAATGTAAATAATCCTTTTTCTAAACAAAAATTCTTCATTTTGTCACTTAATAACAAAAATCCTTTCGAAACTTAATCCATAATCTTTTGGAATCGAAAAAGGGGTGTGACAGCTCTGGCGACTCTGCTGGGGATCGAACCCATAATTTCTGGGGGGTTTTTTGGAGTCGTATTGGCTTTGTTTGGCATTACGAGTGTATAAGCATTGTTTGTGATTTTTGTTTGTGTTTTCACTTTTGTGCGTTTTCGTGCTCTTTGTTTACAGTATTTATCCTATGTGTTACCGCTTTTATATCTGACGTCATGTGCATAACCCGAGTCATTCTTTCCGCAACAAATCTCGGAGCGCACGTCGTGCGCACGAACTTTAGTTGAGTCACCTTTATTTTAGGAGGGAGGAGCCGTTGGATGTATGGAGTAGGTGGAAAGCAAAGCAGCCACTATCGACCATATGCTCCCCCGAACGGCCTTGTTAGTAAACCACAACGTAGGTCAGCCTTTAGATCATTCTTACATACATCATATTGAGACCTAGAGGGACCCACACGGCCCTTTGTAGGAAAATCACCTCTAAAGCATCTCTACGTGTTAAATGTTGCATCTCTAAGGGTAATGTGGTCATTTGACGGACCGATTTGGGGAAAATCATGTGTTAGAAGTAAAGTGTGTAGACAAGAAAGTGTTGAAAAATAAAAAGGGAAAGAAAAAGGTAAATCAAAAAGAGTTTCGTAGTTTTTAGGTTCTTTATGACTTTTGTTTTCCACAATTCCACAATTCAAAATTCAAAAAAGATTTTTTACTCATTTTTCAAAAAAAAAAAGCATCAAAAAGATTTTCCTTTTGTTTCCTTTAACAAGCATTCACAATTCGAAAACTCCAAAAAAAAAATTTAGGAGCTTTTTATAAAAAAATAAAAATGCAAAAAAAAAGGTGGTAGAAGTTTTGTACATTTCATATAACGAAAATACCAAAAAAAATTAAAAAAGAAATTCTTTCATAGCTATTGGTGTCATTTTTTATGTGAAGTGTCAAATTGAAAACTTAAAGAAAAAAAAAGATTTTGTTATGTTGTTCATCGAATGTCTTTGGTCGTGTCTCAAGTCAGGGTGCAATCCGTTATTTAATCATTAATTTTCCAATCTGGACGAACTACACACCCCTGATTCTCCTCTCTCGAGAATGAGATACGTAGGCAACCTATTGTGGGTTCAGGGATCTTATTCCAAAAATTCAAAAATAAATTTTCTTCACTCTTTATTTAGAGTAGGTGTTTCATATACATCTTCAAGAGAAAACTACAAAAAAGATTTTCCTTTAATAGTTTCAAGTTTCATTTTCATATGAAATTCAAAATTGAAAACCCAAAAAGATTTTTCTTTGGTAATCATAGGTTTCGTTTTGTATAGGTATTTTAAAAGTAAAAAATGCAAAAAGATTTTCGTCAATTCTTTTGACAAATTGTTATTTTCTTTTCTTCTTAAAGTTTCAAGGAAAAGAATGAAAAAAGAGATTAATTGGCCATTTTGGCAAGATTTCACGAACTACGCACACCTGATTCTCCTCTCTCGGGGGTGAGATACGTAGGCGCCCTTCTTGGGTTCGGTGACCTTTTCAAAAAAAAAAAAGGTTTTGAAAAATTGTTGAACTCTAACGCATTTGCTATCTCTTGTCCAGTTAGTTTAAGGTGGTTGGTTTGTGGCATTTTGTCTGGTCCTCCATATTTCTCCAAGTCACAGAGAAAGTTATGGACAACAAGGATACCGAGTTAGTGGTCACTAATCAGATAGGGAGTTCGGGGAATAAGAATGTAGGAGATAATGAAGAGATTTGGAAATTAAGGCGGCAAATAATAGAAATGCATCGAGCTTGGGCTAATGGGTTGCCGCCTCCTCCAGTTACCACTGATAATCTAGAATATTTTTCTAGCTTGCCTCCCGTGTCACATGCACAATTTCCCATTTTTGTTGATATGCCACAACATGCATCAGGATCGACTCCGGGGCAACAATATCCAACCACTTCCAATGTTCATTTCCTCACTCCCCAATCCAAGACTACCACATACTCGGCTCCAGCTGTTGTTCATGATTTTGCGGCTCCACCCCCACCTGAAGCTCCTACTTTTGATGTTCATCCACAAGTTGTGCCTCCCTACTCTACAAGAGAGCCTGCATTGAATATTTTTAGTGATCAACATTATGCTCTCGAGCCCACATTTAAGTCAACTGGTCCTTACGATTGCCCTCAACCGTCTGAATTTTCTCCTAACACTGAGAAGCCTGTTATGACAGAAGAACAAGAGGAAATAGCTAGAAAATTGAGAAGTTTGGAACTGACTGTGAAAAACTTGCAAGGACTTGAGGGGTACAAAAGTGTCTCATATAAAGATATGTGCATGTTTCCTGGTGTATATCTTCCTCTTGGTTTTAAAATGCCGAAGTTTGAGAAGTATGATGGACATGGCGATCCTGTAGCACATTTGAGACACTATTGCAACCAGCTAAGGGAAGCTGGAGGGAAGGAAGAATTACTCATGGCATATTTTGGTGAGAGTCTTTCAGGTCTAGCTTCAGAATGGTTTGTTGACCAAGACATTGACAAATGGATTAGTTAGGATGACCTAGCTAACGAATTTGTGCAACAATTTCAATACAATGTGGAGTTGATCCCTGACGAAAATCCCTAACTAGTATAACAAAGTAGAATACTAAAAGTTTTAGGGAGTATGCGATCAGATGACACGAACAAGCTGCTAGAGTAAAACCGCCAATGAAAGAAAGCAAAATAGTGGAGGTTTTTATTCAAGCGCAGGATGAAACATATTATCAACACGTGTTACCTACATTAGGCAAACCATTCATTGAGGTCCTCAAAATGGGGGAGATGATAGAGGATAGAATTAAGACCGGTCACATTGTGAGTTTTGCAACATTGAAAGCGACTACTCAAGCAATTCAAAAAGGTTCGGGAAGTGTTGGAGGAAATATGAATGAGGAAGATGCATCTTTCATTATAGTTGGACAACAGGCACGGGTAAGAGGACCATATCATCGTTACCCACGAGCTCAAACTAAAGTTTATGGCCAAGTTCCATAGAATCTTTCCCAAAATCCATTATATTCCATTCCCCCATCTCCATATCAAGTGTATAATGCGCAACCATATGTCCAACCCCTATCTTACCCACACTGGCGCGCGCCAACTCTGTCGAGTTATCCTCCAGCTCCACATACATACCGAAGCCCTTCTAGGTCTGGTTTTTAATTAAAGTCAAATAATGAAATGAGACAGAAGTCGAGGGATAACTTTCCACCAATTGGAGAGTCGTATGCAAGTTTATTCCAAAGATTGGTACAGCAGGACATGATCACTCCTCTCCTTGGGTATACTCCTGACCCACATTCAAGAAGTTTTGATCCTAATGTACGATGCGCATATCATTCTGATATTCAGGGTCAAAGTATTGAAGATTGTCGTGATTTGAAAAGAGAAATTGAAAAGATGATTCAAGATAAATCAATTATGGTACAGAACATTGACAGTGAGAAAAGCTCTAGTCATGCTGATATGCAAACCAGTGGCTAAGATGTCAGGCTGAGCAATTGAGAAGCCATCCCTCTCCTTACTAGGAAGGGGTCTGGTAGCTTGTTTTATTTTATTTTCTGCTATCCGAATTATTTCAGGGTTGTAGTTCAGGATCTATCTTGTTTTGTCCTTTTGTTCTTTATGTTCAAACCCTTCTATCTTTTGTTTCAACTAAATAAAGTGTCCCATTTTTCTTTGTGTTTTAAATATGTGTTGTTTGTTTGTTTTCTTTACATAGTACATTTTATGTTGACCCTAGGGATATGACACGCTAGTGAAATTTTCAGCCAGATCTTAAAATCCAGTTTAAGCATGAACATTGAATCAGAGGGTTAAAGATTAGAAAAAAAGAGCATATGAGAAAATAGATAGAGTGCTGAGACATTTGGTGACAAGTTAAGGTAATTGTTTTGAGAATCACAAGAATAACTTGGTCATCGATCGAAAGGCAAATCCCAATTAGGTCAAATAATGGACGTGTGATCTCTATATCAAGAGAAACAAGAAGATAAGCAGTTCCATGAAAGTATGAGTCATTTGATGTGAGGAATGTACAACAAAGGTGGAGTTTACAGAAGAAGTAGTGACGCACACACTCAATCTGCTTAAAAAGATGTCGCAAATGATCTTCATCTCTCACTTCCAATTTCATGTTATGTACTTGCATTCTCAAGGATTGATATGATGAAGGCATTTCATTCTGCTATCCAAACATTGTGTCATACTTTGTTTACCCCATTTGAATCTTAGTGTTATTTTCTTTTATACCCCTTTTTTGGAATCAAGATAGAGTAAGCAAAGTTCAAAGAATAGTGTCGAGTAAAAAGATAAAGTCAAAAGTTACAAAAAAGAGACAAAAATATTTCCAAAAAAAGAGCGTTAAGAAAAATAGAGTTAGAAAAAAGAATCGCAAAGTGAAAAGAGCGAATAAAAGAAAAAAAAATCAGATCAAAGCAAAAGAACAAGCTGCCAGAACTATGCATGACCTGATTCTCCTCTCTTGGGGGTGAGATACATAGGCTGCCCTACTAAGGGCTCGGTCCAACCAAATAAATAATTTAGAATCACCCAGTCAAAAGAAACTGGGGCATGAGTTAATCCTCATTGTTTGAGTCAATTCCAAAAGTTGTAAGTCCTAACCCACTTCAAGTGTCGTTTGGGCCTCACGCTATCCTTTCTTTCTAACTCTATCCAAAAGCCAAGTTACAACCAAAGAAAAGACCTTCAGATCAATCTTTGGGGATGTTAAGGCAAAGCATGCAAGGGATATAATGTATTTGGGAACTACCTGTCTTCCTCAGCACAAGGAATCAAGAGAGAAATAAAAATGAGAGAGTCTTATTGGTGAAAACCATCACGGGCACCATAAGGCGATAGTAAGTTGAGAGAGATAAAAATGAGAGTCTTAATGGTTAAAATCCTCACGGGCACCGTGAGACGATTGTGAGTTGGGAGAAATAAGAATAAGAGAGTCTCATTAGTAAAAACTCATACAGACACCATAAGACAATGGTGAGCTGAGGGAAAGACCCTTTAAAACGTCACTAGCCGAATGAGGTCTGAATTCAATTGGCCTAAGGAAAAAACTCAGTTTCAAGGTCATTAACTCAACAACAATTGGTAGAAAGTTTGGATGGAAAGATCAGGTAGCTTAATCTAAAATGTATGGCATAATCATTAGAGTTGACTGTCATTTTTAGAAAATTTGTTATTTCTTTGTTTCAAATGGGGACACTCATTGTCTTTTCTTTCTTCTCTTTATTTTATTTTGTTTTCTTGAGTCAGTGGTCCAAATAAAAGTCATTGTCATTTTTCTCTTGTTTTTGAGTCAAGTCCATATCAAAACAAGTGAGAAAAGATTTCAAAACTGGCTACCAGCTTCTTCAATTGCACAATGCAAGACAAAGTCAGCATATGAAAGAGACATAATTGTGAGCTGAAGAAGGCATGCAGAAAGCTGTCAACAAACAAGCTTATGAAAATACCAAGGTTAGAAGGATTTATCTGAGAAGCATGACAAGGCAGAGATACTGTGTTTATTTTGGAGTCACTCTTAATAATCTGAGTTTGGGTCAATGACACGACAAAGTAGGGGCAAATGTCAGCAATCTGAAATAAAATGAAGGGAATGAACACTAGAGAAAATGCCTGGAAAGCCAAGTGCTGCAAGCTACCAGTAAGTTTTTAACTAACAAATTTTCTTTGTTGAAATAGGGGCAGATTCGCTTCACTTAATTCAGCTACCATTGGAAATGCACATCCGTGAGATTTTACTTTATGTTCAGGACCCTCCTGAAAAATGGGACTTTACTTTATGTTCAGGACCCTCCTGAAAAATGGGACTTTACTTTATGTTCAAGACCCTCCTGAAAAATGGGAGTTACTTTCTGTTCAAGACCCTCCTGAAAAATGGGATTTTACTTTATATTCAGGACCCTCCTGAAAAATGGGATTTTACTTTCTGTTCAGGACCCTCCTGAAAAATGGGATTTTACTTTTTGTTCAGGACCCTCCTGAAAAATGGGAGTTTACTTTATGTTCAGGACCCTCCTGAAAAAATGGGATTTTACTTTCTGTTCAGGACCCTCCTGAAAAATAGAACTTTACTTTATGTTCAAGACCCTCTTGAAAAATGGGAGTTTACTTTATGTTCAGGACTCTCCTGAAAAATAGGATTTTACTTTCTGTTCAGGACCCTCCTGAAAAATGATACTTTACTTTATGTTCAGGACCCTCCTGAAAAATGATACTTTACTTTATATTCAGGACCCTCCTGAAAATGAGACTTTACTTTATGTTCAGGACCCTCCTGAAAATGGGAGTTTACTTTATGTTCAGGACCCTCCTGAAAAAATGGGATTTTACTTTCTGGTCAGGACCCTCCTGAAAAATGGGACTTTACTTTATGTTCAGGACCCTCCTGAAAAATGGGAGTTTACTTTATGTTCAGGACCCTCCTGAAAAATGGGATTTTACCTTATGTTCAGGACCCTCCTGAAAAATGGGATTCTACTTTATGCTCAGGACCCTCCTGAAAAATGAGATTTTACTTTCTATTCAGGACCCTCCTGAAGAATGGGAATTTATTTTCAGTTCAGGACCCTCCTAAAAAATAGGATTTTACTTTCTGTTCAGGACCCTCCTGAAAAATGGGACTTTACCTTCTATTCAGGACCCTCCTGAAGAATGGGAATTTATTTTCAGTTCAGGACCCTCCTAAAAAATGGGATTTTACTTTATGTTCAGGACCCTCCTGAAAAATGGGACTTTACCTTCTGTTCAGGACCCTCCTGAAAAAGTGGGATTTTACTTTTTGCTCAGGACCCTTCTGAAAAATGGGACTTTACTTTCTGTTCAGGACCCTCCTGAAAAATGGGATTTTACCTTCTGTTCAGGACCCTCCTGGAAAATGGGACTTTACTTTCTGTCCAAGACCCTCCTGAAAAATGGGATTTTACTTTCTGTTCAGGGCCCTCTTGAAAAATGGGACTACACTTTTAAAAATGAAATACTGCTTTACTATAATCTTTGTTTGGGATAATTTTCGTTCTAGTTTTAATTCTGGTTTCAGGAGCCCGTCTGAAGAACGGGGTGATGAAATTACAAGTCAGGAACCCGTCAAAGGAACAGGATGAAGAAGCTAAAAGTCAAGCAATAAGGCGAAGAAATTGAAAGTCAAGCAATAAGGCGAAGCAATTGAATGCCAAACAACAAGTTGAGGGAATTGCAAGTCAGGAACCCGCCTGAAGAATAGGGTGATAAAAATCGAATCAAGAGTCAAGGAAAACTGCATAGATAGGATTTTGTAATTTCATTTATGTTTTAACTTGTAATTTCCATTTTTCATGTAATGACAGAGCCGCGGACCGGAACCTCGATGGAACCTCACTCGACTCTCCAACTCGGTATAGTCCACCTCCTTTCGATCTTGTAAGATACCGGTCACTTGATTCCCTCATAATTTGGGTAGGTAGGATGTCCTAAGTCAAGACTTGGTGTCCCTCCTTTCTTTTGTTTCTATCCTTGAATGATGGTCGGGTCAAAATATGGTCTCGTTGTCTACTTCTTTATCTGCAAACACTTCGTGTTTACATTCAATGGGGGCATGCTGTAGACACCTAATTTTGTCCCTCCCGAAATTGAATTTTGTTCATTTTTAGCTAATCTTCCATGTACCCTCACCCATTCCATACTTTCCCCACAAGAAAACAAATACACCAAATCCTAACAAATTAAATCCCCAATCCCAAAATATTCCCTTATTCTAACTAATTTTTACACCTAATTCATACCCTACCCCTACCCATACCCCAGCCCACGTCACCTCAAACCCCTTTCCTTCACGTTTTCCATTCGTTTTCCCATAACGGAATAGAATAAAGGAGATATACAGGGACCCCACCATTTTGGTTTTTCATTGGATCATACAGATAATAGAGGGGCCACAGAAGGAATCTCATAACAATAGTCATACCTGCACACACAATTCTCACAGGCACAAAAAATCACTAGCCATACATATACGGAGGGCTCACGAAAATTCCCAGAGGAACTCAATTTTTATCATCAACAATTACTCAAACCCATCTGGCATTTTTTTTACATACATCATCACAGTAGGGACGAAAAAAAAGGGGGAGGGAAAGACACCCAGCTGATTTTCACTCAAAAATCCTAGACCCCCATCTACACTCACCGGAGATAACAACAACAATATAAATTCCCACTCACGAGAGGCATGCACACAGTAATAACACCAGGGGAGGGAGAAAAACGAGAGAGAAGAGAGTGATGCGCGAGAGAGAACAAGGAGAAAATAAAATCGGGTTTCGGGTTACTGTTTCGGCTCCATAGTCGCCAGATTTTGACTGGTTTCGCTAGTTTTACCCTTCACAGCTCACTGGAGCTCAGTTTTGATTGGTTTTCAGTTCATCGTTCGATCGATTCTATCTTAAATCTCCCCATCTCATCATCTCCTTTGATTTCAAGATTAGTTCGTAAACGGGACTGGTTTGTGCTGTTGCGATTTTCATCTCGAGTTCTTTGGTATTCGTTACTTGTTTTGGGTTTAGTTTTGGGTTTTAATTTCTCAATACCGAGCTGGATAAATTCATCTCTGAGGCTTAAGTCGAAGTTATCGGAGGCGGGTTCTCTTTATTTCGTCAAATAATATTCATCAAAAACGGTATTAAGGTCCATCCCTCAACTCTACTATTCTTATTATTATCTCGAATGTGTTTAAATGTTGGTGGTATGGTGTGTTTGTGAGTTTGTTTGAGCCATGTTGATTATCATTGTCTTGATTTTTATCTCGAAATTGAATACTTGAGAATTGGGTTAGTTGTGAGATTGATAATAAATAAGGGCGGAATTAAGAAATTGATAAAAAGGGAGAATTTAGATTAATTTTGGTTTATTTTTGTTTGTTTAATTCGGAATGAGCATGGATATTGTTGGAACACAATAGAATCATGATATGTCGAATGAATAGGCAAAAGATTAGGTTCGGGAAGGCAAATTTAGGAATGATGTTGGATTGAATGTGTTGAATGCTTTCTAGTTTATCTCATGAAATTAAAATTGTATTCATTTATCGGGGAATGCCCCGAAGGAATTGTATTTATTCACCGGGGAATGCCCCGAAGTATCTTGTACGCGAAGACGGCGCACGATCAAGGCCCGGAACGTCGGGTGGAGTTTGGTTTATGATCAGCTTAGGATTAGTTTAGAATAGAGTAGGTTTACATTTCCGCATTTTTTTTATGTTTTGGGTATGTATAATTGGACTGTACACTATTTTTTGGGATTCGTATGTTTGGTTTGTTTGATTGATTGTTTTTATGTGTTTTGTGTGATTTATACATTCGTAGTGTCAAATTAGCCAATATGCTTCACCAAGCGACCGTGGTCGAACCACGGGATCGAGGGGTGCCTAACACCTTTCCCTCGGTCAACAGAATTTCTTAGCTGGAATCTCTGTTCGCGGATCAGTTTTAGAGTCAAACTGTTTTGAAAAAGGATTTCCAAAGGTGACTTGGCACACCTAATTTATGTCAAGTGGCGACTCTGAATAAAAAATGTAAATAATCCTTTTTCGAAACAAAAATTCTTCATTTTGTCACTTAATAACAAAAATCCTTTCGAAACTTAATCCATAATCTTTTGGAGTCGAAAAAGGGGTGTGACAATAATTATGAAGCTGAAGAGGTGAGATATGGAGATAATTATTTAAAAATAAAATAATTGTAAAAAATGAAAAAATTTAAAAAATCGTAATAGAAAAGAGTCAGAAAAATAATAAAGAAATGTTACATCATCCATACATTTCACACAACTATTGAAAAAATAATAAATAGCTAAAATATATTTTAATCCACATGCACATACATATCTACAAATTAATTTGGTTTAAACCTAACATTAAGAAGATTATTATTTTCTATTTAATGATCACACACTTCTCTAATTTTCAAAATAAAACTGTGACAGCTAGAAACTTCATGTAAAAAAATGAGCACCAAATAAAAATTAAGAAAAGGAACCAAAGCTAACTTCATTGTACTAATAGAAAATAATTATCATTTCCATGCACCTTATTGAAAAGGTTAAAGACATATAACAATTAGGCTTTATTTTCTTCAATGGGAGAAGTTTAATTTTAATAATTATATTTTAATTAGCTATGAATTCTGTAAAGGTGTAATTGTAGAGTTTTAATAATATAAAAGTGTAAGTATTTGATTTTAAAATATAAAAATATATTTGAAACTAAGTTATATTATGGAGGATGTAAATTTTGCAATACATAATATCAAAAGTTCAATCGAAACAGAGTTATATGACTTATTAATGTACTATATAATTAATTTTTGTCTCCTGCTCTTTCTTCATTTCACCCGTCACAAATAAAGCACATATACAAATTGAGTAATTAATAAAAAAAAAAAATTACGTCTTATAATGTTACTACTTTCTTGGTATATGCTTGTTTTCGGAATGAACTCCTTCTTTAAAAGGAAAAAAAAAAACTTTAAATTCACAAACTAAAAGCTATAAAGCATTTGTAAATTATTGATTATTGATAAGTAGTATCTAAAAAAATTATTCAAAAAATTGCTTATACCTTAATTATTGATAAGTAGTATCTAAAAAAATTTCTCATTTTTAATTCCAAGAGTGTTCAGAGAGATCTATTTAAGATTGTAAATTAATTTGCCTTTGATAGATAACCAATCAGCAATTTTAAAATGTCACATAGAAGAGCAAAATTTGAAGAGTGCGTAATCACAAGAACTCAAATAGAGTTTATCAAATTATTCAAGATCGTAAATGAATCCCCTGTACTTTGATAGACATTAGACCATCTCTTCCCAATACGAATGGTATAATTAGCCATGTCAAAACTTTTTGTATAAATTATTCAATCTCTTAAATCGAGCCCTCTTTTTTGGTTCAGGTTCAATAATATTAAAAAAATTAAAGATCAAAAAATATAAATATTTCTGCCTACTGTGATTACCTGAAAATTGACCATGTCTTCATACAAGATTAAATATTATAAAGTCACTCCTTCAAATTTTCGCTTATCTTCACTACAAAATAGAAAAATCAACCCTTCCGAAAGTAAACAATAGTTAGTAACAAAGAAAAAAAATTATAAAATAAATATGCAGCGCTACAAATGAATGCGTAACACTATAGATATGGAGAAATAAAATTGTTAAAGATCTATAAACTATGAATATCTTCTCAATACAATTGGTACCATTAGCCATATCAAAAAATTTCGCACAAATTAAGTGGTTCTCTTATATCGAGTTATCTCTTTCAGTTTGTGTTCAACAATATTAAAAAAAAAAGTTAAAGATCAAGGAACATAAGTAGAAATATTTCTGTCTACCATAATTCCCTAAGAATTGATCATGTCTCCATACAAGTCTAAATATTATAAAGTCACCCCTTTACATTTTTCATTATCTTCACTATAAATAGAAAATTCAGCCCTTTTAAAAGTAAACAATAGCTCTATATGTGTGTGTCGGCCCCTTTTTTTTTTTTAATTAAAAAAATATTTTGGACATTAAATAATGAGAACTCCATAGAAAAAAAATATGTTTAGAATAAAAAGAACCTGAACACATTCCATTGCCATCACTCGAAGAACATTCTGCATGATTTGAAGATTCAGAAATTCAAAACTTCCGAAGAAACACAAGCAAATAGTGCAATATATTATTCAATAAATAAACTTGGCATTGCTTCTCTAGCTGTTTTAAATATTGATTTAATTAAAAAGATTCATTTATTGAGAAATGAGCGAAATTTGCTTAGTCATAAAAAAAGAAGTTTATCATATTCCTGCATTCGTTTCATAGCTAGAAAAGTTATGCTTGTGACCATTAACACATAATTACAGTGGTAGGCAAACAGACCACGTTTAAATCTTCTACTTGCAATAATTAGGACATTAATATTTTTATATTAATTAGGATATTCATTCTAATACAAAATTAATAAATAGGAAATAGGAAGAAAATTTCAAAAAAATAAGAAAAAAGATAAATAATCATGAAAGTCATGGAGAGGTATTACATCACCTTGTCTATAACTCTCCTTAATATTATATATAGATTTTAATTCTGATTTAATTAGAAATTTTCATTAATTGAGAAATGAGTGAAATTTGCTTAGTCACAAAAGAAGTAGTTTATCACACTCCTGCATCCGTTTCATCGCTAGAAAAATTATGCTTGTAACAATTAACACATAATTACGGTGGTAGGCAAATAGACCACCTTTAAGTCTTCTAATTGCAATAATTAGGACATTAATATTTTTATGTTAATTAGGATATTCATTCTAGTACAAAATTAATAAATAGAAAATAAGAAGAAAATTTCAAAAAAATGAGAAAAAAGATAAATAACCATGGAAGTCATAGAGAGATGCCACATCACCTTGTCAATAACTATCATATATATTATACTAGTGGTGATACAAAAAAATGAGAAAAAGGATGAATAACCATGAAAGTCATAGAGAGATGCTACATCACCTTGTCAATAACTATCATATATATTATACTAGTGGTGATATCCATGTTAGTACAGGCCCAACATAAAGTATATTTTTAGGCTAATTATTATGGTTTATAATATATTTTACATAACTTTTAAATGATTTATGTTACATCTTCTGTCTCAATCTATGTAGTATTGATACAATTTTAAGAGTTAACTAAATTTTTTAAATATTTTAAATTACTAATTTTGTAACTTATAGTACTTTTTCTTCTATCCCAATTTATGTGCAGTAATAAAATTTAGAGAGTCACATAAATTTTTTTTACTTCTTTTTAATTAGTTCAGTTGTTAATTATTATAATTTATAATAATTTTACGTAATTCTCAAATATATAACAAATTAAAAAAAAAAAAAGTAAAACAAACAAATATAAAAGGAAATATGTAAGTAGGCAACACAAGCAAACATGTTGATCAGATGCCTGATTATCATCCTTTATAAGTGAGGTAATAAATCACAAATGTCTATTTAATGTCTATTTAATGTCTATTTAAGTGACACAATGCTTAGATTGCCACAATAATTAATTAGGGTTGATATAGTGAATTCATGGTTGAAGCAATGAAGCAGATACAAATGACTTACAACAACTAATTGGAAGTGATATAGAAAAATACTATAAAAAAATTTGTGAAAAAAAATTAAATGGGTCTAATTTAAGACGTCAAGTTAATTTAAAACGTCAAGAGTTAATTTATCATTTTATGTCTATTTTATCTTTTTTATTAAATGTTATTATTATTTTAATATTTAGATGAATTATAATAATTAATTAGGGTGATTTAGTAAAATTACAGTTGAAGCACCTGAAACAGACATGACATAAATATCTAATTTATTTATTTTATTAAATATTATTAATTTTCTAATAGTTAATTAGGGGTGATATAGTAAAATCACGGTTGAAGCAACTGAAGTAGATGTGTCATATATGTTTATTTTATCTTTTTTAATTAAATATTATTTATTTTTAATACATAAATGAGTTATAATAATTAATTAGGAATTATATAGTAAAATTGTGGATTGAATATTATTAATTTTTCAATACATAAATGACTTATAATAATTAATTAGCGATAATATAGTAAAATCACGGTTGAAGTAGTTGAAACAGACATGTCATAAATGTCTATTTTTTAATTAAATATTATTAATTTTTAATATATAAATAACTTAAAATTATTAATTAGGGGTGATATAGTAAAATTATGGAGCAAGCAGACATGTTGAAACTTAGCTCATTACTAAATAAATGGATTATTCATCCAAATTTTAGTTTGAAACTAATGTAATTAATAAAATCATGGATTGGATATTATTAACTTTTCAATACATAAATGACTTATAATAATTAATTAGGGATGATATAGTAAAATCACGATTGAAGCAGCTGAAACAAATATTTCATAAATATCTATTTTTTTAATTAAATATTATTAATTTTTTAATATATAAATAACTTAAAATAATCAATTAGGAATGATATAATAAAACTATGGAGCAAGAAGTTGTTGAAGCAGACATGTTGAAACTTAGCCCACTTTTACTATAGTAGTAATATAGATTATATCATTATTTGCTACAGTTTTGTTAATTTCCTTGGATCATTTCATTTAATTCTACACAGTTTTCTGAACCAAATTTTCACTATTGTGAATTAGAAACAAACCAATTGATGATTTATTGTTTTGCGTTTTGATTAATGATTTATTTTGTGATTTGTAGGTTTCAAAATTAGACGCTCTTTCTCGGTTGTCGGTATTATAATGTCTTAGAAGTCTCAATAAATTGTAAATTGCATTGATTATGTTTACACATATACTGTTTTAGGTCCTTTTTGTTATGACATGTGTAATTTTGATGCTTATATGATATATAAGACAATTTCTCGGAGTGTATTATAATTATGGTAATTTTATATTTTCATCGTATATAGTATTTTCTTTAATCTTTGTGCAAACGTATCATAATTGACACACAATAATAATATAATATGAAAGTTAACATTGACGTTCAAATTTTACTTAATTTTGGATGGATGTTATTATATAAGTGATAATATTTTATTATAATTTATCTAGAGAACACACCTTCACTTAATTATACTAGACGAGTGAAATATTATTATGAGTTTTCATTTTGCTTATTGTCATTTTTATTTTATTTTCATTTGGACTACACTTAAGAAATAGCACTGTATTTGTATGGCGTGGTATTTATCTGCTTAACTGCCGCTTGCACCTTCCTCCTTCGCTATTAGTCTTTTCTGCTTTTGTTTTAAGTACATTTAATACAGAATAGAAGGTTATTTAAATATTAAGTATTTTCAATAGGCCATAACTTACTACACATGATATAAAATGACCAAAATTAATTAAAATACGGAAAAGACTCAAAAATACTCCAGAACTATCCTGAACGGGCGGAGGTTCTAGATGGTTCATATTTCTTATTCTGTATGTCTTTCTGGGAGGCATGTTCTATAAACGGAAAGGAGAACGGATTAGACAGAGAGTTAAACATGAGGTCATGCTCAGTCTCATGACATGAACACTGAAAAAAGGGAAATTTTTTCTAAAATGCCTCTAGCCTCTTTTCCATAAGTGTGGCGCGCTTCACACCCATGCACAAGACTCTACTTGACACGGATTTCAGACTTCCTAGGAAACTTTCAAACCTTAGGCTCTGATACTAAATTTGTAATGCCCCGAGAGTACACCCTGGGCATCACACGATGCTTACAGCCCCCAAGGACCACAAGTTAACCCATGCTAGTACCTGTTGTGAGCACTGAATAATATAACATGGAATATGTGCGGAAATTACTAGGAATTCCATAAGGTTTTAAACACATCAACATATCTGAATTTATAAGTTTGAAACTAACTAACTGAATAATAAAACATAGTGTCTGACAATAGCAACTGAAAACTCATAAACTTACATCACAGGGTCGGGAAAGTCACTTTCAAAGATTATCAAGGTTAGGAGGCTAAAACTTAAGCTAAGTTCCCATTACTCAGGTGCTAAGCCTTTTATACTATGACGGGGAGCTGGTCTGAACTTAAAAAAGTACGGGGTATTACAATTAGTATCATTGAGGAACACTGAGTTTGAAAAAAAATGTATCACTTTTAAAAAACCCTTGGCCGAGGTCATTGCCGGCAAGATTGATCATGATGTTATGGAAAGCCTAGGTCAAGGTCATTTATTGGTAGGTTTGAGTTGAGATTTATAAAGTATATGGGTTATAAACATCCCATAGGTCCTATCCTGGAAGCATTGAGGCTCAGAAGGTGTATACGAAATATCCCATCACTATTTGCATCGCATCATTTGTACTCCCTCTATGTATTTATTGTCATGTTTTTAGATCTATGTGTAGATCCCTTTTACCTTATATTGTAGAATTATTAGTAGAGACGGTGTGAGCTATCATTTAGAAATTTTTATGTCTGCAAGTGGCGTGCTCATAGTATCTTTTACTTGTTCAATTTTTTACTTTTCTCAATCGGCCTATGATACCTACTTATTACAAGTGGACCATACTTACTCCTACTTATGTGCTCTTTTGGTGCAGATCCCAGTTTGAGTATGAGATGTGGTGGCTGATTCTTGCTGTGATATTTGAAATTTAAGGTATTGGAGTGCTCCAGAGTTTAGGGCTAATTCCAAGTTTCCTTTATCTTATGTATTTATTTACTATCAGAGACAGACTTATGTAGTAATTTTAGACAAATGAATTTGTATTTAGACACTCTCTGCTTTTATGATACCAGATTTTGGGATGGTTATGCATTTTATTCAGACTTTTGAATTTTTTTATATTTATGGCCTGGGTTCATTCTACAAATATTGCCTTATTTTATTTTATTATTATTTTCAAATTCTTTATTTTGGAAATTAGGCTTACTCATCAAAGTTGGGTTGAGATAAGTGTCATCGTGACCTCAACTTTTGGATCATGACATTTCAAATATCAATTTGGAAATAATTTGATGGAGATTTGGGAAGGTTTGAGTTAAAATTTGAACTACAATTTGAAGAAAGAAGATAAAGTTTTGTTATGTGTAATTGTGTATATCATCATTTTATATTTGTATCCTTATATATCCTTTTTTAAATTTGTGTATATCTATGTATATTTTGTAGGATATACATAGATATCACCAATATACCCATGATATATAATTAGCAATAGTGGTGAAACCAGCTTGTGGCCAGGGGATTCATCTGAACGCCCTTCATTGGATAATTATACTATTTATATATAATTAAAATTATTTTTATGTGTATATGGTAGATGTCAAACCCCCTTCGACTAGCTCAAGTATTTACTTATTTACTTATTTATATTTTGAACTCCCTTAGTGAATATCTTGGCTCCGACACTGATTATTACAAACATTTTCAACTTTATTTTAGCAATGAATTTTGACACTAAACCAATCCAAATCACCTCCATTTTTTCTTAAATTTTGTATATTGTATATTGTCTTTCCAATATTTTTAAAACAAATTTGAAAATGGACCCTTTATTCATGAAAAGATAAAAACGATGCCAAGGTTCCAGTTTCAAAACTATCTACTTGAAAAAAAATAAAAATGGTGCCAGTTGCAAAAGTTATCTCCTTGATGATATGGGTTTGTGCTTGACTCAAATGCGATACACCACAAGTTAGTACAATCTGGTGTGGTTTCTATATAAAAGAATTCATGAAAAGTAGAAAATTGTTAATGTATTACCATATATAGTGGATGTCTATTTATGGAAAAGTTAGAAAGCCCAAATTTTGGGACAAAGTTAGTTTTTCCCTATAAATAAAGGGGGGTTTCTTTTATTGTTATTCATCCCTCAAGAGAAATAAAAATTACTCTCTCTTCTTTCTTTATTCTTCTTCTTCTCTACTTTATATTTTATAACACATTATCAGCACGAGACTCTACCATCTCAAATTTGAATACTAAGGTATTATTTTCTCTTTTTCATATAGCTAATAATCTTACGAAACATGAGTTCCTTGCCCTTCAAAGTTCGGGCAAGAATTATATTTCATGGGTGTTGGATGTTGAAATCCACTTAGATGCTATGGGCCTTGGAGACACCATAAATAAAGAAAATACAACATCTAATCAAAATCGTGCTAAGGCTATGATTTTTTTGCATCATCGTCTTGACGAAATTCTGAAAATCAAATTTCTCACTACTAAGGATCCACTTGTTTTGTGGATAGCCTAACAGAAAGGTTTGATCACTTGAAGATGGTTATCCTCATAAAAGCAGGATATGAATGCATGCATCTAAGGTTTCAGGACTATAAGTCTGTTCATGAGTGTAATTCTGCCATTTTCAGAATTTCTTCTCAGTTGAAACTATGTGGAGAGACTGTCAAGGACAATGATACGATGGAAAAGACGTTTTTCACCTTTTATGCCTCGTATATTCTCTTACAGTAGCAATATTGATAGAAATGTTTCAAAAATTATACTGAGCTGAGTTCTCATCTTTTTTAGGCTGAACAAAATAGTGATCTGTTAATGAAAAATCATGAGAATCAACCTACTGGATATGCACTATTCCTTGAAGTGAATGATGTGTATACTCACCATGGTAGGCATAGAAAAGGTCATGTACCTGGACGTGGTCGTGGTCGTGATGATCAAGAAAGTAACTCTAGTCCTGGTGTTAATCATTCATCGAACAAAAAGCATCATCAAAAGGAAAAAGGAAAAGATGAGAAATGTGAAACAATTGCTTGTTTCCGATGTGGTAGAAAAAAACACTATACATGCATTGTCGTGCTCTCAAACATTTGGTTGACCTTTATCAAGCATCACTAAAGAAGAAAGAGAAAATCCTGAGGATAATTTTCTCTCTGAAAATGATGTTGACATCACATGTTTGGATGTAACAGATTTTTTTTACCACCTCGAAGGAAAGATAGATCACTTGATTGGTGTGGTTCCGTAAACATGGAAGAATGAGCAATTTCTTTTTTTAATTTTTGATAGTAATAATAGTTGGTCAACAAAAGATCATGTAAAAGTAGTTGTTTGCATGAGTACTAGTTTTTTTATTAGTATTGATTGATTAAGTTATATTATTATAGTTCATTAGTGAATTGAATTCAATTTTGTTTTGCTTTGATTAAAGATTTCTTGTTGTTGGTCTTAGTTATTACATTTTAAATACTATTATATTGCACTGAAAAAATGAATCCGAATTTTAAAAAAAAATTATACATGTGGACCTAGTTCTCAATTATAATAGAAAAGTCAAAAGGTGAAATATATATATATTCAATATTTATGTAAGAAAGAAATTATATTAATGTTTTATTTTTTACCTTATTGCTTCTTAGTTTTTTACTTAGTAGTTACTAAAACCACATATATTTAATATATATGTATCTTGTGTATGTCATTTTATTTGAAGATATGGATAATTCTCAAAGTAAGTTGTCAAATTATAAAGATATTTGTTTGATCGATTCTGGCACAACTCATACGATATTTAAAGACGGAAAATATTTATCTCATCTAAACATGGGCAAGATCAATGTTATTATGATTTCTGATAGTGCAAATTTAATTGAAGGCTTCGAAAAAACCACTATAATCTTGCCTAAGGGAGATAAACTCATCATAAATAATGCTATATTTTCTCCTAAGTCTCGGAGAAACTTGTTGATTTTTAAAGATATTCGTGAAAATGGTATCATATCAAGATAATTAATGAGATGAATCTTGAATATCTTGGTATCACCAAGAATGTCTCTGGGCAGACATGTGGTATAGAAAAGTTTTTCCTTTATCTTATGGCCTGAATTGGACAAAGATTAGTGCAATTGAGGCACATTATAGTAAATCAGAAGTTTACTGACCCTAATAATTTCGTACTTTGTCATAATCGTCTAGGACTTCCTAGATCTATAATAATGAGACGGATTATATAAAATTCTAATGGGCATTCCTTAAAGAACTTGAAGGTTCCTTCAAATGGTGAATTTTCATGTAATGCTTGTTATCAAGGCAAGTTAATTGTGAGGCCATCACCAACATAAGTTGGGATTGAGTCTCCTACGTTCTTAGAATGAATACATGGGGATATTTCTGGATCTATTCACCCACTTAGTGGTTCATTTAGATACTTTATGATCCTAATAGATGCTTCTTCTAAATGGTCTCGTGTGTGCCTATTGTCATCTCGTAACTTGACATTTGTAAAATTATTGGTACAAATAATACGATTAAGGGCATAGTTTTCTAATAATCAGATTAAGTCTATTCGCCTTAACAATGTTGCAGAGCTTTCATCCCAAGCATTTAATGTTTATTGTTTAATGATTAAGATAAAAGTGTAATATCTTGTAGCTTATGTTCACACTCAAAATGATCTTGCTGAGTCATTAATTAAACGTCTGCAGTTGATAGCAAGACCATTTCTTATGAAAAGTAAGTTGCCCACTTCTATTTGAGGTCATGTAATTTTATATGCTGCAACACTTGTTTGTTTCAGATCGATAAATTATCATAAATTTTCTCCATTGCAAATTGGTTTTAGGTCAAGAGACTAATTTATCTCATCTGAGAATTTTTTTGGTGTGTTGTATATGTGCCTATAGCACCACCAAATCAAACCAGGATGGACCTCCAAAGAATGCTAGGAATTTATGTTGGGTTTGAATCACCCTCCATTGTTTGCTATCTTGAGCCATTAATGGGAGATATGTTCACTGTTCGATTTATAGACTATCGATTTTATGGTATAGATTTCCCAAAATTAGGAAGAGAAACAGAAATTTTGTAAAAAAAATTCATTAATATCTCAGCTTGATCCAAATGCTTCTATTTGTGAACAAGAAGTACCAAAGATTATGCATCTGCAGAAACTTGTAAATCAAATGCTAGACGTATTTACATATTTGAAAAGGATCACCAAATCACCTGTTCCTGCAGAGAATTTCCCAATTCAAATCGACGTCCCTAAAGGACCATCCACTGGTGAAATAGCTAATGAGTCCAAAGCACGCTTGAAGTGTGGTAGACCATTGGGTTCTAAGGATCAAAATCCTAGAAAAAAATAAATGGTCAGATGACACTACGAAAGATTCTCATATAGAAGTTTAAGATTTAAGCAATTTTGGTATCCCTGAAAGAATCAATGAGTCTGAGACTCAAGAAAATGAGGAACTATCCATAAATTCAAGTGATATTGAAACTAATTTGAATTGATCTAAAATAGTAGTGGATTATATCTTTGCATATAATGTTGCAACAAAAATCATATAAGATAGTGAGGATCTTGAACCACTATTTTTCACAGAATGTCGACTAAGTGATTGGCCAAAATGGCAAGAAGCGATTCAATCAGAATTGAATTCTCTTGTCAAACGTGAAGTTTTTGGACATATAACTCAAACACCTAAAGATGTTAAGCCTGTTGGCTATAAATGGGTCGTTATGAAAAACAAATGAGAAAAATAAAATACAAAGGTTTAAGGCACGCCTTATTGCACAAGGGTTTTCACAACGGCCTAGTGTCGATTATGAAGACACATATTCACCAGTTATAGATGCAATAACATTGTGTTATCTTATTAGTTTCACTATCCATGAGAGACTAGAAATGTATTTGAATGATGTGATTACAGCATATCTATATGGATCACTTGATAATGAGATATCCATGAAAGTTTCCGAAGGATTTAAAATGGCGAAAGCATATAGTTCAAAGCCTCGAAAAATATATTCCATTAGATTGCAAAGATCATTGTGTGATTTGAAACTCTAGACGTATGTGGTATAACCATCTTAGTGAATGCCAAACCCATCGATAGCCCCTCAAACTTGTCCCTAAAATTCACTTAGGCCCCTAAACTAAGGCTTGTACCTATTAAACCCCTAAACCCCCCAATTTGGTTCCAATTGAGCATTTTTTTCCCTATCAGCAAAAAGGTCAAAATGTGTATTGCACACACGCGATGACGTGGCAAAACGAGCTAATTGGAAGCTGACACGTGGCATTGTAGGTCCAATAATTATTAAAAATTAATTATAATTTTTTTAAAAAAAGTATATAAAAATGGCATTGAGGAAATTATTAAAAAATAATTCTAAAATTATTTTAAAAATAAAAATAAAAAATTGATTATTTTTAAAAAAAAAAAAAAAAAAATTAAAAATGAAATAAATTATTAAAAAAATATTTTTTTAAAAAAAACAATTAATAAAAAAAATTATAAAATCTTTTAAAAAATGAAAATAAAAAATTGAGGATATAAATTATGAACAAAAAATTATAAAATTATTTAAAAAATAAAAATAAAAAATTGATTATTTAAAAAAAATTATAAATTTTTTAAAAAATAAAATAAATTATTAAAAAAATATTTTTAAATATAAAATTAATTATTAAAAAAAATAATAAAAATTTTTAAAATTAAAATAAAAAATGGCATTGAGGATCCAAATTATGAAAAAATAATTATAAAATTATTTTAAAAACAAAAATCTAATTATTTAAAAAAAAATTATAAAATTTTTAAAAAATGAAATAAATTATTAAAAAATTATGTTAAAAATTAATTATTAAAAAAAATTATAAGACTTTTTAAAATGAAAATAAAAAATGATATTGAGGATCCAAATTATGAAAAAATAATTATAAATTTATTTAAAAAATAAAAATAAAAAACTAATTATTAAAAATAAATTATAAAATTTTTTAAAAAATGAAATAAATTATTAAAAACTTATTTAAAGAATAAAAAAATAATTATTATAAAATTATAAAACTTTTTAAAATGAAAATAATAAATGGCATTGAGGATCCAAATTATGAAAAAATTATTATAAAATTATTTGAAAAATAAAAATAAAAAACTGATTATTTAAAAAAAAATGAAATAAATTATTAAAAAATTATTTTTTAAAAAAAAAAATTATAAAAAAATTTTTAAATGAAAATAAAAAATGTCTTTGAGGATATAAATTATGAAAAAATAATTATAAAATTATTTAAAAAATAAAAATAAAAAATTGATTATTTAAAAAAATATAAAAAAATTTAAAAAATTAAATAAATTGTTAAAAAATTATTTAAAAAATAAAAAATTAATTATTAAAAAATTATAAAACTTTTTAAAATGAAAATAAAAAATGGCATTGAGGATCCAAATTATGAAAAAATAATTATAAAATTATTTTAAAAATAAAAATAAAAAACTAATTATTAAAAAGAAATTATAAAAAAATTTAAAAGATGAAAATAAAAAACAGATTTTTTTTTAATTCAGTTTTATTAAAAAAAATATTGGGGCCCTCTAATGCTTTTTGGGGCCTTTAGTGTTTAAAAAAAAAGAAAATTTGTTATTAAAAAAATTTTGGGGCCCTCAATCCCACTTGACAACTTTTTATTCGTAAATTAGTAAAAAAAAAATGCTCCTCACGCGCCTCCCACGATGGCACTGCACGCACAGTGCCACATAGGCAAAAAATGTCCAATTGGAATAAAATTCAGGGGTTCAGGGGTCTGATAGCAACAAGCCTTAGTTTAGGGGTATAAGTGAATTTTCGCAACAAGTTTGAGTGTCTATCGATGGGTTTGGCCATTTATCTAAGGAAAGTTATACGAGTGATGAAATTTGCCCATATATTTTTATAAAGAAAATAACATCAAAATTTATTATACTTGTTGTCTATGTTGATGACATAAACCTTATTGGAACTCCAATAGAGATTCAAAGGGCAATTGATTAGTTAAATAAAGAGTTTAAGATGAAAGATCTTGAAAGGACAAAGTTATGCCTTTGTTTGCAAATTGAGCATTTAAAAAATGCTATCTTTGTCCATCTACCTGCCTACACAAAAAAGGTATTGAAAAGATTCTATACGGATGAAGCACATTCATTAAGTACTCTAATGGTTGTTCGATCACTTTATGTAATAAAGATCCATTTCGACCTCAAGAAAAGAATGAGGAATTGCTTGATCCTGAAGTACCATATCTTAGGGCAATTGGTGCACTAATGTATCTTGCAAATACTATAAGATCTGATACAACCTTTTTGGTTAATTTGTTAGCAAGATATATTTCTGCTCCTGATAGGAGACATTGGTATGGAATCAAACACATCTTACGATATCTAAATGGGACTATTGATATGGACTTATTTTATTCAAAAGATTGCAGTTTTGATCTTGTTGGCTATGCTGATGTTAGGTACTTATCTGGCCCGCATAAAGCTCGGTCTAAAACAGGCTATGTGTCTATATATAGGAGGGTACTGTCATATCTTGGAGATCTACAAAGCAATCTATCATAGCCACCTCATAAATCCATGTTGAGATTATAGCTATTCATGAAGTAAAATGAGAGTGTGTGTGGTTAAGGCACATGATACATCTTATTCAAGAAAAATGTGGTTTGAAATGTGACAAAGTACTCACAATTTTATATGAAGATAATGTAGCATGCATAGCGCAACTTAAGGGAGGATTCATAAAAGGAGATAGAACAAAGTACATTTCATCAAATCTTTTCTATACACACAAGCTATAAAAGAATGGTGATAATAACGGGCAATAGATTAGTTCAAATGACAATATGGTCGATTTATTCACCAAGTCTCTTCCAGATGGAATTTTCAAGAAGATAGTGCACAAGACCAGAATGCAAAGGTACAAGGATGTTCTCATTAGAGAGAGTTAATACGCGATGTGCTCTTTTTCCTTTACGAGATTTTATTCTACTGGATTTTTCTTGTAAGATTTTTAACTAGGCAGCCTATATGCATATTTTCTATCAGTTAGACATTCAGGGGGGTGTTATAAATGTATTACTATATATAGTGAATGTCTACTTATGGAAAAGTTAGAAACCCCAACTTTTGGGACAAAGTTAGTTTTCTTCTATAAATAAAGCGGGTTTCCTCCAGTGTTATTCATCTCTCAAGAAAAATAAGAATTACTCTCTTTTCTATCTTCATTCTTCTATTTCTTCTCTAGTTTATATTTCGTTACAAAAATGGCATTATATAGTTAGTTGATCGTACATATTTATTTTTTGATACGTCTTTTGTAAATATTAATCTAGTAAATTTGGAATTTGACATTAGATATTTGCATAGAGTCATAAATGATATATATAGCACTAGTATAAACAGGGAGAAAAGATAAAAATAGCATCTAAAATTAAAATAATATCCTAAAAATAGCACTCACAATTAAATAACCACAAAATAGCCACTGCCAATATAAGCTGTGTATCATTTTCATTTCTGAACCTCAAAGTTCGGTGGAATACCACCATCATACACATATATAGATTTTTCCTTATTTTTCCTAGCAGCATTAACACACTTCATCAGCTTCCATTTCAAAGCTAATTTACCTCTCACTGAACCACCTTTTTCTGTTCGCGATTTGAGCAATTTCTTCTTCATATTAGATTCAGTACCTTTACCCTTCACAACTGCTTTACTCTGTGATCAAGTCTTTTTTTCGGTAGAGATTTGCCCGACAGATTTAGGGTTTTGATGCAACTTGGAATCGGAAACAATTTGTACAACTACTCTCTTTAATGATAAATCATCCTCAGCGAATTCATAAATAGATAAAGGATCGTCTTTCACCACTTTCTTGCTTGCTTTTTCATTCGATGAGCCCGATTTTCCCATCATTTTCAATAAAAACCTCAAAATCAAACAGAGAATTTTTTAAGCAGAGTAAGGATTTTAAAGTAGGTTATATGGTAGAAAAGTGTAACAAAAGAAAAACTGTTGATATCAAACAATGGAGTAAAAATATACCCCCCGTTTCTATCTTTTTTAAAATTGTTATTTGCACAGACTGTATCAATTTGGTATAAAAGTGTATCAATCTAATATAAAAGAGTATCAATTGGATATGGACACTGCATATGTATGCATAGATTTCCCTTCTATCTTGTTATAAAAGTGTATCAATGTGGTATAAAAAAAATATCAATTGAGTATAGGATCCCATCTCTTTTTTAAAAAGTGTATCAATGTACTATAAAAGTGTATCAATATTATATAAAAGTGTATCAATTGGATATAGAAACTGCATGTGGCCGTCTAGGCCAATGGCTAAAAGAGAAAAAGAAATTGGGCCAACAGACTACAGTTGTCCAAATTTTCAAATTGTAGGTCATTTTCTTTTTAAATTGATCAGCCCATGTCCTTTCCCCATAAACAATGACACCAGATAACAGTTTTTCATGGTTTAGGCTATTGATTTTGAATCGGATAACCAATAAAGTATCCCTTAAAAATAGGTTCAAATATTCGAACTCTCTCTTTTCTCCGTCTTTTGAAAATTTTCAATTTCTCAAACCATAACGGCAAGGCTCTCAAACCATATCCACAACTTTTGCTGTTACTATCTCGGTATCAATAGGTGATATTCAATTAAGAAGATCAATTTTTTGATAATTTCTCAATATCCACAATTCTCACCAGCAATGTTTTAAAGATACAATTAAAGGCTATTGAAGTTTGATTTGTATTTTTTTGAGTTGCATATTTGTATATTGTCTTAGTTGGGTGATGCTGGATTTTGCTAGATTTATTTTAAGAAGCTTGAATATCAATTTTGAGGTGTTTGTAGACAATTTTTAAGAATATTTGAGCCAAATCTTAGATTGGACCTCAAGGTTGAAGATGACTTATTTGTGTATCCCTCATTGTACAAACAATTACTCCCCCGTCCCAAATTACCCATTTCAAATTTTCTAATTTGATTTTCCATTTTACTTGTCTTTTTTCATTAATCAAGAAACAAAAAAAAAAATCAATGTTTTACCCTTTGCATTAATTATTTTTTCTTAAAATTAAAATATAAACATCATTTAATAGGTTTACTAAGGTAAACTAGGCATGTTATTAATTATTTTTCTTAATCAATGTATCATCTCAATTTGGAACGGGTAATTTGGGACCGAGGGAGTAGGATATATCACGTTGAATATTTATTTATTTATTTTTGTCTATTATCTAGGTAAATTCACGAAAAATTGTGTGATTACACTAATATAAATGATATACAAATATCACAGTAGTGTTTATGAAAACTTGTGTGATATATAATTATATACTGAATATATAGTGTGATATACACGTATCGTTGAGCCATTTTTATAGGTTTGATGTTATACTTGAAACAAGTTCAAATTACAAATTACTTTTAATCTTTCCAGATGATGTATATTGACTTGGTCAAGTGTTTTCAACCAATTCCGACTAGACTAAATCACACATATTCAATCAAACATAGAATAGGGAGGAGGATGAAGAGCGAGAGGAGGACGATTTACATCATTGTCGAACTTGTATTCTTCAATCCTTTGAATCGAATGGAAGCTATCCTGGTTGATAATTACTGAGAAGAAAATGGAAAAAGGACATTCTATGACCTTTTTAAAAAATAATAGCCTAATTATAGTCCAATTTTGGCATTTGGACAAATAATGTCTAGTCGGCTAAACAAATGTCATTTTATGGTCATTTTCTAATCTTTCTCAATTTGGGTATTTTGATCCACGTAATCCATATACGATACTGATACATTTTATATACAATACTGATACAATATTCAACTTGAGCAATTCGTCCTTTTTAAAAATATTTCAATTTTTTTTTACTATAAATTTTTAAATTGATCAAATATTCTGCTTTTTTTATTGTTTAGAAATAATAATTAAATTATTTAAAAAAGATATAATTATTAAATAGAATATGAATCTATATAAGATATATGTATAGAAATTGTATAGTTCTATCAAATATGTATATGTACAATATATAGAAAGTGTATACAAATTATATAATTGTTGTATAAAACGTGTAAAAAAAGTACAGTTATTATATAAATTATGTATCAAAACTGTATAATTTTCGTATAGAATATTTATGTATAAGATTTGTATAAAACCTGTATAAAAGTTGTGTAAAAACGGTACAGAACCAGTCAGTAAATTAAAATGGTTAGAAAGTGAAATTTAAATTCCATGGCCATTTTCAAGGAAATAGTTTAATTTAAAGTGCAAATGTACAGTTATTATATAAATTATGTATCAAAACTGTATAATTTCCGTATAGAATATTTATGTATAAGATTTGTATAAAATCTGTATAAAAGTTGTGTAAAAACAGTATAGAACCAGTCAGTAAATTAAAATGGCTAGAAAGTGAAATTTAAATTCCATGACCATTTTCAAGGAAATAGTTTAATTTGAAGCGTCGTTTCTGTCTTTTCCCCGAAGAAAAAATACGACATATTTTTTGTAGATATTTTTAAAATGTTATGAACAAAAATATATTATATTATGAAACATGAAATAAGTAAGAGAATATTTACCTGTCCAGTAAATCATCAGTTATAGATGAAATTTTCTATATAAATTAGTTAGAATACAGGAAATTACATGGTATATCCCAATAGTGGATGACTTTGAATTTTTGACCCCAATAAGAAAAAATTTTAAACACTAGTCTTTCTTCTTTTTTTAAGTATAATACAAGTACAATTTTGCCTCTCTACACCTCAAATATTTTTAAACTTTTCATACTCATTTGTCTCTCAAATTTTATTTTTATTTTAATTATTTTTGCTTTTTATTTTTTCTTTAATTTTATTTTCATTTTTCAATTCATTTGTCTTAACCTCTAATTTT
Organism: Capsicum pubescens; assembly: GCA_030864215.1. NCBI lineage: Eukaryota > Viridiplantae > Streptophyta > Magnoliopsida > Solanales > Solanaceae > Capsicum > Capsicum pubescens. Next base: position 207,974,577 of record CM061547.1, read on the forward strand.
TTCTTTTTTCACAAACATTATCTATTTTTTCATTTATTTTTTTATTTTTTTAATTCTTTTGTCTCAACGTTTATATTTCTTTTATTTTTTATTTTTATCATTTATCCTTTTTTTTCGTCATTTTTCTCAAACTTTATTTTTATTTTTTTCCTCTCATTTTTATTTTTTTTAATTTTTTTAATTCTTCATTTTTTTATTAATCTTTTTTTTTTTTGCCTTTTTTTTTCTCAATCTCTTTTTTTTTATTTCTCTATTTTGTTTGATCTCTTTTTTCTCAATTTCTATTATATTTTGCTAATAAATAAAAAAATTGGATAATCCACAAAGGGTTCTTCTTTTTTTGACATCAAAGCAAATTTACGGGCATGAATTGTTATTAGGAAGTTCTTTGGGATAAGTTTTCCTCTGAGGCAAAAATTATAGAATAGCTCATAAATTAAGGTACAATGTGGTAGTGTGAAGTCTTGCTTGTGGAGCATAACTTAATAGCTGAAGACTATTTTTATGAAGTTTTTTTATTTGGAGCCAAAACTTGAAAGCCACCTTATTTTGGGGTTAGTTTCCCCGTTAGGATAAGCCCCTGCAAAGCACAAGCCCAACATTTATTTTATATTAATATTATAATAATAATCATATCAATTAATGTGACATCTTTTGAATTTTAAAATTTAAATAAATTATTTTGCACAGTAATTTTTGCATCTATTCTTAAAATATTTTATATTAACAATTATGGTAATTTATTATTCAAATATACAAATTTATTTCAAAAATGTAATTCACGATCAAAATTAAACTCTACAAATGTATAAATTTATAAAGAGTGTGAAAAGCAAAATTCGATGAGTCTATATTAATATTTTTTTTCCTATAACGCGGGCTCGTATATGTTATTTTTTAGTCTCAATTTATGTGACATAGATAGAATTTAGACAATTGATCATACTTTTAATATGTTTTTAGATATTTTAAGTTGTTAGCTGTTTTAATTTATAATATTTTTTATGTAATTTTCAAATAATATACGTTACTCTCTCCATCCAAGCTTTTGTGGCATTGATAGTTAATTATATTTTAAAAATAATTTTAAGTTTTAAACTATTGTGATTTATAATACTTTTCTTCTATTTCAGTTTAAGTGACATTGATATAATTTCAAGAGTCAATCAAATATTTATCTTTTAAATTTTGTTAATTATTGTAATTTATAGTATGTTTTACCTAAATTTTTTTTTGAAATATATAACAATTTTTTTTTTTTAGATATTGTAAACAGTTAACTATTATAATTTATAATACTTTTTAGGTAATTTTCAAATAATATATGTTACTCTCCTTGTCCAAACTTTGTAACATTGATAGTCAATTATATTTTTTAAATAATTAATTAGAGGGTGATATAGTAAAATCGCGATTGAAGTAATGAAGCAAACATGTCTTAAATAACTCACAACAACCAATTAGAAGTGATATAGCAAAATTACTATAAAAAATATTTGTGAAAAAAATTTAAGTTGGTCTCATATAAGACATCAAGTTAATTTATCACTTTATATCTATTTTTACCTTTTTATTAAATATTATTTTTTAATACTTAGATAACATATAATAATTAATTAGCGGTGATATTTAGTAAAATTATAATTGAAGCAGCAAAAGCAGACATGTTATAAATATCTATTTTACTTTTTTAAAAAATATTATTAATTTTTTAATATATAAATAACTTATAATAATTAATTAGGGATGATATAGAAAAATCACGGAGCAAGCAGCTGAAGCAGGCCAGTTACGACCAGTTGCCTGCTTCTCTGCCCTTTCTCTCTTATTAGATAGTCTCTTCTCCTTTCCTCTTATTGGATAGTAATCCTAGGCTAAAACTGCAAATAAATTCTTACAAGTTGTTAAAAGTTAATATCCCAATATTTATTTTGTAAAAGTTATATAAATCTCAATTCTTTTGAAGTTAATTACTTTATATCCTAATTTTTTTTAGTATTACTAAAAATTTCTGATTTATTCAACACGGATACATCACATTCTTTCAGATGCATCACTTAATTCTACACTAATGCATCATATTCTTCCAGATTCATCACTTAATTATACACTGATACATCACATTCTTTTGAATACGTAACTTAATTTTACACGGATACATCACATGAAATCAGGAACTTATTTAATAATTTTAAAAAGTTGAAATTTTAAATAATTATCGTAAGTTAGGTTGTAGTAGGATATAATTTTTTCTTATTTTAAACCTTAACCATACTAGGTAACTAAAGATTTATTTTATCTATGTAATATAACTTTTCCAATATTATTTATCTTGTAAGCATAAAAACAACTTAAAATAGGGCGTCTTTTTTCAAATTGTAAGTACCGCTAGACAAGTTTTTTTCACGACAGAATTAAAATTAACATGTTTTAAAATAACATAACAAAAAATATATAATTTAATACAATACAAAGAAATAATGCTACTACTAGTATCCGTCCCCGCGCAATAGAAAAGAAAAAGATAATAGAAATACATGTATATGAACCATGTGTGACTATATATTTGGAATATTGTACTGTATTTTATTTCATGCTAACATTTTATATGGGAGAAAATGCCCGTTTCCATCCTGAACTATACACGAAATTGCTAAGATGCACCCGAATTTTAGGAGGGTCCTATTACCCCCTGAACTAATTAAAATTGTATTTCTTGCAACCTTAGTGCCTATGTGACATACATGTGTGTACGTGGACCTTCAGTGTGTTGATTCACTTATGAGCCACGTAGACACTAAAGTTGTCAAAAATACGATTTTAATTAGTTCAGAGGGTAATATTATCCTCCTAAAGTTCGAATGTGTTTTAGCAGTTCGTGTATAATTCAGGGTGGAAACTGAAAACTGAAAACTGAGCATTTTCTCATATGGTATAATAGTTGTTGTTGCTTCATTACTATGCATTTCTTCAAATAGTATAAATCTTTAGTAGTATGTTTGGTCAAACTTCAAAATTAACATATTTTGAAAAGTAGTTATCCTAGAAATGTTTTTTTTTAAAAGTACATTTATTGAGAAGTAGTATGTGTTTGACAAATAAATTTAAAGAAGTACTTTTGAGCAACAATTAGTGTTAGGCCAAATTTTTAAAAGTAATTTTAAGTATATTTTTCTCAAAATTGCTGAAAAACTACTTTTTAGCTCTTGAAAAATGATTTCTGCTACTCCTTTAAAACATTTATTTTTTCCCAAAAACTTAACCAAACGCTGTGATTTTTTTTTTTTTTTAAAAAATAAACACCTTTGAAGAATAATAAACTTGGTCAAACGAACTCTTATACTTTAAAAATGAATCTCTGGAAAGCAATATTATCATGCCTTCTTTTTCAAATAATTTCTGAAAGCAAATAATATCCCATCATCTAGCTGTATAGCCGAAGTAATGTATAAATTTTTTTATGGCTAAAAAATCTAGTCACTAAAGTATAGAAACTCAAAATGCCATGTGAAAAAATAAATTATTAAACTAAAATACTACTCTTTTATCTTATTTTTCTAAAGCTAAACAATTTAATCTTGTCCGTAATTTTGGATATAAAATCTTCAAGTTTTTTAAAATAAACTTTATATATTTGAAAATTGTGTAAAAAGTAATATAAATTCCAATAATTGGCAATTCAAATCATTTAAAAGATACATGAAAAATGATGATTAAAAATAGACTTATTTGAACCTCCAAATTCAAAAATTGCCACATAACTATAAAGTACTAATAATTTCAATATTTGTGTTTTCATGATGGTATGGTTAAAAAATTAAAATTTGCTTCAATTTATTTTAAATATAAAAAACTATTTTTTTTTAATTATTAGAATCTCATAGATGAGAAACTTACCTATATTTCCAAATCTATTGATCTCTTTATATATTCTCATCCCGTGATATTTTAATCGAAAAAGGCTCAAAAATATCCCTTAACTATCCGAAATAGCTCAAAAATACGTTTTTAGATTTTTGGCTCAAAAATACCCCTCCGTTAAATATTTGGCTCAAAAATACCCCTCCGTTAAATATTTGGCTCAAAAATACCCCTCCCTCTAACGGAATTCGGAAAAGGATCAAAAATACCCCTGAACTATCTGAAATGGGTCAAACATACACCTCTGTTAAATATTTGGCTCAAAAATATCCCTCCCCTTAACGAAATTAAATTATTTTGATTGAATTAAACCCTAACTTTAACTTTTTAACCCTAATACTTTAATTTTTTTACATAAAAGTATTTTTTTAATTTTAAAAATAAGATAATAGAAAAAAGTATTTGAATTATAATATAAATTGGTTGAATTTGATTTGAAAAATAAACATACATTTATTCTAAAAAGGTATTTTTACTTTACATCTTTTTAATCTTTAAAGAAATTAACGAAATTAATGAAATATAAAATTTCTCTTAAAGAAATTAACGAAATAAAAATTAAATGATGAACTTTATATAAATTAACGAAATAATCGAAATAATTTAATTTTGTTAAATACCCCTCTGTTAAATATTTGGCTCAAAAATACCCCTCCCCTTAACGAAATTAAATTATTTCGATTGAATTAAACCCTAACTTTGACTTTTTAATTCTAATACTTTAATTTTTTTTACATAAAAGTATTTTTTAATTTAAAAAAAAATAATGAAAAAAAGTATTTGAATTATAATATAAATTGGTTGAATTTGATTTGGAAAATAAACATACATTTATTCTAAAAAGGTATTTTCACTTTACATCTTTTTAATCTTTAAAGAAATTAACGAAATATAAATTTTCACTTAAGGAAATTACCGAAATATAAATTAAATGATGAACTTTATATAAATTAACGAAATAATCAAAATAATTTAATTTCGTTAAATACCCCTCTATTAAATATTTGGCTCAAAAATACCCCTCCCCTTAACGAAATTAAATTATTTCGATTGAATTAAACCCTAACTTTAACTTTTTAACTCTAATACTTTAATTTTTTTACATAAAAGTATTTTTTTAATTTTAAAAATAAGATAATGAAAAAAGTATTTGAATTATAATATAAATTGGTTGAATTTGATTTGGAAAATAAACATACATTTATTCTAAAAAGGTATTTTCACTTTACATCTTTTTAATCTTTAAAGAAATTAACGAAATATAAATTTTCACTTAAAGAAATTAACAAAATATAAATTAAATGATGAACTTTATATAAATTAACAAAATAATCGAAATAATTTAATTTCGTTAAGGGAGGGGTATTTTTGAGACAAATATTTAACAGAGGGGTATTTTTGACCCATTTCAGATAGTTCAGGGGTATTTTTGATTCTTTTTCGAATTTCGTTAGAGGGAGGGGTATTTTTGAGCCAAATATTTAACGGAGGGGTATTTTTGAGCCAAAAATCTAAAAAGGTATTTTTGAGCTATTTCGGATAGTTAAGGGATATTTTTGAGCCTTTTTCGATTAAAATATCACGGGATGAGAATATATAAAGAGGTCAATAGATTTGGAAATATAGGTAAGTTTCTCATCTATGAGATTCTAATGATTAAAAAAAAATAGTTTTTTATATTTAAAATAAATTGAAGCAAATTTTAATTTTTTAACCATACCATCATGAAAACACAAATATTGAAATTATTAGTACTTTATAGTTATGTGGCAATTTTTGAATTTGGAGGTTCAAATAAGTCTATTTTTAATCATCATTTTTCATGTATCTTTTAAATGATTTGAATTGCCAATTATTGGAATTTATATTACTTTTTACACAATTTTCAAATATATAAAGTTTATTTTAAAAAACTTGAAGATTTTATATCCAAAATTACGGACAAGATTAAATTGTTTAGCTTTAGAAAAATAAGATAAAAGAGTAGTATTTTAGTTTAATAATTTATTTTTTCACATGGCATTTTGAGTTTCTATACTTTAGTGACTAGATTTTTTAGCCATAAAAAAATTTATACATTACTTCGGCTATACAGCTAGATGATGGGATATTATTTGCTTTCAGAAATTATTTGAAAAAGAAGGCATGATAATATTGCTTTCCAGAGATTCATTTTTAAAGTATAAGAGTTCGTTTGACCAAGTTTATTATTCTTCAAAGGTGTTTATTTTTTTTTAAAAAAAAAAAATCACAGCGTTTGGTTAAGTTTTTGGGAAAAAATAAATGTTTTAAAGGAGTAGCAGAAATCATTTTTCAAGAGCTAAAAAGTAGTTTTTCAGCAATTTTGAGAAAAATATACTTAAAATTACTTTTAAAAATTTGGCCTAACACTAATTGTTGCTCAAAAGTACTTCTTTAAATTTATTTGTCAAACACATACTACTTCTCAATAAATGTACTTTTAAAAAAAAACATTTCTAGGATAACTACTTTTCAAAATATGTTAATTTTGAAGTTTGACCAAACATACTACTAAAGATTTATACTATTTGAAGAAATGCATAGTAATGAAGCAACAACAACTATTATACCATATGAGAAAATGCTCAGTTTTCAGTTTTCAGTTTCCACCCTGAATTATACACGAACTGCTAAAACACATTCGAACTTTAGGAGGATAATATTACCCTCTGAACTAATTAAAATCGTATTTTTGACAACTTTAGTGTCTACGTGGCTCATAAGTGAATCAACACACTGAAGGTCCACGTACACACATGTATGTCACATAGGCACTAAGGTTGCAAGAAATACAATTTTAATTAGTTCAGGAGGTAATAGGACCCTCCTAAAATTCGGGTGCATCTTAGCAATTTCGTGTATAGTTCAGGATGGAAACGGGCATTTTCTCCCATATAAAATGTTAGCATGAAATAAAATACAGTACAATATTCCAAATATGTAGTCACACATGGTTCATATACATGTATTTCTATTATCTTTTTCTTTTCTATTGCGCGGGGACGGATACTAGTAGTAGCATTATTTCTTTGTATTGTATTAAATTATATATTTTTTGTTATGTTATTTTAAAACATGTTAATTTTAATTCTGTCGTGAAAAAAACTTGTCTAGCGGTACTTACAATTTGAAAAAAGACGCCCTATTTTAAGTTGTTTTTATGCTTACAAGATAAATAATATTGGAAAAGTTATATTACATAGATAAAATAAATCTTTAGTTACCTAGTATGGTTAAGGTTTAAAATAAGAAAAAATTATATCCTACTACAACCTAACTTACGATAATTATTTAAAATTTCAACTTTTTAAAATTATTAAATAAGTTCCTGATTTCATGTGATGTATCCGTGTAAAATTAAGTTACGTATTCAAAAGAATGTGATGTATCAGTGTATAATTAAGTGATGAATCTGGAAGAATATGATGCATTAGTGTAGAATTAAGTGATGCATCTGAAAGAATGTGATGTATCCGTGTTGAATAAATCAGAAATTTTTAGTAATACTAAAAAAAATTAGGATATAAAGTAATTAACTTCAAAAGAATTGAGATTTATATAACTTTTACAAAATAAATATTGGGATATTAACTTTTAACAACTTGTAAGAATTTATTTGCAGTTTTAGCCTAGGATTACTATCCAATAAGAGGAAAGGAGAAGAGACTATCTAATAAGAGAGAAAGGGCAGAGAAGCAGGCAACTGGTCGTAACTGGCCTGCTTCAGCTGCTTGCTCCGTGATTTTGCTATATCATCCCTAATTAATTATTATAAGTTATTTATATATTAAAAAATTAATAATATTTTTTAAAAAAGTAAAATAGATATTTATAACATGTCTGCTTCTGTTGCTTCAATTATAATTTTACTAAATATCACCGCTAATTAATTATTATATGTTATCTAAGTATTAAAAAATAATATTTAATAAAAAGGTAAAAATAGATATAAAGTGATAAATTAACTTGATGTCTTATATGAGACCAACTTAAATTTTTTTCACAAATATTTTTTATAGTAATTTTGCTATATCACTTCTAATTGGTTGTTGTGAGTTATTTAAGACATGTTTGATTCATTACTTCAATCGCGATTTTACTATATCACCCTCTAATTAATTATTTAAAAAATATAATTGACTATCAATGTTACAAAGTTTGGACAAGGAGAGTAACATATATTATTTGAAAATTACCTAAAAAGTATTATAAATTATAATAGTTAACTGTTTACAATATCTAAAAAAAAAAAATTTGTTATATATTTCAAAAAAAAATTTAGGTAAAACATACTATAAATTACAATAATTAACAAAATTTAAAAGATAAATATTTGATTGACTCTTGAAATTATATCAATGTCACTTAAACTGAAATAGAAGAAAAGTATTATAAATCACAATAGTTTAAAACTTAAAATTATTTTTAAAATATAATTAACTATCAATGCCACAAAAGTTTGGATGGAGAGAGTAACGTATATTATTTGAAAATTACATAAAAAATATTATAAATTAAAACAGCTAACAACTTAAAATATCTAAAAACATATTAAAAGTATGATCAATTGTCTAAATTCTATCTATGTCACATAAATTGAGACTAAAAAATAACATATACGAGCCCGCGTTATAGGAAAAAAAATATTAATATAGACTCATCGAATTTTGCTTTTCACACTCTTTATAAATTTATACATTTGTAGAGTTTAATTTTGATCGTGAATTACATTTTTGAAATAAATTTGTATATTTGAATAATAAATTACCATAATTGTTAATATAAAATATTTTAAGAATAGATGCAAAAATTACTGTGCAAAATAATTTATTTAAATTTTAAAATTCAAAAGATGTCACATTAATTGATATGATTATTATTATAATATTAATATAAAATAAATGTTGGGCTTGTGCTTTGCACGGGCTTATCCTAACGGGGAAACTAACCCCAAAATAAGGTGGCTTTCAAGTTTTGGCTCCAAATAAAAAAACTTCATAAAAATAGTCTTCAGCTATTAAGTTATGCTCCACAAGCAAGACTTCACACTACCACATTGTACCTTAATTTATGAGCTATTCTATAATTTTTGCCTCAGAGGAAAACTTATCCCAAAGAACTTCCTAATAACAATTCATGCCCGTAAATTTGCTTTGATGTCAAAAAAAGAAGAACCCTTTGTGGATTATCCAATTTTTTTATTTATTAGCAAAATATAATAGAAATTGAGAAAAAAGAGATCAAACAAAATAGAGAAATAAAAAAAAAGAGATTGAGAAAAAAAAAGGCAAAAAAAAAAAGATTAATAAAAAAATGAAGAATTAAAAAAATTAAAAAAAATAAAAATGAGAGGAAAAAAATAAAAATAAAGTTTGAGAAAAATGACGAAAAAAAAGGATAAATGATAAAAATAAAAAATAAAAGAAATATAAACGTTGAGACAAAAGAATTAAAAAAATAAAAAAATAAATGAAAAAATAGATAATGTTTGTGAAAAAAGAAAAAATTATAGGTTAAGACAAATGAATTGAAAAATGAAAATAAAATTAAAGAAAAAATAAAAAGCAAAAATAATTAAAATAAAAATAAAATTTGAGAGACAAATGAGTATGAAAAGTTTAAAAATATTTGAGGTGTAGAGAGGCAAAATTGTACTTGTATTATACTTAAAAAAAGAAGAAAGACTAGTGTTTAAAATTTTTTCTTATTGGGGTCAAAAATTCAAAGTCATCCACTATTGGGATATACCATGTAATTTCCTGTATTCTAACTAATTTATATAGAAAATTTCATCTATAACTGATGATTTACTGGACAGGTAAATATTCTCTTACTTATTTCATGTTTCATAATATAATATATTTTTGTTCATAACATTTTAAAAATATCTACACAAAATATGTCGTATTTTTTCTTCGGGGAAAAGACAGAAACGACGCTTCAAATTAAACTATTTCCTTGAAAATGGTCATGGAATTTAAATTTCACTTTCTAGCCATTTTAATTTACTGACTGGTTCTATACTATTTTTACACAACTTTTATACAGATTTTATACAAATCTTATACATAAATATTCTATACGGAAATTATACAGTTTTGATACATAATTTATATAATAACTGTACATTTGCACTTTAAATTAAACTATTTCCTTGAAAATGGCCATGGAATTTAAATTTCACTTTCTAACCATTTTAATTTACTGACTGGTTCTGTACCGTTTTTACACAACTTTTATACAGGTTTTATACAAATCTTATACATAAATATTCTATACGAAAATTATACAGTTTTGATACATAATTTATACAATAACTGTACTTTTTTTACACGTTTTATACAACAATTATATAATTTGTATACACTTTCTATATATTGTACATATACATATTTGATAGAACTTACAATTTCTATACATATATCTTATATAGATTCATATTCTATTTAATAATTATATCTTTTTTAAATAATTTAATTATTATTTCTAAACAATAAAAAAAGCAGAATATTTGATCAATTTAAAAATTTATAGTAAAAAAAAATTGAAATATTTTTAAAAAGGACGAATTGCTCAAGTTGAATATTGTATCAGTATTGTATATAAAATGTATCAGTATCGTATATGGACTACGTGGATCAAAATACCCAAATTGAGAAAGATTAGAAAATGACCATAAAATGACATTTGTTTAGCCGACTAGACATTATTTGTCCAAATGCCAAAATTGGACTATAATTAGGCTATTATTTTTTAAAAAGGTCATAGAATGTCCTTTTTCCATTTTCTTCTCAGTAATTATCAACCAGGATAGCTTCCATTCGATTCAAAGGATTGAAGAATACAAGTTCGACAATGATGTAAATCGTCCTCCTCTCGCTCTTCATCCTCCTCCCTATTCTATGTTTGATTGAATATGTGTGATTTAGTCTAGTCGGAATTGGTTGAAAACACTTGACCAAGTCAATATACATCATCTGGAAAGATTAAAAGTAATTTGTAATTTGAACTTGTTTCAAGTATAACATCAAACCTATAAAAATGGCTCAACGATACGTGTATATCACACTATATATTCAGTATATAATTATATATCACACAAGTTTTCATAAACACTACTGTGATATTTGTATATCATTTATATTAGTGTAATCACACAATTTTTCGTGAATTTACCTAGATAATAGACAAAAATAAATAAATAAATATTCAACGTGATATATCCTACTCCCTCGGTCCCAAATTACCCGTTCCAAATTGAGATGATACATTGATTAAGAAAAATAATTAATAACATGCCTAGTTAACCTTAGTAAACCTATTAAATGATGTTTATATTTTAATTTTAAAAAAAAATAATTAATGCAAAGGGTAAAACATTGAATTTTTTTTTTTGTTTCTTGATTAATGAAAAAAGACAAGTAAAATGGAAAATCAAATTAGAAAATTTGAAATGGGTAATTTGGGACGGGGGAGTAATTGTTTGTACAATGAGGGATACACAAATAAGTCATCTTCAACCTTGAGGTCCAATCTAAGATTTGGCTCAAATATTCTTAAAAATTGTCTACAAACACCTCAAAATTGATATTCAAGCTTCTTAAAATAAATCTAGCAAAATCCAGCATCACCCAACTAAGACAATATACAAATATGCAACTCAAAAAAATACAAATCAAACTTCAATAGCCTTTAATTGTATCTTTAAAACATTGCTGGTGAGAATTGTGGATATTGAGAAATTATCAAAAAATTGATCTTCTTAATTGAATATCACCTATTGATACCGAGATAGTAACAGCAAAAGTTGTGGATATGGTTTGAGAGCCTTGCCGTTATGGTTTGAGAAATTGAAAATTTTCAAAAGACGGAAAAAAGAGAGAGTTCGAATATTTGAACCTATTTTTAAGGGATACTTTATTGGTTATCCGATTCAAAATCAATAGCCTAAACCATGAAAAACTGTTATCTGGTGTCATTGTTTATGGGGAAAGGACATAGGCTGATCATTTTAAAAAGAAAATGACCTACAATTTGAAAATTTGGACAACTGTAGTCAGTTGGCCCAATTTCTTTTTCTCTTTTAGCCATTGGCCTAGACGGCCACATGCAGTTTCTATACCCAATTGATACACTTTTATATAATATTGATACACTTTTATAGTACATTGATACACTTTTTAAAAAAGAGATGGGATCCTATACTCAATTGATACTTTTTTTATACCACATTGATACACTTTTATAACAAGATAGAAGGGAAATCTATGCATACATATGCAGTGTCCATATCCAATTGATACTCTTTTATATTAGATTGATACACTTTTATACCAAATTGATACAGTCTGTGCAAATAACAATTTTAAAAAAGATAGAAACGGGGGGTATATTTTTACTCCATAGTTTGATATCAACAGTTTTTCTTTTGTTACACTTTTCTACCATATAACCTACTTTAAAATCCTTATTCTGCTTAAAAAATTCTCTGTTTGATTTTGAGGTTTTTATTGAAAATAATGGGAAAATCGGGCTCATCGAATGAAAAAGCAAGCAAGAAAGTTGTGAAAGACGATCCTTTATCTATTTATGAATTCACTGAGGATGATTTATCATTAAAGAGAGTAGTTGTACAAATTGTTCCCGATTCCAAGTTGCATCAAAACCCTAAATTTGTTGGGCAAATCTCTACCGAAAAAAAGACTTGATCACAGAGTAAAACAGCTATGAAGGGTAAAGGTACTGAATCTAATATGAAGAAGAAATTGCTCAAATCGCGAACAGAAAAAGGTGGTTCAGTGAGAGGTAAATTAGCTTTGAAATGGAAGCTGATGAAGTGTGTTAATGCTGCTAGGAAAAATAAGAAAAAATCTGTATATGTGTATGATGGTGGTATTCCACCGAACTTTGAGGTTCAGAAATGAAAATGATACACGACTTATATTGGCATTGGCTATTTTGTGGTTATTTAATTGTGAGTGTTATTTTTAGGATATTATTTTAGTTTTAGATGCTATTTTTATCTTTTCTCCCTGTTTATACTAGTGCTATATATGTCATTTATGACTCTATGCAGATATCTAATGTCAAATTCCAAATTTACTAGATTAATATTTACAAAAGACGTATCAAAAAATAAATATGTACGATCAACTAACTATATAATGCCATTTTTGTAACGAAATATAAACTAGAGAAGAAATAGAAGAATGAAGATTGAAAAGAGAGTAATTCTTATTTTTCTTGAGGGATGAATAACACTGAAGGAAACCCGCTTTATTTATAGAAGAAAACTAACTTTGTCTCAAAAGTTGGGGTTTCTAACTTTTCCATAAGTAGACATTCACTATATATAGTAATACATTTATAACACCCCTCCTGAATGTCTAACTGATAGACAATATGCATATAGGTTGCCAAGTTAAAAATCTTACAAGAAAAATCCAGTAGAATAAAATCTCGTAAAGGAAAAAGAGCACATCGCGTATTAACTCTCTCTAATGAGAACATCCTTGTACCTTTGCATTCTGGTCTTGTGCACTATCTTCTTGAAAATTCCATCTGAAAGAGACTTGGTGAATAAATCGACCACATTGTCATTTGAACTAATCTATTTCCCGTTATTATCACCATTCTTTTATAGCTTGTGTGTATAAAAAAGATTTGATGAAATGTACTTTGTTCTATCTCCTTTTATGAATCCTCCCTTAAGTTGCGCTATGCATGCTGCATTATCTTCATATAAAATTGTGAGTACTTTGTCACATTTCAAACCACATTTTTCTTGAATGAGATGTATCATGTGCCTTAACCACACACACTCTCATTTTACTTCATGAATAGCTATAATCTCAACATGGATTTATGAGGTGGCTATGATAGATTGCTTTGTAGATCTCCAAGATATGATAGTACCCTCCTATATATAGACACATAGCCTGTTTTAGACCGAGCTTTATGCGGACCAGATAAGTACCCAACATCAACATAGCCAACAAGATCAAAACTGCAATCTTTTGAATAAAATAAGTCCATATCGATAGTCCCATTTAGATATCGTAAGATGTGTTTGATTCCATACCAATGTCTCCTATCAGGAGCAGAAATATATCTTGCTAACAAATTAACCAAAAAGGTTGTATCAGGTCTTGTAGTATTTGCAAGATACATTAGTGCACCAATTACCCTAAGATATGGTACTTCAGGATCAAGCAATTCCTCATTCTTTTCTTGAGGTCGAAATGAATCTTTATTACATAAAGTGATCGAACAAACATTAGAGTACTTAATGAATGTGCTTCATCCGTATAGAATCTTTTCAATACCTTTTTTGTGTAGGTAGGTTGATGGACAAAGATAACATTTTTTAAATGCTCAATTTGCAAACCAAGGCATAATTTTGTCCTTCCAAGATCTTTCATCTTAAACTCTTTATTTAACTAATCAATTGCCCTTTGAATCTCTATTGGAGTTCCAATAAGGTTTATGTCATCAACATAGACAACAAGTATAATAAATTTTGATGTTATTTTCTTTATAAAAATATATGGGCAAATTTCATCACTCGTATAACCTTCCTTAGATAAATGGCCAAACCCATCGATAGACACTCAAACTTGTTGCGAAAATTCACTTAGACCCCTAAACTAAGGCTTGTTCCTATCAGACCCCTGAACCCCTGAATTTTATTTCAATTGGACATTTTTTCCCTATGTGGCACTGCGCGTGCAGTGCCATCGTGGGAGGCGCGTGAGGAGCATTTTTTTATTACTAATTTACGAATAAAAAGTTGCCAAGTGGCATTGAGGGCCCCAAATTTTTTTTAATAACAAATTTTCTTTTTTTTTTAAACACTAAAGGCCCCAAAAAGCATTAGAGGACCCCAATTTTTTTTTTAATAAAACTGAATTAAAAAAAAATCTATTTTTTATTTTCATTTTTTAATTTTTTTTATAATTTCTTTTTAATAATAAGTTTTTTATTTTTATTTTTAAAATAATTTTATAATTATTTTTTCATAATTTGGATCCTCAATGCCAATTTTTAGTTTCATTTTAAAAAGTTTTATAATTTTTTTAATAATTATTTTTTTATTTTTTAAATAATTTTTTAACAATTTATTTCATTTTTTAAATTTTTTTATATTGTTTTAAATAATCAATTTTTTATTTTTATTTTTTAAATAATTTTATAATTACTTTTTCATAATTTATATCCTCAAAGACATTTTTTATTTTCATTTTAAATTTTTTTAATAATTTTTTTAATAATTATTTTTTTAAAAAATAATTTATTTATAATTTATTTCATTTTGTAAAATTTTTTATTATTTTTTTAAATAATCAGTTTTTTATTTTTATTTTTCAAATAATTTTATAATTATTTTTTCATAATTTGGATCCTCAATGCCATTTATTATTTTCATTTTAAAAAGTTTTATAATTTTATAATAATTATTTTTTTATTCTTTAAATAAGTTTTTAATAATTTATTTCATTTTTTAAAATTTTTTATAATTAGTTTTTTATTTTTATTTTTTAAATAAATTTATAATTATTTTTTCATAATTTGGATCCTCAATGTCATTTTTTATTTTCATTTTAAAAAGCCTTATAATTTTTTTTAATAATTAATTTTTAACATAATTTTTTAATAATTTATTTCATTTTTTAAAAATTTTATAATTTTTTTTAAATAATCAGCTTTTTATTTTTATTTTTAAAATATTATTTTTTCATAATTTGGATCCTCAATGCCATTTTTTATTTTCATTTTAAAAAGTTTTATTATTTTTTTAATTATTAATTTTATATTTTTAAAATATTTTTTTAATAATTTATTTTATTTTTTAAAAAATTTATAATTTTTTTTAAATAATCAATTTTTTAAATAATTTTATATTTTTTTTTTCATAATTTATATCCTCAATTTTTTATTTTCATTTTTTAAAAGATTTTATAATTTTTTTTATTAATTATTTTTTTTAAAAAACTAATTTTTTAATAATTTATTTCATTTTTAATTTTTTTTATAATTTTTTAAAAATAATCAATTTTTTATTTTTATTTTTAAAATAATTTTAGAATTATTTTTTAATAATTTTCTCAATGCCATTTTTATATACTTTTTTTAAAAAAATTATAATTAATTTTTAATAATTATTGGACCTACAATGCCACGTGTCAGCTTCCAATTAGCTCGTTTTGCCACGTCATCGCGTGTGTGCAATACACACTTTGACCTTTTTGCTGATAGGAAAAAAAATGCTCAATTGGAACCAAATTGGGGGGGGGGGGTTAGGGGTTTAATAGGTACAAGCCTTAGTTTAGGGGCTTAAGTGAATTTTAGGGACAAGTTTGAGGGGCTATCGATGGGTTTGGCATTCACTAAGATGGTTATACCACATACGTCTAGAGTTTCAAATCACACAATGATCTTTGCAATCTAATGGAATATATTTTTTGAGGCTTTGAACTATATGCTTTCGCCATTTTAAATCCTTCGGAAACTTTCATGGATATCTCATTATCAAGTGATCCATATAGATATGCTGTAATCACATCATTCAAATACATTTCTAGTCTCTCATGGATAGTGAAACTAATAAGATAACACAATGTTATTGCATCTATAACTGGTGAATATGTGTCTTCATAATCGACACTAGGCCATTGTGAAAACCCTTGTGCAATAAGGCGTGCCTTAAACCTTTGTATTTTATTTTTCTCATTTTTTTTGCATAACGACCCATTTATAGCCAACAGGCTTAACATCTTTAGGTGTTTGAGTTATATGTCCAAAAACTTCACGTTTGACAAGAGAATTCAATTCTGATTGAATCGCTTCTTGCCATTTTGGCTAATCACTTAGTCGACATTCTGTGACAAATAGTGGTTCAAGATCCTCACTATCTTATATGATTTTTGTTGCAACATTATATGCAAAGATATAATCCACTACTATTTTAGATCAATTCAAATTAGTTCCAATATCACTAATTTAGTCTCTTGACCTAAAACCAATTTGCAATGGAGAAAATTTATGATAATTTATCGATCTGAAACAAACGAGTGTTGCAGCATGTAAAATTACATGACCTCAAATAGAAGTGGGCAACTTACTTTTCATAAGAAATGGTCTTGCTATCAACTGCAGACGTTTAATTAATGACTCAGCAAGATCATTTTGAGTGTGAACATAAGCTACAAGATATTACATTTTTATCTTAATCATTAAGCAATAAACATTAAATGCTTGGGATGAAAGCTCTGCAACATTGTTAAGGCGAATAGACTTAATCTGATTATTAGAAAACTATGCCCTTAATCATATTATTTGTACCAATAATTTTATAAATGTCAAGTTACGAGATGACAATAGGCACACACGAGACCATTTAGAAGAAGCATCTATTAGGATCATAAAGTATCTAAATGAACCACTAGGTGGGTGAATAGATCCACAAATATCCCCATGTATTCATTCTAAGAACACAGGAGACTCAATCCCAACTTATGTTGGTGATGGCCTCACAATTAACTTGCCTTGATAACAAGCATTACATGAAAATTCACCATTTGAAAGAACCTTCAAGTTCTTTAAGGAACGCCCATTAGAATTTTATATAATCCGTCTCATTATTATAGATCTAGGAAGTCCTAGATGATTATGACAAAGTACGAAATTATTAGAGTTAGTAAACTTCTGATTTACTATAATGTGCCTCAATTGCACTAATCTTTGTCCAATTCAGGCCATAAGATAAAGGAAAAACTTTTCTATACCACATGTCTGCCCAGAGACATTCTTGGTGATACCAAGATATTCAAGATTCATCTCATTAATTATCTTGATATGATACCATTTTCACGAATATCTTTAAAAATCAACAAGTTTCTCCGAGACTTAAGAGAAAATATAGCATTATTTATGATGAGTTTAGCTCCCTTAGGCAAGATTATAGTGGTTTTTTCGAAGCCTTCAATTAAATTTGCACTATCAGAAATCATAGTAACATTGATCTTGCCCATGTTTAGATGAGATAAATATTTTCCGTCTTTAAATATTGTATGAGTTGTGCCAGAATCGATCAAACAAATATCTTTATAATTTGACAACTTACTTTGAGAATTATCCATATCTTCAAATAAAATGACATACACAAGATACATATATATTAAATATATGTGGTTTTAGTAACGACTAAGTAAAAAACTAAGAAGCAATAAGGTAAAAAATAAAACATTAATATAATTTCTTTCTTACATAAATATTGACAATGACATGTTTTAAGATACGCACAATATATATATATATATATATATATATATATATATATATATATATATATTTCACCTTTTGACTTTTCTATTATAATTGAGAACTAGGTCCACATGTATAATTTTTTTTAAAAATTTGGATTCATTTTTTCAGTGCAATATAATAGTATTTAAAATGTAATAACTAAGACCAACAACAAGAAATCTTTAATCAAAGCAAAACAAAATTGAATTCAATTCACTAATGAACTATAATAATATAGCTTAATCAATCAATACTAATAAAAAAACTAGTACTCATGCAAACAACTACTTTTACATGATCTTTTGTTGACCAACTATTATTACTATCAAAAATTAAAAAAAGAAATTGCTCATTCTTCCATGTTTACGGAACCACACCAATCAAGTGATCTATCTTTCCTTCGGGGTAGTCAAAAAAATCTGTTACATCCAAACATGTGATGTCAACATCATTTTCAGAGAGAAAATTATCCTCAGAATTTTCTCTTTCTTCTTTAGTGATGCTTGATAAAGGTCAACCAAATGTTTGAGAGAACGACAATGCATGTATAGTGTTTTTTTCTACCACATCGGAAACAAACAATTGTTTCACATTTCTCATCTTTTCCTTTTTCCTTTTGAAGATGCTTTTTGTTCGATGAATGATTAACACCAGGACTAGAGTTACTTTCTTGATCATCACGACCACGACCACGATCACATTCGCGACCACGTCCAGGTACATGACCTTTTCTATGCCAACCATGGTGAGTATACACATCATTCACTTCAGGGAATGGTGCATATCCAGTAGGTTGATTCTCATGATTTTTCATTAACAGATCACTATTTTGTCCAGCCTAAAAAAGATGAGAACTCAGCTCAGTATACTTTTTGAAACATTTCTATCAATATTGCTACTGTAAGAGAATATACGAGGCATAAAAGGTGAAGAACGTATTTTCCATCATATCATTGTCCTTGACAGTCTCTCCACATAGTTTCAACTGAGAAGAAATTCTGAAAATGGCAGAATTACACTCATGAACAGACTTATAGTCCTGAAACCTTAGATGCATGCATTCATATCCTGCTTTTAGGAGGATAACCATCTTTAAGTGATCAAACCTTTCTGTTAGGCTATCCACAAAACAAGTGGATCCTTAGTAGTGAGAAATTTGATTTTCAGAATTTCGTCAAGACGATGATGCAAAAAAAAATTATAGCCTTAGCACGATTTTGATTAGATGCTGTATTTTCTTTATTTATGGTGTCTCCAAGGCCCATAGCATCTAAGTGGATTTCAACATCCAACACCCATGAAATATAATTCTTTCCCGAACTTTGAAGGGCAAGGAACTCATGTTTCGTAAGATTATTAGCTATATGAAAAAGAGAAAATAATACCTTAGTACTGAAATTTGAGATGGTAGAGTCTCGTGCTGATAACATGTTATAAAATATAAAGTAGAGAAGAAGAAGAATAAAGAAAGAAGAGAGAGTAATTTTTATTTCTCTTGAGGGATGAATAACAATAAAAGAAACCCCCCTTTATTTATAGGGAAAAACTAACTTTGTCCCAAAATTTGGGCTTTCTAACTTTTCCATAAATAGACATCCACTATATATGGTAATACATTAACAATTTTCTACTTTTCATGAATTCTTTTATATAGAAACCACACCAGATTGTACTAACTTGTGGTGTATCGCATTTGAGTCAAGCACAAACCCATATCATCAAGGAGATAACTTTTACAACTGGCACATTGGCATCATTTTTATTTTTTTCAAGTAGATAGTTTTGAAACTGGAACCTTGGCATCGTTTTTATCTTTTCATGAATAAAGGGTCCATTTTTAAATTTGTTTTAAAAATATTGGAAAGACAATATACAAAATTTAAGGAAAAATGGAGGTGATTTGGATTGGTTTAGTGTCAAAATTCATTGCTAAAATAAAGTTGAAAATGTTTGTAATAATCAGTGCCGGAGCCAAGATATTCACTAAGGGAGTTCAAAATATAAATAAGTAAATAAGTAAATACTTGATCTAGTCGAAGGGGGTTTGACATCTACCATATACACATAAAAATAATTTTAATTATATATAAATAGTATAATTATCCAATGAAGGGCGTTCAGATGAATCCCCTGGCCACAAACTGGTTTCACCACTATTGCTAATTATATATCATGGGTATATCAGTGATATCCATGTATATCCTACAAAATATACATAGATATACACAAATTTAAAAAAGGATATATAAGGATACAAATATAAAATGATGATATACACAATTACACATAACAAAACTTTATCTTCTTTCTTCAAATTGTAGTTCAAATTTGAACTCAAACCTTCCCAAATCTCCATCAAATTATTTCCAAATTGATATTTGAAATGTCATGATCCAAAAGTTGAGGTCACGATGACACTCATCTCAACCCAACTTTGATGAGTAAGCCTAATTCCCAAAATAAAGAATTTGAAAATAATAATAAAATAAAATAAGGCAATATTTGTAGAACGAACCCAGGCCATAAATATAAAAAAATTCAAAAGTCTGAATAAAATGCATAACCATCCCAAAATCTGGTATCATAAAAGCAGAGAGTGTCTAAATACAAATTCATTTGTCTAAAATTACTACATAAGTCTGTCTCTGATAGTAAATAAATACATAAGATAAAGGAAACTTGGAATTAGCCCTAAACTCTGGAGCACTCCAATACCTTAAATTTCAAATATCACAGCAAGAATCAGCCACCACATCTCATACTCAAACTGGGATCTGCACCAAAAGAGCTCATAAGTAGGAGTAAGTATGGTCCACTTGTAATAAGTAGGTATCATAGGCCGATTGAGAAAAGTAGAAAATTGAACAAGTAAAAAATACTATGAGCACGCCACTTGCAGACATAAAAATTTCTAAATGATAGCTCACACCGTCTCTACTAATAATTCTACAATATAAGGTAAAAGGGATCTACACATAGATCTAAAAACATGACAATAAATACATAGAGGGAGTATAAATGATGCGATGCAAATAGTGATGGGATGTTTCATATACATATTTTGAGCCTCAATGCTTCCAGGATAGGACCTATAGGATGTTTATAACCCATATACTTTATAAATCTCAACTCAAACCTACCAATAAATGACCTTGACCTAGGCTTTCCATAACATCATGATCAATCTTGCCGGCAATGACCTCGACCAAGGGTTTTTTAAAAGTGATACATTTGTTTTCAAACTCAGTGTTCCTCAATGATACTAATTGTAATACCCCATACTTTTTTAAGTTCATACCAACTCCCCGTCATAGTATAAAAGGCTTAGCACCTGAGTAATGGGAACTTAGCTTAAGTTTTAGCCTCCTAACCTTGATAATCTTTGAAAGTGACTTTCCCGACCCTGTGATGTAAGTTTATGAGTTTTCAGTTGCTATTGTCAGACACTATGTTTTATTCTTCAGTTAGTTAGTTTCAAACTTATAAATTCAGATATGTTGATGTGTTTAAAACCTTATGGAATTCCTAGTAATTTCCGCACATATTCCATGTTATATTATTCAGTGCTCACAACAGGTACTAGCATGGGTTAACTTGTGGTCCTTGGGGGATGTAAGCATCGTGTGATGCCCAGGGTGTACTCTCGGGGCATTATAAACTTAGTATCAGAGCCTAAGGTTTGAAAGTTTCCTAGGAAGTCTGAAATCCGTGTCAAGTAGAGTCTTGTGCATGGGTGTGAAGCACGCCACACTTATGGAAAAGAGGCTAGAGGCATTTTAGAAAAAAATTCCCCTTTTTCAGTGTTCATGTCATGAGACTGAGCATGATCTCATGTTTAACTCTCTGTCTAATCCGTTCTCCTTTCCGTTTATAGAACATGCCTCCCAGAAAGACATACGGAATAAGAAATATGAACCATCTAGAACCTCCGCCCGTTCAGGATGATAACGCTCAACTTACATGTTAATTTAGTGTAAGACGGTCGTCGTCAATATATTTACCCAACTTTTGAGTCGGGGTCGAATCCACAGGGAATAATATGATCGGCGATTAAACTAATTTGAAACTAAAGCTACAAGTTAAATTCAAACAACTGACACGAAAAGATAAAATAGAGGTTTTCAATGATCAAACAAATGTTAAAGTTGTAACTTGCTTCAGAACTCAAAGCCAAAATTTCAATAGTTTAAATCAATGATAAAGAATAAACTATGGTTGTGATAACTATGATTACTAATCCCCATTAAATAATAGTTGTGGCATTGGGTTCTCATGACTTGCGGAAAACACGAGATTATTAGTTTCTACAGTCCATCTAAGTGTTTCTCAACCTACCTAGATGTTGAACTCCCTAATTCTCTTGAACTTAAGAAGTCATTCTATTCATACCGATTTTATCTTAAGTTGATCAATCTTGTTACAACATCAATCATTAAATGAGAACTTAACCTTCCCAAATCCTCATTGATAATTCACTTCTTACTAGGGTTGATTTCTTATCTCAAGAAAATCAACAATAAGAAAAGCCTCTTATTTGCAATCAACAAAAAATAATTAATACAAAGAAATTATCAAGATGTTCCCATAATCACTCGAACCCTAACCAACTACTAAATCAATGAAAGAATAGTCATATATCCCACAAACCTAGTTGCAGGTTTTAGTTGTTCATAAAATAGAAAGAGATAACAACGATTGAATTCATAATTTAAAGCAATTAAACTTACAAAAGATGAAATCCAAAGTTGATTCTCCTCCAAGTACAATAAGAATTTCCCATAACTAAATCAAAGGAATGAAAATTGAATTACAAACTTAGAGCCCAAAAAGAAGTAAACTGGTCTTTGGAATAAGTTCAAGATATTTTGCGTTGATCTAGGGTTTCCAAGAGGTCCCAAGATGATTAAAACGGAGTTTGGGACGTTATATTTATAGTATACAAGTCATAAACCAACTTGGATTGGGTTTTCATGCTATTTTACTTCAGCTGGGAAGAGTTATCCCAATTTTGGGCATCGGCGCGATGCAGAGACATGCAAATTCACAATTGTCAAAAAATCTCTCAAATTCCAGTAGCTGTTCGCGATTTCAACGCATCGCGGGGTATCCTTAAACTCCAAATTAAGCTACACGCGCCATATTTCCAAAAACTCCATTGGTATTTTGAACTCCTACATTGGCCACCTATAAAGTCTACACTCGCCCAATACTTTTCAGGGGTCCAACTTGTATACAACTTGCGTCTTGTGCTTTTATTGAGCATTCCGAGCCTTTTTGAGTTGTTTCCACTTGATTTGAAGCTTGTATATCCTTAATATATCATGATGATCCATTAAACAAGCATACTAAATCATTAAACACATCAATTAAGAGATCAAAACAACACAACATCCTCACCGATGAACTAGAAACACAAGCTAAGCATAGGCTAAATTCACATTGAGCTTTAACTCATTATTTTCACTCTTTTCTTGATCCAATTGACCCTTAACATTATAAATAAGTTGTTTCACATATAATCACATAATAAAAACCTTAGTAACTTATTAAAACACATTATAACCAAACACGAGAGACTAGACAAAAACTAGCTCAAGCTAGTTACACTAGTTTTCTCGTTTGAACTCTAAATGGTAGAATTGAATCAAAACTCATGTGAAAATACAATTAAGCATTGTAAAAACATACTTGGACACATTAATGCTCATTTATATCATTATAAGAACATTGATCACTTGAATCATCCTCAAAACAAAGCTAAAAGGGCTAAAATAGTAAGGCTAGAATACATAAATTCAGCCAACATCACAGGTAGATCCCCTATATGAGCATGTTTCTCATGCAGAGTTTAGAGATGAATTCACTACTATAGCTCACTCTGTATCATCCCAAAATATTCATCCAACCGCTATTTCAATTAACTCAGTGAACAATACTACCGTAGCTAGGATTCAGGACTTCATCCGAATGATTCCTCCTTTCTTTTTGGGATCCAAGTCTGACGCGAATTTGAAGAAATTCCTTGACATGGTTCATAAGGTAACAAACATCATGGGTGTGACTTCTAGTGAAAGTACTGAGTTAGCTGCTTACCAATTGTAGGATGTAGCTCACACCTGGTTTAACCAGTAAAAAAGGGATAGGGGTGATGACACAGACCTATAGAATGGGAGAAGTTTGCTACAACCTTCTTAGATAGATTATTTCCATTGAATCTGAGAGAAGCTAAGGTGTTAGAGTTTATTAACTTGAAGCAGGGTAGAATGAGTGTGAAGGAGTACTCTTTTAAGTTTACCTAGTTAGCCAGGTATGCTCCGCATGTAGTAGCTGATAACAACTCTAGGATGAACAAGTATATATATGGGGTATCTAATAGTGTGGTGAAGGAGTGTAGGACCGCAATATTAATTAAGAAGATAGATTTGTCTAGGTTGATGGTCCATACTCAACAGATTGAAGAAGAGAAGGCTAAAGAGATAGAGATGGAGAATAAGAGGGCTAGAACAAGTAGCTTTAATTTTGCTCAGCCAAAGTCAGAGGGTGGAAATCATCCTCAGTTCAATCAAAAATCTTCAGTCATAACCCCATCTTCATCTAGTGCCTTAGTATCCAAATTCAGAAATGATAATAGGTATAGAGCACCAGGCTTTAAGTCCCAAGAAAGTGTAAACAGTGGTCATACAAATCCTCTTTGCCAGAAATATGGTAGAAACAATCAGGGTATTTGTAGATACGGTAGTGATGTATGTTTTAGGTGTGTAAATCCAGGCCACCAAATTAGGGATTGCCTAAAGAGCAATCAGCAGGGTCAGTCCAGTCGTCTCTCAGTTCCATTCGGTTGCCCGACTCAGCAGGGTGCCTCTTTTAGCGCTATCAGTGGTCAACATCCAAACATATTATATGCACTTCAATCCCAACAGGATCAGGAAAATTCTCCTAATGTGGTTACTGGTATGTTATAAGTTTTTCATTTACATGTTTATGCTTTACTAGACTCGGGAGCATCTCTTTCTTTTGTAACCCCTTATATAGCTATTGATTTTGGTATCAGTCCTGACATTTTAACAGAATCCTTTTCAGTATATACCCTAGTAGGTGTCTCTATTATAGCCCGACGGGTATATAGGAACTGCCTAGTTGCAGTGTCTCAGAAAGTTACTTCAGTAGACCTTGTAGAGGTAGAGATAACAAATTTTGACGTCATTCTTGACATGGATTGGCTCCATTCATGTTATGCTTCAGTGGATTCCAGAAACAGAGTAGTTTATTTTTAGTTTCCAAATAAACCAGTCCTTGAATGGAGGGGTAGTATGCAGCGCTTAGGGGTTAGCTTATTTCTTACCTTAGAGTGAGGAAAATGATAGCCAAGGAGTATGTATACCATCTTGTGCGTGTCAAAGACTCTAATTTTGACATTCCCAGCCTTGATTCTATGCCTGTAGTAAGGGAATTTCCTGATGTATTCCCTGAAAACCTCCCCAGAGTTCCTCCCGAAAGGGAAATTGATTTCAAAATAGACCTTTTTCCAGATACTCAGCCTATCTCTATTTCACCACACAGAATAGCCCCAACCGAACTTAGGGAATTGAAAAAACATCTAAAAGACCTCTTAAATAAGGGATTCATTAGACCCAGTGTTTCCCTATGGAGCACACCAGTTCTATTTATGCGTAAGAAAGACAGTTCTCTTAGAATGTGTATTGACTACCGTCAGTTAAACAAAGTCACAATCAAGAACAAATATCTACTTACTAAAATCGATGACTTGTTTTACCAACTTCAGGGTGCCAGTTATTTCTCCAAGATAGACCTCAGATCCGACTATCATCAGCTTAGAGTTAGAGAATATGATATTTTATAAACAACTTTGAAGACTCGGTATGGTCACTTCGAGTTTCTAGTTATGTCTGTTGGTCTTACTAATGCCCCAACAACTTTTATGGACTTGATGAACAGAGTGTTCAAGCAGTACCTAGACATGTTCGTCATTGTCTTTATAGATGACATCCTTGTCTATTCTCGTGATGAAAATGATTATGCAGACCACCTCATAATAGTATTGCAGACTCTTAGGGCCCATCAGTTGTTTGCAAAATTTAGTAAGTGCAAGTTTTGTCTAAGATCCATAGCTTTCCTTGGCCATATTATTTTCGGTGATGGAATTAGAGTTGATCCTCAAAAGACTGCAGTAGTGAGAAACTGGACCAGACCTATCTCTCCGTCAGATATCAGGAGTTTCTTGGGTTTGGCTAGCTATTACAGATATTTTGTCGAATGGTTTTCATCTATCACGTCCCCCATGTCTAGATTAACTCAGAAGAGAGTCAAGTTTCAGTGGTCAAATTCCCGTGAGAAGAGTTTTTCTGGAGTTAAAGACTCGACTCACCTCAGCTTTAGTTTTGACCTTGCCAGATGGTTCAGATAGGTTCGTTGTATATTTTGATGTTTCCAAAGTTGGTTTAGGGTGTGTTTTAATGAAGAGAGGTAAGGTCATAGCCTACGCCTCCAGACAACTTACGCCTCATGAAAAGAATTATCCTACTTATGATCTAGAACTTGCAGCCGTTGTGTTTGCCTTAAAGATTTGGAGGCATTATATGTATGGGGTGCATGTTGATATGTTAATGGATCATATAAGCTTTCAGTATGTATTCTTATAGAAAGATTTGAACTTGCGTCAGAGGAGGTATTTAGAGTTATTGAAAGATTATGAGATTAGTGTTTTGTATCACCTGCGCAAGGCCAATATGGTGGCAGATGCTCTTAGTAGATTGTCCATAGGTAGTGTTGCTCATGTTGAGAGCGATAAGAAGTAGTTGGTTCAAGAGGTTCATAAGTTGGCTAGACTAGGCGTTAGTTTGGTTGAATCAGCTGAGGATAGTGTTTGGGTGCAGAATAGCTTGGAATCTTCTTTAGTTGCTGAAGTGAAGAAGAAGTAAGATAGGGACCCTATTCTAGTTAAGTTAAAAGAGTCAGTCAAATATCAAAAAGTAGATGTTTTCTCCCAAGGGGGAGATAGTGTGTTGCGTTGCCAGGATAGATTGTGTTTGCCGTGTGTGGACGATTTAAGACAGTTAGTTCTTGTAGAGGCACATGGTGCGCGATACTCTATTTATCCAGGGGACACTAAGATGTATCGTGATTTGCAGGAAATCTATTGATGGAGTGGGATGAAGAGGGATATCACAGAGTTTGTGGATAAGTGCTTAAATTGTCAGCAGGTCAAGGTTAAACACCAAAAACCTAATGGTTCTATACAGGAGTTCAGTATTCCCACAGGGAAGTGGAAAGAGGTAACTATGGACTTTGTGATGAGTTTGCCTCGTACTCGTCATCAGCATGATTCAATTTGGGTCATTGTGGACCGGATGACCAAATTAACTTATTTTTTGCTAGTCCATACTTCTTATTCAGTCGAGGATTATGCCAAGCTCTATATTAGAGAGTTGGTTAGGTTGTATGGAGTCCCACTATCCATCATCATGGACAGAGGTACTCAGTTTAGCTCTCATTTTGTGGAAGAATTTTCAGAACGACCTTAGTATCTAAATTCATCTTAGTATAGTCTTTCATCCTCAGATAGATGGTTAGACTGAAAGATCATTCTAACCTTAGAATACATGTTAAGATCTCGTGTTATCAATTTTAAGGGTAGTTGGGATGATCATTTTCCTTTGATTGAGTTTGCATATAACAACAATTACCACTCCAGTATCTAGATGGCTCCGTTTAAGGCTCTATATGAGTGGAGATGTAGGTCTCCTATTGGCTGGTTTGAGGTAGGTAAGACTGCTTTAATAAGGCATGAGTTAGTATATGATGCATTGGAGAAAGTTTAGTTAATCAGAGAGAGACTTAATACAACACAGAGCCGACATAAATCTTATTTAGATGTGAGGAGGAAGGACCTCGAGTTTGAGGTGGGTGATTTTATATATTTGAAGATCTCTCC
The DNA here is from genome assembly GCA_030864215.1 of Capsicum pubescens. Taxonomy (NCBI): domain Eukaryota; kingdom Viridiplantae; phylum Streptophyta; class Magnoliopsida; order Solanales; family Solanaceae; genus Capsicum; species Capsicum pubescens. The sequence goes on from CM061547.1 coordinate 208,002,775, forward strand.
CATGAAGGGAGTGAAGAGGTCTGGCAGAAAAGGGAAACTCAGTCCCCGATATGTTGGGCCTTTCAAGATCTTGAGTCCCTTTGGAAAAGTAGCGTATGAACTCGAATTGCCTGCAATTTGGCGTTAGTGCATCCAGTGTCGTGTTGGTGACCCAGCTGCCATTGTTCCATTATAAACTTAGACATTCAGAGTGATATTTCCTACAAAGAACTCCTAGTTGAAATCTTAGATCGTCAAATTCGCAGACTAAGGAACAAAGAAGTTCCCTTGGTCAAAGTGCTTTGGAGGAATCAGTCCATTGAGGGAGCTACTTAGGAAGCAGAAATAGATATGCGGACCAAGTACCCCCACCTTTTCTCTATGAATTCAGACTCAACTCATGGTAACAGTTCTTTCTAAAGATATTCTTTATCACTTATAATTCCAGCCATGTAATTAGTTTCATGTTATTGCATGCATTCATAAATTAGTTCAGTCAGTCACCATATTTCAGACTCAGTTATGTAATCATGTTTTCATTTATGCAGAATCAGTGTGTAATCTCAGTTCCTCTGTATTCTCATCTTATTCAGTCTTATTCGAGGATGAATGTTCCCAAGGGAGAGATATTGTATTACCCCATACTTTTCTAAGTTCAGAAAGCTCCTCGTCATAGTATAAAAGGCTTAGCACCTGAAAATTTGCTAAGTAATGGGAACTTACCTTAAGTTTTATCCTTCTAACCTTGATAATCCTCGAAAGTGACTTTCCCGACCCCGTGATGTAAGTTTATAAGTTGATTCTTGTTCAGGGGTCTAATTAGCATGTCTCGAGTAAGTTTCAAATTTTTCAGACAAGGTTTGGATCGCATTTGGTTTGGCAAAAACAATAGCTCACCGCGATTAGGCCGTGTCGCAATGAGTATAGCGGTGAAGGAGTCACCATATCGCAGTGAAGGGTGAAAAGGAAATCGTCATTTCCAGAGAGCCATTGTGATTGCACCGCATCACGGTGGATTTTTCAATGAAGGGTTCACCGCGTTATGGTGATGCCCAAATCAACATTTGTAAAAAATAGTGGGTCACCGCGATTCCACCGCATCGTGGTGGGTATCGCGATGACACGCTCACCGCATCACGATGAAGCCTCAATCGAGATTCCAGTTCCAAGTTTTAAATTCCCAGGAGCATTTTAGTCCGTTTCTATGGCCTCAAATTGTGAAAACACGAGATGTAACAACTGAAAGGGCATATTTTGCTCACATTCTCCAATTTTGTTCAACAAGAAACCCTAAGCTCTCCTATTGTTCATCAAGTTCAACCATTAGTTTCTCAAGAAAGCTTAGGAATTCAAGCTTTTTCACCCAAGAACGATCAAGAACTACAATTTTCTTGCAAGATTAAAACCCTAAGGTATGTTAAATGATCATCCATGGGTCCCTTTTCACCCATGGAGATCAAGAACCCAATTTCAAGTTCAAAGATTATGATTTTTATATGTTTTCATGAATTTTACCCATGAATTTCTATGATCCTCGATGTTTATATCACGTTTCCATGAAATTGTTGTTGTTATTAAACCCTAAATGTTTTGTATAGTGTTGTTCGTTGATTTAAGACTTATTTTGGAAATTTAGTATCAAAATCATGCTAGCTATTTGTGTTGAAATAAAACTATTCCTATGTTTAAGCCATGCATTGCAAGTGTTTGATAAAATGCCTCAAGGAATGAGTTTTTAATATTGATTATATGTCATGTTCTCAAAATGTTGATATGATCTTGTTGTCAATGATATCGAGTCCTGGGTGTTTGAATACCTAAAAACTTAGCTGTTTACTTAGTTTAATTACTTTCAGAAGAGTTTCAAGCATATTTGAGTATTATCAGTTCAGTCAGTATATCATGTTAGTAAACCCAGTTCAGTCCAGTAATTTGAGTCAGTTCAGTTGGGAGTAGAATTTAGCACCCAGCTAACCCAGGGATGGGGTCTCACCTACCAGTTGAGGGTACGACCTTTAGTAGCAGTCCCTGTGTTCCAAAACTACGTAGCCATCATAGGTTAGAGATGTTAACCTATCAGTTGAAGGTTGAAACATATCTCATTAGGGCCCTGCCAGTTAAGGGTGACCCTTAGTCCTTTGGGACAACACTTTAGTGGATCCACACAACCAATATTAGTACATGTGGCATGGTATTAACACCCTTCCAACTGGGGTTACAGGTTGGACCCCAATTTATCGTATTGGGGCATATCGGTTAGATGATAGCTCCCACGATATCAGTTCAGTATTCAGTATACTTTAGTTCAGGTTTGCATTGACCATAACATACAGTTATTAGTAATTCAGTTATCAGATCTTAGTGTTTTAATTTACAGACTTTTTTCAGAACATTTGTTTTACTTGGTGATGCATTCTCAGTCTTTACAGATTTTATGCGTTCCATTCAGTCTTTCATGTTATTCATTCAGACAGTTATTACCCACACACATAAAACCATACATATTAGCCTAACCCTAGTTAGCATACCGGTACATTCAAAGTACTGACCGCATAATCTTTTCTTGTACTATGATATTTCATATCATAGGTTCAGATGCCTAGGCTCCCGACCGTACCTAGATATCCCAGCGACTAGTAGAAGCAACAGTGGTGAGTTCTTATGTTTCGAGGACCAATTATGCTTATTTTAGTACTTTCGTTTTAGTAGCCAGTCGGAGTTAGTTGGGGACTTATCCCATCAACTCCTCAGTTATTCAGTTAGAGGCTTTCAAACATTTTTAGACAGTGGTTTAGTTTTCAGTTGCTATGGTCAGACACTATGTTTTATTCTTCAGTTAGTTAGCTTCAAACTTATAAATTCAGATATGTTGATGTGTTTAAAACCTTATGGCATTCCTAGTAATTTCTGTACATATTCTATGTTATATAATTCAGTGCTCACAGTAGGTACCAACATGGGTTAACTTGTGGTCCTTTGGGGCTGTAAACACCCTGTGACGCCCAGGGTGTACTCTCAGGGTGTTACACTAATAGCCCATGAATGTCTATGTATGAAATGAGGATGATATGCTTACTATCATATTAGTATGAAAATCTATCTATTTAATATATGTATAAGTAAGCTCAGAAATCAACTCAGTATGTTAATAATTCATGATACCAGTTCTAACTGGGCACTATTAGAATACACATACATGTAAGATATCATTAATAACATATCAACTCATAACTCGAGTATTTCTATCATAATAATGGAAAATAGTACTCAATAGGACCTATAATGTCTATTTTAAGCCCCTACACGGGAATCACATAAAGAAATAAGGAAGTCAATTACACATAAGGCCAATAATGTCAAATAAAATCACCGAATGGGCAATGTATAGTATATAATATCATACATTAACAACAATAAAGTATAAGCTCACGCAGGCATCACGCAATATATAACAGCTCAAAAATCATATGGCATAGTTATTTTCCATAACCCATAACATGCTTTACTTATTCATTAATTGCCTAACCTAGTTTGAAGAAATTTAACTCATAACCTACCTCAAAATGATGAAATCTAACCCTAAATTCTATTAACATGGAGACTTCTCCTTTTGAACGGCTTCATAATCAATTACAACATTCAAATATAATATCCACATGTTAAAAGAAAGCTAATGATACCCATATTGCCCTATAATGACCCTTTAGATCATTTTCTTTATTTTCACTGCTAGAGCTTTTCCATAGTTTCCCCAAGTCATTTATGACTTGTTAGAACTAACCGTTCGATTATTGGGCAGTTCCTTTATTTTTTAGAGCCATTTTCCTATTTTGAAGTCTTCGCTGGTTCCAAATGGCCATCGGGCAAAAACTTTAGTGAAAAAAACTTGAATGCAAATTTTGACTAGGGGTATTGCGATTGCGACTCAGATGGTAGAAGTAAGATGCCATGATCACCAATCTTGGGGTCACGATAACTACTCCTGAGTACCTGACTGGGTATAAAAGGGACCCCATTTCCATGATTTTAGCCACTCTTCATGTCATGAATCGAGACTACCCCCTAGTTGTAACATAGTACTTAAGGTCATAGGTGGACCCAAGCTAGCCCATGATCTGGCAGAAAATTTAAAATGCATGAAGAAAGGTAACAAAATATTATACAGAAGTCTTTTGAATAAAATATTTGAATAATCAGCTCAAGGTAACATCAAAAGTAACTGAAAACATCGTTGAAAAATATAACTAACTGTCTGCCCGTCTAAAAGCCTCTAAATATGATGAGTTGATGGGACAGGTCCCCAACAAACTCTAACTAATTGAAATAGCATGAAATAAAATACTGGGATGAATAACTAATAATATAAATAGTCCTCGACTGATGAGGACTCACCAACACTGCAACTGAGTGGCAAAGGAATGGACTACGTGCGATCTGGAAATTGAGCGTCTGAACCTATGTTGTAAGACAACATATCGCAAAAGAGAGTATGCAGTCAGTACTTTGAATATAATGGTATGCGAGATAGGAATTAGCTGATATACACATAGGTACTGAGCATGAATTCATGAACATGTGAAATGAATGCAAGACCAAACATAAACATGTACTACAATGATATGAATAACTGAATAAATGATATATGATCACTTGGTCATGCAAAACTAAAATGATATAATCTGAATAATGAACTAAAACTGTAGGAGCTAACATTCAACCGACATGGCCCAATCTGAGCTCATCGGGATCTAACCTATAACCCCAGTTGGAAGGGTGTCAGTACCTTACCAAGGGTACCAACATTGGCTATGGGGATCCACTAAACTGATGTCCCGAAGGACTAGGGTGTCAACCCTCTACTGGAAGGTGTCCCTTGAGAGAGTGTCAACCCTCTACTGGTAGGATGACCACTCATAACCTACCCTGGATACATAGTTCTGTAACTTAGGGACTGCTACTAAAGGTCTCAACCCTCGACTGGCAGGTAAGCCTTCATCCCTAGATTTGCTCGGTGCTAAGTTCTACTACCAACTGAACTGACACTGATACTGTTAAAAGTTTAACATGATTTAAAACTGGTAAATTCTTAACATGATAATATTATTAATTTAACAATACAAGCATGGTATAAATAACTTGTAACCTGACGACTGTAACATGCATAAATATCTAGGTATCGGGAGTTCATAACCCACCAGCATGGAAGAATACATTAAACATGGTTATGGGCCATCACGTGAGTCTTCGATACTGGCAACTGACTGATGCCCAAGGAAAAATTGCATAACTTTCCTCCACTATATTGGATTAAGACGAGACTTAACACGTTGGAAAGCTAACTTCCTGGCCTATCCCTTGAGGGGTCTAGATTTTAAAAATTTGGGGTATTACAATATCTCACCTTGGGATCATTCGTCCTCGAATGAAACCGTCTGAGATGGAATACTAGAATGACTGAGATCATGCACTAACACTTAAGAAATAAATTATGACTGGATATTTGAATATGAGACATGATGCATGGACTTAACTAAATTCATGAATGCATACTATGACATGATATAGTTAGATCGCTGAGATAGAAAATAAGAGAATTAATAAATTAAAGAAACCATTATCTCAAGCTAGATCTGAATTCAGAGAGAAAAGATAGGGGGTACTTGGATCGTATATTGGCTTCTGCTTCCCGAAGTAGCTCCCTCAACAGACTGATTCCTCCATAAAACCTTTACTAAGGCAACTTCTTTATTCCTCAACTTGCAAATTTGACGGTCAAGAATCTGAGCTAGGACCTCTTCAGAGGAAAGGCTATCTTCCACACCCACACTCTCTAAAGGAATGACTGAAGCTGGATCACTAATGCATTTATTTAGCAAAGAGACATGAAACACTGGGTGCACTGATGCTAATTTTGTAGGCAACTCTAACTCACAAGCTACCTTCCCAAAATATCTCAAAATCCTATATGGGCCAACATAGCGGGGACACCTTTCATAGGCAAAATTTTCTAGTACACTAAGTCACTAACATAAAATTTAAGCTCTCTCCTCTTCATATTTGCATAGGACTTCTAATGACTCTGGGCTATTTTTAGATTTTCTAAAATCAACTAAACTTTCTTCATTGCCTCATACACTAAATCTGGCCCTATAAAAGTAGCCTCACCAACTTTGGAGCAGCCAGTAGAAGATCTACACCTCCTACCATAAAGAGCCTCAAACGGATCCATCTGAATACTGGAGTAATTACTGTTATTATAGGAAAATTCAATTAAAGGTAAGTGATCATACCAACTACCCTTGAAATTGATAACACAAGCCCTCAATATGTCCACTAAGGTCTGAATAGTCCTCTCTGCCTAATCATCTATCTACGAATAAAAAGTTGTACTGAGATAAACTTGGGTACCAAGACCCTTCTAAAAAGTTTTAAGAAAGTGAAAGGTAAACTGAGCACCTCTATCTGAGATAATGGTCCATGGGACTCTATGTAACTTTACCAACTTCCTGAGATAGAGTCTAGCACAATTTTTGGCTAAATAAGAAGTATGGTCTGGCAAGAAATGGGCTAACTTGGTCACTTTATCCACAATGACCCAAATCAAATAATGCTGACGATATAAGAGGTAGCCCTATAAAAAAAATCCATATTCACCACCTTCCACTTCTAAGTGGGGATTCTAAACTCCTGAAGTGTACCACTAGGTCTTTGGTGATCAACCTTGACCTGTTGACAATTTGAACACTTAGCCACAAATTCCACAATATCCTTCTTTATACCATTCTACCAATATACTTCCTGCAGACTGCGATACATCTTAGTGGATCCCGGGTGAATAGAATATCATGAATCGTGCACCTCTACTAACATTCACTGCCTCAAATCATCCACATTTGGAACACACCACCAGCCATGATAATGAAGTACACCATCTCCTCATTGGGAGAAAAACTCAACCTTCTGAGTCTGAACTGCCTCTTTCAACTTAACAAAAATAGGATCTCTGGATTGATTTTCTTTTACCTCGGAAGCTAAAGAAGATTTTGAGCCACTCTGTACCCATACACTGCCTTCGGCTGAATCAACCAATCAAATTCTTATTCTGTCAAGCTAATGAACCTCACGAACTAAATTTTTCTTATTATCCTTCACATGAGAAACACTCTCCAAAGACAATCTACTAAGTTTATCATCTATAACATTTGCCTTACCTGGGTGATACAACACAGTCATATCATAGTCTTTTAACAATTCAAGCCACCTTCTCTGATGAAGATTTATGTCCTTCTGAGTGAACACATACTAAACTCTTGTAATCAGTAAACACATCAACATGAACCCCATAAAGTTAATGCCTCCAAATATTTAAGGTGAAAACAACTGTTTGCAACTCAAGATCATGAGTTGGGTAGTTCTTCTCATGAGGTTTAAGTTGTCGGGAGGCGTATACTATAACCTTTCCCTACTGAATAAACACACACCCAAGACCAACTCTGGAAGCATGACAATGCACTACAAACCCATCTGAACTCTTTGGTAGAGTTAATACTGGAGTGGAAGTAAGTCGAGTTTTTAACTCTTGAAAACTCTTCTCGCTGGAATCTGACCAATGAAATTTGACTTTCTTCTTAGTCAGTATGGACATGGGAAAAGAAACAGAATAAAATACTACAACAAACCATCTGTGGTAACCAAATAAACCCAATAAACTCTTGATATCTGATAGAGAGATTGGTCTAGGCCAGTTCCTTACTGCTTCAGTCTTTTGAGGATCAACTCAAATACCCTCAACGAAAATGATATGACCAAGGAAAGCTACTAATTTCAACAAGAATTCACACTTGCTGAACTTAGTAAATAACTGGTGATTCTTAAGGGTCTGTAATACAATTCTTAAATGGTTTGTATGTTCACCTTCACTACAAAAATAGACGAGGATATTCTATGAAAATTATAACGAACATATCCTGGTACTTCTTGAACACTCTATTCATGAAGTCCATAAAAGCTATAGGGGCATTCGTTAGTTCAAAAGACATAACTACAAATTCAAAGCTACCATACCAAGTTTTGAAGGCTATTTTTGAAATGTCACATTCTCTAACTTTGAGTTGATGATAGCTGGATCTGAGGTCTATCTTAGAGAAATAGTGTGCACCCTGAAGTTGGTCAAACAAGTCATTAATCCTAGGGAAAGGATACTTATTCTTAATTATGACTTTGTTCAGCACATTCTGATAAAACCGTCTTTCTTGCACACGAAGAGAACTGGGGCACCCTACGAGGAAACACTAGGACTGATAAAACCCTTATCTAAAAGATATTTCAACTATTCTTTCAATTACTTAAACTTATTTAGAGCCACTCTATAATGTGGAATTAAAACAGGCTGGGTATCTGAAAGAAGATCTATTTCAAAGTCGATCTCTCTCTTAAGAGGAACTCAAGGTAGATCTTTAGGGAATACTTCTAGAAACTCATTGACCACTAAAACTAACTCATGACTTAATCTGAACTTGAGTCTTTGACTCAGAAAAAGTGATAAATACAACCCTTAGAGATCATCTCCCTTTCCTTAAGGTTATAGACGAATCGACCTATAGGCACTGAGGTACTAACCCTCTATTCTATAACTGGCTTATTAGGAAACTGGAATTGGACTATCTTATTTCTATGATCAACTAAGGCATAGCAGAAGTGAAGCCAATCTATGCCAAGAATGACATACAAAATCAGTCATTTCTAACACTATAAGGTCAACTAAGGTTACCTTTTGGGACACCGTGACTGGGAAATTTCTATGCACTAATATGTCTATAATGGAACTATCGACCGGAGTAGAAATTGAGATGGGTTCTGCAAGGATTTCAGGACTAATGGCAAAGTTTACGGCTACATAAGGAGTCATGATGGAAAGTGTGGCTCCAGGATCTAATTAATAGTAACCACTTCAGGAGATCCTTCCTGATCCTATTGAGTCTGAAGGGCATAGAGTCAATTTTGATGCTATCCACTGGTGGCACTGAAGGTGGCACCCTGTTGAGTCAGGTGACCTACTGGGACTAAAGAGAAGTTAGCTTGACCTAGTTGACAAAATTCTTTACTCTTTTGTCCTACTACTGGCCAATCCTTTTTGTTGTGGCCTAGCTTACCATACCCAAAACATACATTATTGCTGGCCATGCACTCACCCTTGTAGTTCTTACCACACCTCTTGCAGACGGGGTTAGTGCAGCCACTATTCACACTACCCTATGACTTAGAGCCTGGTGCTCTATCCCGATTGTCATGACTGAACATAGGAACTGGGGCATTAGCAGAGGATGGGGCTAAAAATTTCTTGCAGAACTGAAAATGATTCCCACTATCGGACCTTTACTAAGAAAATTTGAAACTACCAGTTCTGGCCCTCTTATTCTCCTTTTACTTTTCTTTGAGCTTTTCCTATTCAATCAACTGAGCATGAACCATCAATCTAGAGAGGCTATCTCTTTAATCAACATAGCTATTCTGCACTCCTTGACAACATATTAAGAAACTCCAAACACAAACTTACTCATCTTGGCCCTAAAATCAGCCACTATAATCGGAGCATATCTTGCTAATTAAGTGAACTTGAGTGAATACTTCTGCACATTCATGTTACCCTGATTCACATTAATGAACTCCTACACCATGGCCTCCTTCAAATTGAGTGGGAAGAACCTATCTAAGTAAGTAGTAGCAAACTCATCCCACTCAATAGGCCCTGCCTCAACATCTCTATCTTCTTTTCACTGCTTAAATCAAATTTGAGCCACTCCTTGAAATTGGTAAGAAGCTAAGTTAGCACTCTCACTCAGAGTAACACCTATAGTATCAGTCACCTTCTACACACAGTCTAAGAACTCCTGTGGATCCTCCTTAGACTTGGATCTAGAGAATGTTAGAGGGTTCATTTGAGTGAAATCTTAAGTTTTGGCTATTGCCGTGCTCACCACAGGGTTAGCTGAGGTAACAACTCTAAATTCAACGTGATATACCTTCTCATTCAAAGAGTCTTCAAGAATAGATAGTGCAGGCTAGTCCCTATTTCTCCTTCCATTTGCCCTTCTGGGAGGCATCTTTTATAAAATAATAGAGAATGAGTTAGGAAAAGAAGTTTAACAAAGCTTACGCTCTATCGCATGACATGAATATTGAATGAGTTAGAAAAAGAAGTTTAACAAAGCTTATTCTCTATCACATGACATAAATACTGAAAGAAGGAAAACTTTCCTAAAATGGCTCGTAGCCCCTCGCCTATAAATATGTGCGTTTCACACTTTATGAACAAGACTCTACTTAATATGGATTTTAGACACCCTAGGATACATAAAACCTTGTGCTTTGATACTAAATTTTTCATGACCCTAGACTACCCCCTAGTCGTAACACGGTGCTAAAGGTGACAAGCGACCCTAAGCTAACCCCTGATCTGGCACAAGCTATAAAATACATGAAGGAAGGTAATAAAATATTGTACAGAAGTCTTTAGAATAAACTATCTGAATAATAACCTCAAGGTAATATCAAAAGCAACTGAAAACATCACTAAAAAATATAACTAACTGTCTACCTGTCTGAAAGCCTTTAAATATGATGAGTTATTGGGACAGGTCCCCAACTAACTCTGACTAACATAATAGCATGAAATAAAATACTAGGATGAATAACTAATAATATAACTAGTCCCCGACTGACGAGGACTCACCAATGCTGCAGCTGAGTAGCACAAGAATTGACTACATGCGATTTGGGAACTGAGCGTCCAAACCTATATTATAAGAAAACATAGCTAAAAGAGAGTATGTAGTCAATACTTTGAATATACTGGTATGTGTGATAGGAATTGGATGATATACATATAGATACAGAGCATAAATACATGAACATGTGAAATAAATACAAGACCAAGCATAAACATGTACTGAAATGGTCTGAATAACTGAATAATTGATATATGGACACTTGGTCATGCAAACCTGAATTGAAATTATGGGAGCTAACATTTAACCAACATGCCCTAATCTGAGCTAATCGAGGTCCACCCTGTAACCCTAATTGGAAGGGTGTCAGTACCTTGCCAAGGGAACCAACACTAGCTGTGTGGATCTACTAAACTAATATCCCGAAGGACTAGGGTGTCAACCTTCAATTGGTAGGTGTCTCATAAGAGAATGTTGACCCTGTACTAGCAGGATGACCTCTCATAACCTACACTATCTATGTAGTTCTAGAACTTAGTGATTGCTACTAAAGGTCTCAACCCTCCACTGGCAGGTGAGCCTACATCCCTAGATTTGCTCGGTGATAAGTTCTACTCCCAACTGAACTGGCACTGATACTGATAAAAGTTTAATGAGATTCAAAACTGGTAAATGCTCAACATGATAATATTATAAATTTAACAATACAAGCATGGTATGCATGACTTGTAACCCAACGACTGTAACATGTATGAATATCTAGGTATCGGGTGCTCATAACCTACCATCATGGAAAAATACATTAAATATGATAATATTATTGGAATACTTGTAAGAAATTTCATGCTTGAAGAACCCAAAATACAATATCTTTAAACTAGGGGAATTCATGTTTCTGAGTATGGAAAGATGCTAAGCTTGTGATAATAACACGAACACATGGTTCAATTGCAAGGATAAACTGTAATTCTAAGAAAATTCATAATTTCCATGGAACCCTAAGCATAAAGTGTAAACTAAACTTGAGAGTTTTATGAAACTTTAGGACTCAATGGTTGAAAGGGCCCATTGATGAATATCCCACATACCTAGATGTAGAAGACTTGGGTGATTTCTTAAAATCAAGCTTGAACTTTAAAAACCCTAGTTGCCTTGGAGAGAAGAGAAAAATCACCCCCTTTTGATTTTTCTGAGTGAAATTATGATTAATCATATAATGAGGATTTTGGAGCTTTTATACTACTCTTTGGAAAGACTAAATGATGAATGTTAGGCTTTTAATGGAGTGGAAAAAGACTTAAAAGTCCCTGAGAAAATGTGCATAAAAACCCGTATCCAGTCGTTATGACTCACCTCATGACTCGTTACGATGGTCACAAGTCATGATTTGAGTCATAACCTGGAACCCTGAGGTTTAGGTCCTTTATTGTTTTAGCTATGAGGCCACATAACGACTCGTAATATTTGACTATGAGTTGTATGGTGTACCCTTAACAAAGGGTTGGTTACTTGGCTGAACACTGTTGTGATTACGAGTCCTCCTTATGACTCATAGCCACTGGTTACTACTCGTAAGGTAGATTGAATGTCATTGGGATGATTTTTATATTTCTCATTATTGTTACTTTGAGTCCCTCTTGAAGAATTGTAGTCACTGATCACGACTCATAAGGTGGAGTTATAGTCACTGGGCTGGAACTGAAGGTCCTTTCTATTTTGACTATGACTGCTCTTAACGACTTATAATGTCTGGTTATGGGCTGTCACGTGAGTCGTAGCCATTGACAGTACTGATGCCCAAGGAAAAATTGCATAACTTCCCGTTATGATATCAAATTAAGACAAGACTTGACGCGTTGGACAACTAATTTCATGGCCTATCCCTCGAGCGGTCTAGATCTTGAAAATTTAAGGTATTACACTTCATCACTTACTTGAGAGATAAAAACCCTAAATAGTAAGATAGAGTAAAATTGAATCTTGTTGGTGACTAGGAAGCTAGATTAACATTTATTTTTGCGATTATCTTTCGATTTATGATAAGAATTTACCCTTTACTTAGTGGATTTTAGTGATTTATTCCTCAAAACCCCAAAAACTTTAGGGCTTTATTTTAGCCGCAGTTTATCTTGATTTTTACCCATTTTTGTAGGTAATAATTTCTTGATCTTGTAAGAATATTGGGTTGGTTTCGGAAGTGCGATTTCCATAAATGGGACCCACATGGTGTTTTTGTGTGATTTTTGGATTCAAAGCACAATGATGCAATATAGGTATCATATTCTTGTATTGATGAGTGAAATGTGTTTATGATAGCTTGTCATCTTGAGGAGTCTTCTCAAAAGGGAAAAGTAGTGGTTTAGTGGTTCGTTGAGCTTTCTTCGACGTTGAGGTAGTCTAGGTTTATCCCTTGTTATATTGACCTATTTCATAGTATATTTATGATATTATGTTAGATTTGGGATGTGTTTTAGGTGTTAGATTGATGAAATTTAAGACTTGAGTTAGTTGGACCGTTTAGGCCATTTTGAAATCGTAGAGTTGAACACTTAGCTTATTTTCTTATGCTATAGGTAGATTAGATTTTGTTACAAATGTTTAGCATGAGAATGACTTAGACCACTCAAGATTAAGCAAAAATGCTCTAGTTACTCATGATTATTGTAAGTTGGCCTTAGTTGCTTACACTAATGAAAGTTTCCTTAGTTTCCATTGACTTAGTTGAAGTGCTGGGGAAGAATCTCTACCTTAGGGCTAATTTTGGCTTGCTATACATCTAAAAGTGGATTTAGATACCTTAAGCCTAGTTCAGGTTAAATTTGACTAAAATGGAACTTGAGGATTAGGAGTGGACTCTTAACCCACTTTAGGCTATGACACATGTTCGTTTGTAAACCTTTTATGCTTATTAGACTCTTGGAAATATGTATTGAGGCAATTGGGAAATATTTATACTTGATGGTTATGTTGGTTAATGTGAGGGTTGTCGCCTATTGATTCTATTATCATTTATGCTAATGATAATACTCCTTATGATGTTGATTTTATATATATATATATATATATATATATCCTGTTAGGGTCTGAAAGATGATTATGTTGTTGATTATATACCTATACTCGGTTCGAGTCTAGGAGATAATTATACTATTGATTATATACCCAATTTGAGTCTGGAGGATGATTATGACACTATTGATTATTTATCGATTTGAGTTGGATATTGATTATTTACCGGTTTAAGTTCAGGTATTGATTAAATTTATCGGTTTGAGTCTAGATATGCATAATATGCTATGATGATATACTTTTTATGATTAATGATATCGAGGTGTGAGATTGAAAGTATCAATTCGGCTAAGTTGGAAAATATGGAAATGGATATAATGTAGCATGACATGAATGTACTATAGTGGTAAAATGACTAGTTGACATATGTTGGTTAGTTGATAAATAATGACTAGAGGTTATATGATAGCTGGTAATCAAATGAATTCATTAATAAGAGATGGTTAGCTAATAAATAGTGACTAGTGAGTATCGATGATCAGGTTGTTAAATGATGGTAGTATTATGGAATGTGGGTACACTGTTAAATGTTGATAAATAACCGATTGTTGATAAATTATGGAATGATGGTTAAATAACGAGTTGGTAAGTTGTTTGTGATTAATAGTTGCTTTATTCTATCTTTGAGTGTACTTTCCAGGCATGTGGGAGTCTGTGATGTGTTATTTATTTTCTACAACAATGGGTGTATGGGAGTCCAGTTCATATATTGTGATTGCACGTGTTGATGCCTTGTGTTATATTGTTATTCCGGTTAAACTACTTATTATGTACAATAGTATTGGAGATGATTCAGGTTCGTTTCTGTACCTTAACTTAGTTATGTTATCTTGCATTTTATCATACTTATATCATGATTTAACTCAGTCGGACGATGATGCCTACTAAGTACCCACTATTTTCGTTCTCATGCTAGACTTCTGTACCTTTTTGGTGCAAATCCAAGTACTAGCTATCGCTATTGATCATTGATCATATTGTATTAGTATTTTTGGAGATATGGTGAGATCTTGGAGTTTGAGTCTCCTATTTTCCTCTATCTTTTATATTCAGTCTTTTATTATCGAGAAAGATGTTGCTGACTATTCTAAGTCTTTAAGTGATATACTATTAGATGCCCTTGTACTGGCTCTACTAGGTCGTGGGATAGTATCTTATATTGACTTTTTTCTCTATTTAGAACTCTTTGCTTGTTTATAAGCATGCTGTTCATTTTCATCTATGATTTGACATTTTTTACCAAGTTAACTCATTGTATTTAGCTCCAATCTACGATTTGGCTTACCTGCTGGAGAGATAGAGTTGGTGCCATCATGACTCATAAATCGGGTCGTGAATGCCCATATTTGAGTCAGGCCCAAAATGAATTCAAAAAATGAGTTTGAAAATGAAGGGTTAAAACATAAATTTTATTTTTGAAATACATTCACCAAGGTTAAAGGAATATATTTTTGAAAATCCATGCAAAAATCAAGTTAAAAATGAGGTCCAAATTGAAAAATATTATTTTAAAGTTTTTAAAAAAAATTATCAAAATTATATGTTAAAACCAAGATTAAAAAGTGTTTTGATGATATAATTTAATGAAAAATAATGAAATTAAGGTTTGGAGCTTATCCAAGGTCAAATGATACTGAAAACCCTAAAGTCACCCAAACCCGAAGCTCAAAGTCTAAAAATGGTGGAAAATTACAAAATTGGGTTATATATAGCGATTGCCGCTTAAGCGACTAGGTAGTCTCTTTAACGACCAACGCCAAAATGGTCGGCCTTTGATTAAGCAATCGAATGTTGCTTAAGCAATCACCGCTTAAGCCATGAGTCCTCTGCTTAAGAAACTGAGGGACACCTCAGTTGGTTGCTAAAGTGACTCATTGGTCGCATAAGCGCCCCCTGTTTTAGCAACCAAATGATCACTTAAGTAGTCACACCAGCTGATGCTAGCACCAGCAAACTGGGACTTTTGCCAAGTTTCTGTTTGGACCCTAGCGATTAATTATCTCTATGAATGTAGATGAACTGGGATACTAGGCTAAATTTGACACTTCAAACTCTATGGTGATATCCAATTTTTGAAAAAAAATATTTTCAACAAATTAACCCCTGGGATCCCCTTAAGGCATATTTCTGAGTATTTCAAATAGAGGGTCGAAATGCAAACTAAAGACTCCGAACTCAAACCAACCCCGCTACTAACCCAAATTTGATATTTGAGATCTAATGGAACTGTCTGAATCGCCATACGACACTAAGAACAACAAATGTTGACTAAAGTCAACTAGGAAACTTTTAAAGCTCCTAAACACCTCAAAATCTACCAAAATCCTTCCAATGACTTATTGCCAACCATCCCCACACTCAAAAATCAACATATAACAACTATGGGGAAGGGAAAAATGGTCAAGTCACATAAAAAGTAAGATTTCACAAATTGAATCATTGCAATATCCTCCACTAAGACTCTAGTTTGTCCTCAAACTAAAAGTCAAGGAAATACCTGAATCGATAATGTGCTGAGGGTAACTACTATGCATGCCAGACTCGACCATCCAAGCAGACTCCTCAATAGGATTGTGTCTCTACTAAACCTTAACTACACTATTATCTCTAGAAGGAAACTATCTAACATCCATGGCTAAAATGGACACCAACTCCTCTACAAAGTCGAACCTCTCATCCAGCTAAATCGAGTCCCAATGAAGCATGTGGGACTGATCCAAAGTATATCACCAACACATAGATACATGAAAGACTGACTACACAGCTGAAAGCTTTAGAGGTAACTCTAACTCATAAGTAACCTCCCCAATAGTTTAAAGAATCTCAAATGGATCAATACACTTAGTGTTAAGCTTTCCCTCTTGCCAAACCTCATCATTACCTTCATGGAAGACACATGAAAGAAGATTCGGTCACTAATCCCAAACTTCAATGCATGATGTTTGCAATTTGTATGAATCGATTGCATACTCTAGACTATTTGAAGCCTATACTAAATCACCTAAACCCCTTACAAAGACTCGTGAAGTAAGTCAGTACCACACTGTCTAACCTATGTAGTGTAAAACCAACAAATAGGAAATCAACAATGCCTACAATAAAATCCCTTAAAAGGTGATATCCCAATACCCAAATAGTAGTTATTAGTTTAAGCAAGCTCTGCTAAGGCTAAATGCTGCTCCAACTAAACTATGAAGTCCATAATACAAGATCAAAGCATAACCTTTAAAACCTAAAGAGTCTGCTCTGACTGTCCATCGACCTGGGGATAGAAAGCTATGCGAAGGTCAACCTGAGTACCCAACTTCTCCTAAAACATCCTCTAGAAGATAGAAATGATAGCCCCTATTTGAAATAATAGACACAATTACCCTATGAAGATGAACTATCTCAAGAACATAGATACATGTCAACCACTCGGCATTGAAGGAAATTTAAATAGGTATGTAATATGCTGATTTGCTTAATCGATCCAAGCTGACCCAAATGCTATCAAAACCACACAAACTACTAGGTAACTCACTCACAAAGTCCATAGTGATTTGTTCCCATTTTACTCAGGAATGGGTAATCTCTAAAGTAAACCACTCGATCTCAGGTGCTTAGCCTTCACCCGCTGACAACATAAACAATGAACAACAAAGTCTTGCACATACTTTTTTATACCATCCCTTCAGTAATGCTACTTCAAATAATAGTACATATTTGTCATCCTTTGATGGATAAAATATCTGGAATATTGCACCTCCTTTAAAATCAATCTTACCCATCCACCAATTCTCTACACACAAACTCAACCACTAATCCTCAAAATACCAGATGGTCCTCCTTTAACCTTTGAAGTTTAATCTTTCGCTAACCAAATGGTTAGGCTTGATATTTTTGACACTCAGGTGTGTTTTAGCCTTTGTTGATACTATATCTTCCTTGATGGAGTATATTCAAGCTCACTAATGATAACGGATTAAGGGTAATTTGAGATAAGATGTTGAGTGGTGATGCTAAGTAAGACTCTCTTAATTGTGATAGTGTATTTAGGATTGGTGTCTAAGTTAGTATGTTGAGAGTCAGAGATTGGGTGAGATTGATTTTAGAGAAGGCTCATTACTCAAGATATTTTGTCCATACAGGTGTGAAAAAGATGTATCATAAATTAAAGTAACTTTATTGGTGGGGTGGTATGAAGAAAGATGTGGAAAATTTTGTAGCTCGTTGGTCATGTTGTCAGTAGGTAAAGGTCGAGCATTAGAGATCGGGTGGTTTACTTCAGAGATTAACTATTCCTAAGTAAAGAGGGAGTGGATCACTATGAAAATTGTTACTGGGTTACCTCAAACTTCCCTTAGTTCTGACAGTATTTAGGTTATCATGGTAGCATCCCTTTTCAGCTTCTCTTTGGTGCTGAGAGGTTAGTTCATATCTATGTTCGTGAGATAGTTCATATTCTTGGGGTACCTATGTCTCGTATTTCAGATAGAGGCTCAGTGTTCACTTTTAGCTTCTGGTAAACACTTCTGAAGGATTTAGGTACTCGGGTTGACCTTAACATAACTTTCCACCCCAAACTGATGGTTAGTTAGAGCGTACTATTCAGGTTTTATAGGATATGCTCCATGTATGTGATATGGAATTTGGGGGTTAGTGGGAGCAATATTTATCCTTAACGGAGTTTGCTTATAGTAATAACTACCATTTGAGTATTGAGATGGCCTCTTTTGAGGCGTTGTATGGTAGGTGTTGTCGATCTCTTATTAATTAGTTTGACACTTCAGATTTAGACCCCGTGTTACTGACTTACTTCACGAGTTTATGGATAGAGTTTGGGTAATCCAGGATAGGCTTTGAGTATCTCTGAGTAGTCAAAAGAGTTATGCAGACCACAGGCTTCATGCCTTGAAGTTTAGGATTGGTGATAGGTATTTCTTCATGTGTCACCCATGAAGGGAGTGATGATATTTGGGATGAGGGGAAGGCTTAACCCTTGGTATATTGAACCTTTTGAGATTCTCTGAATAGTTGGACAGGTTGCTTATGAGTTGGACTTACCTCCATACTTGTCATCCATTGATCCAACTTTTTTATGTATCTATTCTTTGGTGCTATATTTTGGATGAGTCTCATATGGTTCGTTGGGACTCAGTTTAGTTGGATGAAAGACTTATCTTTGTTGAGGAGCAAGTGTACCTTTTATCTAGGGATATAAGATGATTGTGTTCTAGAGATATTCCTGTGGTTATAGTTCAATGGAGACACCATCTTGTTGAGGAGTCTACTTTGAGGTCGAGTCCAACATGCATAGTAGTTACCTTCAACTTCTTATCAATTCAGGTATTTTATTACCTTTAGTTGGAGGATGAACTAGATTTTTAGTCATGGATTCTGTAATCACCTAAATTTGTGAATTTTATATTTTTATGTGTTTAAATATTTTTTCTCTTCCTCGTAGTTGCTACGTGTGAATTTGAGGTGTGGGGATGGTTGACATAGTTCCCAATGCAATCGAGAATGAATTATGCGAGTTTGTGATTTTTAGAGACTTGAGAAGACATATAGTTGACTTCGGTCAGTATTTATTATTTGGAGTGTTAGATGGAAAAATGGATGGCGTCAACAGATTTGGAATATTGAATTTGGGTTAGCAGCGAGATTGGCTTAATTTTGAGACTTTTATATCTCATTTTGATGCTTTATTTGGAAATTAATAAAATAGAGTCTCGGAGGTTAATTTATTCATAATGATATTTTTTAAAACCCGACATTTCTATTAAATTTGGAACGTCAAAATTAGCCTAATAGCATATACGATTTATTTTTAATGAATCTTGAATGAATCCCAATGGTCCATTTGGAACATACGAAACCATGGAAATCAGTTGGTGCAAAAGTGATATCTGGTGCAAGGATCCTTCTTCGCAAACATAGATGCTTGGCCGCTAACTCAGAGAAAGAATTCACCCTTCATCGTGATCGCGAGGTGGTGGCTATAATTCAAAAGGAAAAATAAGTTCTTCATAGCGAATGCAATGAGGCTACCGCAAATGCAAAGCCTTTGCCACGAACTCAAATGCGAGGCCAACTTAATGGCCTGATCAACATTTACCTTCGCGAATGCAAAGGGTTGACCACTTTCACAAGGTATTGTTTACTGAACAGTATAAATACTCTATTTTCTCGATTTGACTCCATTTTTGGACCTCCAAGCTTTACAAAAGTTGATTTTCGAGGGTTTCAACATTTATTTTTATGTGGGTGACTTCTAACTCATCATCCCACTATTTCTCATTGATTTTATCTTCTAAAAGACCTTTAAATCATGATTTCAAAGTGGAAAAATTTGGGGTTTTTGAAATAAAATTTTGGTTTTACGCCTTTCATTTTTGATTCTATTTTCTAAATCCATTTTGGACCCGACCCCAATATAGGCAATATGAGTATCGTTATCTTTCCTTTAATGGATAAATGCTATATTTGAATATTGTAGTTCATTTTCAGGTCGTTCATGAGGGGAAGGCTTCGGGTTGAAGCATTTTAGATTGGAATTTCATCATTTTGAGGTAGACTACGACTTAACGTTTTTTAGATTAAGCTAGGTAGCTAATGAATAAATAAAGCATGCTATAAGTTGGAAAAAATAACTATGAGATTTATATTTCGAGATTAGTTTTACTGTTGTGTGCTCGTGTGGGGGCTTAAATTTTTTTGTGGTTAATTTGTTATATTTGATATTGTGTGATGGTTGTGTGAGGGGCTTATTTGACATCGTTGGTCTTATCTTGGTATCAAAATTCCTTTATTCTAGATATGATGCCCGTGCGGGGCTTATTTTTCAAATTTAGTCCTTATTTGAACATTGGTTGCTTTTATCATAATAAAATACCCACTTTAGGGGTTGATATGATAATAATGATGTCTTACATGTATATTTATTCTGAAGGTGACTAATTAGAGTTGATAATCATGAAATATAGACATATTAAGTTGATTTTCGGGATCACTTGTATATTATTTTGTGTTGGATGAATTGGATATCATCATTTAGGTTGATTGTGAGCACTATATTTTCATTCTGTACATATGCATTCATGAGATACATTACCACTGGAGAACACTATTTTTGAAATAAAATGAGATATCTTTATGAAAATCCTCTTTGTGAACATGAGCCAAAGAGGAGATTTGAGATTGAGATTGAGATATGAGATACATTATATGGGTTACGACCTCCCATGGGTCCTGCCTAGTAGCTGTGAGCCTGGTGGGTATATACAGAAAGTCATGCGATGTCTTTCACATTCATCCCATTGACTTTTATTACATTCCATTGCATACATATTTCTTGTTTTTTCCTTAGTTTATTTGACTTATGCTTAGTTTATGTGTGCTTTCATATGTATATTAGTGTCGTTTCTATTTTTGTGTATTCATATATCAGATCTGTTAGTAGAGATAGCGTGATCTACCATTTGGGACTTTTCTTCTTGCAGGTAACATGCTTATTGTATATTTTACTTATCTTACTCCCTAATTTACTCAGTTGGTCTATGATACCTACTGAGTACAAGTGACTCATATCTTTCTTACTGTGCCCTTTCGGTTGCAGATCTAGGTCCTAGTACGACACATAATATTTGAGTTCGTGCGAGATGGGGTGGATCTTTGGGGCACCAATGTCCTCCAGATTTTAGGTCTGACTTTCAGATCTCATATTATTTCCTTAATGTCTTTACTTACTTTCAGAGAAAAAGATGTATTTTTAGTACTTTTTGGATTGTATTAGATTCTTTTGATTTATGACACCACTTCTTATGTTTATTATATTGGTATTGGTCTGACTTTCATCGAGAAATCTCCCCTTAGTCTTGTTTAATTTTGTATTATTTTATTAGTTTGGATGATTGGCTTACTTGTCAAGGCTAGGCCGCGACAAGTGCCATCATGACCTAGGTTTTGGATTGTGACAATTAGACAACCTGCTCTTACACTTATGAGATCGATGAATCTAACACTTTGATATAAATTTGTCACGACCCAAAAGTTGAGATCATGATGACACTCATCTCAATCTAACCTTAATGAGTAAGTCCAGATTCCAATATAATGAGAATTTGAAAAAAGTAATAAAATAGAACAAGGGGAGACTTCTAGAATGAAGTCAGGCCATAAATATAAGCAAATGCAGAAGTCTAAACATATTACATAGCCATCCCAAAACCTTGTATCATAAGTTCAAAGAGTGTCCAAATTCAAATTCAAACATTTGTAAGTACCACACAAGTCTGTATCTAATAGTAAATAAAGACATAAGATAGAGAAGGTCCGAATCATCCCCGAACTATGGAGTGCTATAGTACCTTGAATGCCATATATCACAACAAGAATCATCCACTGTGGGTCACACTCGAATCAGGATCTTCTTGGAAGGGAACAAAGTAGGAGTGAGTACAGTCCATTTGTACTAAGTAGGTATCATAGGCTGATTGAGAAAAGTAGAAAATAAAATAAGTAAAAGATACTATGAGTACGTTACTAGCATACATAAAAGTTCCTAAATGTTAGATCACACTGTCTCTAATAAAAATTCTACAATATAAGGTAAAAAGGAGCTACACATGGATATACCTGTAGAAACTTAAAACATGGCAACAAACACATAGAGGGAGTACAAATGAGGCATGAATGTAATGCAAATCGTGATGGAATGTTTTGTATACATCTAGCCTCATCTCTTCCAGGATAGGTCCCATTAGGGGTTCATAATAAGTATACTTTATCAATCTCAACTCAACCTTATTGGTAAGTGACCTCAACCTAGGCTTTCCAGCACATCATGACCAATCTTGCCGGTAATGACCTCAGCCAAGGATTTTCAAAAGTGATATATTTTCTTTCAAACTCAGTGTTCCTCAATGATACTAACATCCCATGAATGTATATGTATGAAATGAAGATAATATACTCGCAATCACATTAGTATGAAGAAAACCAATTCATTTAATACATCTATAAATGAGCTTAGGAATCAACTAAGTATATCAATAATTCATGATATAGTTGGGCACCATTGGAATAAACATGCATGTAACACATTGTTAATAACATATAAACCCATCACTCAGGCATTTATATCATGATAAAGAAAAACAGTGCTTAATAAAACATATAATATTTATTTCTAGCCCTTGCACACGTATCACATTAAGAAATAAGGCAATCAAAATACACACGTTAGGACAATGATGTCAAATAAATCCCCCCCAAAGGGCAACAAGCAGTGTATAATATCATAAGTCAACAAAAATAGAGTATAAGCCCCCCACACGAGCATCACTAAATATATAATTGCCCAAAAATTATATGTCATAGTTATTTTTCCCAACCCATTGCTTGCTTTGCTTATTCATTAACTACCTAGCCCAGTATAAATAAAGTCAAGCCATAAACAACCTAAAAGATGATGAAATTCAAGCCTTAAGTCCTCCCACATAGAGACTTTCCTTTTCGAACAGCCTTAGAAACAACTAAAACATTCAAACATAGCATCCACATGATAAAAGAAAGCTAATGATACCCATATTTCTCATATTTGATCTGGGTCCAAAACGAATTCAAAAATGAATGAGGTAAAACCAGAATTTTAATTTACAAAAATGTTTTCCAAGTTTAAAGAAACCTGTAGTTGAAAATCCATGCGAAAATTAGTTAAAATCGAGGTCCAAATTGAACAAAAGTCATTTAAGTTTTTCTAAAAAAATTCTCAAAATCTCATGTCAAAACCAATATTAAAGAATGTTATGATGATATAATTCTATGAAAGTAAGGAAATTAAGGTTTTTGAGCTTATCCAATCTCAAATTTTGATTAATAACCCTAACAATCGCTCAATCCCGAAGTCTAAAGTCCAAAATAGTAAAATATTGTGATGTGGCTTATATACAACGATTGTCACTTAGGAGGCTAGATGATCTCTTAAGTGATAACTTCTTAAGTGACCGATTAAGCGGTTAGGTCATTGCTTAAATGACCAAGCCTAAGTGGTCGACCTTCACTTAGCAGCCAAATGTCTCTTAAGCGAGCGCCGTTTAATCGATGAGAAAGACACCTTGGCTGGCTACTAAAATAACTCATTGGTCACATAAGCGACCCTCTCCTTAGCAACCAAATGATCTATTAAGCAGTTGCAACAGTTAATGCCCAGCACCAACAAACGTAGAGTTGTACCATATTTTTTATGGAACTCTTGGAATTTATTTGAAATCTTGAGAACATAGACGATATGCTACAAGGCTAAATTCAATATTTCGGACTCAATGGAGACATCAAATTTTCAAAATAAAAAATTATTTTCAACAAATTAACCCTAGGACCCCTCTAAGGCATATTTCACTAGTTTTTCAAATAGAGGGTCGAAATGCAACTAAAGGCTCCGAACCTAAATCAACCCCGCTACTAATCCAAATTCAACATTTAAGATATAATAAAACTATTTAAATTTCCATTCAATAGTTAGAACAACAAATAGTGATTGAATTCAATAAGGGAACTTCCAAAGCTCCTGAACACCTCAAAACCTCTCAAAACCCTTCTGTAGGCATTGAAAACTGCATCAACTATTCCCACACCACAAAATCAACATGAAGTAACTAAAGGAAAGAGAAAAATGGTCAAATCATATAAAAAGCTAGATTTCACAAATCAGGTCATTACACGAACTACTTAAGGTGTTCCCTGTTGTTTTACGGGTAGAAAATCTGCATGTTTCAATAAAAACTTCATTACTATGTTTGAGATTATCTTTCAAGAACTACAATGAAGTTCAACACCTTAAAACACAAGTTCAAATGAACTATAAAATAAAGTATTTATCAACTTTTTAGAAATAAAAATGAAGCATAAATATTAAAATCAAGTCCACCGACTTCAAGGTGTGTCCTTAAGGAATTTATTTCCCTCAAGTACCCGAGGTTGTGGAATCTTTCATCCCAGGATAAAATGGTTTACTTTCTGAAAGTAGAGGTGTCTCAAACTTTTAGAAACATCGAACACACTCAACGGTTGGATGATCACAATAGAGTTTTTTAAGAAGAAGAAAAATATTTTCAACTCTAAAATTCATGTCTATACCTGATGAGTAGTTCAGGTATTTATAGAATTAAGTGTCCCTTTGGAAATGAATTAATGGGTCATGAAAAGAGGCACCATTTTTGAACAGTCACGTCACCTTCACCTGGTCTGTGTTGGAGTTGCACCTGACTTGTAGCCACATGTGACATTTTATAGATTCTAGTGACATCTGCGCAGTACCTACACTGGACCTGTGCCCATAGGTCGCTAGGTGCGTGTGCAGGTCACTTTTCTACATGAAATAATGTGCCTTTTACCTCAAAAGGTTGTGTCCCTTCGAGGTGCATTGTGTAGCATCCGCATGCCGTCCGAAATGCGTTTGCACATGGAGAAAAAGATTTCCATTAGATTTTTGAATTAAACTTTCACTTGTTTCCAAGTTTCAAATAATTTTTTTTAAAAAATTAATCTCTCGATCGATCATTTGACAAATTTAAATCCAAAGCTAAAGTCGAGCTGAGCGAGCAGCGACGATGATGGCGTGAGTCATCTCTTTATTCTTGCCTCACTATCCATATGAAGGAGTATTTCTTAATAAAAACACAATAAAGTTACTTTATCCCACCAATGTGGGAGAACTTGACTTCTTCAAGTGACATTTCACTTTGCCTTCAAATTGTTCCCTCTATTTTCCATTCACACATACAACTTAGAACCCAAAAATCCCCCACATAAATGGGGAATAGCTATTTTATCAAAAAATTTATGGATAAATATGTGATCAACAAGAAAAGACAGATTGCATCTGGATAAGTGAGTTTTCCTTTGAACTTTTCATAGTGAACATGTATCGGATGCACTCGGTCAATCGGTAGATTTGATATTTTTGAACCGTCGAACTTTAATGTATACCTAGACAACACATGTAACACAACCAACCTTTTACCAGTAATGGTTCTCACGGTTTTGTTTATTTTATCCATGAACGCGTCCTGGTTTCATGAGAGCGTAGAGAATAGGTCTTTACTACCATTCTCCTTGAAATGGCTTCCACTTCATCCTCACATAGGTTATTTCTAAATGTTTAATCTTATAGATTAAACTATTTGGTCAAATCTATCAAACTTAGAAAACCATTAAAAAGCTTTAAACCATAAGCTTTATCCTTATTTCCTAAACATTGTCTACATCATGAGAATGGGTTGAATATATTGACAATGTTGAATCATCAGTCATAACTTTGTTTGATCTCCTTTAACCTAGATCTTGGGTTCTCTAGTCTGCTAGGTAGAGTTACCGCCATGCTGATTTGTCCTAGACTGTAAACCCATTCCCTTTGATGTTCTATCGACTTTCTCTCTAGATAGACCTTTTATAAGAGGATCCAACACATTATCCTTTGACTTAACATAGTCAACAATAATAATTCCACTAGAGAGTAGTTCTTTAATGGTATTATGTCTTCATCTTATATGATAAGATTTATCATTGTACATTATGCTCCTCTCCCTACCTATCGCTGCTTGGCTAACAGTGTATACATATTGGTGCCAATGGTTTGGGCCAATACGAAATATCTTCCAAGAAATTTTAGATTAATTTAGCTTCTTCACCAGTTTTATTTAACGCGATAAATTCATATTCCATTGTAGAGCATGCAATACATGTTTGTTTGGATGATTTTCAAGAGACTGCTCCTCCACCTAAAGTAAATATATATCCACTTATGGATTTTCCTTCATTCAATTTGGTGATCCAATTTGTATCATTATATCCTTCAATTATCTTCAGATATTCATTGTAACGTATAACATAGTCTTGAGTGTATTTAAGATACCCCTAAAATCTTTTCATTACCATCCAATAAGTTTTATTAGGATTACTCATGTACCGACTCAATTTTGCTAATAGCACATGCTATGTATTGCAGTATACAATTCATGATATATAATAAACATCCCAACACTCTTGCATAGTACAGCTGTGAGTCACTTTCACCTTCATTCTTTTGGAGTGTAAAACTCACGTCTAATACAGTCTTGGCAATACCAAAATCCAAATACTTGAACTTGTCAAGTACCTTTTAAATATAATGAGTCTGTGACAATACCAACCCTTGTGGAGTTTTATGAATTCTTATCCCTAAGATCATATCTGCAACTCCAAGGTCTATCATATCAAACTTGCTCTCAAGCATTCGTTTAGTAGCATTTATGTCAAAAATGTCTCTAATAACGATCAATATATCATCCACATATAAACAAATAATGATTTTGTGATTTGGTGTGTCTTTAATGTAAACACATTTATCATATTCGTTTATCTTAGAGCCATTTTCCAACATGATTTGGTCATACTTTGCTTGCCTACATGGTTTAGTCAAACTATTTGGGTGCTTGTTTTAGTCCATAAAGTGACTTAACAAGTTTTCACACCTTCTTTTCTTTACCACGAACCACAAAACCTCAGGCTAATCCACATAAAAAGTTTTCTCCAACTCTCCATTTAGGAATGTTGTTTTCACAATCATTTGATGGATTTCAAAACCATATACTGCCTCCAAGTCAAATAACATCCAAATTGATGTTATACTTATTACAAGAGAGTATGTATCAAAATAATCAAGGCCTTTTTTCTATATGAAACCTCTCACTACAAGTCTTGCCTTATATTTGTCAATAGTACCATCCACTTTTATTTTCCTTTTGAAGATCTATTTAGAATCTAAAAGTTTATTTTCTGGAGGAAGATCAACCAATTCCCAAGTATGGTTGCTCAAGATTGTATCAATCTTACTATTGACTGCCTCTTTCCAAAATGATGAGTTTGAAGATGATATTACTTCTTTTAACATTTGAGGCTTATTTTCTAGGAGAAATGGTACAAAATTCGATCCAAAAAAAGTTGACGTTCTTTGACTTGTACTATGCCTTGGATTCTTATCATTATGTACATTCTTGCATGGTTCTTCT
The DNA here is from genome assembly GCA_030864215.1 of Capsicum pubescens. Taxonomy (NCBI): domain Eukaryota; kingdom Viridiplantae; phylum Streptophyta; class Magnoliopsida; order Solanales; family Solanaceae; genus Capsicum; species Capsicum pubescens. The sequence goes on from CM061547.1 coordinate 208,030,583, forward strand.
TGAGGTCATTTAGACCCCCACTAGACCGCTCATGTCAAGTTTTATATGGATAAATATGTTTAAAGAACTCAACATCGTCTGATTCAATTACCGTATTTTCATTGATATTTAGATGTTCAAATTTATGAACCAAAAAACTACATGCTTTACTATTTTTAGCATATCCAATGAACACATAGTCTGCAGTTTTAGGTCCTATCTTTACCCTATTAGGCATAGCACCTTGGACCTTCGCTAGACACCCACACACTTTAAAGTATTTCAAGTTGGGTTTTCTTCCTTTTTAGTTTTCATATGGAATTGAAAGTGTCTTACTATGGGGTACTCTATTGAGTATTCGATTAGCTGTAAGGATAGCTTCCCCCCATAATTTTTATGGTAAACCTAAACTTATAAGTAAGGTATTCTTCATTTCCTTTAATGTTTGGTTTTTTCTTTCCGCAATCCTATTTGATTGAGGTAAATACGGGGAAGTAGTTTGATGTATAATTCCATTCTCTACACATATCTCCGCAAAAGGAGATTCATATCCTCCACCCCTATCACTTCTTATTGTTTTGATCTTTTTGTCTAACTGATTTTCAACTTCTGTTTTATATTGCCTAAATGTGTCTATTACTTCATCCTTACTATTTTGCAAATAGACATAACAATATCTAGTGCAATCGTCAATAAAAGTTATAAAATATTTTTTTCCACCGCGAGATGATATTGACTTCATATCATAAATGTTTGTGTAGATTAAGTCCAAGGGATTGAAATTCCTTTTAATGGAATTATATGAATGCTTAGCATACTTTGATTCCGCACATGTTTAACACCTTGATTTATTGCACTCAAAGTTTGGAAGAACTTCTAAGTTAATCATTTTTCACAAAATTTTGTAATTTATATGTCCTAATAGTTCATGCCACAATTCATTAGACTCAAGCAAGTAAGAAGAAATAGAAATTTTATTGATATCAATAGTCATTACATTCATTTTAAACAGGCCCTCGGTGAGGTGGCCTTTTCCTACATATACTTCTCTTTTTCTAATTACAACTTTTTTAGAAACAAATACATATTTAAATCCATTTTTGGTTAGAAGTGATACAGAAATAAAGTTCTTTCTCAACTCCGGTACATAAAGGACGTTGTTGAGAATCAACACTTTGCCTAACATTATTTTCAAGCCGATTTTTCCCGTCACTTCAACCTTTGCTATTGCGGAGTTATCTATATAAAGTTTCTCCTCATCTTGAGCCAAAGCGTATGAAGCAAATAACTCTTTGTTGGCACAGACATGGTGGGTGGCACTGGAATCAATCCACCAATCTCTGAGATTACCCACCAAGTTGCATTCTAAAAGCATGACACATAGATCATCCATTTTATTTATGGATTCAGCTATGTTGGCTTGATCCTTCTTCTTGCCTTTCATAGGGTCCCAATAATCTATGAACTTGTGGCTAGCCTGGACACAATTAAAGAACTTCCCCTTGAATTTCTTCTTTGGTAAATTGCTTTATTGTCCAGTTTTCTTCAATTTCTTTGAGTTGCTAGGGTCATCCTCTACAATGTTGGCTCCACTTATTGCGGAATTTCCTTTCGACCTCTTCTCGGCATATTTTTTAACTTCCTCAAGATACAACCTTACAATGAGGTCTTCGACTGACATCTCCTTCCTTTTGTGTTTTAAGTAGTTTTTAAAATCCCTCCACAAAGGTGACAATTTTCTATTATAGCCACTACTTGGAAATCTTCGTTCACAATCAAACCTACATCAAAGGTTATGTGATTATTAAGAACATATTTAACATAGTCAAATAAGTTATTTACTATATTTATACCTTCAGCAAGGAGATCGTGGATGATTACTTGCAATTCTTGTATTTGAGAGACAACAGGTTTACTGTCAATTATCTTGTAGTCAAGGAACTTTGCAACAAAGGGATTTTTAGTTCCTGCATCCTCAGTTATATACTTTTGTTCCAAATTATTCCACAACTCTTTCGAGATCTTCATACCGCTGTACATATTATAAGGCCGTCTTGGAGGCCACTTAGGATATAATTCTTGCATAAGAAGTCCGAGTTTTTTCATGCCTCCATTACAACAAACTGCTCCTTGTCTAGTGTATCTTTCGGTAATTCTAGAGCATTTTCTGAGATGAACCTTTGAAGACTTAACGTCGTCAAATAGAAAAACATATTTGCTTCCAGCATTTGAAATCTACACCCGTAAAATTTTTAGGTTTCTCCGCAGGTGCCATTGCTGGCGCAACACTTGTGCGGCTTGTCGTAGCAATAATTGTTGCTGCTATACTTACCAAATCATTATTTACATGACTTTCAGTAGTCATTTTTCTGTCACAATAAGACAATCAATAGTATGTTAGAATACTAATTATAAAGTTGTAAAAACTTTAAACACCACTTATTACACCACTTATTTCTAGTTTAACGATGGAGTTTTTATGTTCTTTTAATCGTTATTCGAATGACCTTTAACTCGTGATGAAGTTTTTATGTCTTCAAATAACTTGTTAAGATCAAACAGAGTAGACAACACTAAGCTTTAATCTCCAGAAATTAAATAATACAGATTCTAATAAATTCCTTAAGATTGCTGTTTACGGGTACAAAATCTGTATGTTTCAATACAAACTTCAACACTAAGTTCAAGAATATTTTTCAAGAACTACAATTAAGTTCAACACCTTCAAACAGAAGTTCAAATAAAATATAAAATAAAGTGTTTATCAACTTTTCAGAAATAAAGATAAAGCAGAAATATTAAAACCAAGTCCACCGACTTCACGATGTGTCTTTAAGGAATTTGTTCCCCTCAAGTACCTGAGGTTGTCAAATTTTTCCTCTCAGGATAAAATGGTTTACTTTCTGAAAGTAGTGGTAACTCAAACTTTTAGAAACTTCAAACACACTCAACGTTTTGATGATCACAAGAGTTTTTTAAGAAGAGGAAGAATGTTTTCATCTCTAAAATTCGTGTCTATGCCTAAGGAGAAGTTTAGATATTTATAGACATTAAGTGTCCATTTGAAAAGGAAGCAATGGTTTATGAAAATAGGTACCATTTCTGAACAATCACGCCATCTTTGCCTGATCTGCGCTGGAACTGCGCCTGACCTGCAGCCACAGTTGACATTATGCAGATTACAGTGACATTATCTAACAGAAATACCCCTATAATATGATTTAGTCTCAGGTATAATCTTTATATTTTAAAATCAAATATTTATACCTCTTTACTATCATTAGGTTTGTGAGATAATGATAACTATCTAAAAAGAAATGCTGAATTATTTTAATTTGATTATTTTTTATTAATTAGTACTGAGATTATTTTATCCCATCATGTAGAAGGTGAGACAATTACGCTCGTGAGATATCTTTGTCGATCTCTTCCCGCATACCAAATGACCCAAAGAAATACTTAGATCCCTATGAGGTATATCTGTACTAATTATATTAAAATATAATTATAAAAAAGTAAATTTAATTTTAAGAAGTTTTTATGCATTTATTTCATGAAATTTAAGAAATTGAATATAGATATTTTTGTTGAACATATTTATTACATATTTGATTAAAATAGAGAATAAACATTATTTTAGAGCATGTATTTTTCAAAACTTATGGATAAGAAATGACCACAATTTACTTAATAAGATATACCGGCAACATATCATTAATAACTTTCCTACACTTTAAATATGTAAGTTGTTTGCATTTTTATTAGTTACTACTTTAGTGTATAACGCACGTGTATTATGCGTTTTCGCTAAGAATCAGAAGGAGCCTAAATTGACACAAATTCTACTATTTTTCGCTATTTTATGTGTTTATGTTATTTTTTTCTTGAGACATTCTTATCTAAAATCAATACTAAAACATTTTTAAGATAAAATTAGTGTTTTGAATGGATCAACATGCCTATAAGCCGATCCAACAATATGATAATTTTATCGATGTTCATGTGAACTGCGTCAATTCAGTGAGTCTTCATTGTTGATGTACCCATAGAATGCGATTGACCTCAACATATGAGCATGTTATTGGGATAACAACAACACGACGAAGAAAGGAACCTTGAACAAGGATAACAAAGAGAAATTATAAAAAAATTAATAATATATTTAATTAATTTATTACCATATTGTCATTAATAAGACTCAAAAAGAAAGTACTTCCTCCGTTAATTATTTTATTTATTTATTTTGTTATAACGACATTTCCTGTATCAAAAATGAGAGTTATGTGCCGACTAATCTGGTTATTGGACATAGTCCCTAACCTTTTAATCCATTTCAATTTGTGCGTTTTATTTTCCTTTTCTATTTCATTTTTAAAATAGTTTATCTTTCCTTTTTCCTGACTCATTTTTCATATCAAGTGTTTAACGCTATATAAGTAAAAAATATTTTAATATATTTAACATATTTTTAATTCAAAATTCGAAGTTCAAAAGCATTAAAATTACGTGGAGAGGATTACCTACAGTTTTTAGCTAAATGGAAAAAATAAAGCATTCTTGTGTTCACATAAAAAGAATCTTTTAATATTGCGTACTTATGTGTACTGATAGTTGATGAAGCTAGGTTTATGATTCTTGTGGAAGTTTCAAATAGTCTAAAATATAAACCAACCGGGTCCTTTTTTCTACTAAAAAGAAGAATTACACAACTGCTATGAAAATAAAGTAAAGAAGAACAAAAGTGGAGAGAAAAAAGAGAGTAATTGTTATTTCTCTTGAGTGATTCTTGAGGGTTACTTTATAATGAAGAAAATCCTTCTATTTATAGGGGAAATTTTCTCCTAGCTTCTCACTAAAAGACAAATACTTCAAATCCTGATAGATATCAACTAGATATTGATAGATCTTTACAGATCTTATCTATATTCTTGATAGACATTTACTATAATGTAAATACATTTATAACACTCCCCCTTGAATGTCTAATTGGTAGATAATGTGCCTCGTTAAAACCTCACTAGAAAAAATACAATGGAAAAAAAAATCTGGTGAAGGAAAAAGGGCACACATCTTTAATAATACACATTTCGGCTGCCTCATAAAAACCTTACAAGGAAAACCCAGTGGGACAAAACCTCATAAAGAAAAAAGAGTACAACACGTATTAACTTCCCCTAATGAGAACATCCTTGAATCTTTGCATCCAAATCTTGTGCATCTTCTTAAAAGTTACAGTTCAAAGAGACTTGGCGAATAAATCAATCATATGGTCACTCGAACGAATCTGTTGCATGTTAATATCACCATTCTTTTGTAGCTCACGTGTATAGAAAAACTATGATGAAGTGTGCTTCGTTCTATCTCCTTTTATGAATCCTCCCTTAAGGTGTGCTATGCATGTTGCATTATCTTCGTATAAAATTATGGATACATTGTTACATTTCAAACCATATTTTTCTTAAATGAGACATATTCTTGACTTGCTTCATGAATAACTATTATCTCAGCATGGTTTGATGAAGTGGCTAGATAGTCTGCTTTGTATATCTCCAAGATATAGCAGTATCCCCACATGTGAACTCATTGCATGTTTGAGATCGAGATTTATGCGGGTTAAATAAATACCCAGCATCAGCATAATCAACAAGATCAAGACAACAATCTTTAGAATAAAATAAGATCATGTGTTTGATCCTATTTCAATGTCTCCTACTAGGAGCAGAATTATATCTTGCTAACAAATTAACCGAAAGGCTATATCGGGCCTTTTAGTATTCACAAGATACATGAGTGCACCAATTACACTAAGATATGATACTTTATATTTCTCATTTTAGCAAATAATCTATTTTTTTTGAAAAATCTCCAATAGTTCCAATAATTTTCAAGCTATAAGCTTATACAATATAAGGATTATAAATAAGTTTCCCAGAAACTTTTATATGCTTCAAATATTTTGAATCCTTAAAAGTTTTCATATAAATTTTATCAAGTGACAATATTCAACATTTCATACGTGACATCTTCAACTGTCTGGACTGCAAATCAAATAAGTTGTACACTTACCAAGAAGCATCCTTTCATGTCATTTGATAAATGTTTCTATGTCAGCATACTTAAATAAACGTAGAATTTGAATCCTTGTAATCTTTTAAAATATTATGCCAATATTGTACCAAAGATATCATTGATGATATATTTTATAACGGTTCACGGTATGACATAACATTTTGAGATCACATCACTTCATTATTTTCAGGTACCTAAACCTCTCATAAGGTTTTATGAAGTGTTATGTCGTAGGCTCTTCAACAATACATTGCCTTCTTATTATGATTATTTGCTCCTTATTTTTCAAGAATTATTTTATATGGAACTGATTGGTCTACCACACTTCACACATGCATAGATTTAGTCCTTTAGAGACACAAAATAGGAGCACTTGCAGCTTAAATATAAGATGCTTTCAACATTTAACTTGAATTATCTTTTGAATGAGGATCTGATGATAATTTCTAACATATTTCATAGCTGCTTATAATCTCTCCCTTATGTTAGGAAAAACTAACATACATCCTCCATCTTCTTTGAGGAATCCATCTTTGTGCATTATGGTATATTCATTAATATTATATCGCACATCAAACTATTAGATGGACTCAAAACTAATTTTGAGAGGAAATTAATCATAATTTATTGTTCTAATACATACAAGTGCTATTGTATGCAACATATCATATTTCAGACCAACACATGAAGCTGTGTTCTCATTAGCAATGATTTAGCTATTTATCGAAGACATTCAATGCCAAAACATTATCATCAAGATGAATTGTTTCTCTTCACTCAATTTTATTGAGCAAGCAACTTTATGAATGTCATACTGCAGGTTGACAATAAACGTACAAGTGATCATCTTATAGCGATGCATCTTAATAGATCACATGACTAGTGAGTGGGCCCATATTCATCTTTTATACTTTTTAGATTTTGAGGGATCAAATCCCAACATTAGTTGGTCCAACCAACTTGTCATGAGAACAAACAAATAATTTTTTTTTGAAGAATCTTCTATTTCTTCAACATATGTCTAATACTCAATATGCACATTTTTAAAATGTAGCAATCGTTCATGTCAATTTATGAACTTTTATACTAGTAAACTCTAAGTTTACAATGACATGTGCTTTTTTATTTTAGTAAATTTCAGATTTACTATTATATGAATAAATTTTTAAATTTACTACTTCATAAGTAGATTTCAAAATAACCCTTCTTAGTTATTCTGCCTCATTCGGAGGTGAGTTGTGATACTATCATAATCAAGTGTACGTTTGCATTAAAACAATTGAATTCCTCATTCCCCAGGAATGAAATATAATCGTGCGCTAAGTCTATCAATTTTTTATAGCTTATAACCTCTTTCATGATATTGCTACTTCAGGAGCAAATTGAAGCATACATATAATGTAGAGAATTGTTCTCTAACATATCTTATAGTCATAATAAGCGTGTGAAAATTTTATCACTTTTGATGATTATTATCATATTGTTCTTTCACACTTATATTCGTGCATTCAATCACTTGTTTTCTTTCAAACATACTATGCACTGCGATCACATTCCTTTCAAGAATGGAGCAAGTTGTCAACTTTCAGATTCATCATATATTACTACCATATTCACTTCATGGAATAGAGCATGTAAATGGGATAACATGCACCAATTATTTTGCCTTAGCCATCATAATATCATCAATATGGTATATTGAGATTCAAACTCAATATCTTATCCATATAAAGACGTCTTAGACTATAACTCGATGAGACTTTGAACCCCACATCTTATCATCATGGTGCATTAGAACTTTTAATCCAATGTATTATCCTCTTAATGAGATGAGACTTAAATTCATCATCATGTCTTTTAACCTTATTGTTCTTCATGAACAAATTTAATGCATATGTGGTTCGAAACCAATTATTTTTCCTCAAATCTAACAATAATTATATCATTAGTAGCAAAAGACAAAAAACATAAGGACTTACTAACCTTAAAATTACCTTTAGATTTATAATGTCACCTTGTTTGGGAGAGTCTTGTGCTGATAACGTGTTATGAAAATAAAGTAAAGAAGAACAAGAGTAGAGAAAGAAGAGAGAGTAATTGTTATTTCTCTTGAGGAATTCTTGAGAGTTAATTTACAATAAATAAAATCCTTCTATTTATAGGGAAAATTTACTCCTAGTTTCTTACTAAAAGACAGATACTTCAAATCGTGATAGATATCAACTAGATCTTGATAGATCTTATCTATACCAAATTTTAATTATTAAAAAAAGTTAGCACATGCTATGTATTACTTTATATAGATTAGGACTTTTTTTCCCTCTCTTTTTTTAAATACCAAAACTGATTTTAGGAAAAGAAAATCACCATAGTTGGTTTAGGATTATTTTGTAAAAGAAGTCAATATTATACGTTATTTAAGTTTTAAATTAATTAAAGTCCTTAATTAATTTCGAAAAGAAATCACAATATTTAACACTTCTAAATAATTAGAAATTTTCTTTATATATAAAAGAATTTCTATAGTTCTATTTAAGTGATATGCGGATCAAACTTTTCAAGAAATAATACCTTATTTTACTTTTACTTTTCTTCTTATTTTGATTGTGATTCAAGTTATCTTCTTTATAATTTTGATATAAATTGTAGTAATCAACAATTGACAATATATAAGCAATCAACTTATTCTACTTTTACGATTTTTTTATTTTGATTTTAACTCAAGTCATGTTCTTGCATTTACTATCATCATCTTATTTATTTTCTTTAGTTAATAGTTTTTAATATGAATTATAGTAATCAACAATTGACAATGGATAAATAATTGGATTATTCTACTTTTACGTTTTCTTCTTATTTTGATTTTAAATTAAGTCATCTTATTGCATCCACTATCATTCTTATGTCTTAACTTTTTTCTTTAGTTAATAGTTTTAATATTAATTATAGTAACCGATAATTGATAATGGATTCTCCCTTTTTAATAATTTTTTATATATTTTTTTCAACTAAAAAAGTCTGATAGAAAAATTAAACGAAACAAACATGTTACCCCCAAATGACGTAGCTGAAAAATTAAGGTTTATATTATTATTCTTTAATCGCTGAATGAATATATAAGATTTGCATAGTTTAATTGATTTTTTTTTTAAATTTACTTATGTTAGTGTAGTTGAGTTCTTTCCTTAAATAGTATATTTTAGGGTATATGAAAATATTTTTACTTCTTTTTCATATGGAACCATAAAATTCAGACTCACGTGACAAGCCAAGGCCATGAAAAAGTAACTAATGAAATACTGTATTTAGAAGCCTATTTACTCTGTAATTTAGATAAAAAATAAATTGTGGTTCTAGGATCTTGGGTGAGACGGGTGATATTTTAGTAGGTAAATTAACACCTCAAGTCATGAAAGAATCATAGTGAATTTATTTATCAATTTGATTTCTTATTATTCAAGAATAATAGTTAATTTTACAAGGTAACTAATTTATTGTAACACCCCGTACTTTTAGGCTAAAGTTGAACCGTCTTTCCTACGTTTATAGAACCACACCCAATAATTTTTACTTAGATATAAGTGTAAATAATATTTTCTTAGTGTGGGAACATCCTTGGAGATGAATATACATCATAAAAATCTCCTAGCTCAAAAGTTAAGTTGAGCACTTTCCTATTGATTGACTTTTAGTTGACGATTTTTCTTGGGTCAACTTCCAGCGACCATTTCTCCTAAGATATAAAGAGTCATGTGGCCTACTATATATCAAATTAAATCTCTTCGAGTCTTCTTTTCAATTCCACCAATCGTTCGTCAATCTGAGTTCGAAGTCAAAAGTTATGAGTGTTTGAATGAGGCACTGTTTATGGTCCGCCTTGGCCCTGCACCACAGGCAATCGCCAAAGTACACTACCTTATATTTTCTTTGGCCATGCACCGCAAACCCCAAGGTTTTCTTTGGCCATGCGTTGTAAAGTGTTTCCGGGGCGTCAAAAAGTGTTTCGTTTGATTTATTTTAAGGGCATAAAGGTCTTTTATCATCCCATAACTGTTCCCAATCATATTTGGACGAATATTAAGTCTTTAAATACGTTATTTTCACCTTAAAAAATACCTAAACATCTCTCCATAAGAAAGAGAGGAGAAACTACCTAGGGTTTGAGGAATTCAAGCTTCAGGGGTCCAATTTCTCTATGTTCTCTTTGATTTTTCTCCATCAAAAGGTATGTGGGACTATCCTAAATCTCATTGGTGTAAGTTAACCATTTTAAAAAGTTTTAAAGATATATATATATATATATATATATGTATGTATGTATATGTAATGGGTTTTGAAAATCGTTTGAAGAACATGCATTCATGAATCCATTATGATGAAAGTATGTGTTTATCATGAGGTTTTTCTATGAATTTGAAATATAATCATGTGTATGTATGTTATGAGTATCGAAAAGTGATTTAAGAACATGAATTACGGAACCCCCTTGAATGATGAAATTTATTATCGTAATGTGTTATGGATTTTAAAGTGGATTTGAGAGCATGAACTGTAAAAACCTTTTTTTTATCATGAGATTTGTTTATTGATTATTGTTGATTATTGATAAATGTCCTTTTGTGTTAAATGAAGAATTTCATGTGGTTGATGAAAGAGATGACTACCATATGTTAAAGTATTGAAAGGAGAGTGTTTTGACATAAGTTTTCATGTGCTTTTGAAATAAATAAATCTCATGTGATATGAAAAATCTTTTGGTGGTCATTAGCACATTTTCAAATAAAAGGTCTATAGACATGATATGATATGATATGATATGATATGACTTGCAAGTCTAGGTATGATGATACCTATTATGGAGTTCCCTTAATATGAAAGAAATGAATATTTTGAGCATGAAACAGGGTTTTAAGAGACTAAAATTGGGCTTAAAGAGAGTTAGATGATTACCTGAATAAAGTACGAGTTAAAAGACTCATCGCTGGAAATCGTGTTTTGCCGGCGCGGGATTATGGTACCGTGCTTTGTGATCTTACGTACTTTTGATTCATGTCATCCCAATATGGGACTATGGTTATAAGCCTCGCTTTGTGATCTTGTGCACTACCATGACATGTTGACTTGATTGAGGATTATGACACCCTTTTTTGTGATTTTGCGTGTCCCCCTTACTGATACTCCAATCCTTGTGGCAAACTTGGATTGGGGGCTTGGCCGCCCTAGTCAAGGAAAATTCCATATAGCTCGTGGGATTTTAGAAATGTAGGGTGTACCAACTAACTCAGAACAAAAGCAAAGAGTTGAGTCAATGTTTTACAAACATGAATTAAAGCTTTTCAAATTATGCCCATGTTTATATATATATATATATATATATATATATATATATATATATAGTATGCTAAATTATTTCCAAAATTCTCTAAATTATGTTATACGAAGTATATGTTATTTTTGGTGAGTTCTACATGCCAGTACTTTTGAGTATTGACCCTCTATCTTCAGGTTCAACGGCTCAGTCCCGGGGTCTAGCTCAGTAGTTGATTATTTTCATACTTCCTGAATTTGGTGAGCCCCCTTACATCAGAATACATTTACTCATATGTTGAGTCTTTCAATAGATGGACCAGACGGAGGCTTTGTCCCGACCTAGATAGTTACTTTTCATTAGAGGCTTCGTAGACGAAATTTGAGTATTGTATTATCATAATTTTGTTAACACATTTTGGATTATGAGTTTTCATTAAATATTATTATATATTCCACACTTTGATTTATCTATGGATTATGCTTATGATAGTATGCTAAGGGGTCTCTCGGGTCTTTGTGGTTCAAGATGACAGTCGCGGCTGGGGTCTCGGCTCGGGTCGAGACAATCTTGGTATCATAGCACTGTTCAGGATCCCAGGGTGTCTACGAAGCCATGTCGAGTAGAGTCTTTTTATGGATGTGTAGCGTGCCACGCTTATAAGAAGGAAGCTACGAGGCATTTAGGAGATGTTTCCCATTCTTTTATAATTTATATCGTGCCATTGTATTGTCCATATGGAACTTATCCAAATTCTTTCTTTACTTTGATTTTATTAGCTATGTCTCATTGTCGAGGCCATTCAAGTGCAAAACTTAGAGTCTAAACGATGTGGTCCTTTCTAATTGAGTCATAAAAAGTTATAAAATTGCACAAAGACTTGAGAAGAGTTCATTAGTGCATCAAAGTGTGTTTATTTAAGTTTATAACCCTATATATATTAATCATGCGTTTGAGTATGAGGTATGAAGTGTATTCAATCCCTTTCAAAATTCTTATTGCAGATGTCATGCTTAAGGGTAATGATGTGTCAGAATGTTGGAACAGTATTTCCACCTGAGTAGTAATATGTGATAAGGTGTCATAACCTATGAGAAGTAAGATGGTTCCAAAGTTAGTGCTATGAAGCCATAAGTTTAGAAGTTAGAAGTGAAGGTAACTCTTGAGTGAAGAAGGTAGATGTAGTTATGTGACCTTTAAGTAGAGGGTGGTGTGCCCTTTCATGGTGATTAGCTAATATTGTAGCAAGGTTAGTAGACTATGTGGTAGCCCATAGAGAGAGTGATTAGCTATGATTATTATTTATTTAAATAGGGAAGGAGCTCAGAATGAATAGTTGTGGTGGTTGTTGAAATCATTTATAGGTTGTGAATGAAAAGGGGTAGATTAGTCAATAAGTTATGGATAGAGACTCATAGGTGTATATGAAATTTGAAGATAGTGGGAATGTATGCATGGGTAAGTAGATTTAATGTGAGAAAGTAGAATATGTTGATAAGATCGTAATGGGTTATATTATAAGATTAAGATCGACTACTCTCATTATATGACTTTACCTCCCTTGATGTTCTTTTTTCTATTAGTTGTAAACTAGTACAACATGTGAGAAGGTATGTAGTAGATTCTAAGGTGTAGTAGTAATGTCATGACAGGGGATGTGTTTGTAGGTCATAGTTAAGTGAAATGAGGAAATTAGGTTGATTTCCCCATTTGATGCACTAGTTTATTACATTGTAGAGAAAAAGTCACACCAGTAGTGTTGCCATTACGTTATTTTCGTAATAATGTGTTAATTTCTGTAAAATATTCAACAAGATTTGAAAATCAGTTATTTTCTTCTTTTAAATTTATTTGACCTACTTTTATTCTTAGTTTATTTCAAAAGAAATAATGCTTGTTTCTAGCAACTATTTAATTTAGCTTTTCCACATGACATGTTTAAGATCTTAACATATTTTTAATTTAAGACTACAAGATATTTTTTTTAAATTTTTTTAAATTTTATGTCAAGTCAAAATCTGTCAAACAAATTAAAACAAAAGAAATATTTTCTTTTAAATTGAAATGACCACATTGGTCAAAAGTTATGAAAATCAAATGTGTCTATGTGCCAAGAGAGCAAATCAGGTCCAAAGACCTTTATAGAGAGGCAAGATCCGAAAATAGTATTTTATTTTTTTGTATTTATCTAATTATAACATAAGCTTTATCTAAATTTTATTGGATCACCTCAAACCTAAACAATTTTACTATCCGTAAAATTTGATCGAACTTTAAAAAAAATTTGCCTCAAAATTGATATTTTTTATATCTCATTAATATAATTTAAAGCTACAATTTAGTATGATTCAAATTCTATGTTGATAATTTAGTTTAACAATTAATATAGTCCGCTAATCTTCTTTTATATATTGTAATTAGACATTAGATGTAGTAAAAAAAAATAGTATTTTCATTTTTTAAAAGATCTTTTAAAAAAAAATGAAATTTGAACCAATACATAATTGTAGATTAGTGTTTTTCTTGTGTTATTCATCCTGCTTTACCTAATGTATTATCATCCTGTTTGCTTTATTACCTTACTCACTGAAACTATATTGTATAAGCAAACTAAAAGTAATTTATTTGCATATGTAATATGTCAAAGAACTTCAACCTCGTGTGTGATTTTTTATTTTTGGTATAGTTTCTTTGTTGTTGATCTAATATAATTGTTTTCATGATACCTGCAACACAAATAAACATAGAAAGAAAATTCAAATGATAATATATAACTAATTCACAACATGGAAAGCACAGAAATTAGGAAAAAATAAAGAAAAAAATAAGTAGAAGAGGAGGGGGAGGAGAGATCGCCGTGGTGTCTCTATTTATGTTTGACTCATACATCAAACATATATGTAACGACTGAATCCTAAGTAGAATTATATTTAATTTCAAGTAAGGAAAAGCAAGGAAATTCTTACCATATATTTTAGGACTCTTTAATAGTAATAATTTTGTCTATTGTGGAATATCTTAATGAAGGACAAAAAGTTCGAGTAACTTTTCTAAGGATCTTCAAACTTTTAATATATTGTGGATTGTTGTTGATATAATGTAATTGTTTTCATGATACCCGCAACACAAACAAACATGGAAAGAAAATTCAAATTATAATATGTAACTAATTCACAACGTATAAAACACATAGACTAGGAAAAAATAAGGAAAAAAAAAGAAGAAGAAGAAGAGGAGGAGAGATCCTTTGGTTGTGCCGCTGTGGAGTCTCTATTTATGTTTGACTCGTACATCAAACATATATGTAACGATTGAATCCTAGGTAGAATTATATTTAATTTCAAGTAAGGAAAAGCAAGGAAATACTTACATATATTTTAGGACTCTTTAATTTTAATATTATAAAAACAATTAAATAATTGAAGAAATAAGTAAAAAGACAATTTTATATATTTTGAAGTATCATAATGAAGGGCGAAAAATTCAAGTAACTTTTCTAAAGGTCATCAACACATTTATATATTGTAGATGTAGATAAATGTAGATGTAGATGTGGATAGATAATATTTTGGGGAAAGTACAGAAACGACACTTCAAATTAAACTATTTCCTTAAAAATGACCATGGAATTTAAATTCCACTTTCTAGCCATTTTAATTTATTGACTGGTTCTATACCGTTTTTACACAACTTTTATACAGGTTTTATACAAATCTTATACATAAATATTCTATACAGAAATTATACAGTTTTGATACATAATTTATATAATAACTGTACATTTGCACTTCAAATTAAACTATTTCCTTGAAAATGACCATGAAATTTAAATTCCACTTTGTAGCCATTTTAATTTACTGACTAGTTCTATACCGTTTTTACATAACTTTTATACAGGTTTTATACAAATCTTATACATAAATATTCTGTACGGAAATTATACAATTTTGATACATAATTTGTATAATAACTGTACTTTTTTTTACACGTTTTATACATCAATTATATAATTTGTATACACTTTCTATATATTGTACATATACATATTTGATAGAACTATACAATTTCTATACATATATCTTATATAGATTCATATTCTATTTAATAATTATATCGTTTTTATATAATTTAATTATTATTTCTAAACAATAAAAAAAAAAGAATATTTGATCGATTTAAAAATTTATAGTAAAAAAAAAATTGAAATATTTTTAAAAGGGTCGAATTGCCCAAGCTGAATATTGTATCATTATTATATATAGACTGTATCAGTATCGTATATGGACTGTATATGGACTACGTGGATCAAAATGACCCAAATTGGGAAAGATTAGGAAATGGCCATAAAATGATATTTGTTTAGCCGACTGGACAACCAAACTTGGGATATAATTGAGCTATTATTTTTTAAAAAGTTCATAGAGTTTCCTTTTTCCTAATATTTTATCATACAGAAATATCTCATTTTTGTTTTGGTTTGTTTATCCTTCCCTTCAATATTATTAATTTTTAATTAAAAAGCTTCTTATTTTAATTCAAATTCATTTTTAATAATTATATTTTAATATACTTAATTTTGAATATTCCTGATAAAGGGGTGTAACTTGTGAATGCAGGGCTATCATAGTTTAAAGGACACAATTATTTGATTTAAAAATATAGAGAATATATTGAAAATTGAGCCATATTATAGAGATATTTGGTCCGTTTTATTTTATTTGAATCTTGTTGACTTGATATATCTCTTATGAAAATATTAATTGGGGGTGTATTTTACTAAACTAATCTTATTAATAATGTTTTGTAACTCTAAATTTGATTATTGTTATGTATTTATTTAATCCTAAGAATAAATAGGGAAAAAACATAATAAATTTCTCTTGATTTCATAAATTACAACAACACAACAATAACATACCCAGTATATTCCCACTAAGTGGGGTCTAGGGAGCGTAAGTGTACGCAGTCCATACCACTATCCAGAGGTGAGATAGAGAACTGTTTCCGATAGAACCCTAGCTTAAGATAAAAAAATCTAGACAACCACATACATCCACAAACACATAAATTTTTGAATTCATAATTCTAATTTTGTATCTCCTTTTGGTCTAGTTAATGTATTATGTATCTGTACCAAATAGTTTTAGTAATGGATGTATCTCAGTAATCAATTATGTATCCGACAAAAAATAGAGTAATTAACTGTTACATTCTTAAGTTCAAAATTATGTATCTCAACCTCAAAATTATGTATCCGGATACTAATTATGTATTTGAAAATTGCAAAATAAGAAATTATTTGTAATTTAGTAAAGAGTAGGGATAGAGAGTAATTAGATGTAAACTTGATAGAATTTATGTAAATTTTAATTTAAAATAACTATGCCGTCAAAATGGGCTTGACCCAATCCAAACCATAACTAGGGAAGGGTTGAGTTAAGATTTGTGTAAACAACATAAATTTCAAACTTTAGGTAGATAATTACCTTCTCTCCCGATTTTGTTAAATAGTTTTCTCTCTCCTAGAGTTGTAAATATACTTATACATGTCTACGTACCTTATACATTACAACGTATGTATATGAAGTAACTATCATAACTATATTTAAGAAAAGAAAAGATTCTGCCACTAATGATGGACGTAATTAATAGCATAATCATTAATATATAATTATTGAATCCCTTAATTTCAGAAATATCTTTTTAATTTCAAAAATTTGAAACAACTAATGAATTCTTAGAATCATCAAAATTAGTCTGGATCTTCCCAAGACTCTATTTTTTCTAATTTTTTCTTCATAATTTTAGAAGCTCTGTTTTGTCGGCAGATTTCTTCAAGAAGATGAACATTACAATACTTTTGAGGCATTTAGGTGCCTGATGATCCCCAATATAATATGAACAATACAAAAGTGATGAAATTATTATTGAAGAGAGTATTTTATATTTGAGGATGATATCGACACTTGCGGTCAAATTAATGATTGAAGAATCTAAAATAAAATTAATGCTCGATATATCATTGAAGGTAATTCTTCGCCAATTGTTATAAGAAAAGATATTCGAGTTAATATTTATGTGGAGTTGAAAAAAAATATTTGCGAATTTGTAATGTATTATTTGTGCATTACAACATTAGATAAGTTGACGGAGGAATTAGAGTTCGATGGAAAAAATGGAGTTGTCGTTTATGTTGAAGGAACGAAAATGGATGCACTTACCATACATGCGTCATCGGACTATAAGGATCTATCGTATACAGTCTTACCCTGCATTTCTGCAAGAGGTTGTTTTTATGACTTGAATTTGTGACCTCCTAGTCATATGACAACAACTTACGCCCATGCTCCCCTTCTCATGACAACATCATGATTTTTGTAAAATCACCTCGTATAATAGTTGGTCCCGAATTTGAAAACTCCTTCCTTCATTTGTAGAGTAATTATCCTACTAACTGCAGAGATCAAGACCTTTTGTTGTTTGAAGGCATCCTAGCAGTTTCTCTTTATTTTATGTTCATGTTGTTAAAGTTCTAAATTAAAATTTTTTTGCTTGAAGAAAGACTGGACAAAATGAAAGATGTATGATGTATCTTGTTGTATTCGAAAGGGGAAAGGAAAGTACATCATAATATTATTGTATTTATTAAGAACAAATCTTTGATCATAATGTGCAGTGAACACATCTAATTTTCTTGACCTAAAGAACAAAACTACAACAACTGCTGTAAATTAATATATTCCCTGGAAATAGGCCAAATATTTTGACCAAAATCAATGTTAAACATGAACATGTATTTGATGATTCAGTAGCTTCTATCTCGAACCACCTTGTTACAGATGTATTTGAATAGAAACATGAAAATTAAAATTGTCGTCTCATTTCTTGGGAGATCAGTGAAATCAATCTATTGTTTTGAGTTAATCTATTTTTCCTTGACTTTTGCGATCCTAGACTTTTCCGGAACTCCTCTATTAACCTAAAAATGAGGAATTAAAGAGTATCAAATATAAGCGCAATGACACTATTAAAAACAGAATACAAAGGCTACTAATTATACAACTCATACTTATATAATAATGTATAAGAATGTGTAAATCTACATGCAATTCTGCATTTATCTTTTACTATATATAAAATGCTTATGTATAAGGTTAATTTAAATGCATAGCCTGTAATGTATAATGTAAGTTTAAATACAGTTTTGCAGACATGTTATGTATACCCTTTAATGTATAAGGTAAACTTAACTATAGTTCTGCAGTTACCTTACACAAGGTAAGATTAAATGCAGTCCTGCTATAGCTTATACATAACATGCACATGTATAAGGAAATTTAACTGCATAAACAACAAAATCCTATAGATTAAAACAAGGGACTCTGTAATGTATAAGGTAAATATAACTGAAAATCAACAACACCTTATACATAACATACTTATGTAAAATTTAAATTTATCTGTATGAAAAAATTCATAATGGATCAATCAATATACATTGCGTATTAATGTATAATATGAAAATGGGTCAAATCACATACATTGCATGGTAAAGTATGTGAAGTTTAAAAATAACAGATCTTATAAGAAAAATGCAATTTCAGCCCAATACATAACATAGATATGTAATATCAATGTATATGAGTGTGTAAAATTAAGAAACAAATAAAAATTAAATCACTATACCTTTGCAAGCCGCGGTCTTGCCGATCCTTCACTTTTATTATTACTTGAAGATTTTGTAACGGCCTTTCTAGAGCTTGTACGAGCAACTTTCCTCAACTCCTTAATATTTGATAGATTGTTTGATGTTTCGATATGTTTTCTGCAAAATTGAGACCCACAATATCAAATGTACCGAGAATAAATCCAAAAATGAAATTTGATTATTCTTTAATATCTATTTGGCTAATTCCTAAACTAAAGCTCGAACCAGACTCCATTATAATGCTTAGATTTTGAGAATTAAACACAGACAAAGAAAACCCTTCGATGTAAGGTTTGGTAACGTTTAAAAAATTGAAAAACATGCAACAAAGAACCCCTTCGATTTAAGGTTTGGTAACGTTTAAAAAATTGAAAAACATGCAACAAAGAACCCCTTCGATTTAAGATTTAGTAAAGTTTTAATAACTGAAAAACATGCAACAAAGTACCCAGACGATTTAAGATTTGGTAAAGTTGAAAAAAATCAAAAAATTAAAACAAATCTCAAAATAAATTGAAGATGATGAAACAATTGAACAATCTGATGAGATATTGTTTGAAATTTGAAACCGCCAAATTATGCTAGCTTGATTTTAGGCATCCATTGTGGAGCATTAACCATGTAAAAAGGCGTGTTTGACATGTATAAGGATTTAGGAGAGAGAAAGTCTAGATAATGAGATATTTGTAATTAGTTTTGAATATTTGTAATTAGTTTTGCAAAAATGAGATTTTATGCAATAACTGTAATTTAAGTTGTGTATTTATGTAAATTTTAGTTAAGATTTTTCAAGCCCATTTTAAATTGGGGCTCATATAAGCCCAACTTGACTTAGCCCTTAGTCCTTGAGACTTGATCGAGGTTGGGCCGGGCCCAGTCCATGAGCCAAAAAAATGATTTAATTTGAATTTGAAGGTTTGATTTTTCAAATTTTCTTTACTTATTTATTTGTCAAAAATGATAGAAGGCAAATGCTCAACCCAACTACCACCATGGTCAATTACAAAAGCTCAAAGCAAATCCTTCAATGTCTAAATAGTCCTTTCCTCTTGCCCATCCAACTGCGGATGGAAAGTCGTACTAAGACACACTTTAGTCGCCAAACCTCTCTGAAATGATCGCCAAAAGTGTGATGAGAACTGAGTACCACGATTGGACATGATAAAAATGGGTGCCCCATGCAACTTCACAATTTTCTCAATAAATAATTTGGCATAATCCTCCACCGAGAAATTAGTCCTCACTAGCAAGAAGTGAGAAGACTTTGTCATCCTATCCATGATAACCCAAATTGAATCGAACTGATTTTGAGATCGAGGAAGACCCGTAACTAAATCCATATTGATCACTTCCCACTTTCACGCAGGCAACTCAATTTCTTGATACAATCCTCCAGGCCTCAAGTACTCAACTTTCACTTGCTGACACACCAAACACTTAGCCACAAAATCCCGCTTTATATTTTTCCAGCAATAAATCTCCTTAAGGTCATGATATCTCTTTGTCGAACCAGGATGAATAGCATAACGCAACTCATGTGCGTCAGCCAAGATCCTATATCGCAATCCTTCTATATCGGAAACACATAATCTTCCCTGGTACCGCAATGTACCATCACCACTAACCTCAAAGGCCATCACTTTCAACCCACCTACATCTCCTTTGATTTACATTTAGATAGGATCTATCATTTTTTTCTCTTTCACCTCAGCACCAAGAGATGACTTTTCCACCTCTTGAACAAGCATACCACTATCTTTCGGGTCAAAGAGACGAACTCCAAAATTAGCCAAATAATGAATATCTTTCATTAATACCCGCTTATCCTTATCCACATGAGCTAGAATCCCCATGGATGACCTTCTAAGAGCATCAACAACTATGTTAGCTTTACCTGGATGGTAGTGAAGACTCATGTCGTCATCCTTGAGTAGCTCAAGCCACTTTCTTTGCCTGAGATTTAGCTCTTTCTGAATGAACACATATTGTAAGATCTTATGATCAGAAAAGATATCCACATGTAATCCATACAAATAGTGACGCCAAATTTTTAACGCAAATACCACGACTAATAATTCTAAGTCATGAGTCGGATAATTATTCTCATGCACTTTCAACTGCCTAGAAGCATAAGCTACCACCTTGCCATGCTACACCAGAACGCAACCAAGCCCCACATAAGATGTAGTATAATAGACCACAAAACCATCAGTGCCTTCAGGAAAGGTCAAGACCGGAGCTGAAGTCAGCTTATCCTTTAGCTTCTCAAAACTACCCTCACAAGCATCAAACTATAAGAACTTCACCTTCTTCTGAGTTAACTTAGTCAACTGGGCAACTATAGTCAAGAAACATTCCACAAACCTCCTGTAGTAACCGACTAAACCCAAGAAGCGCCAAATATCTATTGGAGTCATGGGTCTAGGTCACTTCATGATCATTGCAACCTTCTGAGGATCCACTATGATCCCTTTACTAGATATGACATGACCTAGAAAAGTGATAGCGTTTAACAAAAATTCGCATTTCAAAAATTTGGCATACAACTGCTAATATTTAAGGGCATGCAATACAATACGGAGGCAATCGACATGATCTGTCTCACTCTTAGAGAACACCAGAATATCATCTGTGAATAAAATGACAAATAAATTCAAAAACTGACAAAAGACTCTATTCATCAAGTCCATGAAGCAACTGGGGTATTAGTCAACCTAAAAGACATAACCAGGAATTAAAAATGCCCATATCGAGTACAGAAGGCATTCTTAGGGATATCCACCTCCCTAATCTTTAATTGATGATACCCATATTCGAGATCGATCTTGGAAAAAAACTTAGCACCCTAAAGCTGATAGAACAAATTATCTATCCTTGGAAGAGGGTACTTATTCTTTATCGTTACCTTATTCAGTTTGGTAAGCAATACACATATGAAGGGAACCATCCTTCTTACGTATGAATAACACCGGTGCAACCCATGGAGACACACTAGGACGGATGAAATCCTTGTCTAAAAGATCCTTTAATTATTTTTTAAGCTCTTTTAACTCAGCTGGAGCCATTCTTTACGGGGGAATAGAGATAGGACGACTGTCTAGAACAAAATCAATCCTAAAATCAATCTCCCTATAGAGAGGGACCCCATAAAGGTCATCAGGGAATACCTTAAGGAAATTTATTTACCACCAGGATGAAATGTAAGAAAGGATCCTCCGAGTTAGAATCTTTAACTCAGACCAAATGATAAAGACATCTTTTGGAAATTAATATCCGGGCTCTAAGATATGATATGAACCTCCCCTTGGGTGCTAGAGAACCACCCTCCCATTCAATAATCGGCTCATTAAGGAATATAAAGACGACCTTACGGGTCTGACAGTCTAAAGATGCATAGCATGAGTGCAACCAATCCATCCCCAATATGACATCATAATCAACCATGTCTAATTCAAATAGATCCATCAAAGTCTCCCGACCGCCTACAGATACCACACAACCTTTATGACTCTTCTAGCAACCACAGAGTCACCCACTGGGTTAGAAACAAAAAAAAGACCCAAAATACACTCGAGACTGAAATCAAAATGCACATCCACAAATGGGGTCACATAATAAAGAGTGGACCTCGGATCAAGTAAACAATACACATCATGGAAAAAAGTTTCAATATACAACTAATGACATCAGGCGATGCCTCGGACTCCAAACGGGTAGTGAGAGCATAGAGTCAGTTCTAACTAGTGCCGAAGCCAGACGGTGCACCCTTTTGTGCAGGAGATGATGAAGAGGCAACCGAAACCCTATTTTCTCCACAAACAACCTTACCAAAGGGATAGTTTCTAAGCATATGCCCTGGCTATCTAAAGTTGAAGCACTTGTCCCTTTCTCATCACAGAAACCCTAATGCAATCGACCAAAAAATCTACAGGGAGGATATAATGGAGATGATTGGGCCCCACTAGCCTTTGATTGGGTACCATGCTCCTTAGAACCATCACCAACCTGTAAACACCTGTCACCACACGACTTTGGGTAAGGAACACTAGTCATCGAGTAGGACCCAAAATTGTGCTACTTATTTTTGGACCACTTTCTGCCATCCCTGTCGCTCTGCTACTAACCTCTCCCTTGATCTGCATGCCAAAATTTCTTGCTCTGCCTTTTCCTAATGTCAGCCTGCTTTCTGTTCTCTTCCCCCACTCGTTGCATATGCATAACTATTCTAGAAATATCCATGTGCTTGTTCAACAAGGCCACCCTACTCTCCAAAATCAAGTCTCAGGACAACCTAGAAGCAAACTTTCTCATTCTAGATCTCATGCTAGATACTAACTCTGTAGCATACCACGATAGCTAGTGATACTACAAGGAATACTCCTTATCTAACATCTTTCCTTTCTTCAGGTCTATAAACTCCTCCGCCTTTACCTCTCTCAGCTCTTGAGAAAAGAAGCAATTAAGAAAAGCTCTAGAAAAGTCCTCCCGTAAGGTAGACTAAACCTCCACACCCCTGATCTTCTCCCACTCTTCATACCACTAATAATCTATATCCTTCAACTGGTAGATGCAAACTCGATACCTCTCACCTCAGTAATATGCATCACCCAATTTTTTTTCCCATTTTATCTATGAAACCCTGAGGATCCGTCTTAACTTTTGTACCAGTAAACACAAGAGGATTCAACCTTATAAATTGGCCAACTATAATGGCCTCAGATAATGGAGAAATAGAATTTACACACTTAGTCTGAGAGGTAACTAATTGAGTGAGTAACTGAATCGACTGACAAAACTCGTCATTAGACATATTAGGTTAAGGTATTTGAAGAGGGATATGAGGAACTGGTAGATCTTCATTAGGACCATCAGAGATAGTGTCCTTATACCTGTTCTGAACCCCTGGGGTAGGACAAGATCTATTTCTATTATCCTCTGTTAGGATAGAAGGGTTCCTACAAATATTAGATCTTTTCAGAGGCATGATCTAAAAGACGAACAAATTGGAATTAGAGAGATCTAAGACCTTAAACTCTTTGGCCCAAAAATAGAACACAAAAAAGAGAAACATTCCTAAATGCCTCATAGCCTCTCTCTTTGGACTCACACCTTTATGGGTAGCTATCAGAACCCCCGTTATTGCCCAATTAAACATTTAACACATAACCAACCACTAAGTCCAGGAGTCAATTATCAAGGTGTTATTAAGTGGTATCATCATACCGACCAAAGGTTGCAAGTAACATTATTAGCCAACACTTAGGGGATTCACATGAACCCTGCAAACTCCATTATTAAAATCACGTGGGGGATTCCCGTGTACCCAAAAGGATTTTAAAACCATTCTTAACCATTTAACCATTTATTCCATATAATAGTTTTAAGAAATAAGTCAAACCAAACACTTTGGGGATTCCATTGTACCACTAATTCAAATTCCCATCTTTATCATAACTATAAACCAGTTTTACAATACAGAGTTGGGGTCATAACTACTTCAAAAGTCACAAGTTTAGAGAAAGTTACCATTATCAAGTCTAACCACCATACTCATGTACCCACTGTTACAAAACTATATTTAAAATGTGGAAAACCATAATTAAAACATGGAAAAACACTATTTGATGATAAATATTTAAAACCCCCAACCTTTATTACAAAACCATAATAATACCATGAAATCCATACATTAAAACATGTTCTTTTATAAAATAACAATGAGGGAAGAGATTGCGCCCTTAGAACCCTAGATGACCTCTTTTCTTGAAACCCTAGCCTTAGCTTGAACAAAGAGTTTTATGAGTGTTTTATTAGGAATGATGTTACAATGAAGTCTCAAAGAAGGTTTTAAGTTGTGGTATCAAAGGGAATTAAAGTGGGAAATGTCCAGAATGCCCTTAACTTAAAAGCTATAAAAAACCGTCCTTGGTTACGAGTCGACCTATTGACTCGTCACCACATCATACGACTCGTAGCCTTGAGTTGTATCCAAGATAGTGAGTTAGACACCCATACATTGTCCACCTTAGAACTCTATGATCCCACTTGTATCCTGACCCTACTATCCATAGGGTCTAGTTGTAACCAACACATTACCCAAATAGGTCAGACACTTGAAGAACTACGACTTCACCTCATGACTTGTAACCTAACCTCATGGATCCTAGTAAGCTACTCGTACTCAGAGTAAAGTCAAACCTGTAAGTTACTAATTTGGTTAAGGTTTGTCCTAACGACTTATCACCACCCCTAACAACTCGTATCTCCAAGTTGTAACCAAGAGAGAAAACCCATCTACCATCCACTAGACACCCTATAACTAGGGTGACCTGACCCATAAAGACACCATACAACTAGTATGGTCAAGTCGTCATCAAGGCAGGGAGCTCAAAGCTCAGGAAATTTCCAACAGCCAAAAATCTGGGGTGTTTCAAGATGCCGAGATAGGGAACAAGGATTAACATACATTTCAAAACCTTAGTTTAGATTGTGTAGCTCAACTTTCATAGCATACAAGGCACCCACGGGTTATATGGTCCCAGCTCTTCCCTAGCTGGTAGGTCCCTAGTGCATGTGGCCACACGAACCAGAGGGTATACATATGCACTTTGGGGGACTTAAACCTCTTGCATATAAAAGTGACACGAGCACTAAATCATGTAATGAGATATGGGAGACTCAAATCTCCTAATCATATATTAATAATAATAACAGGACTAAAACCACCCAGTCATCTAGACCACCGCATCAATAATTGCAGTTTCCAGTGTTGGCCTCTTGGACCTCCATTTTCATGACTAGCTACACAACCCTCTTTAAAGCCTAATTAAAGTAATTATCATACAATCTCATTCATTTAACCACAATACACATTTAGGCATACATTGTTGGTATCGTCATACCAACTACACTTGCAAAGTAACATCAATATGCCAAAATAATTTTATTACTTTGGGAATTCACAATCCCGCTTGGTTCAATTATGGAATAGCTTTTTGAAAAATCTAGCCCACAAGGTTCAATTTAACATCATCATGCAATAGTTCGAGAATAGTTAAATTCCTATATTTCTCATAACTAAAAATAATTTCACAATATGGGGTTGGGGTTATAACCACTTCAACAAGTCATAAGTTTAGGGAAAATCTCAATTCCAAAGTTTATTCACTATACCCGTGCACCCACAAGTTTAAAACCATAGTTAAAGTATGAGTAATGCATAATAAAACCATTGAGAAATAATTAATTGACCATTCATGTCAAAATTTTCAATCATGTCAAAACCCTTACTTTTAATCACATAAATAACTATGTACTTTCATGCAATAGAGATATTAAGTTTAAGGGTAGAGTCACATGCCTGAAATATTAATTTCATGGAGAGAATTTAACTCTAGAGCCCTTAGATGACCAACTTAATGAAACCGTAGCTTGACTTGTTTGAGGGAATTTAGAGAACCTTTTTAGAGTGTTTGAGAAGTTACTTAGATTTGTTTCCGAGTGCTAATAACACCTTAAAGTGGTTATAAGATGTGGGTTTCAATTTGGATAAGAGAGGAAATGTCCAGAATGCCCTTAACTTAAGAGCTGAAAAGTGCCACCATTGACTACAAGCCAACCGTTGACTCATAGCCACTTCATACAACTCTTCACCACAATTCGTAACTAAGACGAAACCACCAATGCACCATATACTGCTGACCTTATGACTCAATGTCATAACTCATAATGGGTCAATAAAGAACCCAAATTGAGGGTATACACTGGACACCTTACGATTACACCTAATGACCTGTAACAAATCCTTACAGCTCTTAGTGAGCCATTCATACTCAGAGTAGAATCTAGCCACAAACTTACTAATTTGGTTACGACTTTTCCCAATGACCCATCAAGACATCCTATGACTCATATTCCAAGTCGTAGTCAAGGTAGTGAGTGCAAAACATCAGTAAATTTTCAAAGACTAAAAATCCGGGGCATTACAACACTACACTTACATTTTGGCTCCACTTTTTGACCATTTTCCTCTTATTTCACCCCTTTTTTCCTCTTTATTGATTATTCAGATTGGGTATGTTTTCTTCTTGCTTTTCATTTATTTATTATTCTTTTTTTCTTTTAAATTTTTCCATTTTTCTTTCTTCTCTCTTTTTTCCTACCACACTCAATCTTACTTTCTTTTTCTTTACATTAAACACCCTTCTAAATACCTAATTTTAACTATGCATCCCTATGATAGCCACCCTCAACTTAGAAGATTTGCCTGAGTTGAGGTGTATAAATGTCCAAAGAAGAACCAGGGCAAAAATAGGTTCTTTTAATTAATTGGGAAGGTGAAAAGGCGAAAACAAGAAAATAGGTCAATGTAGGCTTAAATCAGGGATCAAGAGATACTTATTTATTTCTAGACGATTATTTAGGCTAAGAGTGGACTAATTTAAAAATGACCTATGATACAAGGAAAACTGGGTAAGTACCTCACACATACATGGTACAAGGTTATATCACCAACTTCTATCTATCAAGTTCATCTAATGCTAAGATATGATTATTTTGTCCCTAATCCTAGTGTCATGAAAAGATCACACAATGGTCATGCAGATATTTATATCATACTCAAAAAAATTTAGGCGGGGTGTCATTTTTTTCAAAAACACTTCAAAACACAAAACAAAACATGTCAACTGCACTTAAGTTCCTTTTTTTATTCTAATAAAACATAATAAAACATAACATAAAATAACACATACACACCTTAAATATGATGAATCTGCTACAATCATACTCCAGGGAAAATAGACATAATAGTAAAACCCCCAAGAGGACATCTAGACGCACAAGTATACCTACCTGTAGTAAATAAGCATGCATTGCTACCAATGCACCAGGTCACTACAAAGCAATAGAATTAGGAACATATCTGTGAAACCTTAGATATGCAAATATAATATCAATCACAAATAACACACATTATCACAAATACAGAAATAACAAAACACCTTCGGTTGCCTCCTAAATAGTGCTTGATTTAATGTCGTGACACGATGTGGGGGATTTGATTACTCAGAATTCATCAAGTTAGACATAGGGTTGGCCTCCAGGGTCATCAACATTTTTATTATTGAAACCACCCTCATGTCAGTCATCTTCTTCATAGCTCTACGCACATTGAACATGACTTCCTCATTACTCAGCTTGAACTTAACCTCACATCTTTCCATAACCACCAATGCTCTAACCGTGGATAAAAATGATCTCCCCAAGATTTTGGGCATCTCTAAATTAACCTCATAATCCAAGACAACAAAGTCGACCAGAAAGATGAAGTTGTCCACTTTGATCAAAACGTCAAATAATATCACATGTTTCTTAACTATACGATCTGCCTTTAATAACCTTATCATCGTGGGTTTGACAGGTCTCAAGCATAATTGTTTGAACATAGCCAGCGATATCAAGTTAATGCTTGCACCCAAGTCACATAAATTCTACCAAACCTAGATATTCTAATAGTAAAAAAATAGTAAAAACTCTGAGATCACATCTCTTTTGCACATGAAATCAAGTTGTAATTGCTCTATAATGATATAAGAAACCTATATCATTATGACTAATAGTTCACTTCTTTGATACCAAATCCTTTATAAACTTTGCCTAGCCAGGCATCTGCTCAAGAGGGATGTTCATACTTAACTCCTTCAGTATAGCAATAAACTTCTTATACCTTCCTTTTTTTCTATTTCAACCTTTGAGAAAAAGGTGGAGGAGGTCATGAAATAGGCTTCATGACTGGTTTGACCTCCTTACCCTTTTCTTATCATTCTCATATTGTTTTTTTACACTTATTAATTTATGTGATGTCTTACCATTAGTCACCAACTTTTCAGTTTCCGCTTTGGGTGCATCATCATCATCAACTATATCATCCCTTACCTTATCAACTCTAGGCATATGTGGATTAGTAGTAGCCTTACCACTCCGAGTGGTGATAGCTAGGTAGTGAATATCGTTCTTTAAATTATAAATAGTATTACTTGGAAGAGTGCTTGATTGACGTTGATTCAAGGTGGCCGAGATCTGATCAAACTACTATCCAAGCTGCTTAATCATGGTAGCGTGCGATTCTACTTTCAGATCAGCCTTGAGATATTTGCCCTAATCCCCTTAAGTTAACTCTCTTGGCACTCTTGACCATTAACCAGGTTTGAAAGAAATGCTTCCATCCTTAAATTAGCATCATGGTTCCCTAGTACAATATATGCACCACTTTTATCCTTATAATAATCCTTTTTCCTCTAATCACCATCCCCTTTTCTACTCCATCCTATATTTATCCCCATAACATTCTGACCTTGATTCCCTCATCTCAAGTTCCAAATATCTTTATTGTACACTTTTCCCTTGGCTTGGAAACCCGCCATTTGTTTGTCCAAATACTTAGCGTACTTCTTAGAATCATACTTTTCATGTATAACAAACTTACCTCGCACTCCTAGTGCATTCACCTTTTTGACATTCATATTTATGAATGGCTTAATAAGTAACTCGATCTCGATCATCATCTATGATACCTTTTGATGCACTATATCATTTAAGGCTCTCTGCTCACTTGAAGTATCAATAACATAAGTATTGACTCTTCTTTTTGCCTCCCAAGTATGCCACCCTCGATTGGTTTTAGAGAACGGTCTAAGATTTCCACAGCTAGCTCTCAATGAAGGCTCATAAAAGCCCCATCAGTAATAGCATCAACAACAACTTTGGTGTTTTTATTTTAGGCTCTATAAAATATCTCAAGCATATTCTTCTCCAGAATTTTATGATTGGGCATAGTCATCAACTTCTTATTAAACCTCAACTATGTCTTATAAGTGCCTCTGAATGCAATTTCCTAAAATTATAAATCTCATCCTTCAACTGCAACATTCTAGAAGACGGGAAAAATTTATCACAAATTATGTTTGCAACTCATTCCAAGAGGGAATGGACTCACAAGGTAGTTCCCCTAACTATAACATTGCTTTGCATGTAAGAGAGAATAGGAACAACCTGAGTCTCAAAGCTTCCTGGCTCACCACAGGTAAATTATATGAAGTGCAAATCCCAAAAGTAATTTATGATGCGCATGATTGCATTAACCATCGGAAAACCAGCAAACACACCCTTCAGATTAAGAAATTGAATTATTGAACTCGTAATATCAAACTTCACCACTTAGGGAAACTCAGGAGGAATAATAGCTCTTATTTTAATTTTCTTAACATACCCTAAACCTTCTTCTAGATTTTCAAAAACTAGTAAATATTGATAAGATGAGGGTGGTTGAGCTCTATCTCTTCTGACTCTGTCTCCGTTGAGTACTGCTTAATGCTTTTTTTTTCTATCTCGCTCTTTCCTCTTGAGCTGTGCACTGGGTAGTTTTCCAACCTCGCACTCTCTTCATCTAATAATAATGTAGTAGTTTGCACGACTGTTTATAAAACACTATGCAGAGATGGCAAATTTAAGGGATTTGGGTCATCTTGAACCCTATTATTCCGAACTCCATGCTCATGTTTAAAAAAATAGGAAAACTAAGTCGACACCTACCTACAACCCCACTTATGGGCCGTAGGTATTACCTGTGAACCCTAGGTGGGTTTTTAGGTCTCAAAAGCCATGAACAGGATGCATATATCTACTTATGAGGGTTACCTATGGGGGACACATGTACCACTCATGCCCTATAAGTAGGCCTTTATATGTCCTAGAATAACTTATTAATTTCTAAAACTTTATTCTACACTTATGGGCCCACTTACAATGGGTGTAAGTACTTCTTACATCCCGTAAAAGGGTCCGTAAGTAGCCTTCCTAGCTACACTTTATCTTTTTTTTTCCTTATTTGATCCAAGACCTATTTTTCTACAAATCAAATATCAAAATATATCACATCTAATAAAAAGGACCCAAGTACTTGTATGATATCCAATTTTAAGCATCAAAAGTGCCATGAAACTATGGCACATCAAGCGTTCATTTCATCCCTTGATGTCTTCTGAGATGATTCAATAAGTGCTATCTTTTTTGAGTGGATTGATCGGTGTCGGGGCTACTCTTACTATGCCTACTTATTAGTTTCTAAGTGTCCATTCAACTGCTATGGTTTCTCCTAGAATGAGTGAGGCCTTGTGGACTAAGCTTTTCCCTTACCCAATTGTGACTATTAAGGATAGGACTGAGTATGAAATGCTGACCAAGTTCCTATAGATGAAATCTAATAGTTTTGTTGGCTCTGATATGAAGGATACATTTGAGTCCTTCGTTAATTATTATAAAAGGGTGCATAAGATGGGTATTATTGAGCAACACAATGTTGAAATTTATTACTTTACAATTTTAAGGTGATTCCAAGCAGTGTTGGGGGGAATTTATTGAGTATCAATTACCATCTTTTCCTCCATTAACATGACATAATTTCATACCCTATTTTTGGAGAGTATGTATGTTTTACTCTTCATGATCATAAGAAGGATAATTTGTTTGCCCTTGAGCTGGG
This sequence comes from Capsicum pubescens, assembly GCA_030864215.1. Lineage (NCBI taxonomy): Eukaryota > Viridiplantae > Streptophyta > Magnoliopsida > Solanales > Solanaceae > Capsicum > Capsicum pubescens. The sequence continues at coordinate 208,062,188 of CM061547.1, forward strand.
CAATATGTCTGTTGCAACCTATGAGGTCATATTTCATGCTTTATCACATTATGCTACTCAGTTACTTGGTATAGAGAATAAGAGTATTCAATTGTTTCTGAAAGGCCTGAACACTTATGTGTAGGTTTTGACTATTCATATGAATTCTTCTAGAAAGACCTTTAGTGGGGCTTTTAATTATATGAAAAAGGTAGAAGGGGTGAAGAAAGTTGGTCAGGCAAAGGTGTTAGCGAAGAAGTCCTGGAATGCAGGTAACTTTTGCGGTTCTTATTCTAGGGGTCATAGCCAGTAGGCCTATTTATCTCTCCCCATCCAGTCAACTCTGCCAGCCTCTACAGGTGGTAAATCAGGGGGTATTTATCATCCCTCAGTTTTGGGAGGTTAAGGTGATGTTATTATTTTGTCGATAGACCTTCTCTAGATCAAGGTTGATATACTTGTGGTGTTGTGGGTCACTTCAAGAAAGAGTGTCCTCAGAGATAGTTTGTGTTATAGAGCCAACAACAGAATAAGGTTGTGGTTCCTATTGGTACCGGTTGTGGAGGTAATGGTAACATAAAGAAGGGTGCAATACAGCCTGCTAGGGAGATTATCCATCTTGATGATAGAGTTCACTATTATTCCTTCCTAGGCAAAACCAAGGCTGAGTCATCGAATGCCATTATTACAGGTATTATTCACGTTTGTGACTCGATGACTACTAGTTTATTTGATCCAGGTTCACTTACTATTATTCATCTATTTTATTTTCCTTGGGATTGGACTTGCTTTTTGATATACTTGACTCTCCTGTTTATATGTCTACTTCAGTTGGAGACTATGTGGTAGTGACCCATGTGTATCATGCCTATTCTATTTTATTCATGGGTTTTCAGACTTAGGTTGATTTAATAGTTTTAGACATTCTTGATATGACATAGCTATCTCGATATTATGCTATTTTAAATTTTAATGCTAAGACAATGACTTTAGAGGTGCTCAGAATGGATGAGTTAAGAGTATGAGGGTGTGCACAAGCCTAAGCCTATGAAAATTATATCTTTTGCTTGGGCTAAGATGTTAGTTAGGAAAGAGTGTTTGGCTTTATAGAAAATCTCTAATATGTTAGTGCAAAATCTCCTTCTATCCAGTTAGCCCCCATGGTGTCAGAATTATGGAAGGTGTTTCCCATAGATTTTCCTTGTATGCCTATGGACTAGGACATTGACTTTTATTTTAATTGTAGTTGGGCACTCACTTTATTTATGTTCCTCCCCATCTAATGGCTTTGTCTGATTTGAAAAAAATCATAAATCAGTTGCAGAAGCTACTTTATATCGGGTTTATTCATCTTCGTGCTTCTCCTTAGGTTGATTCTATGTTATTTGTTAAGAAAAAGGATAGTAACCTGAGAATGAGCATTGACTAAAGACAATTGAATAAAGTTACCATCATTAGTAAGTGTACCTTTCCTCGGATAGATTATCTATTTGACCAGTTGCAGGGTACTTCTATTTTCTCCAAAATGGACTTGAGATCACATTATCATTAGTGAAATATTCGGTATGAGAATTTACCTAAGGCAGCCTTCAAGACTCGATATAGGCATTATGAGTTCTTGGTATGTCATTTGGGTTGACTAGTGAGACAACAAATTTCATGAGCGTAATGAACAATTTCTTTAAGTTATTCTTGGATTCTTTTGTGATTGTTTTTATTGATGACTGTCAAAACAAAAACTAAGGTCATGATGGAACTTATTGCAGCTAAGCCTTGGTAAGTAAGCCAATCACCCAAACTGATAAGCAAGAAGAGAGAAGTACAATAGTTCCCACGAAGTCAGACCCATACAAGTACAACAATAACATAAGTTAGGAAAATAAAGATACCATAAATCATTGTAAAACCCGGTGTTATAGTGTAAGAAAAAGCTAAATACAACTCAAAACCAGAAATACAACTGAAACCCCAAAAAAGTACAAGTCTGTCTCTGAATACTAAATAAAGACATCAACTGGATCGGAGGATATCTGAGGTCGTTTCTTAAGTCAAAGAGCAGCCAATACCTAGAAAATGTCACTGATCACCGAACAATCTAAATTTCCACACAATAGACTCAAACTTGAATCTGCACCGAAAGGGCACAGTAGGGATGAGTAGGGTCTACTTATACACAATAAGTATTATAGGCCGACTGAGAAAAGTAAAAATAAGATACATAAATACATACTATGAACACGTCACCTGTAATCAGAAAATGTCCCAAACGGTAGCTTACATTGTCCCCACTAATAGTTCTAGGTATAGCACAAAATAAGAAAACAAAAGAAACAGAACAAATATGCATTGAATAAAATACGAAACCACAACATTGAAGATGCATAATGTATGAAATACTATAATGATAATGTGATATGATTAAGATTATCATATAACTTTCGTATACACCTCCTAAGCCTCAGCGCTTGCAGGCAGGAACCATGGGGGGCTCACAACCCATATATTTTCTCAATACTAAATCCCTATCTCAATATTGATATCTCCTCTCTGACCCATGGACTATAGCATAGGGTTTTGTAAAAGTGTCTCATTTATATCAAAATTTATATTTCCTTAATGGTACCAAAGTCTCATAGATGTATCTATGATATTAGGATGTAATTCTCACAACCAAACTAGTATGAAGATCCAAAATCCATTCAATACATGCGTACATGAGCTCAGAATCTACTCAATATGTCAATCATCCATGAGTTTGTAAGCAATGTACTATTGGAATAAATATGCATGTAAGACATCATTAATATCATATTAACCCCAAATTAGGTATTTTTATCTTGAAGAAAGCAACCAATGCTAGATAAGGCCTATAATTATCAATTTAAGCCCCAACACAGGTATTATGTCAACTAAAAGGGCATAAAATGCATATACAAGGCCAATGATGTTAGATAAAGTCCCCATATGAGCAATATGCAATAAATATCATCTCAAGTCACCACCACCAACAATATAAGCCTCTGCATAGGCATACAACAGTAATAATATCATTTAAATATGGTTTCCATGATTATTACCCATACCTATATCATGTTTTTATATATATATATATATATTAATTAATTACTCAACCTAGTCTGAAGAAAGTTAAGGCACAACCTACCTCATGATATCAAAATCCAATCCTAAAGCCCTTCAACGTAGAGATTTCCCCTTTTAAACAACCTCAGAATTAACTATAACATACACATATAGAATCAATGTATTAAAAGGAAGCCAATGATACCCATATTGTCCATTTTCAGGTTGGGGTCAAAACAGGCCTCCAGAATGAATTTTCCAAATAGGAGAAAACCCAAGTAAAAATGGGTTAAAAATGAGGTTTTATCCGAAGAAATTCCTTTTTAAACCTTCTAGGCCAAGAAGCCCCAAATTCAAATTTGAAATCAAGATTTAAAATAGTTTTAAATGACATAATCAAAGTAAAGTAATTGAATTGGTGATTTAGAGCTTACCCACGCTTAAAAATTGAAGAAAGTGTTCAATATTCCCTCAAATTGAAGCTCAAAGTCTCAAAAATAGAGGAGAATTCATGAATAATGGGTTTTTATATCAACACAACTATGACCGCTAAAATGGTTAAATGGCCCCTGAATTGGTCAAATGACTGATGAAGTGGTCAAATAACCACTAAAGCAGTCAAATAACTTCTTAAGTGGTCGTTGCTTAAGCAACGGGTTAGCTCCTTAAGCGGTTTTGCCCTTATAGAGTTATTCAAATACTCTTATAGAGTTATTTGGACGAGTTTACTACTTTATATTTTATAATAATATATTATGTTATTCTAAGAGATATTCTTGAAATTTTACCAACATAGTTTCTAGAGTTTTAATTCAAGTTGAGATTTTATTGCTTTATTCTTATTGTAAGTTCATAATAATATCTTCATCTATGAATTTTTCTTGTGTTCTTGTAATCATGAGTATCTAAACATCACAACTAAGGTTGTGTGATCCATAAAGAATTAACAAAAGAGGTTAAGTGTGAAGTAATTCTAGACTAGTATGCTTGCTTGTATTGGTAATTCCTTTATTATGATTGCTTTTCGAATAGTTTCTATTATTAAAAACTCACTTATATTCTAAACTTGATTGAGAGAGAGTTATAGATTAGTAAAAGTAAATAGCGATAGATATTTGAAGCTATCAACCTTCATCTAATAACTTGAGCAATAACATAGATAGTCAATCTGAGATCAAGAACAAGGGTTAGAGGTGTGACACTTGGAGTCCTAGAGGAAAAGAGTGAAATTCATCTAACTAAGGTCATGAAATGTTTAGGTGAACCTATCTTATTATATTTTCATGATACACATTGGAAAGTTTGGTAGCATGAGAAACCTGTGTAGTTATGAAGTCATGGGGATCACAATACTAGTCCTTTCTCATACTGATTACAAATCCAACAATAAAAAATTTTAGTATTCCTCTTTTGTTACCCAAAATTCCCTCTATTTTATTTATTTTCTAGTTAGGTGACTAAATTTGAACCTATAAACTCTGGGATCGACCCTAACTTTGTTGGGTTTTATATTTGATTGAGTGATTATTTTATACTTTTGGGAGGTGTAATTTGGGCTACATCAGAAGGTGGAAAGATTTATTTAATGATTATGATGTGACTATACAATACCATCTAAGCAAGGCCAATATTGTGACTGATGCATTGAGCTGGAAAATAATAAGTATGGGTAGCTTGAATTGCTTGAGGGTGTCAATAAGACCTTGGCTAGAGATATTCAGACTCTAGCATCTAAGTCTATAAAGTTTGTCCTATCTAAAAGGTATGGTGTATTGGATAGTATGGAGGTAAGGTCAATATTTCCTGATCAGATCAAGACCAAAGAGTTTGAAGATGAGAAGTTGAACAAGCTTCAAAATAAGGTAGTATATGGTAATGCTTTAGATGCCATACTTGATGTGTTTAAGGTGTTGATGGTGAGGGGATATGTGTCCATGGCCCAACTTGGTGATTTAATTCTTGGTTTTCTTGCAAAAGATAATGGTTCTCAATTCTCTTTTTATTCGAGTGCAATCAATATGTACTGTATTTGAGGTAGCTTTATTGTTGGCTCGGGATGAAAAGAGATATAGTGGAGTATGTGTATAAATTCCATAATTGTTAGCAGGTGAAGTACAATCATCAAATGCCTATAGGTTTACTTTAGAGGATGGTCATTCTCGAGTGAAAGTGGAAGAGGATAACGATGCACTTTTTAGTTGGTCTTTCTAAGACCTTAGGGTAGCATGATTTGATTTGGGTCATAGTAGAAAGGCTGACCAAGTCAACTCATTTCATCCCAATTAGAGTGGATTACAGCTCAAAGTAGTTGACCATGATTTAGGTTAAGAAGATATTGAGGCTACATGAGGTGCCAATTTTCATTATTTTTGATAAAGGTATGCAATTTAGATATAAGTTTGGGATCAAAAAAATGAGGAGTTAGGCACTAAGCTTAACTTCAGCACTGATTTTCATCCTCTGACTGGCATTGGCAATTAGAGGAGAATATTCAGGTGCTTGAGGATATGTTAATGGTTTGTATGATTGACTTTTGTGGTCATTAGGATAATTTTTTCCATTTTGTGGCTTTCATACAACAATCACTATCATTGTAGCAGTTATATAGCTCTATTCAAAGCACTTTATGAAAGAAGGTGTAGGTCATCCATAAAATGGTTTAAAGTTTATGATGTGAAGCCTTTGGGCACGAACTTGGCAAAGAAAGCTCAAAAAAGGAAAGGTTTATTCAGGGCAAGTTATTAGCATCTTAAAGTAGACATAAGGAGTATTTAAATCGCAAGGTACACGATATGTCATTCAAACTTGGTGAATAAGTTTTATTGAAAGCATCTCCCATGAAGGGACTTATGCAATTTGATAAGAAGGGTAATATTATACCTCGATATATTGGTCTATTTAAGGTTCTTGAGGGCATGGGTTCAGTAGCATACAGGTTGGCATTACTACCAAGCCCATCAAGGGTCCATCTAGTGTTCCATGTGTCTATGCTTAACAGATATTATAGGGATAGGGATTATATTATCAAGTGGGATTCAGTTCTACTAGATAAAGATCTTTCTTATGAGCAGAAGATGTTTTTATTCTTGATAGAGACGTTCAAAAGTTGAGGATGAAGGAAATTTAGTTGGTAAAGTCCTAATAGAAACATTGTCTGTCCAAAAAAGCTACTTGGGAAACCGAAAGGGACATGGGGAATAAGTACCCTCACTTTTTTGAGGATACATGTGATATTTTCTCTTTTAGCATGGCTCATTTTCCTTATTTGATCATTCATGGATGAACGATGGGTAAATTGGGTAAATGACCCTTTTCATTGTTATGTGTAATCTAGCATACAAAAATTTGGACTAAGGGTTTCTTCGAATTGGGAGTTAGAAATTTCAGGATAGGCGAGTGTTGGACAAAATTTGAGCAAGGTCTTAGGAATTATGAGCACTGATTGGGTAAATGTGAAAAGATTTAACATGTTTTATTATCACGACCCAAACCAAGGCCTAGCTATGATGGGTATCTCAAGTCCGCCAAGGATCGGAGACCACTCCATTACACTAACCAACCAAAACATGATATAACTAGCAGTAGATGAGCTTCGAACATAAAACAAGATAGAGATAAGTTCCAAACATATAAGAAGATAGATCTGAGTTTCGAATATATAACAAGATGGATAAATCAACTAAAAGGATATACGAATCTCAACTACCATCCCAATCACCAAGAATACACAAAACCAAAATCACCCACATCCAGTTGTCCACAACAAACTTTAAACCAATTTGAATATCCACCTAGGTCGGGACATGCCCCCGACCATTGCCAAAAAAAGAATCTAAAAAAGGTAGTCTAGACATAAATGAAATAATGACTTAAAAATGATAGGCCTTCTATAGAATGAAAGCTCACCACTTCAAGACTGACCGGTGAATAAACCAAAATCACCTATCACTGTGCAAGGAAACAAAAATATCTCCAGACCCTACATTGCATGGGGATACAATGTCCGGGAACGATTAGCGGGGTGAACGCTAGAATGTAACTCAGCGAAGGGATAAAGTAATGACATAATCAAATCAATGCAAAACCATTCTAAACCAATGTACACAATCATATATATATATATATATATAATTTCGGGATAGGAAACAAGGCTTAGCATGAGAGCTAAAACATTGGCATAGATTGTGTAGTGATCTTATCATCTAGGCACCTACGGGCTATATGGGTTCAAATCCTCTCGTTGAAAGAGATCCTGTGCATATTAGCTGCATGAACCAGAGATATCCATGGAAGACCAGGGAATTCATTGACCCCACATCATTTATATATAAGTGTGACCTATACACACGATCGTCAAGACCCCCACGCCGGCAAAAAATATTTCCAGCATTCGTCCTCCCTGGGACTTACACCTTCACAGTAAGCTACACAACTTTCTATGAAGCCCAATTAAAATGTTTTACATATTCTCATTTATTAACTAAGAATCATTCATACCATTGGTATCTTCATACCAATTACACTTGCAAGATAATATCATCATTATGTCATTCCAATTATTCATCACCTTGGGGGAATACCCCAACTGCCGTGATTTATCAAGTTGAATTTGGTGGAATGCCTCAACCCTCGTAGTTTATAAAAATCAACTTGGGAGAATGCCTCGACCCCGTAGTTTATAATTAATTAAACACATGGCCAATAAGGCTTTCCAAAACCATTTTAATCTGTTTAAACATTTATGCAATGCAATAGTTTAGAGAAGTATGCCAAAGCTTGTGATTATCCATATTTCAAAGCCAATTATGTAGGTGGGTTGAGGGAACACAATTTTCAAAACTAAATTCCAAACCAAATCATCAAATTAGGGGAATGCCTCGACCACCATCCTATTCACCATACCCATGCACCCTAACGGGTTTCAAAATACATAGATAAAACATCAACAAATGCATTATATCCATGAAAATTCAATTCAAGTAATCATAATTCCAAAACTCTCAACCAAAATCAATTCCACATTTAAATCCACATGAATAACAATAAAACCTATACCTTTAGAGAAAATAAGTTTAAGGGGAGAGATTACATGCCTTAGATATCAAAAGTTATGGAGAAGAAACCAATCTTTGAGCCCTAGATAACCAACCTTCGAAAACCCTAGCTGTTCTTGACTTGGTGAATTTGAGAAAGCATAGAGTAGTTTATGATAGTTAAAGTGATTAAAATAACCCTCTTAGGTTTTTTATGGCCGTGGGTTTTAATTGGGGAAAGAGAAAATGACAAGAATGCCCTCACATAAAAGTGTAAAAAAAGATGCCTTGCTGTTACGGATCACGTCACGACTGTGTACAAGTCTTATCTTAGATACGTAGTCTAGGCAGACTCTTTGTCACCCTTCATTGGTTTGGTAACGAGTCACCCCCTATAACTCATGATAGACCTTATAGCTCGTAGGGTCCTATCTCATCATCACAGTGGCTTTGGGAACTTATACTGGATTGCCTATGACTTGCACACCATGAATCGTAATGAGTCATTACGACTTGTTAGGTATCAATCGTGATCAGGATAAAAAAATTAGGGAACCTACACTTGTTTGGCTACGGATGATACTATACAATTCATATAGAGTCTTCATGACTCATTACCAAAGTTGTACCTTAGACAGTAAGCTCAAAACTCAAATATTTAGAGTCAAAAAATCTAGGGCGTTACATTCTCCCCCTAGGATCATTCATCCCCGAATAATGAATCAAGGCATCCATTAGCACGATTGTAAGATAAAAATGCAATCACAAAACCTTTAACAAAGTTAGAAAACAAAGAGAGTAGGAAAACACATACCTTAAGCACAATTATCCTTCTAGGGGTACAAGAACGAATATTTGGAATTCATGTCCTCTTCAGATTCCCAAGTAGCTTGTTCTACCTTATGGTTCCTCCAAAGGACCTTCACCAAGATACATCTTTAGTCCTCAAATGAAAGACCTGCCTATCCAAAATCTCAATAGGAACCCCTTCATAAGACAAGGAATTTTGAATACCAATATCCTCAATAAACACCATCAAATAAGCATCACCCACACACTTTTTCAACATCGACAAATGGAAAACCGAGTGAATGGAACCCAAAATCGAAGGCAAATCCAATTCATTATCAAAGTTTACAACTCTCTTCGAGATCAAGTATGAACCAACATAGCGGGGACTGATCTTCCCCTTCTTCCCAAACCTTATCACTCCCTTCATAGGAGATACTTACAAGAATACTCAATCCCTAACCTCGAATTCTAACTCTCTTCTCCTCACATATGAGTAGGACTTTTGGAGAATCTGAGCAGTCTTAAGCCTATCCCTGATAACCTTAACCTTCTCTATGGCTTGGTGAACCAAGTACAAATGAACAATCTAGACTCACCAACCTCAAACCATCCAGTAGGAGATCTACACCTCTTACGATAAAGAGCTTCAAAAGGAACCACCCCAATACTTGAGTGATAAATGTTGTTATACGCAAACTCGATGAGAGGAAAATGATTTACCAAATTATCACTAAAATCAATCACACAGGCCCATAGCATATCTTTCAAAGTCTTAATGTCTCTCTCCACTTGTCCATCCATTTGAGGGTGGAGAGTGGTGCTAAGTTTTACCTTAGTCCCCAAACCTTTCTGAAATGAACGCCATATGTGAGGAGAGAACTGTGTACCTCGATTCAAAATAATGAAAACTGGAAGACCATGCAATCTAACTATCTTCTCAAGGAACAACTTAGCATAATCCTCTCCAGAGTAGGGTAGTCCTCATAGGAAAGAAGTGAGCAAACTGAGTGATCCTATCCACGATGACCCAAATTGAATCATGATGATTTTGTGACCTCGGAAAACCAGTAATAAAGTCCATGTTGATCACTTCCTATTTCCTCATTGGAAACTTAATGTGTTGAGACAACCCATTGGGCCTCAAATGCTCAAGCTTCACTTGATGATAGACCATGCACTTATCCATGAAGTTAGCCACATCCCTCTTCATATGGTTCCACCAATAGATCTCTTTCAAGTTATGATACATCTTTGTTAAACAAGGTTGAACCATATACCTCTCGACTCATATGGCTTAGTCAAAACCCTTTTTTGTATCCTATCAACATTAGGAACACACAATATACCTTGGTACCTCAATATACCATCTCCACCAATCTCAAATGCCATGAACTTATGCTAAACCCACATTATCCTTAATCTGCATCAAGATCGGGTCCAAAACCTACTTCTCTTTCACCTATGCACCAAGAGATGAGTTCACCACCTCTTGTAAAATCACACCTCCATCCTTTGAATCTAAAAGACGAACTCTAAGATTGGCCAATCGTGGATGTCCTTCACTAATCTTCGCTTCTCCTCATCCACATGAGACAAGTTACCCATGGAGAACCTGCTAAGAGAATCCATAAACATATTAGCCTTACCTGGATGGTAGTGGAGACTCATGTCATAGTCCTTGAACAACCCAAGCCATCTCCATTGTCTGACATTCAACTCTTTCTGGGCGAACACATACTATAAGCATTTATGATTTGAATAAATATCAATATGAACACCATAAAATAATGGCGCCAAATCATTAAAGCAAAACCAACGCTTTCAAATCTAAGTCATGAGTTGGATAAATCCCTTTATGGTCCTTTAGATGCCTAGAAGCATAAGACACTACCATACCATGCTGTATCAAAGAACAACCCAGTCCCACACGGGACGTATCACAATAAACAACAAAACCATTAGTACCCTCAAGCAAAGTCAAAACTAGAGAAGAAGTCAACTTATCCTTCATGTTCTCAAAACTATTCTCACAAGAATCAGACCATAAAAAGTTTACCTTTTTCTGAGTCAACTTCATTAACAGAGAAGCAATAGAAAAGAAGCTCTCCACAAACCTCCTATAATACCTGGCTAAACTCAAGAATCTCCAAATATCTGTGGGAGTCATAGGTCTAGGACACTTCTTAACCACTTTAACTCTCTGTGGGTCCATCATGATCCCCTCACTAGAAATGAAATAACCCAGAAAGGTCACAACATTTAACCAAAACTCACACTTTGAAAACTTAGCATACAATCGCTGATCCTTAAGAGTCCTCAACACTACTCATAGGTGATTAGCATGATCCTCCTCACTCTTAGAATATACCAAGATGTCATCGATAAATACGATCACAAATGAATCCAAGAAATATCTGAATACCCAGTTCATGAGATCCATAAATGCAGTCGAAACATTAGTCAACCCAAATGACATCACCAGAAACTCTTAATAACTATATCGAGTTTAGAAGGCAGTCTTAGGGATATCCATCTCCTTAATCATCAATTGATGATAACCCAACCAAAGATCAATCTTAGAATAAAATCTAGCACCCTGAAGATGGTCAAAGAGATCATCTATCCTAGGAAGAGGATACTTATTCTTCACTATCACCTTATTCAATTGTCGATAATCTATACACATACAAAAGAAACCATCATTCTTATGCACAAAAAGTATGGGAGCACCCCACGGGGACACATGAGGAAGTATGAAATCCTTATCAAGTAGATCTTTTAACTACTCCTTAAGTTGTTTCAACTCATCTAGGGCCATTCTATGTGGAGGAATAGAGATAAGATGGGTATCCAATAGAATATCAATCCTAAAGTGTATTCTGTATTAAGAGGAATACTAGGAAAATCATCGAGAAACTTTTTAGGAAATTTGTTAACAATAGGGATAGAATGTAAAGAGGGAACCTTAGAACTAGAATCTTTAATCTGAACTAGATGGTATTGACACCCCTTGGAAATTAACTTTCGGGCTCTAAGATATGAAATAAACCTTTCCTTAGGAATTGAGGAACTTCCTTCCCATTCTATCACCGATTCATATAGGAATTAGAAATTAGCCCTTTGGGTCCTAAAATTGTGAGAAGTATAGCATGAATGGAGCTAATCCATCCCCAAGATAATATTAAAATCTATCATGTCCAATTTAATCAGATCCACCAATTTCTCCCTATCACCAATAGATACCACACAACCCCTATAGAATGTTCGAGGTATAATAGAATCACCCACCAGGGTAGACACAGAGAAGGGATAAAAAACAAACTCAGGACCAAAAACAAAATTAACAACCACAAAAGGGGTCATATAATAAAATATAGAACCTGAATCAAGCAGACAATATACATCATGATATAAAAGTTTAAACATACCAGTGATGATATCAAGAGATGCCTCAGATTAGCAATAGCATACAAATGGTTCCAACAAGTGCCGGTATAGAATGTAACACCCTTTAGTGCAGGAGCTGAAGAAGTAGAAGTCGGAACCTTATTATCTCAAGTAGCAATATTTGCTGACGGACATTTCCTCTGAATATGACCAGGATGGACATATTTGAAACATAGATTTATCCCCTCATAATAATAACCACGGTGCATCTGTCCACATAATTTATAAGAAGGATATGAAGGAGCTAACTGAGCTCTACTAGCTTGAGACTGGGCACCTTGGGCTTTGAACACACTGTTAGTATAAAAGTGATGATCACCAGATGGCTTAGATATAGAGTACAAGCCATAGAATATGAATCCAATTTCCCCATGTCCTCTTCTTTCCCCACTGCCTACCTTCTCTACCACTAGTTTGTTAACCTCTGCTTTATTCTGAACATCTAAACTTCTTATTCTATCTCTCTCCCATTTCTTCCTATTTCTTCTATTCATCTTTAACCTGTTGCATATATAGCATAAGCCTAGAGATATCCATGTCATTATTCAACATCGCCGCTTTACACTCTAGTACTAATTCCTGGGACAAATCAAAGAAAACTTCCTTATCCTAGCCCTCATGCTAGACACCAACTTCGGAGCATAATAAGACAATTGATGGAACTTTAAGACATATTCCTTTACACTCAGCCTACCTTGCCTCAAGTTCCAAACTCCTTGGCCATAAAATCCCTTAACTCCTGAGGAAAGAAACGACCAAGGAAGGAACCAAAAAACTCCTACCATATAGCTTACTCAACATCTTCACCTCTCAATTGCTCCCAATCCTTATACAACTAATATGATATATCCGTTAACTGATATGCGACATACTCCACACCCTTCACATCAGTAGCATGCCTTACCCTGAATATCTTATTTATTTCATCAACAAACCCTTGTGGATCCTTCTTAACCTTAGATCCAGTAAAGGTCAGAGGATTCAACCTCATAAACTAGCCAACTCTAGTGACCATAAAAGATGGAGCATCAAAACGAAGACGGTCAGGATGATGAGACTAAAAAGTCACCAACTAAGTCAGTAGATAAATAGATCGACAGAATTTGGCATCACAAATATCTCCTTTGGGTGGTAGGACATGAATGTCATTAACCTGAGAAGCCCGAGAAGGACTGGTAGGGACCACTGGAGCTCTACGTGGAAAGTCAGGCGCAAGGACCTTAGATCAGGTCTGCACTTCATAAGTAGAATGAGTTCCATCCAAATTGTTCTCAGGTGGGACAAAGGAGTTTCCAAGAGCATTTGATCTTTAGGGAGGCATGATCTAAAATATGAACTAATAGAATTAGAGGGGATCTCCAGACCTTAGACTCTATCACCCAAAAAATAGATCAGAAAAAAGGAAAACATTTATAACTTCCTCGTAGCCTCTCCCTTATAAGTGTGGCATGTTATACACCCATAAAAGAGACTCTATAACACTGCTTTATGGACACCCAATGACCATAAACCTAAGCTCTAATACCAAGATTTTCACGAACCAAAATAGGGCTTAGACATGATGAGTATATCATGTCTGCCAAGGATCAGAGACCACCCCCATTACCCTAGTGAACTAGAACATAATATAACTTGCAATGGATGATTTTTGAACATATAACAAGATAGCGCTGTATTTTGAGCATATAACAAGATAGAGTTAAGTTTCAAACATACAACAAGATGGATAAATAAACTAAAAGTATCTAAAAATTTCAATGACAATCCTAATCCATAGTAATCCATAATACCAAATCCACCTATATCCTATTTTCCACAATGACCTCTAAACCAATATGAATATCTAACTAGGTCAGGACATACCCTCAACCATAGCTAAAAGGGGAATAAACAAAGGTAGTTAAGAGATAAATAAAAAGATACCTTAAAAATGAGAGGCCTTACATAGAATGGAAGCTCACAACTTTAAGACAAACCAATGAACAAATCAGAAACACCTATCACTACGTACAGAAACAAAAATATCTCTAGACCCTACATCGTATGGGAATACAACATCCAGAGATAGTTTGCGGGGTAAGCTCTAGCATGTAACTCAGGGAAGGGATAAAGTAATGCTATGATCAAATTAGTCCAAAACTATTCAAAACTAATACACATAATATATAGATAATATGTCGGGATAGGGAACAAGGTTTAACATGAGAGCTAAAACATTAGCCTAGAGTGTGTAGATATCCTGTAATCTAGGCACCCATGGGCTATATAGGTTTAGCTCTCCCTGCTGAAAAGGCCCCAGTGCGTGTTACCTGCATGAACTAGAGATATCCAAGAAAGATCACGAAATGCCCTAACCCCACGTCATTTTGGGATACACACATAAACACACACACACACACACATATATATATGTATATATATATGTGTGTGAACTATGAACACGGTTATCAAGACCCCCACCGGTAAATGTGGTTTCTAGTGTTCATTCTCCCTAGGTCTTAACCTTCTTTGTAAGCTACAAAACCCTATATTAAGCTTAATTAAAATAGTTTACACATTCTCATTCATTATGACATATACCATTGGTATAGTCATACCAATTATGCTTACAAGCTAATATCATTATACCATTCCAATTATTCATTACCTTGGGGGAATGCCCTGATCCTCGTGATTTTTCAAGTCAAGTTTAGGGGAATGCCTTAACCCAGTAGTTTTAAAAATCAATTTGGGGGAATTCCTTGACCCCCTTGGTTTATAATTAATTCAACACATAGAAAATAAGGCCTTCCAAAATCATTTTTATCCATTTTACTATTTATACAATGCAATAGTTTAATGAAGTAAGCCATATGATTATTGATATTTCAAAGCCAATTATGCAAGTGGATTGAGGGAAAATAATTTCCAAAACCAAATCATCAAATTAGGGGAATACCTCGACCCCCATCCTATTCACCATACCCATGCACCCCAAATGGTTTTAAAATACATAGACAAGACAAACAAATGCATTATATCCATGAAAATCTAATTCAAGTAACCATTATTCCAAAACCCTCAACCCAAATCAATTCCATATCTAAATCCATACGAATAACAATAAAACCCATGACTTTAGAGAAAAAAGTTTAATGGGAGAGAATACATGCCTGATATAGCAAAAGTTATGGAGAAGAAACTAATCTTTAAGCCTTAAATGACCAACCTTGAGAAATCTTAGTCGTTCTTTACTTGGGGAATTTGAGAGAGTAGAGAGTAGTTTATGATAGTTAAAGTGATGTAAATAACCCTCTTTAGATGTTTTATGGTTGTGGGTTTTAATTGGGGAAAGTGAAAAATAACAAGAATGCCCTTACTTAAAAGTGCAGAATGAGACGTCCAATTGTTACAGGTTATATTACGACTCGTAAAGACTAAGTACGAGTCATAAACTAGACTCCTATCTTGACGAAATATTTGGCATCCTTCACTAGTTTGGTCATGAGTCAGACCTTATGACTTGTGACCAGACCTTATGACTCATAAAGTCCTATCATCGTCATCACAGTAACTTTGGGAACTTATAGTGAATTGACTACAACTTTCACACCACGACTCATAATGAGTCATTACGTCTCGTTAGGAGCCAATCATGATCAGGATAAAAACTTAGGGACCTATAATGGTTTGTCTATGGATGAAACTATATGTAATACCCTGCATTTCATGATTACTGTGCAATGTACGACTCCTTTCCTTAAGTCATATACATAACATAAGCGTTTATGTTATAGTCATATCGAAGACAGTGTGAAATGGTTGACATTCTATTTTAGGTACGCTTGACCCTTAGAGTCGCAAGATTACTATACGATCCATATGAAGATAAGTCATAAGGTCAGTATCTTAGGTTCTTTAAGTTTCTGTCCAAGTTACGAGTGGTGGTTACAAGTCGTAATGACTTGTTATGAGTCATAATATATGACTCATATCCTGACTAGTGAAGGATCCAATATTCAAGCCTCATGTTTGAAAGATTTATAAGTTATTTGTATATATATTAACTCCTCAAATAGCTCCTAGCTCATGAACAAGTCAAAACATTCCTTAGCGATTAAATTCTTGGGATGTATTTAACTATAGTCATCTTCAAACCAAAATAACTTCTGTTATACTAAGAATTTCTAATCTCAAAACCCATCAATATATATATAATTGAATTATCTTTCCAAGATACCAATTTTGCCTTAATTCGATATCAGGATGAAAAGTTATGGCCAAATTTATAAAGCACTGTCAAAGCTGCCAATGTTTATGACTCTTGATGCCGACTCATAAGAAGACCATATGAGATGATAGGAGAAGTCATAAACAGGGTAGTAGGGGTCAAAATCTAGGTTCCTGGTGATGACTCAAGACATGACTCGTACCTAGAACATACGAGTCATGACCTAAGATGTTAGGACGACTTCCAAATGATTTATAGAAGGTTTCTAAAGGGTTTTTGGTCCTTTATCCTCTTTAAACTCCCAAACCACGACATAAAACACAATAAGGCATAATTTCCCCCCATCTTCAATAACTTAACATGTTCTTTTTTCCTTTTATCATCAAGAATATCAAGAACATCAAGATTAGGATTCATCACCCAAAATTCATCCTTCAAGTCCTAAGATTCAAACTTTCTTCATAATTCAAGAAATTTATGGTATGTGGGGTTTTTGAACAAGGTTATTCTTTCATCCTTGTGCCCAAAATACATGGTTTTAAGATTGAATTTCTTTATTTTGAATTAGGGTTCATACCCAAATAGCCATATTCTTGAATTATGATATTTCTATGAGATTAAAGGCTTTAAGTGCATCAAGGTGTACTTACATCCATGTTTTGATTTATAAGATTCATATTATGATTTGAATTTTCTTATTCTTCTAGAATTATTGAAGTATTTTAAGATGATTATTGAGTATGACATTTTATTATGAATTTCTAAGAATTTAAGCATGTATTATAAGTATTAAGTACAGGTATTGAGTTTACAAGAAGATTATTTTCTTAAGCTCCATTGATAAGTTTGTACTATGATTTAAAGCAAAGATTGATCTTTTGATATTTAGATAAGATATGGAATCCACATTTGTTCATATTGATTATGATTTAAAGTGAAAAGAAGCATAACTGGTTTTCACTCTATAAAACCCTTATGCTAATTTACGGGGAATTTGCTAAAGTATGAATATATAAGTATTCTAGATAGTATTTAACACCGATAAGGGAATGTAAATGAGCATATTCTTAATCCTAGAAACTATGAGCCACTGTAGGTTAAGCTTTTTACTAATATAGATGAAGTAAAGTGATCACTAAGATTAAGGTTCTATTCTGATGGCAAGGATATGACAGCTCTCCCCAATGTGGGTAAGACATTGGACTCCATGATAGCTCACATGATTTATGTCGGTTAAAAAAAATCCCCATAAGAAAGAGTAAAAGTAAAACTTCTAGAACTAAGTGTTATGGCTCACAAAGTTTACCCTTATGCTTCATTACTTATTTTTATGATTTTGCAGTCTTTGTTTTATTCAAGCTCAAGGGGAGTCATTTACACTTAGCATGCATCATTTAAAAGTATATATGTATATTCAGTTATTGTTTTACTTATGAATTCAACCCCACATACTTAGTACATTCCAGAAGTATTGACCCATATATATGTCTATGTGCTACATTGTCTTATAATGTAGGTACCAGTTGTAGCCCACACATTATAATCAAACAATTTACAGCTTCCAGTTAGCAAGTAATGAGTTCTTTTAATTGGAGGACTTGAGACCACTATAGTTCTAGTAGCATGTTTATTCAGCCATATTGATTAGAGATAACTAGGGGTCATGTCCCGACTACCTAGAGTCAATATTAGTAGAAGCTTAATAGACAGTCATTTAAAGTTGATGTATTTACTTCCAGTTTTATTTTGTATAACCAAAGTGTAAATATTTTAAATAGTTTTGTATTGAGTATATTCAACAACGACATTTTTTCGCTTATTTCTTTTAGATTTATGTAACATATTCAATTACTCATGAGTTATGCAAGTATCATGGGTTAACTTAGGATCACTTGTGGTTCTAAAAACCATGTGACATATAGGGGATAGTCTCAGGGCATTATATTAGATGACTCATATAGAGTCTTCACGACTTATTACCAAAGTTGTACCCTGGGTAGAGAGCACAAAACTCAAAAATTTCAGAGAAAAAAGAAATCTAGGATGTTACATTTATGTTATCTAAGACAATAAGGAACTCGTAGGATTTTTTGAAAGCTAATTTGGGTATGTAGAACTCTTGATATCAAATATAACGTAAAGCGGTTAGTTTGGAAGTTCATAGTTTAAGGGTGCATTTCAAAAAAGAAAATTCAGGGTTTTTGCCTTGCTGCACCTGCTATAGAAAATGGTAGGTCATAATAATTATATCTTTATAGTGGAAAATTTCTTACTATAGCAAGAGTTAAAGTTTGTCAATCCTGCCATAGCGGGCGGAACGTGCTATAGTGGGATAGGGTCGCCATAACGGGATATACACTAATTTATGCAGAAATATACCCAAAAATATTTTGTTATTTCAAAACTCATTTTGATAAGGGCAGAGGGATTGTGGGAAAATTCCACTCAATTTTCATCAAAATTCTTCATAAAGGTAAGTAATTCCTTTCAAAAACCTCATAGTTCAATTGTAAACTACTAGAAATCATTAGTTTTCAAGTTTTTGGGGATGCTTTGAGTTAACTTAGATAATTCTCTAGTGCAATTAATTGAATCGAGTAGAAACCCCGCTGGTTTTGGTCGAAGATTGTTAATTTACTCCTACATGTTGATAATTTCACTATTATAACCATAAAATTAGTAGGATTAAGGTGGAATTATGGTAGAAAAACCCTAACATTAAAAGAATTATCACAAATTTTTTCTTAGGGTTTGGGACTTGGTTTTAATCCTTGATATTATAGGTTATTTGATTGATTATGTGTTATATTCCGATTTTTGACAACAATTAAGCCAAGGTGCAAGAATGGGGGAAAACTCAAGTTCGTTAGAGCATTCTAGGCTTGGGTTGAGGTAGGTGATGGTTTAGCATAGTTGAAGCCCAACTTGTTTTATGTATGAATGATAATTGTTCCTTTGTATTGCTTATTATAATACATGTTCAGGGAAGTGAATGACTATTTGATATCTCATGTGTTGATTGCATACAATGAACTTATATAAAAGGTCTGCAGGATTTTTACCAAATGTTGTTTCTGTAATCATTGTGGTTATGATTGTTGTGAGTTATGTCATTATTGCGGGACATATTGGTATTTGAACATCTTAATAGGAATGGTTGATATAAGGGTAGACACTTGATGTCTGGGATTTTGATACATGGAGAAGAACCATCCCCTGTAGGTCAGAGCTAGTGGGTGACCATAAGACTATTAGCATGTATATACAAGGTACATGTGAGTGTGATGGTTCCTTGAGTAAATCAGGGATTATGTGTTTACTTATTATATTCATTTCTTAAGTAAATAAGTCTTAAGTATTGACTTGTTGTATTGGTTTTTTGAGTGATTTGGGCTTACATATTTACTTGCTATATTTGGTTTCTTAATGTAAATGAGATTTATGATTATTACCATGGTTGGTGTTGGAATGGATCTATTAATAGTATGGGTTTAAATTGCTAAATTATCATACCTTATGTTGTCTATTTACTTGTGAAATTGAGACATGGTTGATATAATTGTTTGAGTTATGGTTGTTTACATAGAGTCTTGTTGGTAGTCATGGTCTTAACTTAACTTGTTATCCATGTTGATTAAACTCTGTAATGTTGTTGAATAAGGTTAGATATTATGAAATTAAGGTAGGTGGTCATAGTTGTCTTGGTTTAATAAGTTACAATTATATGTTCATATTTGTCATTTTGGATTGGCTGATGACTCTTCCAGTATACCGTTGTTTTCTTGTGTACTGATACTATATGTGATTTTCTTTTTATTGAGTGCAAAGCATATTCTTGAGACTATTTCAAGACCTCAGTTGTAGAGCATATAAATTTTGAACTCAAGGGTAAGATCCATTTTCAGTCCGCCATGAGTTCTTCATTTATTTTTTGGTCCATTGTTTAGACTTAGACATTTTCAGTTATTTTGGGTTCAACCTATTTATTGATATTTATTATGTTTTTGTACAATGACTTTCATATTCTAGGGGATTATTTAGGTGTTGTTTATTTCTATAGGATTATCATTAGATGGTTGATGACACTATCTTACTCAATGCAAAATAATTAATTTTCCTTATTTTGGCCAAGTGTTAGGTTTGCATGTTATGGTAGATGTCATAATCTTACTCAATGCAAAATAATCAGTTCTATTTCAAAAAATATTATGCCCATGTAAAGTTGTCCAACTTAGGTACCTCTATCCTCATAGCTGATCTATTATGTGTTGGGATTTTTAATGAGTTTAGATAAAATTATTGCTACTCAGATAGTTCTTCCCTTTGCCTCCAATCGTGTAGTGTGCTACTATTGTAGTACCTCAGATGAGTGAAGGTTCTGAGTCAGGAGCTTTTCTCCAACATGCAATAGGTCTAGTAATAAATTGTAATGAACATGATTTCTTTTGTAAGTTTCCAAAAATGAAACCTCTAGTGTTTTAGGGTGCTAAGTTGGAGGATGCTTATGAATTTCTAATTAACTAGCATTTAACATCTCCATATGATAGGATTATGGAGAGATATAGGGTGAAATTTGTGACTTCTCAATTGCAGGGAGAGACCAAGTTATAGTAGAGATCCTTGGTTGAGTGTAGGGATGCATTACCTCTACTTGGTCTCAATTTTAGGCTGTGTTTCTTAAGAAATATGTTCCCTGTATTTTATGGGATAGAAAGATGAGTTCCTAAGGCTTTATTGGGTTATATGTCAGTGGCAGCCTATGAGGCCAAATTTCATGCTTTGCCCATTATGGTTTGCAGTTGATATCTATCAAAGAAGAAAAAAATTAACTGTTTATGAAGGGTTTGAACACAGGTCTTCAAGATTTTGCACTTTAAGTGTCTTTTTCTGAAAGGACTTTCTAGGAGGATGTGGAGTTTGTAAAGAAGCAAGATAGTATTAGAGCGGAGGAAAAAAGAGCTTGGAAATTAGGCCATATCAGTGGTTCTTATTCACAGGTCCATAGTTCAACGAGATACTCTACTCTGTCATTTTATTCAGTGGTACATGTGTCTATTGATGGACTATCAGGGGTCAATTATCAACCCTCTGGGGTAGATAGTTACACACCTTCAGCATCACCAGTCTATCGACCTTCTTTAAACAATAGATGTTTTATGTGCAGAGGAGTTAGTCACATTCAAGGATATTATCCTAACCTTATTCTCATAGTTTAGCTATCTCAACAACCAACTTACTGGGCTTTTGTTATGGTATGTTGCAATTAGAAAGGTAAAAATAAAGGTTGTCCACAGGATGGGCTTTGTGGTAGTAGGGGTGGCTACCAAGATAACCATGGAGGAGGACAAGTTGGATGAAGCGTCTTACATACTGGTAGTGGTAGTGGTTAAGAGGTGAAAATACTCATTTGTATGCAATTCCAGGTTGTTCTGAAGCTGAGGCTTCTGATGCTATGATCACATGTACTATTTTTGTCTATGATCGTATGGATTTTGTGTTATTTAATTCGTGGTTAACCTTTTCTTATGTATTTGTAAATATTGATTTGGGTTGGGATTTCATTTTTGAAATGCTTTACATACCTATGTCTGTTTCTAAACCAGTTGAGATTATTGTGTGAGTTGATCATGTTTACCAAGCCAATCCTATAGTGTTCATGGGGTACAAAACTTTTGCAGATTTAGTGATTTTCGACATGGAATATTTTGATATTATTTTGGGGATGAGTTAGTTGTCTCCTTACCATGTTGTTCGTGATTTTTATGCTAAGAATTTAATAGTAGCTATGCTCGGGGTGGAGAGATTCAAGTGTGAGGGTATGTATAAAATGCTCTCTTGAGAATTGTTTCAGATATTCATGCTCAAAAGTGTAATGATCCAAATCATCATTATGCTGAAATAGAAAGAGAACCTTCACCTAATTTTTCGTTGGACCAAAATTTTGAAAATTCTAGACTACCTAGTTTCAAGTGCAATTAAGTACGGGGTGGTGTAGGGAAATTTGGGTATTATTAGAGTGTTAGTATATGTTTTTAATTGTTTTTTGTGCTAGAGGATGAGTTTAGAAAGTTGTATAAATTTCTAATGTGTAGAATGGGTTAGTAGAACTTTGATTATAGCCGATTAAAAGATCAGTTTGTAATATCAAATTTTTAGAAGTGTGTCGTGATATAGGTAGAGCTAGGACCAAGTATGGAGCTACTGATTTGGGGTCACTGTAGTGACAGAAGTGCTGCAATAGCGGCAGAACTATCGCTACACCGATAACCCTTTTTGACCTAGGTACCACTTTAGTAGAATATCCTCCTCTATAATAATGCTATCGCAACAAAAAAAGTGCCTCTGTAGTGGAGGAAATGCTGTATACAATTTTTTAAAAATCAGAAAACCCATTTTTCATTTCAACTTTTCTAAAAAAGTTCAACGACTTAGTAAGGGAGATTCTTCACAAGTTTTGAGGTTTTCTATCTTTGTGGTAAGATTTCTTTACACTTCAAACTTGAATTGCCCCTTTAGATTTATAGGATTACAAAAATCATTGCTATGGTGAAATTTGAGACTTAGTTATAAGCTTATGAATTGGTGGGAATGATGTTGTTATTAGTTATTATTTATCCTAAAGTATTGATGAACTCCTAAACTACACCTCCTTATGAGGATAAAGCGATTGCTGTGAAAATATAGTAACCCAGCTAGGTTAGGGTTGAACCCACTAGAAATACGTGGAACTATCTCTCAAACTTGCTGAAATCACTGGGCAGTACAGAAAGCAAATTAGGGTATTTTGCTTTGAAAAGTAAGACATAAAAATACTCGAATGCTTTTGGTTGTAAATAATCTGAAACAAACACTAGGACTGTGTTCCCACTGGCAATCTAACTCAGTATGTTTATCGTGCTCCATTGAACCATCCAATATCTTCCATGCAGAATCTGATAAGTTATGTATCACTAACCTTCTTGTGAACGCCTTAGTAAATTTTACTCTTTACCTTTTGAGTCTCAGAGTGTCGCCTTATTAACCCTTATCCTATATCCCACATTAAATGTTACCTTTTGAGTCTCTAGTTAATTAGATGAAGGTAATCATATTAAGTAGATGAGGCTTATTAGCTTATATGGATAATTAACTCCAAATTACTGTTGTGATCCTCTTTTTCTACTCTCTACCTCTCTTTTGAAGTAATTAGTGAATATAGACAGGTTATTAACATTTGCAACCAATAAGATATCTATTAAACTTGAGAAGATCACAATACATGTAAAAATATTGGTTGGGAATAACGTTGCACTTCCCATACGATATTATTCAGCCAGGGTTCACATAATCCTAGCTAAGGGATTTAGCCCCTCATTATTGTGAAACAATCGATGGAATTAATAATTTAAAGTATTAAACTAATCTCACAATAATTTATGACAAAAACCCTAAGTCTAACATTGAATAATAAACCAAAATCCAAGAACACAATCCCAAGATCAAAATAGAATCTCGAAATCAAAATATATGTTTGTAAATGATAAGAGTACGTAAACCAACTAAAAATTTCAAAAGGGTATTTATAGAATACATGGAAACCCTAGGAAACTAATCCAAAACAAAAGAGGAAAACTGGAGTCGGTGGCTACCTAGGAGCCACTTACAGGCCGTAGGTGGCCCCACGTAGGTACCAAACTTCCAAACATCTACAGGATATATGCAAATTCAACTCTCTAAATTTGGCAATGGCACCTAAGGGATACCGGTGGCACCTACGGGCTGTAGGTGGCACTTATGGTCCGTACATGCCCAATGTAGGTGACAGGGCCAACTTTTTTAGCTTTCGAATCTCTATTACTCAGCTCTCTGACACCTACTCCATATAGGTAGTACCTATGTGCCATAGGTACCCACTTAGGTGGTATAAAACTTCAATTTCCACTCTTTACCTTTAGTTTATCTGCTAGAACCTAGTTTCCTGCAAAACACAACAAAAAACACATCATATCTTAGAAAAAAACCTAAGTAACTGTATATTTTCATAGTTATAAGCATCAAAAGTTCTATGAAACCATATCACATTAACACTCCCAACTTAGAAAATTTGCATGTCCTCAGACAACACAACATAACTAAACAACACAATGATAATTAACCAGGAGAAGCCTAAGACATCTATGGCAATCAATCATCACTTTAAGCTCAAAACATTACCCCCTCCAATTTTAACATTGCGAAACCAACTGTGTATTCATGAAGCATAACAATGTGACACAAGGGAATCAAACTATGCCATTAGATTAACAACAAATAATCATGCATATATACAAGTTACACTACCCGAACAAATAAGCAACTAGCAACACAATCCATGTACCCTCATAGCAAAGAAGTCCTACTCACTAAATGGAATCATGCATGTTAATGTAGGTACAATAGTGAGACACTCATACTTTCAAGGAAGTTCCAACAATGTGCGCAGAATACCATAGGCTTGACCTTATTTCCTTTACCTTAGTTTTCAGACAGTCGGGTTAGGATCACTATAGGACTTTAATTGTCTTGTAACATAGGCTTGGGGTTGGTATAGTACATAAGCGAATTTAGTGACTAAGTCTACTTAGAACTACACTTACTTTTGGGGTCCACTTATCAACCTATTTTCTTTTATTCCACCCTTATTTCTCCCTTTTTATTCTTTTATTGCACATTCAGGCTGGGTGTGGTTTATTTTATTCTTTCTCTTCTTTTTCAATTTTTCTTTTCTACCACACCCATCTCTACTATCTTTATTCTTATTTACCCTTCTTTATACCCACTTCATATTACACACCCCTATGATAGACACCCTCAAATTTGGCAATTTGCCTGAGTTAAGGTACACAATGTCCAAGGAGGACCAGTGCCAAAACAAGTTCATTGTACAAAAATTAGAGAGGTGAAAGGTGAAACAAGAAAAATAGTCTATGCAGGATCAAAATTGGGATCAAGGGATACTTATTCATATTTGGAAGGTCTCTTAGTCTAAAAGTGGACTTATTTAGAAAACGGCCTATGATTCTTTCCTAACTGACTCTCCTATAACCTAGGAAAGACTAACCAGGCAAGTTCTGGATTCAACACACAAAAAAACAAAGTAGTATCTCACACACATATGGCACAGGGTTGCATCATAAGCTACTACCTATCCGATTCATACAATTGTTTGCTATGATTATCATGTCCCTAATCCTAATTCCATAACTAGATTCACAATGTTCACACATATATAAATATCACACAGTTCAAAAATAATTTTTTGGAGGGGTATTATATTTCTCAAAAATCTAAAAAAAGTACATCAACTGTCTTAGATACTTAAAATTCTCCTAGTTACACAAAAACCCTAACACAATATGAAACAAAACACAATACGGCACAATATTTCCTTACATATGTCGGTTTAACAATCATATCACAACCGATAGGAAATGAAGCACAACAAAAAAACCTGCGACGGTTGTGGTATATCCCACCCACAACTAAAAGACTATGCATTGTTGCCAGTGTGTGAAAAAGTATAAATCAAGGGAATAAAGACATAACTTAGATGCACTAAGCATCCATTTCACGCTCATCTCCTTCAGAGGTATCATAACTTGCGGTGGTGGTGGTAGAGGCGGGGTACTACTGGAAGATGCATTCTCTATAATCACAGCTTATTGCACCACATCATCTATAGTGGATGACCTAGAATCATGTGTGACCAATCTTATGGCCTGGTCAAATGGAATAGACGGGTCCTATATATCTTTTATTTGAGCTCTCGTGTTTCCAACAATTAGGATTACCTCGTCATCCTTAATAAAAAAATCAAAATATCTAAGGACGCGTGGAGCCCTGAATGAGTAAATAAAGATATAAAATGAGGAATAGCTGGGATCTGGATCTCAGTAAGAGAGCGTACCTCTTCTCCCAGTGTGGCTAAGAACGATTTTGCTAAGATTATGGGTATCTCAAAATCAAATTCAAAAACCAAAACAACAAAGTTGGATAAAAAATAAAGTTGTCTACCTTGACCAAGACATTAAATGATATGCCTCTGGCCTTCTTCACTTTACGGTTTGCCATCAATAACCACATTGTCATTGGTTCTGAAGGACTTAAGACCAACTATTTGAACACTGCCATCGATATCAAGTTAATATTGGCACCCAAGTCACATAATGCTCTAGGAAACCTAGATGTCCATATGGTGCATGAGATCATGAATGCTTTAGTATCACCCTTCTTTTGCACCAGATATCGAGAAGTGATCGTACTATAATGATTCAACCTATTAAAATCCTCAAAAAATAACATCTCTCTTCTTTGTCACCAACTCCTTCATAAATTTTGCATATCTAGGTATCTTCTCGAGAGTATCTAGAAGGGGGATGTTCAGACTCAACTCCTTCAGCATAGTATTAAACTTTTTAAACTTCTCTTCTTTCTTTTTCTAATTCAACCATTGAGGAAAAGGTAGGGGAGATTGTGAAATTTTCTGCATGACCAACTCATCGACCGTTATTTTACCTTTATCCTTCTTGGAACTATGATCAACATCTGTTGACTTATCTAACTCAATATTAGGTATCTCCTCAACTTTAATAGTGGCTTATCACTCGTAGGCATAGGAAAATCAATTATTTCCGTACAAATATGAGTGTTGAGATCTAGACAATGATCGTCGTTCTTAGTATTCTTCACTATATTGCTCAGAAGAGTGCCCGACTACCTCTGATTCAAGGTTTCAGACATTTGTCCAAACTGCTGCTCCAACTACTTTATTGCAGTAGCATGCAACTCTACCTTCTAGGTCAACTCTAAGATGTCTTCCTTAATCTCCTTAAGGCAACTTTTTGTACTTTTCTAACCCTTTAATAGCTTGGAAAACATTGTCTCCATCCTCGACTCAGTGTCACGGCTGCTTGGTGGAATATACACACCACCCATATCCTTGTAATCATCGCTGTGTTTCTATTCACTATCCCACTCTCTGCGCCTATCTCTATCCCTATCCCTATCCTTATAGTAGTTTCGACCTTGGTTTTCTTGCCCCTTGGATAAAAAAATCACCAACTCTCTATCTAAGTATTTTTTCTCTTCTTCAAAATTAGAATCATATGATCTAGAGGCCTTACCCTATGATCCCACTGCATTCACCTTCTCAGAATTCATTGTCATGAAATTCTTTGTCAATAAGCAAACCTTTATCCTTAGCTAAGAAACATCTTATACCATTGTGTTTTCAAAAACTCTGTGCTTGCTGGAAGAACTAATAGCATATGTGCCAGTGCCTCTCTTAGCCTCTGAGTATGCCACCCTAAGTTAGTTAGAGAGATATGATCTAATATATCTGATGCTACCTGCCAGCGCAGGTGTATGAATGCTCCACCAGTAATTATATCTGCCATAGCTCTCAAACTGGTGTTAAGGGCTTGATAGAAGAACTCAAGCAAGGTCTACCCTAAAATCCTATGGTTAGGCACCACCATCAACTTCTTTTTTAACCTAATCCATACCTTATACATTAACTCAAAGTGAAATAGCCTAAAATTTAATATCTCATCCTTCAACTGAAGCATTCTGGATAGGGTAAATAAATGATCTAAAAATTACCTCTGCAACTCATTCCAAGTAGTGATTAATCCTCAAAAAAGTTCCGTAGCTTCACCAATTAGAGAGAAAGGGAACAACCTGAGTTTGAGACCCTTCTGATCTACCCTTGGTATAGTGTATAATGAGAGAATACCAATAAAATTAATAAGGTGCATGTTTGCATCATCAGTGGGCAAACATGCAAAAAAATCCTTCAGGTTTAACAACTGGATCATACCACTGGTGATATCAAACTTTATATTCGGTGGAAGTGCAGGAGGAATAATAGCTCCTTTCTCAGTAGGCTTAATTTACCCCAAGTACTCATATAGATCATCATATAGTGGAAATACTAATAGGATGGAAGTACTTGAGCTCTACTTATTCTACCTCTATCTCGGTCCCTATCGAGTGCAGGTCGGCGATCTACTTTTTGTGTTTAACTTACTAGCTCTGCTTCCCTAGTGACACTTTAGGGATATGCTTCCATTATCTGGTTGGCAGCTGTTACTGCTAATAATTACTTAGTAGTTTGATCAACAATGTCCTAAACTTTTCTAGGAGAAGGTGGAGGAAAACTAGTAGAATTGTCCTAAAGTCCCTCAAGATAGCCTTTATATATGTGTTCTATGATTGTATTATTTAGCCGTAGGATTATCTTCAGTGTTAGGATTAAGTGGAAGCAAGGGATTGTCTCGACTACTAGTGCTAGGCATACACCGGCATGCACCCAATGAGAAATAGAAAAATAAAACCCAAAACTTCAACAACTTCAATCAATAATCACACTATATTCCCCGACAACGATGCCAAAATTTTGATGAATGGCTAAACTACACCCTTTATGAGGATAAAAAAGTTTCTTTCAAAATATAGTAACCCAACTAGGTTGGGTTTAAGCCCATATAAAATACATGAAACTATATCTCAAACTTACTGAAATTACCGGGAAGTACAAAAAGTAAACAGGGAGATTTTACTTTGAATAATAATACATAACAAAACTTGAATGATTTTATTTGTAAACAATCTAAAATGAACACTAGGATTGTGTTCCCCCAGTCTTTATAACTTAGTAGGTTTATCGTGCTCTATTGAACCATCCCAATATCTTGCATGAAGAATCTAGTAAGTTATGTATCACTAATCGTCTTGTGAATACCTTAGTGAAATTCACTCTTTCCCTTTTGAGTCTAAAAGTGTTGCCTTACTAACACTTATCCTAGATCCCATATTAACTATTGCCTTTAAGTCTCTAGTTAATTAGGTGAAGATAATTAGCTTAAGTAGAAGAGGCTAATTAGTTTATATCGATAATTAACTCCAAATTACTATTGTGATCCTCTGTTCCAACTCTCTATCTCTCTTTTAAAGTAAGTAGTGAATATAGAAGGGTTCATAACATTTACAACTGCTAAGAAACCTATTAAACTAAAGATAATCACAATACATGCAAGAATATTGGTTGGGAACAACAGTGCAGTTCCCCTACCTTATTATTCAGATAGGGTTCCCATAACATAACCCTAACTAACAGATTCATCATTGTGAAAAAATCAATAGAATTCATAATTTAAAGTAGTAACCAATCTCACAATAATTTGCAACAAAAACCTTAAGTCTCAAATTAAATAATAAACCAAAATCCAAGAACACAATCCCAAGATTATAATTGAATTTTGGAATTAAAATATATGTTTGTGAATGATAAGAGTGCCTAAACTAACTCAAAAAATCAAAAGGGTATTTATTGAATACATGAAAATCCTAGAAAACCAATCAAAAACAAAAGAGAGAAACTGGAGTCGGTTCACTTATGGGCCGAAGATGGCACCTACAAGATGTAGATGGCCCCACGTAGGTTCCATACTCCTAAATATCTAAAGGCTTTCTTAAAATTCAACTTTCTAAACTTGGCACCAGAACCTACGAACTGTAGGTGGCACCTACAGGCCGTAGGTGCCCAATGTAGGTGACATGGTCAATATTTTCAACTTTTGAATCTCTGTTTCTCAGCTCTCTAACACTTATTCTGACACCTATGCCATGTAGTTAGTACTTATGGGCCGTAGGTGCCTACATAGGTGGTCCAAAACATCAATTTTCACTCTTTTCACTAGTTTAGCTCTCAGAACCAGATTTCCTACAAAACACAACACAAAAACATCATCTCTAACAAAATGTCCTAAGTAACTGCATATTTTTTATAGTTTTACGCATTGAAAGTGCTATAAAACCATAGCACATCAGGTATTAAAAAGCACTTCCTATGGTAGAATTCATAATTGTTAGTTGAATCATGAAGAATTCAATGATTTTAAATGGAATAAAATCCTAAAATGTTGAACTAGATTAAGTTCATGAGTTGATTTGATGAATGTGAGTTCTTAGTGCTTAATAAGACTGAATTATTATGTTAGGCCTGTGCAATTGTTGTTCATAGATCAAAAACAGGTGGAACTAAAAAAGAATGGCAAGTCTATGATTATAAAGTGCTTTTGAGAATGGAATTGAGGAATGTTATGATTTAATAGTAGTGGAGACTTGTTTGAATTTGTTCTTATATGTGAGTTGGGTGATTGTGATCAGCTTTCATGTATTACCTATGATTATTGATTGTATCATGTATTGAACCTTGGATTTGAGATGATATTAAGATGTTATATGGATTGGGTGTCACGCTGTAATGCCCTGAAAGTACCCCCTGGACATCACACAGTTCTTAAGACTATGAGTAGGCCCAAGCTAACCCTTTAAGCCTTCTAAACTTGAAACTCATGATAAAGGTAAACTTGACATATAAAATATTAAGATAATTGAATTAATATCTTAATTGAAAGTCTCAAACTTATAAATCTTGAAATCAAACACTTTTGAATCTAAAATAAAAAACAGTCGAACAAGCCTATACTTCTAACTAGAGAGCCACTGGGACAACCCCTAGCTGATCCAAACTTAACAGAAATCAAATGACTAAAATACTTCATTAGTATCAAAGTCTGATAAAATGGGTCCTCGAACTATAAAGAATCACTAATTGTCTGGATGTAGGTGGAGATAACCGTAGTCAATCACACTGCTGGAACTGAGCACCAGAACCTATATTATGAATAATGTAGCACATAGGCATATATATGGATCAGTACTTCTGGAATATACTAAGCACGTGGGGTTTAATGCATACGAAAACAATAACTCAATGTGCACTTAGATTTTCAAATAATGCATGCTAAGTGTGAATGACTCACCTTAGGCTTGAATCAAACCAGAACTGCGAAATAATAAACATTAGTAATAAAGCATAATGATAAAATTTGTGAGCCATAACACTTAGTTCTAAAATCTTTACTTTTATTCTTTCTTAGGGAGGTTCTTCTAACCGATATAAACCATGTGAGCTATCATGGAGTCCAACATCTTACCTACGTTTGGGAGAGTTGTTCTACCCTG
The DNA here is from genome assembly GCA_030864215.1 of Capsicum pubescens. Taxonomy (NCBI): domain Eukaryota; kingdom Viridiplantae; phylum Streptophyta; class Magnoliopsida; order Solanales; family Solanaceae; genus Capsicum; species Capsicum pubescens. The sequence goes on from CM061547.1 coordinate 208,093,778, forward strand.
GCCATTAGAATAGAACCTTAAATTAAGAGGCCACTATACTTAACCCACAATGGATCTTAAACCTAGGGTGGCACATAGTTTTGGGGCATGTGACCTTGTACTCATAGCCAACTCGATGCTACTAAATACTACTCCCATATTACTTATATGCTCATACTTATAGGAAATCCACCTTAAAATAGAAAAAAGTTTGTCTAATTAAAACTATGTATGCTTCTATTTGCTTTAAATTAAAATGAAGATGAACAAATGTGAATTCCATGTCTTATCTTAAGATGAAAAGATCAATCTTAACTTTAAATCTTGGTATAACTTGCAAAAGGAACTTTAGAGCATAGTCTTCTTGAAATCTAAAAAACTTGTACTTAGGACTTATAATATAATCTTAAATTCCTAGAATTTCTTAACAACATTTCATGATCAATAATCTTCTTGAAATACTTTAATAATTTCAGTCAAGATAATAAAATCAAAATCACAATATGAATCTTATAAATCAAAACACGAGCATGTGTAACCTTGATGCACTAAAAGCCTTTGAATCTCATGCTTTCTTTCATAGAACTTGTAACGTAATGTAATGCTTAAAACTCAATTTACAATCTTTAAGCAATATACAAATCAAACTCATGATATACAAATCACAATAGAGAATCTTTAAGTCAAAACATAAATAGATGAGAATAAGCATGCACTTTAATGCTTAAATCACTTTATAAATTCATAAACTCAAAACAAGATAGATTGGGTATGAACCCTAATTGCAAATCACATAATCTTAACTTTAAAGCAAGTTTTAGACAAGGATGAAAGAGTATCCTTGTTCATAAATCCCACATACCTTAATAGACTTGACTTGGTGGAGAAACATTGACCTTGAAAGCCTTGGAGATGATCTTGAAAGTTTTCTTGAAAATTCTTGGATTAGGGAAATTAAGTTCTTATTTTTTATTGAAGAGAAGATGAGGTAATAGATAAACTTGGTGGGATGTTTAGGGTTTGTTCTTGAGAGTAAAATTGGAGAATATGGGAAAATAATGCCCTACCTGATGTTTAATCTCGTGTTTTACGACTTGGCATGATAAAAAAAGACCTAACTTCCCCCTAGAAGCTTAAATTCGTAACTGGAATGCCCTTTAGAGGGACATTGTGATGTGTTGAATGACCCATGTTCTGGAATCAAAACCCAAACATGCCTCAATTCTTGTCTGAAAAATCCAAAACTTCCTCAAGGCATGCTCATTACACCCCAAAATATGAATTAACTCAAAAACCATCATTTTGGAGTTCGAAAGGTCAACTTAAAAGTACTCAAAGTTAGGAGGTCTTAAAATGGCTAAGTACCCAACACTTAGCTAATTTTTAAGGTTTTAAGCCTCTTATGCATGCACTAGGAGCTGAACTGGACTAAGTCTAATACGGGGTAATACACATGCCAACATTGTTATATGGATTGGTTGTTACACTTAAACTTTTATTAAATTGAGTTTCATGCTGACACTTGTATATGGATTGGAATCATACCCTATAGGTCATAATTAAGAGTCCCCGCCACTCTAGTATGTATGCACATCTTACATGCATGCAATCATTATTTTATTTGTACTTTTATCTGCGATGGTTATTATTGAAAGACTCTACCTAAGTGTAACTGATTAATTGTATATTTGTATGCTTTTGAGATGATGTATTATTTATATACTAACTTGTCAACTAATTATGAATTGTGTTTTTATTATTATTAGTTGAATTTCACTTGCTTATTTATGTGATATTGAGTTGAGTCAACTAATGATACCTTCCAGTTCTTAGTTGTTTTACTGATACTACCTGTACTCTTCATTTTATTGAGTGTAAAGTATGTTCCAGCATTTGAGATAAAACCTTGACTCCAGTCTTTGACTTCAACATCAATTCAAGGGTGAACACTATGTCTGGGAAACCAATGGGTTATCTCTGCTTTGTTTAAAGACTAAGGCACTTCTTTATTTAGGCTTTTGGATAATATTTTATACTTGGTGTTGGATAATATTTGGATTTTCTTGTACAGTGACTTTTGGGTCCGGGTGTTGTAATAATTAGAGATACTTCTATACTGTTTTTTTATTTTGGATATTAATAAGTTAGTAATAATTATTTGATTGATATTGTGTTTAGTGAGTTGAATAATACTTGTTTTATAAAAGTGACTCGTGAGTGTCCTCTATAGTTGATTAAGGATTGGATTAGATGGTTCTCCCCTTGTTAAGTTAGAGTAGGTGCCAATCATGACCGGTTGGGTTGTGACCAAAATCTAGTTAAAAAGGGGTACTAGGCATATGTAGCCCATCTTTGGGATGATAATAAATTCATCACTCCTATAACTTTAGTTTCAGTAGTGTGTAAATTTCTAGAGGTGTTCCCTGATGATCTTCATGGGTGTCACCTAACCGTGACATTAAATTTTGGAAATACATAGAGTCGGGCACTCGCACTATTTTCATTCCTCTTTATAGGATGGCATAATATAGTTCAGAGAACTAAAATCATAGTTTTAGGAGTTGTTGGGGAAGACTTTTATTGATCCTAGTACTTCTCCTTGGGGCGATCCGATGATTTTTGTTAAGTAAAAAGATGGTAGCATGTGGATATGTATAGACTAGTGGCAGTTGAACATGGAGATAATTCATAATAAGTATCCTTTGCCTAGGATAAATGACTTGTTCCATAGTTGCAAGGTTTCATAATATTTTCTAAAATTTATTTAAGGTTGGGTTATCATCAACTTAAGATTTGGGCCGAGGGCATCCTAAAGACTGTCATTCAAATTTGTTATGGAAAGTACGAGTTCTTGGTGATGTTTTTTGGCTTGAATAATACTGTTGCCTTTATGGGTTTGATGAATAAGGTACTCAGACCTTATTATATCTTGGCCTACTCTAAGAGTAATGAGGAGCATGAGGCTCACTTATGTATTGTGTTGGGGTTTCTTAAGGAGATGCAACTTTATGCTAAGTATTTCAAGTATGAATTTTGATAGGGAATGTGGTATTTAAAGAAGGGTTATGGTAGACTTATAGAAGATTAAGGCTGTTAGAAATTGGGAAAGACCAACCAATTTGATAGAGATTCGTAGTTTTGTGAGGTTTGCCAGCTATCATTATTGGTTTGTGAAGGGATTTATATCCATTGCTTCATATATGACTCTGTTGACTTAATAAGAGGTACATTTTGTATGGAATGATGACTGAGAAGAGTGATTTCAAAAGATCAAGACTTTGCTAACCTCATCTCCCATTTTAAACTTGCTAGTTGAAGTTAAAGATTTTATTGTGTATTTTGATGCTTCACATTCCATTTTAGGTTTTGTTTTGATGTAGGACAAGAATGTGATTTCATATTCTTTGAGGTAGCTGAAAGTGCATGAGTTGAACTAACCCACCCATAATTTATTATTGGTATCAGTTGTGTTCACTCTTAAAATTTGGAGGCACTATCTTTATAAAGGCAACCTGCAACATCTTTTTACTAAAAAAACATGAATTTGAGGCAACGAAGGTGGATGGAGTTACTCAAAAACTATGATATCTTGATTCTTTATCATCCAGGTAAGGTTAATGTAGTAGTGGATGCTTTGTGTTGGAGTATGCTTCTAATTATTGATTGACATAATGTTAAAGTTTAAGCTGAAATGATTAACTTGAAGGTTTAAGTGTTGATGAATGAGATATGAACTTGCATAGTGATATTGTTGTTCTTTGAGCATTATTGTTGAGGTTTTACTTGTTTATGATATTGGGATGGATGAAAATCTTTTACACCCCCCAACTTTACTTTAAAATCAAACTCCGCTCTCAACTATAAACAATAGACATTCTCCCCCCCTTGTTCTATAAAATATTTATATTACCCTTGAATTAGAAATCTTCATTTATATAACATATTTTATAATAATATTATATATTATATATTATTTATTTATCTTACTCAGTTATTTAATTGTTTTCTTTAAATTCATTAATGTTATAAGTAGAATAATTTTTTTATAAATTTGTCACAAAAACTAAGGTATTTTTTATGAATGTTATTTTATTTCATGCATTAACTACTTTTATATGTATGTGTGTGCATATTTATGTTTCATTTTCTCCTTAATTTCTATTGTTTATATAGATAAATGACTTTTTATTTTTATTAATAAGATATTCTAAATTATAATTAAAAGTTATTAACAATGTAAGTAAATTTGAGTAATTACTATGTTTTAAAATATATCTCTATTTTTATTAATTAATTTTATATTGCTTGCATCAGAATATATTTATAAAGTTATTATTATCTGTCATTTGATTACCAGGAAGGTGGGGCGAAGGCAAATTATTGTAGAAGATTAGGAGGTTGGAGTAAGTTCATTCTTGTAGGAAGGAGTGTTGTCCTTATTATTAGTTGTAGTGCTATGCTTGTAGTTTTCTATTCTTAGATTCTTATTGATATATTTTGTTTCATGTAGATCGCTCGTAGTATTATCTTTGTGTAGTAGTATTGATTTGTTACTATATGTTATTGTCTTAATCCTTATTATCTTTTGTCCTTTTTGTCTTGAGCCAAGGATATACCAGAAATAGCCTTTCTATCTCACCTCGGAGACAGTGGTACGGACTGTATACATTCTATCCCCCTTAAACTCCACTGTATAGGAACACATTGCATATGTTGTTGTATTTGTTATCATGCTCATTTATTTTATTTAGAACGTCATTAACTTATATGCTAAATTGATGTTTTTCACTTTCTTTTTTAATCTAAAAAATATTTTTTATTTTTTAAATTAAATTTACTATATAGATAAAAAAATAAAAATAATTATTATTTTAAATAAGTAAAGAAAAATAAATATTAATACAGTATGGGTATATGATAAAGGAGAGGGAATGACTATTGCTCAAAGTTGAGGGGGGGATTTGATTTTTAATCAAAGTTGAAGGGGAAAATGATTTTCACCCTATTGGAATTGGGTGTTACGCCGATACAGATTGATAGTGAGATCGAATACAATTTTGATATGGTATTTGGACTAAGCTCATCCTTTACAGATCATTGCTATTGTCTTTGCCGACCTTAGTATGCATGTATTTAATTTTTAAAATGCATTCATTGATTCCCTCGCACATGTGGTTGTTTACTTGAATATTGTTGGCTAGATTGCCTATGTGTAGGCATTGATATAAATAACTTGTAAGGATTGATATAATGACGAGAGTCAGTGATTTCGTAACTGGATGCTATTATGAATATGAATTGAATTGTTACTTGATTACAAATTGTGTCTTGATTGCTTCTTACGTTTGTTTAACATATTTATTTGTACGGTGTTGATTTAAGTCGGTCGATGATTCCTATCAATATATAGTTTTGTATTGATACTACCTTTTCTCTTTTTCTTCATGCAGAGCGTATTCCAGGTTTGAGATAAAACCTCAACTTTAGTTTAGGATTAACAAATTTGATTCAAGGGTGAGCACCATGTTTGGGAAACAATTGGATCTTCCTCTTGATCATGTCCTTTATTTTGGTTAATGAATATAGTTTTAGCATTTTTGATTATGATTTTAGACTTTATTTTGGATTACTAGTTCTTCTACGGTAAATTTTGTGTCTCGAGGAATATAATAGTTTAAAGACACTTCTGCACTTTTGTTGATTATTTAGATTGTTGGAGATATTAGATTTAATATTACGTTTGTCATGCATTTAAGTATTAAGTTGTATGTTGTCTTAGTAAATTTTTTAGTTTAAAGTTTAATTATTTAGCTAAAGGTTGGTCGATTGGTTATCCCTCTATAGAGTGAGGGTGGGTGCCACTCATGACCATTAGGTTCATGACAAGGGCCTTAGTGAAAATATCAACAATTTTCTTATCTTTAGCACATAATTTCATAGATATCAATCCCTTATCCACATTATCCCTAAAGAAGTGGTGTCTAATGTAAGCATTGTCCTCTTGTGCCAAACTGGAGTTTTGGAAATATTGATAACACTTGTGTTGTCATAGAAGATTGGAACAAACTTAATGTTCAACCTAAACTGCTTGAGTTGCTATTTTATTCAGAGTAATTTTGCACAACATGAGGCAACTACATCATATTTAGCTTCTATAGTTGACAAAGCCACAAAATTTTGCTTCTTGGTTTCCCAAGAGATCAAACATGATCCTAAGAAGTGTGCCATTCAGTAGTGCTCGTCCTATCCACCAATTCTCTATAGTCATCATCTACATAGCCTACAAGCTTAAAGTTTCTACTGTTTGGATAATATAACTACAAATCAGTTGTTCCTTTCAAATACCATAGTATTATATTGTCTGCCTTCAAGTAAGATTCCTTATGATTTGTTTGAAATATAAAACATAATTCACACTCAATATAATATTTGTCCTACTGGTTGTGAAATATAGAAGAGATCCAATCATTCGTCTGTACTATTTTTGATCTACTATTGTACATGTTCTTTCCAGACCCAACTTTGTTGTTGTAGTAATGAGAGTATATATGACCTTTGCATCTTTCATTTGGAACCTCTTATCAGCTCCTTCACATATTTTGTTGATGAATCATTGTTCTTGAAGGTGTTTCCTTGGTTTGGAGAACATGGAAAAAGTTTAGTTCGCCAATGATGCTTATCTCAAATTTAGTCCTCATTGATTATACAAATTCCTTGGTGAGTTCTATGTTAGTGGATCCAAAAATAAAGTCATAAATATATACCTATCGAATCAATAGATATTTTCCTTTTGTATAGGATTAACGTGTTATCAATTTTACCGCTTCCATAACAATGGCTGAGAAGGAACTTTGATAGTCTTTTATACCATGCTCTAGGAGCTTGTTTAAGTACACAAAGGGTTTTATCAAGTTTATAAACATGGTCAGGATAGTCAACACTTTCAAACCTGGAGGTTGTTTGACAAACACTTTTTCTTTCAACAACCCATTAAGAAATGCACTCTTCATATCTATCTTATATAGTGTGAACGCTGTGTGAGTAACAAAAGCTATGAGAAGTTTTATTACCTATTATTTGGATACTAGAGCAAAGGTCTCATGATAGTTTATGTCTTCTTCCTGATTATATCCTTGGAGCACTTGTTTTGAATTGTTCCTTGTAACTATCCCAAGTATATCCTACTTGTTTCTAAATACACATTTAGTCCCAATGATAGTTCTATTTTTGGTCTAGGTACCAAGTTCCACACTGTGTTTCTCTTCAACTAGTTAAGCTCTTCATGCATGGCAATGATTTAGTTTGAATCCAACATTGCTTTATTGAATTTCTTGGGCTCAATGATGGACAAAATAGCTCTGAAGTCACATAGATTCTCCAATCCAAGTCTGCTAGTTATCCCAGATCTTAAGCTAGTGTGAATATTCTCAATTGGATGTAACCCTTATACTAGTACCCTCTGAGAACTAAGTCATGCAATTCTTCAGTTTGATCATCCCTTTTAGTTGGTTGAGTCACAAATTCTTTAGTTTGATCAATTAAAGATGGTTAGCAATGTGATTTTTCATTTTTGTTACTAGAAGATACTTTATTTGCTTGCCCGGTTTCTTTTACCTATTACTGTACAATTTCTTAGAAACCATTTGTAATTCATCATCATTCTACAAGTTGCCGATAGCCATAGCACTACTTACATTAAAATAACATGCATACTTTCTTCAACATAGATAGTCTTTAATTTAACACCATATTAGCTTTACTATGTGCTAAATATCAAAGAAGGGTTCCCTAATCACTTCTAGAATCAAATTTTCTTAACAGATCCTCTCCATTATTATGTATATAACATTTTCATTCTATGTTTCTCAAGTGAAATATGTCTGGTTTTCTTTCTTCAAGTAATTCATAGGGAGTCTTTTCAAGAAGAGGTCTAGAAATGCATCTATTTATAATGCAATATGGAGTATTCATGACTTCAATTGAAAATTGACTAGCAATATTACTAGCCAATATACGATTCTAGCCATTTTCTGTAAGGTCCTATTCTTTCTCTTAACCACTTTATTTTGTTGAGATATTCTAGGTGCAGAGAAGTTACGATAAAGACCATGTGAGGAGCAGGAATTAAAATTTTTAACATTGTCAAACTCAATTCCAAGGGTAGATCTAATTGCAACTAGTTGATGATCAAGTTTCTTTATTAAAGAAAAGAATGCATCAAATGCATCTTTTTTAAAAGAAAGAAAAACTGCCCTCATCATCTAGTACTGACACATACCTCTTTCCACCCCTGATTTTTATCCTCAGAGTGCCACACAAGTCTATGTTGACCAGTTTCTACTCTAGATGAATACTTATTTTTATTTGATGGATGACTTCACCTGCTTACCCTGTGCATATGCTGAACTAACTTTGTCTTCTTTGAACTTGATTTTAGTGAGTCCTATTACCAAGTCCTAAGAAATATGTTTGTTTAGCTGACAATTTCTTGCATACTCTAGTCTTTTGTGCCACAACAGAGATCACTATCTATTACACTAATACATACAAGATCTTTATCATGAATGCTTAAGATGTCAACACTGTGGACATGCTTGTATATTTGTCCAGTCAAAATAGTTTCCTGAGTTTTTAGGTCCATCACTTCTACACCTATAGAGCAGAACATTACCTTATTTCCTTAATCATAGAGTTGTGATATATTGAGTAAGTGGCGATTCAATCCTTTAACATGGTATACCTTTTCAATTTAGTGATCTCTAAATTTATCTATTTTCCCAACACTTATGAGTTGTCCTTTTTCCCACAAAAGGCCACCATTCCACCCCTTTTTAAAGCAAGTGAGAGGATTTTTATTTTTTTCCCTGTTATTTTTCTTGAGCAAGCCCTATTCATTTATCAATTTTCTTGCTTCCACTCACTTTTACATGAAAGAATCAAATATTAAATTTAGGAACCCAAAATTATTGGGTGTTTTTATTTGATCAAATGTATGATTTAGATAAAATGGATGATTTAGATCTCTATTAATCCATTTGTTAAAATATTGGTTGTTTTTTCTTATGCACATACCTATTCCTTTGAAAAGATTCATTGGCAGGTTTTTCCTTATGCATATACTTGTTCTCTGAAGAGGTTGATTTTTTTTGATAACATTATTTTTTTCTTTGAAGGAATATTTAGTATTCTTGTTCATATGGGATATATCTGTAGGACATGCTACCTTAGTGTGATCTTTGTCACCATAGTGTGTGCATAGATCAATGCTTTTTTTTTTTGAGCCTTATCAAAGCCTATTCCCGCTTTACCATTGTGTACCTATTACTAGGTTGACTTACAATTATTATGGACTAGGTCTGTCCATTTGTTTGCTCTTTCAAACTCTTACTTTATTCTATCAAGTTCAAGATTTATTTTTCTATATTTTTCCTTTTCAGGACATAACTCATCATTAGTCTTTTATAGATCATGTTCACATCTAATTTGTTCATTATTGATTTCCTCTTTTCCTTTTCAAATACCACTTATTTTTTGAATTTTAGATTTCAGAGATAGAGTAGATGAATCAAGTTGTTGGATTTGTTCCTTTAAGGATTGATTTTCTTTTACCAGCTTAATTTTAAGATTTTCAAGATCAATCTTATCATATTTTAAACTAGTCAAAGAGGCTAATAGTTGATCTCCTTTCTAATACAAATCCTCAAGTTCTCAATGAGGGTTCGTGGACAATAGGATAATTTTTTCATAGAGAACAATTTTAGGTTCTCCTTAAGGTTAAGAAGATTTACCACTTTGTTTTTGGTATCCGATTCTAAGTCTAATTATGAGTCATCTATGGACATCAAAATTATATATTCTATATGATCCCCATCTAAATCATCTAAAATTGTTCCCTATGCATCATACATTGCCTTCCTAGTTTTCTTTTTATTTTTCTTTTCTTTGCCAGTTCCCTTTTCTTCTATTGTTTTTCAGCCTTTTCTTTTCTCCATTCAAGTTACCACATAGGATAACCTTTAATCTTATGGTCAATTTTTTCATACTTGAAGTAGCCACCGGTTTGAACATTCTCTACATTTCTTTCTTATCTTAATAGTGGTTTTCCCCAAAGTTACTACTTTTTTTAAATGATGTTTTAAATTCCTGCTAATCTAGGACATGTCCTCATCATTTAGATGAGATTCATCAATCTCAGTTGCCTTGACAGCTAATTTTCCCTACTTTTAATTTTTCCCATCATCATATTTCATCTCATAAGTCTTCAAGTTTCCTACTAGTTAGTCCAAGATTATTTTTGTCAGATTCTTTCCTTCTCTAATTAAAGTGACCTTGATCTCCCAAGACTTTAATAGATTCCATAGTATATTGTCTTCTTGTTCATCAATAATTTATATTTTACCCATAGATATTGATTCATTCAAAATAGTGGCAAATCTAATAATCATATCCTAAAGTGACTCACCATATTTCATCTTGAAGGACTCATATTCCATACACAATCTATCAATCCTAAATTTTCTTGCTTAAGTATTTCCTCCATAAGTATTGACCAGTGTAGTCCAAATCTCCTTACTAGTGGTGCAACTAGATATCCCTTTTAACTAATCAATTCCAAGTTCAAACACACAAATGCACTTTGCTTGGGCACTTTTTTCCAATCATCTTGTATCTAGCTTCATCATATTAATTTTTTGACCTAGGGAATATCCTTATCTTCATCATTTTTTGTCATACGTATTTTTGGGCATCAGTAACTCTGTCCAAAGCTCATAGTTTTCTACTTAAAATAAGTCCTCCATTGTGCCTTCAAACTATGAGTAGTATTGTCCATTAAACAGTGTTGGTATCTTGATGTGTTGTCCTTCACCATGTCCAAGAGGAAGTGCATAATTCATAGTGATCTTATTTTTTGTTATTAGACTTTACTATAAGATAACCTACTCTGATACTAAAGAAAGGTAGTGTGGTGCACTTAAGCTCCCACTAAGCATAGGGTCTAAGGAAGGAACCAACCACAAGGATCTATTGAACACAATAATACCATTCATATGGCATAAAATTACTAGTTACTCCTAATTCACTCTAATACCAATTGTTTGAATACGGAACCACTAGATTTACCAAATAAGTAGGATATTTGATTCGTTACTTTATCGAGTACCTAAATTGTGAAGTAAATTAAGTAAAGAAGCAATAGAAGAATTTATCATGGAAAACCCCAGATTACAAAGGGTAAAAAACATGATATGTACCCTTATCAAAGTTAAACCAAACTCCACCAAAACAACGAGCCTTCAAATAGTTCATCTTATAGAGCTTGTAATTCTAGAAACTAAACTCTAATTCCTATAACTTATATAGTTAGCCTTAACTATTGAACCTAACTTCTAGTTGCTCTCAACCTGAAGTAATCTCTAAACTACGAAAGCAAAATAATACAATCAATTAGACTTAAAAATTGTCTAGTATAAGCCTATGGAATATGTTTTTCAATTTTATTTCTTCTATTAGATGTACTTGTCTTCTGTCAAAACTCTTTGTTTATTGAATGTGTTCTGCTTGTAGCTCTTTATGTTAGTGCATAGGGTTCTTTGTGAAGTCCTTTGTCTATTTATAATGTTGTTGTCTCCTTCTTTGTATGGAATCCTATTTTTTATTGGACTTGATTTGTCAGCCTCCTTTGTGATTTCCTTCCTTGTAGAGTTCCTTTGTGAAAGAAAACTTTATGTAAGATGGATTCTTAGCTTTTATATGCTCTATCCACAAGCTTCAATGATTTTACATTTTTGGATTTTCTTAAGTTGACCTTCTCCTTATTTAAGTTGACTCTGTAAGAGAAGTTAATGTTAAGAAACATGTTACCTGCATATGATCCACACATTTTTTAGTCATCAAAAAATCTTCCTTGATCCAGTATATACCAAAAAGAGTAACAATAGGGTCACTGTCGTTGTCATAACTATGGTTGCTGGCGTGTCTCTAAATTTGCTAATGGGCACAATTATGATTTTCTCTATGCCATATCTTGGTGGATGGTTGATCATAGGCTGATTAGTAAATCTTTGAAGAGGGATTTTATAGCTCACAATCAATCTGGAATTTTGCTCCATTTGAACATTAGTCTTGTCGATGTTCAATGTAGTGGACCACAAAATATAGGGTTGCACTCCAAAGGAATGTAAAAATTTTATTTTGGAGAGTAGGAATTTGAATACAAGAAGAGGATGCTCAACCATTGCTTTAACTTTCTTTTTTTGAATGCAGGTAAAAGTTAGAGAGTTTTCTATTCAATATATGTTGATAAGAGGGATAGGCTGTGAAATATGGTATGGGTCCATTCATATTTTAATGAAGAATATAACCACTTCTATGATGTGATATGCTTTGATATGACCTATCTTGTGAATCACTATAGTATGTCATGTGCTTCATTTGTTGGAATTAATCACCATAGACAGTCGATACAACTAGGATGTGCTCTTATGTCTTATGAAGATATCACTAGTTGTAAATTGATTTTCTAAATTTGTCTCAAGGCCATGGGACATGTTCATCCAGTTTCTATCATAATCAATAATTTCCAAGCATTAAGTTGGACAATGCAGAAGTAATGCCACATATAATACATAGGTATTGTATTTGGTACATATTCTCAAAGTTTTCCGCTTAAGTGGGCTTCCTTTATTCTAAAATTACACATGGCGATTCAAGTCCATGATCCTTGATAGTATTAGTGTTGAAAGGTTTGACACAAAATGGATAAAATATATTACAAAGTACGATATGCAAATAAGGGATTGGTTCAACAAGCTTTACATTGAGAAGAAGAAATAGGTTTTTATGTACCTTAATGTGTTGCCCTGGTATGCTATCTACGCAAAAGAGTAAGGGGATGCATGCTTTCTTTGATGGATATATTTCCAGCAAAGCACCTTGAAATTATGTTTTCACCTATACGAGTTAGCTATATGAGCTAATAATATGAAAGAGTTGTAGTAGAATACATGTGAAAGGATTTCATATTGTAAGTGAGTCACTTTTTAAGTTGCAGGAATAGGTAATTCAGTATTATGCTTGTACAATATATGAATTTTGTAAGAAATAGTTAAGAAAATTTTATCATTGTGATGTGAACACCCTTGATGATCATGAAGATTTCCTCGGTGTTGAAAAATTCATAATTAGTGATTATTTAGTCATGCATAGAAATGGTGAAAATTCAGTAGAGTACACAACTGATTATAGGTCTAGCGGTGATTATTTTAATTATAACTGCAAATGGTTTGGGTCTAGGGGATTACTTTACTGTCATATACTCAATATCTTATCACACAATAATATTGATATAGTTGATAAAAGGTATATATTAACTAGGTGGAGAATATATATTATTCAACCACATTTGATATCACGACCTGAGACTATCCCCTAGTTGAGACCCTCTGTCTAAAATCACAATTAACTCTAAGTTAACTTTTGGCATAACATACTAAAAATAATATAAGATATTTAAGATAAAGTTGTAATGAGATCATGAAATAAGTTCTAAAACATATCTGAACATCATAATAAACAATGTACCAAATTTGAAGGGCCAACATAATCCATACTCTAATGTCTGAAAACCTCCAAACTGAATAAGATAATCTACCGAAACAAGGCCCTCGACTAACCTTAAAATAATGTCTAAAAGTAAATGAAAAGGAGAAACTAAACTAAGACCTTGAATGATGAGAACTCACCATTACTGGAGTCTGAGCTGATGGAAAATTAGCATGTGCATGAGAGTGAGTGGACAACAGAATCTACATCACATGAAAAATATCGGCAAAGAAGTATGCGACCCGTACGTTTGAATATATTGAGTATATAGGAAATAACCATTTTGACATAAATACATAACATAAATGTGCATTATTAAAAATACAATAAATAGTAGATTTCATAAGGGTTCATATGAGCTAAAAGTAAAACAGTTAAAGACCATAAATAAGTGTTTCTATAAGAAAAAGCATTTGTGAAACCATATGTTCTAAAAATCATCTCTTAAAGAATTCATATCTAAAATCATGCTATCTAAAATAATATCGTATTCATATCATCCAAAAATATATATGGACCATATCTGAAAATTATAAAGATATAATTAAATCTCATAAAAAGGAGTTTCTTATAACAAAAATAAATTTTATGAGAAGCATGGAGTCCAATGACAAACACCCACATTGGAAAAAGGTTGTTCTAACCTGCCAAAGTTAGAACCATAAACTTAAGGATTAACCTCAACTAATGAAAAACTCTTATCCTATAGTGCCACGTAGTTTTGGAAATTGAATTTTATTGTGAACCCGTGTTCTCTTGGTGCTAAATATCCAAAACTAGTTCATAACATATGCTTACAATGTTCATAAATAGAACATATTCATAAAGCTTAAATCTTTTAAAAGATTCCTATTTCATAACTGTTATGCAATTTCTTCTTCTTTGGGTTTATTCAAGTTTTTTTAAAATTCCTAATGTTAGACTATTCTAAAATCATGCTTGTGATGTCAAATTCAAGATAACAAAAATTTAAGAATCATACCAATAATTAAAGTTCAACAAACATAATTGTAGTGTTTATAGGAATCATAATCATAAGTAAAAGCATCAAGATTAAATGAAGTATGCTTCATAAAAGATGAGTTTGAAAGTGAGTTTATAAATCCTAACCTAAATCTTGAATTCATAAAAATTAAAAGTTTTGGACATAGGGATGGAAGAAAAACCTCATTGAAGTCCTAAATACCTTAATTTCTTTCCAAGTAGTCAATAAGGAACTCTAATCTGAGAAAAAATTTCCAAGAATTCAGTTCTTAGAATCTTAGTTGAACTTTCTTGAAAATTACCAATTATGGTGTAGGATTTTATTAATAATTTGAAAAAATAATAATTGAAATACTATAAGTTAATTAGAATTGCATGAAATTAACTTAAAATAGAATTGAAGGGTGAAGAGAGGAGAAAAATACCAACTTGGGGCTAATGGAAAATAGTAAGAATGTGGGAAAAATTAAAAAAATGATATTTTAATGAATCCCTTTGGCCATTTTGGCAATTTAGAGGTCCCATCGCCAAAATATTCGTTGCATCACCTAATATAGCCTTAGATTTCCAAAATTAATAGTTTTTGAAGGTTTTTAAAATATTTTGACAATTCAAATTGGCGCATCGCCAAACCATTCGGCGATTTGCACAACTCTGACATATTTGAGTAAAATGACCATAACTTTCTACTCCAGGATCGGATTAACAAATGGTCAATTGAGTTGAAAAGAATACTCTCAAAAATTTAATTTGGTTGTTCTTGAACTCCTAAAATATTAATATTATATTAGTTATGCTCATCTGAAGTTGACAGTAGTAAAATCTAATATAAAAATTTAATTGGTAAAGAAGCTTTCAACTTAACCTTGAGATAGATGTTCCTTATGAACTTAATTGATAACCAAAGCTCTCATTACACTAAGGAATTAGTATTAACACCTATGTAAAATTATTTATCATCAGATTTGAGTTTATACCCTTTTGAATAACGATCTGGATCTTAATTTAGAAGTTTGGGATATTATATTTGAATTGATTCTCTTTGGGAGGTTACCCAAATATGAATCTTGAGTACAAGACACATCAGGGCATACTGAAGTATTCTTACTAGTATTATGATATAGCATTGTAAATAGATGTGCAGGTTTATCATGTTAAATGTAATTTGAAGAAAATTGTGCATGATCTTCAAAACTAGAATGATGAGATGATTGTGGTAGACCACAACTTAGATGACATAGATCAAACTAAAGGAATAGTTCTACGTGACCCCCAATATATTTTTTTCACATAAAAGGATAAATACAACTCAAAGTGGAGGAGAATTGAATATTAGTATCCAAGTTCACAATCGTGTGGTGGATTTGGAGCTAGTGTTAGAGTAAGAACTAGTTTTAGAGGGGTGGAAGGGTTGGTTTTAGGGTCAGTCATGGGTGGTGGAAATCATGGTGTCAGGGGTGATGGAAATTGTAGTGGTAAAGGAAATAGTAAAAGTGGTCGGCACAGTTGTAGAGGTAGCGAGCTAGACAGAGGTACACGCATAGAGAAGGATAATTATTTTGTTGAGAATGAGGTATACTTTTTCTTATTTTGTTAATTTATAATTTAAATATATCCTTTTTATTAAAATACCTTCCTGATTTTAATAGCAATAAATTGATGTTAAATTATCACAAGGGACATTGTTTGATCTCAATGTTGATCCAAACTTGGAGCTATTAGAGTTGATGCAGTTGTATGTCACAAAAAACTGCATTGTGCACCAAACTTACACTTGTTTTGGCGTCATTGCCATTCTTTTTGTTTTTTATGCATGCATTTTCTTAATTATGAATAATCAAAGTTTATTTTGCAGCACTTCGTTATTTACATAGATTTATGATCTATAAAACTATAAAATTTACTTGATTAGAAATATGAGATTTTTTTTGCTGGTGATATTTGTGAAAAGAAGAAGGGGAATCGTTGAACCATTTATCACTACATTGCATGTATTATGGAAGATTACTTACTTTATACATAGTCTAACTAAGTAAATATCTAACAATTTTGTACCAAAAAAATGTAAGACCCATTACAATTTTGATCATTTTTTTTACCCTCTCGCATATGTAATGCCAATTTTTGACTTAAATTATATTTAGGGGGTATTAAAAGGGTGTTTTGGAAAAATTTTAAATTTTTTGAAAGGGGTTCGAGGTCATTTTGGGACCTTGAGGCAGTAAGCCTCTATGATAAGGCTGTGTCGCAGAGGTTAGCCTCTGCGATATTGGCGTGGCACGGAGACTACCCTTTGCGATGACTGTGTGCCACGTTGATGTTTTAATTTCATCTAGTATATGTTTTTTTTCACTTTGGCTGAGGGGATTTTGGTCTTTTTACCCCTTGTACGACCTTATAATATAAAATAACTCTACTCCCTTCAGTTTTTAAAGATAAAAGCATCCTCTTTCTCTCTTAAACTCAAAATCCAAGAACATTCAAGTGGTTTACCGTAAATTCACCATCTAGGCTTCTAACTTCAAATTGACTTCAATTTCTTGTGTATTTCATGCATGTTTCTCTTTTCTAAACTTTAATTTTCCATTGTGGCATAAATTGAATGGATTTTCATGTGATTTAACTGAGAGTTTTTAAATTGGATTGAGGGGTTTTGGTTGTTACTAATTGAATTACTTGCCCCATATTTTAAATTGATTATTCATGCTTTAAATTGATTATTTTGGGACTAAATTGGGGTATTTTTTAAATAATTGGAATGAGGAACATGGGTTTCCCAACTTGGATGAATTTTTACTTGGAATTAACATTAACCTTAACCCACTTTATAATCTTGGTTTTAAATATAGATAATTGCATGGTTTAACCTGTTTTGAACCTATTGCATTTTATTAAAGGTAAATGGATATGAATATGGTTTTGGATAGCCTTGGTATTAAATTTTAAATAGAACTTAGGAGTCCATTTTGGTTGTGTAAATTGATTTGGCATAATTAAAAAAGCATGCAAACATACTGGTATGACGATACTAAGTAGTAAATGCCTTAATGAATGACTCTTGTATTAACGGATTGGTTTATGAGAAAATTATTTTAATTTAGGCTTAAAGAGAATTATGTAGCTCACCATGAAAATGTAAGTCATGGAGGGGGGGGGGGGGGGAAGAAGAGTGGGGGGGACGAACACTGAAAACCATATTTTCCAGCATTCAGTGTCTATATGACCATGTACTTGATGCACACTTGATATATATATATTTTGGGATGGAAATTGCCTCAGTGGCTTTACTTTCCCCTTGGTTTTTTCCTCGATTCGTGTGGCTAACACTCACTGAGGCCCTTTCAACTGGGGAGATAAACCCATATAGCTCGTGGGTGCCTTTATGATGGATTGAGCTACACAGTTTATGTTAAATTTTTAAACTCTAATGTTCATGAACCTTTACCCTATCCGACATCCTATATATTTATATATAAGTGCGTGAAAGTGGTTTTGACTGATTTTGGACATGAAATTATGTTATCACTTTCCTTGAGTTACATGCTAGTGCTTATCCCACTGACAGTCCTAGAACGCTACATCATTTCATGATGTAGGATCCAAAGACTTTTTGATTGCTCCTATGTAATATTAGGTGGTTGAGCATATTTATAAAGTTGTTTTGAAGTGGTAAGCCTCTATCCTTCAAAAGGCCTTGTTATTTCATTATTTTTTCTTTATTGACTTAGTATTATTGGATGCTCTCGTTTGGTCATAGTCGGGGGCATGTCCCAACTTAGGTTTTATACTAGGTTTAGAGGCTATTGTGGACAAGTGTGGGTTGGTTGTTGTTTGACTCTTATTTTTCATTTGAGTTATCTATTCATCTTTTATTACTATCTTGATTGGCTTCCACTTTATTTCTATTATTGTTCTCTTGAGGTTAGGTTAAAGGGGTGGTTTCCAGTCCATGGTGGGCTTGAGATACCCATTATGGCTAGACCCTAGTTTAGGTCATGACAAACTTGGTATCTGAGCATAATTTAGGGTCATTGAGTGTCCATAAAGCCATGCTGATTAGAGTCCTATTAATGGGCGTGTAGCATGCCATACTTATAAGGGGGAGGCTACGAGGCATTTATAAATATTTCTCTTTCTTTTATTCTATTTTGAGCTATAGATTTTAGTGTTATGAAACTTCTCTAACTCCTGGATTTCTCGCATTTCAGATCATGCCTCCCCAAAGATTTGATATTTGTGGAAACTCTACTGGAACCTCTATTCCACCAGAGGTGAATATGGAGGGGACTCACCCTATTTGTGGAGTGAAGACCCGATCTAGTGTCTCTTCTCCTAATTGTACTGCTCCACATGGAGTTCCACCGATCCATACTATTCCTCCTAGAGCTTCTTGGTCTAGTGACACTTATGCTAAATCACCTCAGGGAGATATCTCTAATGAAAAATTTCATCAGTCTATTCATATACTTACTCAGTTGGTAGCATTACAGTCTTGTCAATTTGATCGTGTCGGTTCTGTTGCTCATTCATCCGAGGTCACTCGTGTTGGCCAATTTATGTGGTTGAATCACCTAACCTTTACAAGCTCTAAGGTTGAAGAGGATTCTTAGGGGTTTATTGATGAGATAACGAAGATTTTCAGGGTGATGTAGGCTACAGATTTTAAGGGTGTAGAGTTTGCTGTATATCAGTTAAAGGATGTAGCTTATTAGTGGTATAAGGAGTGGGAAGCTATGAGGGGGGATGATGCTAAGCAAGCTGTGTGGGATGACTTTTCAGGGGCCTTTCTCGATCATTTTGATGTGGTGTGGAAACACAACACTTTTGATGCTTAAAACTGAAAATTTATGTTATTTTGTTTGATATGACACACTTTAATGTGAAATGCAGGTAAAATAGGTCAACGATAATACTTGATGGAAAAGAGAAGAAAAAGACCTAAAAAGACCAACTTTGGTCAGTATATGAGTCAACACCTAAGTCGTAACAAACCAATATGATTCATATGCTGAATCGTAAGAACAACATAACCAAAATAGAAATTAAAGAGACAAATTTGAGGAAGATACGACTCAAGTATCTCAGCCGTAAGGTAGGATACGAGTCGTAAGCTAATGTCGTAAGCATACAAAAATCCAAGCTACTATCCAGGAATTAAAGTGTCAGAAGTGTATTAGCCGGAAGTCTAAGTACTACTTGTATAAAGAGGTCGTATGCAAACTAATGATCAAGATCTGAAAAGACAAAAGTCCCAGGTGGATACCGATGAAGAATTCGAGTCGTACACATGGTTACGACTCGTGAGATGGAGTCGTAATCTTAGTAAAAAATTAAAGCCGGGGGTAGATTAGATAATGGACTGGTTATGACAAGGAAGGGTACAACTTATAAGTTGAGGATATGAGTGACACCGAGTCGTACCGACTGATGACTTAGCTTTACCTTTTCTATTTTTAATAGGAAATTATTGTTAGTTTGAGATACTATATAAACCCTAGGATTTATCTTTTATTAGGTTAGCTTCTATTATATTCTACAACATACTTTACAATTGTTCTTGAGATTTTAGGGTTTTATTCAATTCAAGACTTTGGAGTTTATTCATCTTATTGTTGTGCGATTGATTTTATGTGTTCTTCATTGATAATCATGGTTTCTTGCACAAACATGAGAAGTTAATCTCCTTATCTAGGGTTGTGAGAACCTTGGCGGATTAGCAACATAGCGGAAGTGTGAGACACAAGTGTTCTAGGGTTATGCATGTATTCTATTTCTTTTTCATTACAACTGATTTCAAGTACCTGCAACATCTTGAGATAAAAACCTGTATTCGCATTCTTTCAATAACCAATAAAGTTTGTGATTGGGAAAATAAGATTCAGATAGTAATTTGGGATTTATACCTTCATCTTATAGTCCTCGCATTCCATCTTATCATTTCATCCGATAATCAAGGATCAAGTGAACTAGGGCTGTAGCAAGGGGCAACTAGGCGACATCTGGCGATGATAATCAAGTCAAAAGGTGAGATTTATCTTTGCACTCAAAAGGTGGATTATAATACATAAATTGTAGGCTTTGCATACATAGAAACATAACAGTGGGTTGATCACAAGAAAACTACAAAGTTGAGACATCAGAGGGAACACAAACCTAGCGTTCATCTCTGATTTAATACAATTTAAAAGCACTTAAGAATTGGTTACTCTTTGTTATTGATAACAAAATCTCTCTATTTACTTTCCTGCACTGCTCAAGGATCAAATAAAAAAAGAAACTGTTCATGTTTTCCCTGTGGGATCGACCCCAACCTAGTTGGGTTATTGTAATTTCATCGAATGCATTATACTTATGATTGAGGTGTAGTTTTGGGCGAAATGAAATTTTGGCGCCGTTGGAAGGGAAATACGATTTGAGGAGTAATTGGAATTGGTGAAGTTCTTGAGTTTTTACTTTTCTATTTTTGATTTGGCATATTCCGGTGTATACCAAGCACTAGGAGTAGAGGAAATCCCTTACTCCCTTCTGATCCAGAGCCAGAAAGGATCCGTCAAACACCAAGAAGGATGTCAGGACAAGTTCATGAAAAGGTGCAAGATCCCCCACCTATAGATCCAAATGTAGCAATCCCACATGATCCATTAGTCATGAAGAATCTTGTAGACATTCAGATATAACAACTATTGGATAAAGAACAGAGAGAAGCGAAGAAGCTAGACTAGCTGCTAAAAATGAAGAAGTATAACAAAGTGGGCTAGCCTGAACGAGATAGGTTATTGATCATCGAGTTCAGAAGGGTAGAGTTCTATATGTTCCAGCATATCAACATTTAGATCCATATGATGAGGATGATAAATACATAGTCTATGTTGACCCTGCTAACACAGGAGCTATTGTTCCTCTTGCATTAGCCCCTAATGTGAAATTCGATATTACCAGTGTTATGATACAATTGTTGAATCTGAATGGTGTATTTTTGGGAGCAGCTAAGGATGACGCAACATGCACCTTACTAATTTTCTTGGGATTTGCACAAATTTTAACCTCCTAGGGGTTGATCAGGAAGCAATGAGATTGAGGTTGTTTCTTTTTTCTCTAACTGGAGAAAAATCTCTATGGTTAGGAGAACTACTAAGAGGATCTATCACTACCTGGAATGAGTTGAAGAAATAGTTTCTAAGCAAATTCTTCCCTCCTGCACAGGTGTTATAGCTGAAGGATGAAATTTACAATTTCATACAATTACCTATAGAATTAATGTATGAGGCATGGTTTAGATTTAAGAAGAAGTTGAGCTTAGTGCCAAACCACAGAATCATAGGATCTAATCTGTCAGAAATCTTTAATAGATCACTAAGTGATAGTTCGAGAGCCATGATAAATACTATCTCTGGAGGTTTATTTATGCATTTTCATTGGGATGCCATGCCAAAATTGTTTGATGATATTGCAGTCACCAATAGAGGATGGCATACTAGAGATTCTGACTGGGGTAGTGGTACATATGTTATTGGAGAGACAAACACATATGGAGAAGCTAATGATATAGTCGCACAAGAGGTAGCACAACTTTGGACTGATATTGGTTTGCTAAAAAAAGCTCACTTTATTAAATGCTGAGAATGTGAATGCAATAGCAATATAGGGATCCACACCCAAATCATTCAAGATTGTATCTCAAGAAGAGGCAAACTATCTTGATCATAGATTGGCTGATTTCTGAGCCTAAGGGTAAGGGAATCAAGGTTGGAACTATTATAATGATATATACAGAGATAGAAGTAGAGATAGAGATAGTGATTTACGATGTAAAAATGATTATAAGGAGAAGAGTGATAAATATATTCCACCAGGTACTCGAGATACAGAGTCTAGAGTTAAGGATCTATTGTCTGATCTAGTGAAAGGGAAAGAAAGTCAAGAAAATTCTCTGAAAGATATCAAAGCAGATCTTTCTGGACTCAATTGAAAAGTTGAATCACATGCCACAACAATCAGAAAATTGGAGCAACAGTTTGCACAAATGTCTGCCTCAATAAATTAGAGACAACTTGGCACTCTACTAAGTAATACAATAGTAAATCCCATAAATGACAGCTAATGTCATGCCATTACTACTCGGAGTGGTAAGGTTACTACAGATCTACTTACACCTACTATTGATGAGCAGAAGTAGAATGATGATGAGCCAAATGACATAGGAAGCAACAATAAGTAGAGAATAGGAGATGAGAGGGATACATGTCCTATGTTGAAACCTATTCCAAGGCCGCTTTCTCCCTATCCATAGAGACTACAAAAGAGACAAGAATAGGGTAAGTATCAGATATTTTTATCCATGTTAAAAGAGGTGTCAGTCAACATACCGTTGGTTGAAGCATTGGAGCAGATAACTAGATATGAAAAGTTCATGAAGGACCTAATCACGAAGAAAAGAGCAGTCAGTTATGAGCCGGTTGATAATTTTCATCATTGAAGTGATGTATCCACTAGGTCAATTGTGGAAAAGAAGGAGGATCCTAGTGCAGTCACTATACCTTGTACCATTGAATCTTTTCAGTTTGCACATGCTTTGTGTGATTTGGGTTCTAGTATTAAACTCATTCCATTTGTAGTGTTCAAGCAGTTGGGGTTGGATGCTCTAAGACCTACCACCATGAGGCTAGTCATGGCAGATAGAAGTGTGAAGCAACCATTCAATATCCTTTATGATGTTATAGTAAAAGTATCTTTTTTATTTTTTATGCTAAATTTTGTGTTTTAAATTGTGAAGTGGAATTTCAAGTCCCAATTATTCTTGGCAGACATTTTATGGCTACAGGTAGAATGCTGATTGATCTGGAGCATGGACATCTGATACTGGGATTTAATGACAAATAAGTGATATTTGACATACGCAAATCCATGAAGCAACCTAATGAGTTGAGGGTGATATCTAAGATTAATGTATATAATGAAGAAGCAAATTTATTCCATGACATTGATTCGGTGACTTTGTGGGATGATAATTTTGATGCAATTGTTCCTATTGAAGAAAGACTAGATTTTAAAGTACTTGTAGCTATGATCATGGAATTTGACTCTAAAGGCATAGAAGAATATGAGGATATTGCTGGTGCATTACATGGTACTGGTAACAATTTTGCACCAAAGAAGCTTGATCTAGATTTAAAGAATAGAACAACTCCACTAGCTCACCCATCTATTGAGGAACCATGGGTGTCAGAGTTGAAAGATTTCCCATCTTAATTGTAATATGCATTCTTGGGGTCAAATAATACTTTACTGGTCATTATTGCAGTGAACCTAAAATAGTTCGAAGTGGAAGCATTGTTATCAATTTTACAAAATTTCAAGAGGGACATTGGATGGTCCATTGTAGATATTGTGGGCATTCCACCTAGTTTATGTACTCACAAAATTTAGCTTGAGCCAGATTGTGTTCCCTCTACTGAGCACTAGCGCTGCCTTAATCCTCTTACACTAGAGGTGGTTAAGAAGGATATAATCAAGTGGTTAGATGCTGGTGTGGTTTTCCCCATCGTTGACAACAAGTGGGTTAGCCTGGTTCAACACGTTCCAAAAAAAGGTGGAATAACTGTTGTGCCTAATGAGAAGAATGATATGGTGCCTATGAGACTAGTAATAGTATGGAGAGTTTTCATGGACTATAGAAATTTGAATGCATGGACACAGAAATACCATCATCCCATATCGTTCATGGATTAGATGCTGTACAGGTTAGAAACAGAGGATGGTATTGTTTTCTTGATGGGTACTCAGGTTATAATCAGATTACTATTGCACTAGAGGATAAAGAAAATACCACTTTTACATGTCCTTATGGGACCTTTGTATTCAAACAAATGGCATTTGGGGTATGCAATGCCCCAACCACATTTTAGAGTTGTATGATGTCCATTTTGTCTGATATAGTGGAAGGCACCATTGAAGTTTTTATGGATGATTTATCGGTGGTGGATGAATCCTTTGATGATAGTCTTATTCACTTATTAGAGGATCTACAAAGATGTGAAGAATGCAATATGGTACTCAATTGGGAGAAGTACCATTTCATGGTTAAAGAAGGAATTGTACTTGGACACACGATTTCAAAGAGAGGCATAGAGGTTGATCGAGCAAAGATTGAGATGATTGAGAAATTACCTTATCCAATTTCTGTGAAGGGGATTATAAGTTTTCTTGGTCATAAAGGTTTTAATAGAAGATTTATCAAGGATTTCTCAAAGATTGCAAGTCCTCTTTGCAAGCTTCTTGAGAAGGAGGTAAAATTTAATTTTGATGATGCATGTATGATGGCTTTTGAAAGACTTAAGAGAAGTTGGTGACTACTCCAATCATTGTGTATCCTAATTGGTCTGTACCTTTTAAGATTATGTATGATGCTAGCGGATTGGCCTTAGGGACTGTACTAGGCCAACGAAAAGAAAAGATCCTTTATCTCATCTACTATGCTAGTAAGGCACTATATCCTGCTCAAAAGAATTATATTGTCACGTTTCAAGAGTTATTGGCTGTGTCTTTTTGCCTTAAAAAATGTAGATATTACTTAATTGGGACCAAGGTGATAGTACACATTGATCATCCTGCATTAGGGTACCTAATGGATAAGAAGGATGCAAAGACGAGGTTGATTTGATGGCTGCTATTGTTGCAAAAATTTGACTTTGAAGTGAAGGATAGAAAGGGAAGAAACAATCAGGTTACAGATCACTTATCTAAACTAGAGGAGGAAGCTATGCAGAAGGTGGCTACTAGAGTGGAGATTGATGATAGTTTTCCTGACGAGCAGATATTAGCAGCCTCCTAAGATTTTATTCCATAGTTTGCAGACATTGCAAACTACCTAGCCAGCGATCTATCTCCATAAGATCTTTCATATCTGTAAATACGAAAATTCATGCATGAGGTGAGAAAGTTGTTTTGGGATAAACCTTATCTTCAAAAAATTTGTGCAGATGGAATTATTCTTAGGTGCATACCCGAGGAAGAATAATGATCATACTTGAGGCTTTTCATTCATCACCAGTTGGGGGTCATCACGGAGGGTCCCACATAACTCACAAGATCCTACAATGTGGATACTATTGGCTGACAATATACAAAGATACTCATGACTATGCAGGTGCATGTAATTAATGCCAATGACAAGGCACTATTTCTAGAAGACATGGATTACCTATGACTACTATTCTTGAATTAGAAGTATTTGATGTATGAGACATAGATTTCATGGGACCTTTTGTGAGTTTGGGCGGCATGAAGTACATACTTGTGGCTGTTGACTATGTTTTGAAGTGGGTGGAAGCAATTGTGCTTCCCAATAATGAAGCAAGGAGTGTCACAATATTTTTGAGAAAGAATATCTTTTCATGATTTGGTATGCCACGTGCTTTTATTAGTGACGGAGGGTCATATTTTTGCAATTATATTTTTAAGATTCTTCTTGACAAATATGGAGTGAATAACAAGGAGGCAACATATTATTATCCGCAGACTAGTGGACAAGTCAAAGTATCCAACAGAGAAATCAAGTCCATATTGGCAAAGACTGTTAATGCCAATATGACTGATTGGGCCAAGAAGTTAGATGATGTGTTATGGGCTTACCATACAACTTACAAAACCCCCATAGGTGTTTCACCTTGTCATCTTGTGTATGGCAAGGCTTTCCATTTATCAATTGAGATTGAACATAAGGCACTATGGGCATTGAAGAAGCTGAATTTAGAGTGGAAGGATGCAACTAAGTCAACATTGAATAACAACAATAAGTTGGATGAATTTCGACTTCAGGAATAAGAAAGTTCAATAATTTACCAGGAGAAGTTGAAGCTATATCATGACAAAAAATTGAGAAGAGGGTATTTTAGAATGGTGACCAAGTGCTACTATATAACTCCAGGCTTCACTTGTTTCCTGGAAAGTTGAGGTATAGATGGCATGGTCCATTCACATTTTCAAAAGTTTATCCCTATGGTGCTTTAGAACTATATAAGGATGGTGCACAAACATTCAAGGTAAATGGTCATAGAGTAAAACACTTTCTAGGAAATACAGAAAAGGTGAATAAAATAGCTAATATTGACCTTGATGAAGTCTGAGTAGTCAAGGCAACTTTGTCATGCTGCGATGTTAAATAAAGTGGTACATGGGAGGCAACCCATGAGGTTAGTTGGTGAAAGATGAGTGTCCAACTTAGCCATGTCATTCCGCGGCATTAAATCAAGCATTGAGTAGGAGGCAACCTATGTTTTTGTATTTATTTCTTTTATAGGGTAATGTGTTTGTTCAATATACAGGACTAAAAGAGTACAAACATAAATCCTAAGGAGTTAGAAAGGTCTCATACAGACTCTTCTTGAGTTGTATCTATATAATACGACTCATGGGTAGGAGTCGTAATGACATCAAAATAAAAAATTAAGTTCTGGAATGCTTACAACTCTTGGTACAAGTCGTAGTCTCTAGTTACGGATTATGACCAGGAGTTGTAACCACTCCAGAACCCAAGTAAGAATCCCAGATCATACGAGTTAAGGAAATAACCTGTAAGCCTGGGTATGAATTGTATCTACAACTTGTATCCCCAGCTTACTAGGTCAGTCCTCGAGTTGACCCAATCCAAAATTTTAATAAAAAGAAAAGTGTCGACCCGATAGGAAACTCGAGGCTTCTCAAACGTACCCGTATCATTTTCTACCATTTTTTCAACCGTTAACTGAGTGACTGTATCAGATAGTCCGATTCTGTGGAAATATTATAAAGTTCCATACTAAACTGAGTGACTGTGTTTGATAGTCCTGAATTCTGTAGAACTGAACTGAGTTCTATTCTGAAGACTGAAACTGAGATTGTGGGAGGTAATCATCTAACCAACATGCCCTTTTCTAGATAGATTTCCTTATTTTGGTAATTCAAGCGGCATTTGTAAGGAGATGCACTTCCTTTTTTTGGTAATTCAAACGGCATTTATAAGGAGACATACTTACTTTTCTGGGTAATTCAAGCATTATTTGTAAGGAGATGAACTTCCTTGTCTGGGTAATTCAAGCAACATGGGTAAGGAGATGCACTTCCTTATTTTGTTATTTCAAGCGGCATTGGTAAGGAGATGCACTTCCTTGATCGGGTAATTTGAATTTTACTTGTTAGGTGATGCACTTCCTAACTTAATTCTTCATTCCTAGAAGATGTACCTCCTAGTCGAGTCATTCCACTTGATTCCTACAAGATTTACTTCCAAGTCAAGTCATCTCCTTGATTCCTAGAAGATGTGCTTCCTGGTCGAGTCATTCCCCTTGATTCCTAGAAGATGTACTTCATAGTAGAGTCAATCCCTTTGATTCTTAGAAGTTGTACTTTCTAGTCGAATCATTGCACTTAACCCTTAGGAGACGCACTTCCTTGTCAGTTTTCATTTGAGGTGGCACACTTCCTAATTTTAACCTTTATCTCTAGAAGATGCACTTTCTAGTTGGAATTCTTCACTTTAATTCTTAGGAGACGTACTTCCTAGTCTTGTTCATTTAATTTTACTCTCAAGAGATGCATTTCTTGGTCAAATTCTTGATTCATCATTTCAACATACAAGTAATTATGATTGGGTTTGACATTCACAAAAGTCCCCTGATGATAAACTGGGGAAAAAAAATCTAATTCTTGTTGTTTGAAACTTTTTTTTCTGGCAAATGGAATCTCTTTATAATAATCTTTGTTTGGGTTAATTTTTTTTTTAGTTTTGATGTGATTTCAGGAGACCGCCTGAAGAACAGGGAAAATAAATGGAAAGTTAAGCAACAAGGTGAAGAAGTTGAAAGTTAAGAATCAAGGTGAAGAAGTTGAAAGTCAAGATACAAGGTGAAGCAATTGAAAATCAAAAGATTAAAAATAGCAAGTCAGGAGCCCTCCTGGAGAATAGGGTGATAAAATTGAAAGCCAAGCAACAAGTTAAAGAAATTGCAAGTCAGGAGCCCGCCTGGAGAACAGATGATGAAATTTAAAGTCGGGAGCCCGCCTGGAGAACAGGGTGATGAAACTCAAGTCAAGAGTCCATAGAGGCTACACAGATAGGATTTTGTAATTTTAGTTATCTTTAACTTGTAATTTTCAATTTGATGTAATAACAGAGCCGCGGACCAGAACCTCGACAGGGCCTCACTAGACTCTCCAACTCGGTATAATCTCTCTCCTTCCAACCCTTTTAGATACTTGTGACTTTATTCCCTCATAACTCGGTTAGGTAGGATGTCCTAATTCAAGACCCAATTACCCTTCTTTCCTCTGTTTCTTTCCTTGAATAATGGTCGGATTAAAATTTGGTCTCGTTGTATACTTTTTTGTTTGAAAACACTTTGTGTTTATACCCAAAAAGGGGCATGATGTAGACACATAATTTTGTCCCTCCTGAAGTTTAATTTTATTCATTTTTAGATTACCTTACCAAGTACCCTCACCCATTCTACACTTTCCCCAAAGGAAGTAAATACAAAAAACCCTAACAAATTAAATCCCTAATACCTAATATTCCTTTATCTTAACTAATTTTTTCACCTCATCATACTCACACCCCTCATACCTCCTATGGTCCCTACCTCCCTAACAAACTCACATACATAGGGACCCATACATAACCCACCCCATCATCTTTTCAACCATATTATTACACACACGAGAAAAATACATAAAAGAAAAGGAGAACCTTCTACAAGATATATATACACACTTTCACAATCAATATAGAGTCAAGTTTGGTCATGGTTGAGGTTTTGTTAGAGGTTTTTGGCTATGGACACTCTTTATTAGAATAACTTTGAGTTTGAAAGCTTTAAATTGAGGTCCAATTCTACTCTTTCACTCTTTTATTTCACTGTTGATGATATTCGGTGCATCGGATTGAATGTTGTATGTTGATTGATCTTGATTGGTGATTGAATTACTACTTATTTGATTCCCTTGGATTACGAATTATGTAATGGAATAATATCTCATTAAGAATTAAAATGGAATTTGGGGAGGAATTCAGAATCGAATAAGGTGAATGTGGATTATTTTGATGCATTGATGGATGTTGTTAAATTCGGTAGTATTATGTTTTAGGCTGAAAAATTCAATAGAAAAATCTTAGGCTTGGGTAGGAAACTTGTAGGATTCTATAACATTTAATGTGTGAATGTCTGTGTTGAATGTTTTCTCCACTTTTTTTACATTTCATCAAATGTATTCATTAGCCGGGGAATACCCCGAGGTCACATTGTACTTATTCATCGGAGAATGCCCCAAAGTATCATGTATGCAAAGGAGTCTCATGATCAAGGCCCGAGGCAACAGGTAAAGCAGTGGAGCGTAGCTTAAGATTAGTGTAGGTTTACTTTTTTTAGTATCTTTTTTGCGTCTGTAATAAATTGGATTGGACACTATATTTTTGGATTTGTTTTTTTTTGTTTGATTGATTGTTTATTTTATTTTATGTGGTTTATACATTCATAATGTCAAATTAGCTGATATGCTCCACCAAGTGACCATGGTCGAACCACGGGATCGAGGGGTGCCTAACACCTTCCCATCGGTCAACAAAATTTCTTAACCAGAATCTCTGATTGTGGATCAGTTTTAAAGAGTCAAAACTATTTTGAAAAGGAATATACAAGGGTGACTTGGCACACTCATTTTATACTAAGTGGAGACTCTGTGTTTTGAATATAAAAGGTCCATTTTGAAACAAATCATCATTTTGTCACTTATTAATAAAAACCCTTTCAAACTTTAAAATCAATCTTTTTTTGGTTAAAAAGGGGTGTGATAGCTCGTAAATTTCCTACTCCTAAAACCTTACGTACTCATGTTATATAACCTTTGGTAGCCTTCTATAACACTTGTTAAAGGATTAAAGCACCTCAAATACACTCTGAAACTCACTCTTAAATGATTGGAGGCTAGGGTTTCTCAAGTGTTCTTCAAAAGGCTCAAAGGTCAAGATTCCATTAGTTAATCTTTATGTATAAGGAATGTACTACTTCTCTCATTGTTATTTCCATCTAAAAACATGTGTATTATGTTTAAAACTTTGATTTACAAATCATGAATGGTGGTTTTCGAAATATGTGTTGGGGTTCTTGATGCATATGGTTTGGTATTAGTTTAAACTATGTTTTAACATGTTTTTGGTAATGGTTGGCATATGTGGTTATTGGTTTGTTATGGTTTAACAAATGGGCCTTGAGTAACCTTAATTATGGTGGTTTATGCATTAGTTTTGGTCTTCATAAAGGTATACCCTCAACATGTTTGATAAAATACCTCAAAGAATGTTTTTACTCTATTGTCAAACTTTTATTGTAATTTTACATGGTTTGGTTTGATATAATTGATTTAAATACTTGGCATGGTCTAAATTTGTTTGGAATGGTTTAAAGAGTAAAGGTTTTGGTGGTCATAGTTGGTTTATTTTGAAAACTTTGAGGGATACATAGAGATTCTTCAGGTGACTGCATTAACAAAGTTTGTTTAAATAGTTTGGAAAGGTAAAAGGCTAAATGGTTATGCATGTGGGGAACATGGAAGTCCCCCATGTGGTTTGATATGGTAAATGGAAGGGCACTTTAAATTCCCCTTAAGCCTATATATGGATGGCTATGAATAATACTTGCAAGTAAGGATTAGTATGATGATACCAATATTAATGGCCTCATTTAATAAATGGATAATGGTGTGGTTATTAGGAAATTGGTTTTAATTGAGCAATAATGGCTGTATGTGTTGTAAAGTCGTGGAAGGTGGAGGTCCCGAGGGTGCCAAAATTAGAAACTTATATTTGCCGGTATAATGTTGGTCTTGGGACCATGAGCATGATGTCAAACTATATTTGGGGGATGTACTAGTTATCCCATGGGAAACTTCCTTGGTCATGCGGCTACAGGCACGGGGACCTTTCAGCAGGGGGAGCTAAGACCATATAGCCCATGGGTGGTTTAGGACAACAAAGCTACACAACCTAGGTAAAGGTTATAATGGCATGCTAAACTTGATTCCCTTATCTGGCATGGTTATATATATGTATGGTTGTATAAATTATGGATGGCTTTACTTGTCCTTATAAATGGTATTATTTTATTCTTATCATGAGTAAATGCTAGTGTTTACCTACTAACCCATTTTTAGGTGGCTGTATACCCACGCTATGTAGGGACCAATAATTCTACTTATCCTTCCTAGTGATCGGATTTAGGGATAGTCGATGTTTAATGTAAGTGGTGAGCTTTCATAGTTTGGAAGGCATCTATTTTATGTCATGGGTTACTTTACATATTTCTTGTCTTTCATAGACTTTGGTTTTTGGCTATGGTTTGGGGCATGTCCCAACTAGCTACTCTTTGGTTGGTATAGAGGCTTTGTAAGGACAACTATGGACTTATGTATGGTATGTATTGGTTATGTTTCATATAAATTCATATATTGGCTTATTATCATGGTATTGGTTTATGGTTTCCATATTAATTTGGTAGGTTATTGGGTAGTTAGACTTTGTTGGTGTCAGATACAAACTTATCCCAAAGTCACTACATGGTTAGATATGCTATCTTGTTATATGTTTAGACTTCAGCCAACTCAAGGTATGCGTTTGGTGGTTGGGTTGGGAAATGAGGGTGGTTCTCAGTCTTGGATGGGCTTGGGATTGTCCATTATGACAAGGCCTTGGTTTGGGTCGTGTTAAGTTAATTTCAGAGCTTTAGGTTTCTGTGTCATAGGGTGTCCACAAAACTGTGTCGAGTAGAGTCTTGCTTATAGGTATGTCGTGCACAACACTTATAATTAGGAGGCTACGAGGCATTTAGAAATATTTTACTTTCTTGGTTATTCTACTTTTGGGCTGTGGAGTCTAAGGTCTTGAACTCATCTCTGAATCTTTATTGGTTCAATCTTTGGATCATGTCTTCTTAACAATCTAAATTTGTGAAAGCTTACCTGTTCTACTTAAAAACAACATGGATGGATCTAGTCTAACTCATGAGGCACAGAACCGATCAAGGGTCGCAACTTCTGGTTTTCCCAATAGAGCCCAGTCCTCATCATCCTAATTTCTTTAAAGATTTTTTGATCGGCCGGACCATGGTTGTTGTGAGGAGGAAGGAATTAGTGTTTTGGTTATGGTCAGTTAAGTCTAGTGTGATGGGGATATCCTATAAGGGTTGCCTCTTGGGAAAATTGAGCATTGGCTACTACCTCTGGCTTTGGCAATGGTTAGGATTATTCTTACTATTCCTCAGGAGTCCGAGGTGTCTTCCAATGCCAACCCTGGTATGTTGAGAACTCTTTTCTTTGTGGTGTGTATAGTTTACTTGGTTTGAGGTCTTCTATCTTCTGTGGCCTTATTTATAGTTGTGTATTCTGGATGTGGTCCTAAGGTTATTTAAGACTCTTTTCTTCTTCTGTTTCTACCCCGGTAGGTGGCTCTTTAATTGCCAAAATAGTCTATGGGTATGTATGGCATCTGTTTGGATTTATTTGACTCAGATGTGGTGGATTTTGATGTCATTCAGAGGATGGATTAGTTGTACTCGTGCTTTTCATTAATTAGATTGTCAGACTTATTAGGATCCTTAGTGAGGTTGTTTTGGAATGGGATGGTAGTTTTGTTCCTTAGCTAATAAGGGAAAAGTTATATTATATCTTAGAACTCAGAGGTTGATCTCCAACGAATGTCTTTAATATTTGTTCCGGGCTAAATATTCTAACTCGAAAGGTCTTTCTTTGGTTAGGTTATGGTGGTGGATGCATTTCCTAGGGTCCTTTCTAATGACTCTCATGGTGTCTTTCTAATGAGGAGGTTGGTTTGGGGTTGGTCTTGCTTTGAACATTTCTCCAAATTTCTATTCCTTCTTTATAGTATGGTTTCAATGGAGTTAAAGGATCTTAAGGAGAAATTAAGGGATCTCTAAAATAAAGGTCTTATCGGTCCTAATGTTCCCGTGTGGAGTGTTTTTCTCTTGCATGCATAAGGGGAATGGCTTTTCCTGGAAATGGATAGGTTGTTGGTGGGTGACTAAGGGATCGAATTTGGAGTGTTCTCCTTGTAGGGTGGACCATTTTTATGTATATTCTATAAGGGTATTTTGCTAGTAGTACATGGTGGTTGGTCTAGTCTTGAATCAAGATACATGATTTTAATAAAAGGGAGTATGGTAAGCTCAAAAATAGCAATGCAACGGTTAGGGAGGTAAACTGGTAGGTTGGATGAGGTTAATGATTTGGGAAATACAACAGTGGGAGAGTTGTCCCATATAGGCCGAAAGTTTAGGCGGAACGAAGGGACTGGGGATCTAGTCATTCGATATGTTAGATCACGGAGCTCGCATGTATCCTTGTCCCTATACTTGCATTTTATTATTGGAATGAAATTAATTATTGACTTCATGGTTTTGAATATGTTTTTTTTGGCATAATAGGGGTTTTTGATATGATTACTCATTTAATTGATTTTCCATGGATTATGATACATTATCCATGATTTACAAATGTTTATGAACAAACATTGTGGGATGCATGGGAATGTTAAATGGATTTCGAGTACTATGAATTCCCTAATTACTTGATTTTGGTTTTGGAAATTTTATACTCTCAAAATATTTGTGAAATTGCCATTAGATATAATTTTGTCTTATTATTTGACTATTCTTGAATCTTTGCATTGCATAAATTGTTAAGGAAACATGGATTAGGTTTTGGTTGGATTCAAATGATTTTTGAAAGGCCTTGGTAGCCATAGTTTGATTTTAAATGGTTTTGATTTAAATTAGAAACCTTAGAGTGAATTTGGTCTAATATTTTTTGCACGTCGATGCTAGGCTCTAGGTAGCATTTGGTTGAATGAGGTTTAGGGTGTAGGAGAACTAAGTCCATGGTGTACATCTTCGGTGATACCCAGTAGAATAGAGAATTGTGTTTGTGGATGTAATGGGGTGAGAGTTGGTGGTTAATCTAGAAATCACTTTTAGTGGCAGACTTTAAGGAAAGGTCAGGTTGCACATTCTAGTGATACTCTTCCATCTCGGTGGAGAGAGTACTTACCAGTGTTGCATGCGTTCTTATAGAACTTATGCCTAAGGTTCGTATTTGGTACTCGCCCTGTTCCCTAAATATGATTTTTGACTTACATTACATTACTCATGGTATATGTTGTTGTGTTTCTTTTGGTCTCCAATCCAAGGACTCCTTTTTGGTATAATTATGTCAGGATGGTTCTTCATTATGGTCTAGGTGGTTGTTATGAAGTACTTCATGCCTGTAGTGTCGTGTCTTGTCTCTAGGATCTTGCCTTGGGAGGCATGGATAACTCTTGCAATTCGGTTTCTTAAATGACTCATCTTGTGCTAGGGTGGTAGTGGTTTGTGAAGTATGGTGATATGTTAAAATGGGGAATGTAGAAGTCCCTAAGTGGGGGAAAGTCTAGGGTGACTACTAACAGTTGAGGTTTTGGAAGGTAAGGTAAGGTTGTTGTCATGGGAAGTGGTTAGGATAGGAATGGGTGGTGAAAACTTTGTGAACGTTGTAAATGGTGCTAGATCTTTTGATGGATAGATCATACCGCGGGTATATAAGTCATAGGATTGAATGTTATGATTAGTAGATATACCAATAGTTGTGTTGGGTACTTGAGATGTGGTTGAGGGGGTTTCAGATATAGTGGTTATGTATGGTTTGTCAATGTGTTTTACTCATGGTTCCCATATTATAATGTTGATGGAAATAGAGTGGTGTTTTAGGATAGATGTACGGAGTAGAGCCTGGTGGCCTAAGTTAACTCCTTTTAGCGTTGGATAGGCTTGAACATGGAGGTGGTTTATAGCTAGACTCAAGCTCTGGCAGTGTTGTGTCTCGGTAAATTCTAAGTTCAATTGGACTTGCTTTCTAGCAAGAGTCTATTCCTTCAGTAATCTATGTGTTGTGTTGGGATGAGGTATGGATGGTCCTAGGTTGGTTAGTTCCTTTTGGTGGTATTGGTATCTCGGGTTCTTTGTTTTTTTGGGGAAGCCCCGATGAGGATCTTAGATTGGTAAGTTTGCCCACTGTGAACAAATACTGTATGGCTTCAGTAAAGGATCCATGGTGGAACTAAAGGTCCGAGAGGGTTATTTAGGAAGTAGAGGTGGACATGGAGTCCATCCGCATTGGTTTTTCTGGAAACTCATGCGGATGGTATATGTTCTTTATCACATCTTGGCTTTTAACTTGGTTAAAGGTGAGAAATGGTTCCTCTTGCATCTTTGTTTTCTAACTTAATTAGAGGTCAGGATGGAGGTATTGGTGAATAAATAATGTTTAGGTTAGGTGATGATTTTCTCACCTTGGTTGTGTGTCCTTGCTTCCTATTTTGGTTGAGGAAAAGTTTGTTGGCTGTTAATGTGTTATCTCGTGCTTCTCGCTTACCATTACCCGTCATTCGAGGATGAATATTCCTAGTGGTGTATACTGAAACACCCTAGGATTAGGACCCTTGAAATATTTCACAAGTTTTGGACCTTTTTGACTTGGTATGACTCAAGGGTACCAATCGTACCCTTGAATATGACTCGTAGGCTATCTTTAGGGTTCACTCATACCCTAGGTAGTATGGTTGTCTTGGATACTACCCAAGATATGACTCACTAGGGTACAAATCATACAGAGGGATACAAGGGGTGTAAGTCCCAGTCGTATATTGCCTAAGGTTTTATCTTGTGGAGTCTTCCCTAGATACAGTTGGTGGGTAAGATTGGTGGTGTCACTTGTACACATAAGGTATGACTTTGGAGGTGTGAGTCATATTGAAACCGGTAGGTAGGGATTTGGGTATGAGTTGGGGTACCAGTCATACCCTAGGATATGGATGATAAGGGGGAGTCGTACCCCTAGACGTGACTTATTTTAAATTTTAAGTCAAGGTTAGTTTGAACATTTCCTACTCCTAAACCCCTATTTCCTAATGTTATATAACCTTTGGTAGCCTTCCATAACACTTGTTAAAGGATTAAAACACCTCAAATACTCTCTTGAAAGTTGGAGGCTAGGTTTTCTCAAGTGTTCTTCAAAGGGCTCAAAGGTCACGATTTTACCCATGAATCTTCAAGTATAAGGCATGTAATCCTTCCGTCATTGTTATTTCCAACTAAAGGCATGTGTATTGTGTTTTAAACATTGATTTATGAATTATGAATGGTGGTTTTCAGAATATATGTTGGAGGTCTTGATGCATATGGTTTGTTATTGGTTTAAACTATGTTTTTACATTTGTTTGGTAATGGTTGGCATATGTGGTTATTGGTTAGTTATGGTTTAACAAATGGGTCTTGATTAACACTAATTATGGTCATTTGTGCATTGGTTTTGGTCTTGGTAAAGGTATGCCCTCAACATGTTTGATAAAATGCCTCAAAGAATATTTTTACTTTATTGTTGAGCTTTTATTGGAACTCTTGCATGGTTTGGTTTGGTAATGGAATTCTAAATGGTTTTGCATGGTTTAAATGATATAAATTCTTTAAATTCTTGGCACGGTCTAAAATGGTTTGGAATCGTTTATAGGGTAAAGATTTTGGTGGTCATAGTTGGTATATTTTGAAAGCCCTGCGGGATACATGGAGATCCCTCAAGTGAATGCATTAACTGAGTTGGTTTAAATGGTTTGGAAAGGTAAAAGGCTAAATAGTTATGCTTTTGGGGAACATGGAAGTCCCTTAAATGGTTTGATATGGTAAATGGAAGGTCACTTGAAAGTCTCCTTAAACCTATTTATGATCTGCTATGGTTAATACTTGCAAGTAAGGATTCGTATGACAAAACCAATATTAATGCTCGATTAATAAATGGATAATGGTTTGGTTATTTGGAAAGTGGTTTTTAATTGGGAAATAATAGAGGTATGTGTAGTAAAGCCATGGAAGGTGGATGTGCTAGGAGGGCCAAAGCTAGAAACTCATATTTTCCGATAAGAGGTTGGTCTTGGTGATCGTGTGCACGATGTCACATTATATTTTAGGGATGCACTAGTCATCCCATGGGATACTTTTCTGGTCGTGCGACTACACGTACTGGGCCCTTTCAGCAGGGGAAGCTGAACCCATATAACCCGTGAGTAGTTGAGAACGACAAAGCTTCACAGTCCATGCAAAGGTTTTAAAGGCATGCTAGACCCGGTTCCCTTTCCAGGCATTGTTATATATATATGTATGGTTGTATACTTTATGGATGGTTTTACTTGTCGTTGAAAACGACATTATTTTATCCTTATCCCGAGTACATGCTAGTGTTCACCCACTAACCTGTCTTTGGGCGACTGTATACCCATGCTATGCAGGGACCGACCATTCTACTTCACTTGCCTAGTGATAAAATTTGGGGACAGTCGATATTAGATTAAAGTGGTGAGGTTCCATAGTTCGAAAGACATCTATTTCATGTCATGAGTTACTTTACATATTTCTTATTTTTCATAGACTTTAGTATATGGCTATGGTCGGGGGCATGTCCCGACTAGGTACTCTTTGGTTGGTCTATAGGCTTTGTATGGACAACTGTAGACTTGGGTATGGTATAGACTGGTTATGTTTCATATATATTCTTACATTAGCTTATTATCATGGTATTAGTTTATAGTTTCCGCATTGGTTTGGTAGGTTATTGGGTGGTTTGACTTGGTTGGGTTGGTCTCGGATATAGACTTATCCCAAAGTCACCACATGGTTGGATACATTATCTTGTTATATGTTCGAACTTCAGCCGACTCAAGGTATGCGTTTGGTGGTTGGGTTAGGAAACGGGGTCGATTCCCGATCCTAGTTGGGCTTGGGATTTACCATTACGACAAGGACTTGGTTTGGTTCATGTCATGATTGAGGTATTGGCGTGCTCTAGGGATTTGGAGCTGACATCGAACCTCCTCCTACCAGTTTTAGATATCTTTACTTATTTTTAGAGACAGATACTCAATTTTAGTATTTCGGAGTTGTATTTGATTCTTTACACTTATGACACTAGATGTTGGGGTCTATCGTATTTATTTTAGACTTACTCTATGTTTTGTGTATGTCTTGACCGAACTTCATTCTGGAAGTTTTGTTTAATCTTTCACCAGTTGATATTCAATTTTCTTCTTTCCTTTTTTAGTGATTGGCTTACTTCAATGCTGGGCCGTGATAAGTGACATAATGACCTATTTTTTGGTCATGACAACAATCCATTTTCTTCTACGAATAAACCTAAAACTCAAAGTTGGTAGCTTACTTGGAAATCAAAAAGCTTTTCCTTGTTCAGTTTTGTGATCAAATTTGAGATTACTACATTATTGTTGAGCTCTTGTAGCTATTGATTTCTATAATGTGACGACATATATTGTGTTTAAAGTGCTTGAGTTGTTGTTATTGAAATATTTCATAAAATATATTTAAAATTTATTTAAACATATAGTTTAATTTAATTTAATCATAATAATTAAAAAATAATTAATTAGAGGTCATTTTAATAATAAATATAAGTAATTATTCACAATTTATCAAATTGGATTGCCATAGGGGCGAAAGACTTGTACGGTCAATATTAATGTCTTACTCTCTTTGGTTCGATACATATGAACTATATGCATGATTTTTGTAATGTGTCAACATTTACCAGGTCTAAAGTGTGTTAAATTGTCGTTATTGCTATATTTGAAAACTGATGTTTGAAAATTATTTAAATATGTATTTTAATTTTATTTACAAATAATAATTTAAAAATTACTTAATAATTAGAGGACATTTTAGTACCAAATATAAGTAAAATTTATCAAATTTGTATAACATAGGAGTGAAAAACTTATACGATCAATACTAAAGTGTGACTCTCTTGGATTCGATACATATCAACTTCATGAATCTTATAGTATGTCAATGTTTATTAGGTCTAAAGTGTTTTAAGTTGTCTGTAATGACCTGATTTGTGAAATTTTACTTTTTATGTGATTTGACCATTTTGACCTTCCCCATATTTGTTACATGTTAATTTTGGGTGTGGGGATGGTTGGCCCAATTTTGAATGCCTTCGAAAAGGTTTTGGCAAAGTAATGTTGACTTTGGTCAACATTTGATGTTGT
This sequence comes from Capsicum pubescens, assembly GCA_030864215.1. Lineage (NCBI taxonomy): Eukaryota > Viridiplantae > Streptophyta > Magnoliopsida > Solanales > Solanaceae > Capsicum > Capsicum pubescens. The sequence continues at coordinate 208,133,469 of CM061547.1, forward strand.
GAGTATCAGATGACAATTTAGATAGTTCCATTAGATTCAAAATATCAAATTTTGGTTGGTAGAAGGGTTGGTTCAGTTTAGAACAATTAGTTTGCCTTTTGATCCTCCATTTGAAAAAGAGCGAAATTTGCCTTAACAGGGTCCCAGGGGATAATTTGTTCAAAATAATCCTTTGTTGAAAATCCAACATTGCCATTGAATCCAAAACATCGAAAATAGCTTAGTAGCATATATGGTTTATTCAAGTGGGTTCCTAAATAAACCCGATGGACTTCTTCAAGATTTCAAAGGCAGACAAAACTTAGCATTTTGCTAATAACTAGTGCATGCCAAATCCTTCATTGCGAATACTGATTCCTAGCCCTAAATGTGAAGAAGGAATCCTCACTTCATCGCGATCTCGAGTGGTGTTTTCAATAACGAGGGCTAACTATGTCTAGGTTGGGTCCCCTCATTTATCACGAACATGATGTGTTCAATTCGGGGACCTTTGAGAATGAGAAGCCCTTATCGCCAACGCGAAGGCCATTACATTGGTCTGGTGAATTTTGACCATTGCAATTATGAGGTGGGGCCTGCAATCACGAGGATTATTCACAGAACAATATAAATAACTCAAATACGTGACTTTACTCTACTTTTGGACCTCCAAGCTTTGGGAAAGATGATTTCACAAGGGTTCCTTCGTCATTTTCATATGGGTAACCACTAAACTCATTATTTTTTTCCTATTGATAATGTCTTCAAAAACACCTTTTAACCTTAATTTTGAAGTGGGATTTTGGATTTTTTCTTGTAAAACTTAAAATTTAACCTCATTTTAAACTTATTTTTGCATGGGTTTTCAATTGTAGACTCGTATATACTTGAGAAATATGTTTATAAAATAAAAATTTTATTTTACCCCTTTTACTTTTGTACCCAACTTAAATATGGTTAATATGGGTATCATTATTATTATTTTAATGCATAAATATTGTATTTTTATGTATTAGTTTATTCTAAGACTGTTCAAAAGGGAAAGGCTCTATGTTGAAGGGTTTTAGGCTTGAATTTTGATGCTTCAAGGCAGGTTATGGCTTATTAGACTAGGCTGGATAGTTAACAAATAAGTTCAGCATGCTATTAGTTTGGGAAAATAAATAGGGGACTTGTTTTTCAAGATATTATATATTGCGTGATGTCTGTGTGAGGGCTTTTATTCTTGTTTTTTGACTTTTGATATTATATGTTGCGTATTGCACGTGTTGGGTCTTTATTTGATATCACTGGTCTTATTTATGCATTTAAATGCCTTTTTTTAGTGTGATGCCCGTACATGGGCTTCAATAGATATTATATGCCTTACTAAGCATTATTTCCTTCTATCATGACAGATATGCCCAAGTTATGGGTTTATATGATATTAATGTCTTACATATATATCTATTCCAATACTTCAAAACTAGAACTGATATCATGATATGTTGACATTGAGTTGATTTCTTAGCTCATTTATACATGTATTGAATGGATTTATTATCTTCATACTGACTTGATTGTTAGAATTATACACTTATTCATAAATAGACATTCTTGAGATATCAGTATCATTGAGGAGCACTATTATAGAAAAAAATAAGATATTTTTGTGAAACCTTGATCCGTGAACACAAGCCGAAGAGGTAAATTGAGATTTTAAGATAATATAAGAGTTGCGGATCCCCTTTGGATTCTATTTTGGGAGCATTTAGGATTGAGGTGTATATAGAATGTCATGCAATGACATTCATACTATTCACTTCATCATTCTTTGCATTGCATTTGCATATACATTTCATGTGTTTCTTATATTTGTTACTTGACATGTATCCATTTCTATGTGCTTTCATGAATGACTACTTTTAATTGATTTTGGGTGCATATACATACATATATATATGTGTGTGTGTGTGTATACATATATATATATGTGTATGTATGTACGTATATTAGAACCATTAGTAGAGATGGTGCTTGCTATTGTTTTGGAAATTTTATGTTTGCAGGTAACATGCTTATAGTACTTTCTTTACTTTTATTTTTTGTGCCTTTTCTCAGTTGACCTATGATACCTACTAAGTATCAATGGACTGTACTCACTCCTACTATGTCTTTTCATTGCTGATCCTTGTACGAGTACGAGACGGGTTAGCTGATCGTGCTTTTTGGTATAAATTAGAGGTACCAACACACTCTAAAGATTAGAGATGATTTTTTGACCTCCTACTATATTTTTAATATCTTTAATTTATATATAGAGACAAATTATGTATTTTTAGATTCAATTACATTTTAGATGCTCTTATACTTATGACTGTAGGTTTTTGGAGTTTTATGACATTTATATCAGACCTCAACTTATTCTGTATTGGATTGACCATACTTTATTTTTGAAGCCTCATTTACTTACTTTATGTATGATTTTTCCTTCTTTTTTATTTTTCGTAATTGGATTAGCTACTGAGGCTGAGTCTAGGTAACTGCCATCATGACCTCAACTTTTCAAATGTGAAAAATTGGTACTAGAGTGCCAGGTTCGCTGATCGCATAAGTGTAAGAGTGGGATGTCTATTAGAGTCTCACATATCTGTACATAGACATATGCATTTATATTTGAAAGTCTATAAGACGTCTTTAAGAAAGACTTCTCTATTTTGTTTCTTTGGCTTGCGAGTTATTCATACCTTATGTTCTAAACTTGTATTCCCTTTTTATATACAAATTGTGAGAACTAGCTTCAGAGATACTAGGATGCTAAGGCAGCACATGATATGGGATCCCAACCCAAAATAAGGTAGGGGTTATAGTTGACCTAGAGATAGAGGACACACACGAGAAGTTGCCCCAACCAGAGGACATTCTAGGAAGGACTCTACTACGAATGAGGTTGTGTATTCTAGATATGTCTATTTAATAGAGGTGTGGGGCCAAATCAAGTCCCACAGAGCTTAATTGACCACAGTGCTTCAGGATTCGTTTCTTAGCCTTTAAGTCTCTTAAAGGGTGTTTCCAAAAATTTAAATGGTATTCCCTAAAATTTGAGTGGTGTTCCTCTATCTGTACGAACATCTACTTATGGTATTCTTAATTCAGGTGTATGGAAATCATTTGTGGTACCCCTACATGTGGATTTATTACCTTTCAGACTTAATATTCCTCTAGTTGCTTCGAGTACAGTGATGTTTCTGATAATCAGAAGATATTTAAAATATTTATTTATTTGGATCCTCCAAAGTTAAGCGGAGAAATTCATGAGGACGCCTATGAGTCTTTGATTAATTTCCAGAAGAAGTTACATGATCTTGGATCACTTGAGTGTTACAAAGTTGCTTATACTACCTATCAGTTGACGAATATGGCTAGGGATTGGTGGAGGTCTCTATCAAGTTATAGGCCTTTAGGTTTGCCTTTTATGATTTAGGCTTAATTTTCTCAGGTCTATTTAGAGAGGTTTGTGCTATATAGATTAAGAGATCAGATATGGGATAAGTTTAGGTACTTGGAGCAGGGCTCTATATCTATTGTCGAGTATGAGGCATGCTTGCATGCTCTATCCTGGTATTCAGCCATCAATATCTCCATCAAATCAGAGATGATTAATAAGTTTGTAAAGGGGTTAAAAGGTCTTTATAATAAGGCTACTTCCTAATAGTTTTTTAGGAACTTTCATTTAGAGCATTATTGATTTGGCAAAGTTGATCGAGTCTATTACCCGAGATACTTAAGGAGGCACCAATAAGGTGAGCCGATAGAGTGAGTTTAGTGATTGCACCTCTTAAGGTAGAGATTTCTTGAGTAGAGGTTCCTATGGTTATCATGGTAGACTGGGCTATTCCACTTTATAGGCATGATTTGGCATACCTTTAATTTGTAAGACTTCAGGTAGCTAGGTATCAGGTCAGGTGAGTAAAGGTTCTAGTTTCAACTCTTCAAGTCAGGGCAATTGTCCTAGTTTATCTATGCCCTCTCAAATTGATTCGTGCCATATAGGATGCTATTTATGTGATGAGGTTGTCTATTTGGCCTAGGATTATCTCCAACATGTCTATGGACTTACTCAACAGGGCTCTTATCTTTAGGTTTACCCTACTCTGATATTTGTAGTGAGAGTTAATTCAAATAGTGGTAGGGTTCCTAGAGGTGCTTGAAGTAGATGTAGGGGAGCTCATGGTTGTGGTTGTTGGATTCCATATTCTGAGAGAAGACGTGGAGAATATTATTCTACATCTAGTAGACTTGAGGTAGAGGCTTCTAATATAGTTATTACAGGTATTTTCCACTTTGCTACAAACCTACTTCTGTGTTATTTGACCCTGGGTCTATATTCTCTTATCAGTTTACATATTTTGCTTTTGGTTTTGATGCTTCCTATGAGCCCCTTGATATGCCTCTTCATGTTTATATCCTCGGAGGAGATTCTTTAGTAGTGAATTGAGTGTATTATGTAGTTACCTTTGTGTAGCATGATACTTTGGTAGACTTGATTATCCTAGATATGGTTAATTTTGATGTTATCTTGAGTATGGATTGGTTAGTTTCCTATCATACTATTTGAATTATTTTTTTAATACCTGACTCCGAGTGTGCCAAGGATAGCTTTGAAGGGTATGCTTTATTTGGAAACTTAAAAGAGTTATATCTTTTCTACGTTCTTGGCACATGTAGAAAGAGGATACTTGTCTTATTTGTCTTATGTTCATGATACAAGTGTTGCCTCACTAACTCCGATGGATTTTATTTGGGGTATTTATGAGTCTATTGATGTATTTCCTATGGATTTTCCTAGCATGCCTTGGGATTATAATATTCATTTTTCTATTGATGTGGAGAAAGGAACCAAACCCATTTTTATTCCTCTTTATAGGATGGTCCTGGCCTAATTGAAAGAGTTGAAGGAGCAACTGTAGAATTTGTTGAGTAAGAGATTCATTAGACCGAGTGTATCTCCTTAGGGTGTTGCCTTCTTGTTTATGAAGTAGAATGGTGGTTCTACGCACATGAATATTATCTATTAGTGGTTGAACAAGGCGACGATTAAGAAAAATTATCCCCTTCAGCGCATTGATGATCTGTTTGACTAACTTTAGCATGCTTATGTGTTTTCTAAGATTGACTTGAGATCTGGGTACTAATTTAAGACTAGATCTTTAAATGGTCCAAATATGGCTTTTACTACTCTATATGGTCATTATGAGTTTTTGGTGATGTCTTTTGGGTTAATTAATTCCCCAACATTATTCATGGATTTGATGAATCAGGTAATTCAACCGTATCTCGACTACTTTGTGATTGCATTTATTGATGACATCTTAGTTTACTCTAAGAATAAGGTCGATCATATGAGACACATATGACACTTGAGGACTGTACTTCAGAAATTAAGTAATGAGAAGTTGTATGCCAATTTCTCCAAGTGAGAATTTTTGTTTCTATCTATATCTTTCTTGGCTCATGTGGTGATGAAGGATGGCATTATAGATTTGGCCAAGATAGCAACAATTCGTGATTAGGCTAGACCTAATTCTCTTATCAATATTTAGAGTTTAATTGGTTTAACTGGTTATTATCAATATTTTTAGAGGGTTTCTCCTTGATTACAACTTCTTTGACCAAGTTAACTCAAAAGAAGAATGTAATTTAGTGGTTGGATATTTGTGAGAAGAGCTTCCAAGAGCTCAAGGAGTTGTTGACTTCAGCCCTTATGTTGAATTTACTTATGGAGGATGTGGTTTTTACCATGTTTTTTTATGCTTCTGTATTGGCTTACATGTAGTGTTAATACAGGACGATAAGGTGATCATTTATGTTTCTTATTAGTTGAAGCCTCTTTTGAAGAATTACCCAGCCTATGATTTTAAGTTGGTAGCTATAGTGTTTCTGTTAAAGTTGTGGTGACATTACTTGTATGGCATTCCTTGTGAGATTATATCAGATAATCTAGAATTTAGTACTTCTTCAACTAGCGAGATCTTGTATGAGACAATGACATCTGCTTGAGTTGCTTAAGGATTATGATCTTACTATTTTTTATCATCTAGGTAAGTCTAATGTGGTTATAGATGTCTTGATCTAGAAGATGAATAGTATGGAGAGTTTAGCTCATCTCTTAACTCAGGAGTGACCTTTATCCTTAGGTGTTTAATCTTTAGCTCACCAGATGGTTAGGCTTGGCATTTTGACATTCGGAGGTGTTTTAGCCTTTCTTGATGCTAGGTCTTCTTTGATGGAGTAGATTTAAGCACACTAATTTAATAATGATTATTTGAGCGTGATTCGAGATAACATGTTGAGTGGCGGGGCTAAGGTGGTATCTCTTGGTTCTGATGGTACTTTAAGGATTAATGGTCGAGTTTGTGTCATGAGTTGGTGGATAGGTGAGATTGATTTTTAAGAAGGTATATTGTTCTAGATATTCTATTCATGCAGGGTTGACCTTGATGTACCATAATTTAAAGTAGCATTACTGGTGTAGTGGTACGAAGAAGGATGTAGCAGACTTTGTAGCTCATTGCTGGTGTTGTAAGCTAGTAAAGAATAAACACTTGAGTCTGGGTGGTTTTCTACTGAGATTACCCATTCCTGAGTAGAAGTGGAAGAAACTGACTATGCACTTTATTAGTGGGTTGCCTCATACTTCTCATCGTACTGACATCATCTGGGTCACAGTGGATCATTAACCAAATTAGCTCATTTGATCCCTATTTAAATTATATTTAGTGCTGAGAGGTTGGCTCGTATCTATGTTTGTGAGATAGTTCATCCACTTGGGGAACTCATGTCTATTATTTTAGATAGAGGTTTAGTGTTCACTTCTAGCATCTGAAGGATGTTTGAAGAGAATCTGGGTACACAGGTTGACCTTAGCACAACTTTCCACCGCGAGATTGATGGTCATTCAGAATGGGTTATTTAGGTTTTGGAGGATATACTCCATGCCTGTGTTATGGACTTCGTAGGTTAGTGGGAGCAACATTTAATTTTGGCAAAGTTTGTCGATAGTAATAGATACAATTACAACATTGATATAGAACCTTTTGGGGCCTTTTATGGTAAGTGTTGTCGATCTGTGGTTGGTTGGTTTGAGAAATCTGAGTTTAGACATTGTGGTACCAACTTTCTTCATGAGTCTTTGCCAAAGTAGGCAAAAGACTTATGCAGACTATAGACTTTATGCTTTAATAGTTGGAATTGGTAATCGAATTTTCCTTTTGTGTGTTGTGCATGAATGATGTGATGAGGTTTAGGAAGATGGGAAAGCTTCACCCGAGGTACATTGGAACTTTTGAGATTCTTTATACAGTTGGGTAGGTTGCTTATGAGTTAGCCTTCCCTCTAGAATTTTCATCTATTCATCCAGTCTTTCATGTGTCTATGCTTCGATGCTATATCCTGAATGAGTCTCACGTTTTTTTTGGGACTCAGTTCCGTTTGATGAGAGGTTGACTTTCATAGTGGAGCCAATTTCTATTTTAGCCAAGGATGTGATGTACCATGGTTTTATGGAACTTTTGATGCTTAAAACAAGAAAATCTGCAAGAATTTAGGTATTCTTGGTAGATATGATGTGCATTTCTGTTGATTTTGTAGAAAACAGGGTACAGATTAAAGAATGAGAAAAAATGATGAAGAGATTCTAAAAGAGCCACCCACGAGTCAACCAATGTCTCGTGGGTAGTACCTATAATTCGTAAGTAGCATTAGTAGGTTGAGTTATGAAGATAGATGATGTACTTGATTTTCACTAGTCTACCTACGACTCATACGTATGACCTTTGACTTGTAGGTTACAGTCATGAGTGGAAGAACTCACAAGTGAAAGTTTCTATGATTTCCATGATTCCAAGGGATGATTCGTGGGCTGTACCCATGACTCAACCCATAAATCATGAGTTGATGCCGACCCTGGTTTCCTACATTATTTAGGATAGGTTTTATTTCGCATCTATAAGTACCCCTTGGATGAATTATTATGAGATTACACACTTTATACACTTTTGACATTATTTTGAGTTCTGAGATACATCATTGATCTTTGAATTATTGCTATTAGTTTTTAGGGTTTACAATTAATTTGAGATTTTGGGTTATCATTCTTATTTATTGTAAGTTCATCATTATGCTTTCATATATGAAATCTTTGTTTGTTCTTACAATCATCAGTATCTAAACCCCATAACTAGCGTTGTGGATGGATTAACTAAGCAGGTTAAGTAAAAAGTCATTCTAGAACGGTGTTCTTCCACATATTGGGATTTCCTTCGATTTGGTTAACTTCTTAATGGTTGCAAGTATTATGGACTCACCTGTTTCTAACAATTTCTCAAGAGTGAAGTAGATATTAGGAAAAGGAGATCATAACAGTAATTTGAAGCTATCAACCTTCATCTAATTAACTTGAGATCGAGAGGAGATAGTTAATTTGAGATCATAAAACAAAGGTTAGTAAGGCGATGCTCTAAGATCGAGAGGAGATAGGTGAAATCACCCAAACCAAGGTCGAGAGACGATTACGAGATACATAACTTATTAGATTTTTCATGTAAGGCATCGAGAGAGTTTGACAAACATGAACTATCTGCGGAGTTATGAAGTTAGGGGGCACAAAATCCTAGTGCTCATCTCAGATTGATCACACCCTAATTTCCAACAGTTGTTAGTGTTACTTTGAATTTTACAAATCCCTCCTTTTTATTTACGCAATTTCTATTTTTTCAGTAGGCTCTTGATAGATTTTTGGCCTATTCCCCGTGGGATCAATCTCAACCTAGTTGGGTTCTATATTTGACAAGCGACTGCTTTATTATTTCTTGGAGGTGTAAATTATGCGACATCAAATTTTAGCGCCGTAGCTGGGGAATACGGTTACAGATTGATTTATTAAGTTTGTTGAAGTTGTTGACTTTTTTTGTTAATTTCTAGTTTTCTATTATTTTTAAGGAAAATGCTAGTGTACGCCCAGTACTCAGAGTTAAGGAAATCCCCTGCTTCCATTGGATCCTAGCTGGATGAACCTTATGGCAGAATCATAAGATGGAGAGAGAAGAAGCTTATGATAAAAGAGCCGTGCATGAGGGGTTTCATAATGACCCAACAATATTGAATCTACCACCTCCACTTGGTGTTCATGAAACTATAGAGTAGGTCAGTGCTCGTTTAATAGCCGAAGAAAATGATAGGCAAGTAGATGCCCATCATTTAGCTATGGAAGAAAGGGCTAGACAGGAGAATGACGAATGTCAAGCAACACTTGACAGAGATAGAATCAAAAGGAATAGAGGTTAACAACCCATTCAAAAATACTTGCAAGTGTATAATGATCTAGAAGAATATTTAGGGTATGTTGAAACAATTGAGTAGGTGCAATAATTCCTCCAGAATTTCCCTAAGGGATGAAATTCAATATTACGAGCGCAGTGATCTAGTTGCTAAACATAAAGGGTGTGTTTTCTAGTTTGCCTGTTGATGATGCAAAGATTCTTATTATGAGCTTTGAGGGGATTCTAACTCCGTGTAATGTACCAGGGGTGAGTTAGGAATCTATATAACTCAGGTTGTTCCCATTCTCCCTGTTAGGAGAAGTGACTTTGTGATTATGAGAGCTACCTCATGGGTCTATCTCCACTTAGAATGAGTTGAGGATGCACTTCTTAGACTGATTCTTTCCACCCTCTTTAATGTTGCAATTGAAGTATGAGATTTAGAACGTCAGACAGTTACATTCAAAGGCACTACATAAGATATTTTATGAGGTTCAAGAATAAGCTGCTGAATGTTCTAATCATAGAATCATGAGGAGAAACTTTATTGATACTTTTAATTGAGCCTTGAGTGCAAATACCAAGGTTGTAGATGATCCTATTATAGGTGGATCTTTCATGATTATTCATTGAGATTAGGCCACGAAAATCTTAGACCGATCACTAAAGCCAACCAAGGGTGGCATACTCGGGAGCCGAATAGATCAACCGGTACTTATGCGATTAGTTCTTCAAGTTAGCAAAGAGCATTGGATGAGATAGTGTCTTAACAGGTATCACAAATGAGAACTAAGATTAACCTACATACTAAGAAGTTTTCAGCAAAGGAAATAGAAAAGGTAAAGATTGTGGGTTCTCAAGGTAAGGCTTCTAGACCTGAAGAATCTAATTCTGAGGAATAAGGAAAGTATCTGGACCGAGAAATGGCAGATTTTTAAGACAAGAGCCTAATTAAGACAAATGGAACTCGAGGCAAGGTAATAAAGATCGAAACTACTATAACGACAGGTATATGGACATGAGTATAGAGTATGATGGTGATTGGAGGAGGAAAGATGATTACATGGATAAGAGAGGACTTTGTGTTCCACCTGGGAATGTAATGTCGAGTTCGGAAGTTTGAGATTGGAATCATTGATTTCTAAGATTGTAAAGGGTTCATAGAGACAAGAGATTTGCCTTAAGGAAATTATGGCGGATATTAAAGGGTTGAGATAGAAAGTAGAGTCACATGAAACCAAAATTAAGCAGCTTAAGCAGTAGTTTAGATAGATGTTTGGGACATTGAATCACCATAAACTAGGCACTCTTCCTAGCAATACTATTCAAAATATGAAGAAAAAAAGTCACTTCCAAGCTATTGTTACTTAGATTGATAAGGATACTATGTATCAACTTATGCCGATGGTTAATAACATGACGAATTACACTATGGATATTGATGATGTAGATGAAACTAAATCTAAAAAGCTGGTGAGTGATGGTGAGGCATCTCATAAATTGATAGTTGTAGGGAAACAAGTTGATAATGATAACAGAAAGGGTAAGGAGGTTGAACCAGTATTGAAACCCATTTCATTACCTCCTCCATTTTTTTCTCAAAGGTTGAAGAAGAAAATGGAAGAAGCAAAATATCAAAAATCTATGTCAATGTTGAAGGAATTATCTATGAATGTCCCTCTTTAGGAAGCTTTGGAGTCGATGACTGGGTATGCAAAATTCATGAAGGATTTAGTGACTAAAAATCAAACGGTGAGTTTTTCACCCTTTGATAATTTTCACCACTGTAGTGCCATTGCCTCGTAATCTTTAGTTGAAAAGAAGGAGGATCCAGGAGCTTTCACTATTCCTTGTACTCTTGGGTCTTTCAACTTGGCATGAGTTTTATGTGACCTAGGAGCTAGCATTTATCTGATGTCGCTAGTTGTATACAAACAGTTGGGGTTGGGGTCACCTAAGCCGACATCTATGAGATTATTGTTGGCAAATCATACTGTGAAGATATTGTTGGTATTTTGTGTGATGTATTGCAGAAGGTAGCTTCTTTCATATTCCTTGCTTTTTTTTTGATTCTCAATTGTGAGGTTGATTTTGATATCCCTATCATCTTTGGAAAGCCTTTTCTAGCCATGGTAGGGCATTCGTTGACATTGAGATGTGATAGATGAAATTCAGACATAATGATGAGCAGGTCACATTCAATGTGTGTAAGTCAAAGAGGAAGCCAAAATATAAGCGGGTAATTTTTGTAATAGACACCATAGGTGAAGATGCGTTGGTTGTAACCATTAAGGAGAGGCTCGGTGCCGAGTCATTAGCAGTTGTTATCAAGAATTTTGATAGTGATGGTATTAATGAGTATGATGAGATGGTGAGTGCACTTGTCGCCAGAGGTTCATATATTTATATGTTAAATAAGTTGGACCATGATCTGAAAACTAGAGTGACACAGCCCGAACAAGGGCCTTGTCGTAATGGGCATCTTAGGCCCAACAAGGACCGGAGACCACCCTGTTTCCCATGCCAACCAACCAAGCATACACCCAGAGTTGTATGAATTCCTAACATATAACAAGATAGCATGTATAAAATCACTAAAGCTCTGGGATAGGTTTAGGAACGTCATCAACCCAATCGAGTCCGACCGTACCAATACCAAACCAAACAACCTAAACCAAAATCGTAATAATAACTAAGTCTATAACCAAACCATTTCATAACATATTGAGAAAGGATGAAACAATAATTAATTCAGTTCAATAGTGTCAGCCCTAATACCAATGCCAATACTAAGGCTGACACTACTACCGACACTGCACATACCAACCCATAACAGTTTCACAGCCACTAACCGAATGTAAAACAATATCCATTCGGGACATGCCCCCGACCATGTCCAAAATTGATGTCCAAAACTAAATCTATGAAACAAATAACAATCCAAAAAAAGAAATGGAGCCTTCCAAAGTATGAAAGCTCACCACTTTAAGTTAGCACAAGCTGTATCCAAAGTCCAAGTCTACTGAGCTGGAGGTGTGGTATGACTAACACCTTCATCGCGTAGGGATACAACATCAAAGATGGTTGGTTAGTAGTTGGAGCGCTATCATGTAACTCAAGGATAAGGATAATAAAGTGCCAACAATCCCAAAACCAATCAATCAATGCATATAACCAATGTACATACACACACACATATATATATTGAGGTACCATGCTGGGATAGGGAACAAGATTAGCATGAACTTTTGAAACCATTGACCTAGATTGTATAGCCCGATCGTTCTAGGACAAGGCTCCCAAGGGCTATATGGGCCCGCTCTCTCCTAGATGGAAGGGCCCCAGTACATGTAGCCTAATGAACCAGAAAATATAAATAACCGTAATGCCAATATGGGGGACTCAAACCTCCCGGCATAACTATGGTGACATAAGCACCAATACATGTAATAAGGGGGACTCGAACCTCCCATTTATAGATTCATTCTGGGGACTCGAACCACCCTGTCAAAAGACACCTACACCGGATAGCACAGTTTCTAGTTTTAGACTTTCGGACTTCCCTTTCACGGTCCGACTACACATCCCGTCATTAAGCCGAATTTAAAACCACCATTCCACATACACAACTAATAAGTCATTTACTTACAAAAGACATTACATTGGTATCGTCATACTAACATTACTTGCAAGTATACCGCATGCTATTATCATTATCAATCAATTAATCATTGTATTGACTTGGGGAATCAAACCCATTATCTAACAAGAAACTTGTTCAATTCAAAGTTTAGGGACTTGAACCCAATATCTGACAAAGACATAATTCAGTTAATATTTAGGGACTCAAACTCATTTAGAAACTTAAACCACCAAGGTTACGATTTAGTTAATTACATGGACAACAAGGCCTTTACAACCATTTTCTAACCATTCATAATCATTAGTCCAAGCCTTAGTTCAAAACAACATTATCATGTAATTATTTCATCCGTTTAGGCATTTTCGTAAACACATTAAGGGCAGACATTTACCAAGACCAAAACAAAAGTGTAAACCATTAAATTTAGTGTAACCCATGACCAAATTGTTAAACCACAATTACCAAGCATCCATATGTGAAAACCATTATCAAAATCATGCATAGACGTAATTTAAACCAAGAGTAAACGATACTCAACAACATGCATCAAAGCCCTCAACATTGGTTTTTAAAAACAACATTTGAGAATCATAATCAAGATTTAAAACACATAAAATTTATGAACTAATAATGAGTGAAGAGTCACATGCCTTACACAAGATGATTCACGGAAAGAACTTGTAGAATCTCTAGCCTCCAATCTTCAAGAGTAAGTTACAGAGTGTTTTTGGAGTGTTTAATCTTTCAATAGTGTGTTATGAGAGGCCACAACATGTTTTAAGACATGGGGACTTAAGGGGTTTGGGGGGGGAAATGTCCAGATTTCCCTTAAGTCAACTGCTTAAAATTCCCGTCAGATGGTACGACTACCCTGTATGATCCATACCCTATGGTACGAGTAGTACCCACCACTCATATTTAAACCAAAATCTCAACCCCAAAACTAACCCACATATGACTCCTAAGTCCCACTCATACCCAATAATACAATTGGTACCCATAAACTGTATCTATTTCAGAAACCAAAATCCAACCATCCAACACTGGACAAGATACAATTGGAAACATACCACTCGTAACCCAAGGCATGAATAGTATTCCCCAACCAAATCACGGACAAAAACCAATCCAACCTCAACCAACACTAGTTAGCATACGACTTAGACCATACCAATCGTACCCCATCATACGACTAGTACCCCCTAGTCGTATGATGTCAAAAAATGAGAAATCCAGGAAATTTTCTAAGGGCCTAAAGCCAAGGTGTTTCAATCTCCCCCACTTAGATCATTCATCCTTGAATGACAGGTAAGATGGCACTAGCACGATTTAAACCCCCAATCAACTATACTATTACCTTTTAGGCAAAAAACAAAGATGCAAAGACTCAACCTTTTGTTTAACAAACTCAAAAAATAAAGATGCAAGGAAATCAATCGTTCCTTTAACAAAATCAGAAAATAAAGATAAGTTCAAGAACACATACCTTTCGCATGAATATCTTGAGTAGAAATTGATTGGTGGTGGTTTCTTAAGTTCTTGAATAGAAATTGATCCCCCTAGGGTTTCTGTTCTTGAGAAATTTGAGAATAATTAATGAATTTAGCCTCTAAAGAGGCTTAATCTCATGTTTTGCGGGATGATAAATGTGGGAAAAAGACCCTATTACCCCTATGGATGCATTTTTTTAATGACTAAAAACTGAACTGTCTACGCGCAGACTGACATGCCACGTCATTGGCATCAACGCGATGGCTAACGTGCCGCCTCGATTTCGTATTTGTTCATTGGAATTTTCCACTGGGAGCCAATGAAAATCATTGGATGATGCAATGGAAAATGCACCATGCCAAGATTGCATTGATACACTATTTTGGATTCCCAAACGTGGTTCAAATGAGATTCAAAAAATCCAAAACTCATTCGGGAATACCTCCTGACATTACTGATCATGAATCAACCTAAAGATTGACACTTTAAGGTCATAGAGGCTGTGAAATAGAATTTCCAACTTAGGAAGGCCAAAATGACACTAAGTCTGAATACTTAGCTAGAATTTTCGAAGTCTGGGACCCTTTAGTGAGATTAAAAGACTGAGTTGAGCTTAGGATTTTTTAGGGTCTTACAATATCTCCGCCTTAGGAACATTCATTCTTGAATGAAACTGATTAAATTGAAAATACTGATAGACCGGATTTAGACACTGGACATGCACAACTGAAGCATGATTCCATGATTGAAATTATTATTATACTGAATTATCATACTGAACATGCATATCTGATGCATGAGTACATAGATGAACATAATTCATGAATGCATGACTGGGATTACTGATAAGCTGGGCTTATATACTAGAAATGCATGTCTACTGCATAAGTACATGACTGGACTGATTCGTGAATGCATGACTGAGTATGCAACTTTAATTGATACTACGTTGGTAGCTATATCTGAACATGAGACTGAGTAATTCAAAGAAAAATTGTTACCTTGGGCTGAGTCTGAGTTAGCGGAGAAAAGGTGAGGGTACTTGGTCCCCATTTCTGCTTTTGCCTCCCAAGTAGCTCCCTCAACGAACTGATTTTGCCAAAGAACTTTGACTAGAGGAACTTTTGTGTTCCTTAGTCTGCAAATTTGATAGTCAAGGATTTCGTCTGGAATCTCTTCATAAGAGAGGCTGTTCTGAACATCTATACCCTCTTTATGGACTACAATTGCTGGGTCTTCTATGCATTTCTTTAGCAAGGAGACATGGAACACTGGATTCACTGAAGCTAAGTCTGAAAGCAACTCAAGCTCGTAAGATACCTTTCTAAAACGGCTGAGAATTTGGTAAGGACTGACATATCGGGGATTGAGTTTCCCCTTCTTGACAAACCTCTTCACTCCTTTCATAGGAGAGATTTTAAAATACACAAAATCATCAAGCTCAAACTCGATATCCTTTCTGCGTACATCTGCATATAACTTCTATCGGCTCTGAGTTGTCTTAAGTCTTTCCCTAATAAACTGAACTTTCTCTAAGGTATCAAATACCAAGTCAAGCCCTACCACAACAGCCTTACCCACTTCAAACCAACCAATGGAAGATCTATACCTCCTCCCATAAAGTGACTAAAATGGAGCCATTTGAATACTGAAATGATATTTGTTCTTATGCGAATTTAATCAAAGGGAAGTGGTCATCCCAACTACCTTTAAAGTTTATCGCACACGCTCGTAACATATTTTCTAAATCCTGAATAGTCCTTCCTGCTTGACCAGCTGTCTGAGGATGAAAGGCTGTACTGAGGTGAACTCGGGTACCAAGACCTTTTTGGAATTCCTTCCAGAAATAAGAGGTGAATTGGGTACCTCTATCTGAGATAATAGACAACGGAACATAATGCAATCTAACCAACTCCCTGATATAGAGTTTGGCATAATCCTCGGCTGATAAGAGGTATGGACTGGTAAAAAATGAGCTGATTCGATCATCCTATCTACAATGACCCAAACTGAATCATGCTGATGATGAGTACGAGGCAAACCTATCACAAAGTCCATGTTCACTTCTTCCCATTTCCAGGTGGGAATGCTGAACTTCTGCATGGACCAACTAGGCTTCTGATGCTCAATCTTAACCTACTGACATGCTGAGCACTTATCCAGAAACTCTGTAATATCTCTCTTTTTCCCACTCCACCAATAAATCTCCCATAAATCACGGCACATCTTAGTGGCCTCTGGATAAATAGAGTAGTATGCACTATGCACTTATGCAAAAACTCACTGTCTCAAGTCATCTACACCTGGAATACATAGCCGACTCTGACAATGCAAAAAACCATCTACCCCTTAGGAGAAGACCTCTATTTTATGATCTCTGACTAAATCCTCCAAATTGATAAGACTGGGATCCCTATCTTGTTTTTTCTTTTCCTCAAAAACTAGGGATGATTCTGAACTACTCTACACCCATACACTGCCTTCTACTAAATTGACTAAGCAACACCTAGTCGGGAAAGCTGATGAAATTCCTGAACTAACTTCTTCTTACCAACCTCCACATGAGCAACACTACCCACAAACATCCTACTGAGAGCATCATCCACTACATTGGCTTTACCCGGATGATATAGGATCCTCATGTCATAGAATTTCAACAACTATAACCACCTTCTCTAACAGAGGTTTAAATATTTCTGAGAGAACACATACCATAGGTTCTTATGGTCAGTGAACACATCCACGTGCACCCCATACAAAAAGTGCCTCCAAATCATTAAGGAAAACACTACTGCTGCTAACTCAAGATCACGAGTAGGATAGTTCTTTTCATAGGGTTTAAGCTGTCAAGAACCGTAGGCTATGACCTTACCTCTCTGTATCAAAACACTCCCCAAACCGACTATGGAAGCATCACAATACACAACAAAGCCTTCTGAACCATCTGCCAGGGTCAAAACTGGAGCTGTAGTGAGTCGAGTCTTCAGCTCTTGAAAACTCTTCTTACAAGAATCATACCACTAGAATTTGACTTTCTTCTGAGTTAATCTGGACATAGGGGATGCAATAGATAAAAATCCCTCAACAAACCGTCGATAATAGTCGATCAAGCCCAAGAAAATCCTGATATCTTATGGAGAGATAGGTCTAGGCTAGTTTCTTACTGCTTTGGTCTTTTGAGGATCAACTCTAATGCCATCACTGGAAATGATATATCCAAGGATGGCTACTGACCTTAGCCAGAATTTTCACTTACTGAATTTGGCGAATAATTGGTGGTTTCTGAGAGTCTGTAGTACAATTCTGAGATGGTCTGCATGATCATGATCACTGCAAAAGTAGACAAGAATGTCATCTATGAAGACTATGATGAACATGTCCAAGTACTACTTGAACACAAGGTTCATCAAGTCCATTAAAGCTACAGAGGCATTGGTAATACCAAAGGACATGACTAAGAATTCAAAGTGACCTTACAGAGTTCTAAAGGATGTTTTCAGGACATCACATTCTCTGACTCTGAGCTAATGATGGCCTTATCTGAGGTCTATCTTGGAGAAATAACTGGCACCCTGAAGTTGGTCAAACAAGCCATCAATTCTGGGAAGTGGATACTTGTTCTTGACCGTGACATTATTTAGCTGATGGTAGTTAATATATATTCTAAGATAATTATCTTTCTTACGCATGAATAAAACTATTGCACCCCACGGGGACACACTGGCTCTGATGAATCCCTTATCTAGAAGATCCTTTAAATATTTTTTATTTCTCTGAGTTCTGTAGGTACCATTCTATATGGCGGAATAAATATGGGTTGTGTATCTAGAAGAAGGTCTATTCCGAAGTTGATTTCCCTTTAGGGAGAAACTTTGAAAAGATCTTCAGGAAACACATCTAGGAATTCACATGCTACTGACACTGATCCAAGATTAGAGGTTTTTGAACTAAAGAAGATCTTCATGAAACACATCTAGGAATTCACATGATACTTAGCTAGAATTTTCTAAGTCTGGGATCCCTTAGCGATCGTAAAATACTTAGTTAAGCTTAGGATTTTGTAGGGTCTTACAATGGTCAACCTTCTAAGAGCTTCAGAAACTACATTAGCCTTACCTGGATGGTAGTGATGACTCATATCGTAGTCCTTAAGTAACTCAAGCCATCTCCCCTGCCAGAGATTTAGCTCTCTCTGAGTGTATACAAACTGTCAGATTTTATGGTCAGAGAAGATGTCAACATGAAAACCATAGAGATAGTGACACCAAATTTTTAAAGCAAAGACCACGACTAACAACTCTAAGTCATGAGTAGGGTAGTTCTTATCATAAACCCTTAATTGCCTCAAAGAATAAGCCACCACCCTACCATACTGAATCAACACACAACCCAACCCAACATGAGAAGCATCACAATACACGATGAAGCCAACACTACCATTGGGCAGGGTCAAAACTGGAGTAGAAATCAACTTGTCTTTCAACTTCTCAAAACAACCCTCGCACATATCCGACAACAGGAACTTGACCTTCTTTTAGATAAACCTAGTCAATGGGGGCAGTTAAAGTCAAGAAACCTTCCAAAAATCTCTTATAGTAACCAGCTATTCCAAAAATCTCCAAATATCAGTTAGATCGCAGGTCTAAGCCACTTCTTAACCACAACAACCTTTTGAGGATCTACCATAATCCCCTCATTAGAGATAACACGACCAACAAAAGTCACAGCCTTCAACAAAAACTTGAACTTGTAGAACTTGGCGTACAAACATTGTTCTTTGAAAATTGGCAACACTACGTGGAGGTGATCAACATGATCCCCCTCACTCTTAGAATAAATAAAGATGTCATCAATGAAGACAATGATGAACAAGTTCAGAAACTGATGTAAGACCCTATTCATTAAGTCCATAAATGCTTAGTCAACCCAAAGGACATAACTAGGAACTCATAGTGACCATACCTAGTTCTGAAGGCAGACTAAGGGATATCCACTTCCCTAATATTAAGCTGATGATAACTAGACCTAAGAACAATCATAGAGAAACACTTTGCACCTTGAAGTTGATCAAACAAATCGTCGATTCTAGGAAGAGGATACTCATTCTTTATAGTCACCTTATTCAACTAATGATAGTCAATGCACATATGAAGGGAACCATCCTTCTTACGTACAAACAACATTGGAGCACCCCAATGAGGCACACTAGGGCGGATGAAACCTTTTTATAAGAGATCCTTAAGTTGCTCCTTAAGCTCCTTCATCTAAACCAGAGCCATTCTATATGGAGTAACGAAAATAGGTCGAGTGTCCAGAATAAGATCAATCCCAAAGTCAATTTCCCTATTGGGATAAACACTAGGAAGATCATCAGGGAAAACCTCAGAAAACTCATTAACCACAGGGATAAATTCAAGTGAAGGACCTTCCAAGTTAGAATCTTTAACTCGAACCAAATAATACAAACACCTTTTGGAGATCAACCTTTGGGATCTAAAATATGAGATGAACCTCCCTTTATGCACTAGAGAAACCCCTTCCCACACAATGACCAGATCATTAGGGAGTTTAAACATGAACTTATGGGTCAAAAAATGTAAGGAAGCATAACACGAATGCAACCAATCCATCCCCAATATGACATCAAAGTCAACCATATCCAACTCTATTAAATCCATAAGAGTTTCTGTACTACAAACAGATACCACACACTCCCTATAGACTCTTTTAGCAAAAATAGAGTCACCAACTAGGGTAGGCATAGAGAAAGGATTAGAAATAAATTCAAGACTAAAAATAAAATATATAGCCATAAATGAGGTCATATAAGAAAGAATGGACCCTAGATCAAGTAAATAATACACATCATAAGAGAAAAGTTTCAACATACCAGTCAATATATCGATATATGACTTAGAATCCTAGCGAGATACAGTAGCATATAACCGATATTGGCTAGTGCCGGTACCGGAAGCAGAAACAGATATAGATGCAACACTCTTTGGTGAAGGAGTGGATGAAGAAACGATAAAAGCCTTACTAGCCAGAAGCAATCCTAGCATGATAGTCACGCTGTATGTGAAAAATCTGACAACTGTAAAAGCACATGTTCTTCCCTTTCTCATAATACCCATAGTCCGGGCACCCACAAAATCTAAATAGTGGGTGAGATGGAGCTGATTGAGCCGTACTAGTCTGAGATTGGGACCCTGTGCCTAGGACTCACCATCATATTGAAGCCTATGGTTACCTAATGGCTTTAGGTAAGGAGAACTATCTATGGAGAAGGAATCAAAGCTCTACTAATTCTTCTTTGGATACTGCTCAGAGGACCTAAACTTTTTCCCCTACCTCTCTATAAATTCAGATTGCTTTATTTTCTTCTCCTCTTTTTGTTGTATATACACAACAAATCTCAAAATATCCATGTCTTTGATTAATAAGGTTGCCCTGATCTCAAGGATCAACTTCCCTGATAGCCCAGAAGTAAACTTATATGTCCTAGCCCTTATATCATACACTATCTATAGTGCATACCGATACATCTAATGAAATTTTAAGGCATTTTCCTTGATTGACATCATCCTTTGCCTTAGATTTAAAAATTTCTTTACTTTTGTTTCCCTCAACTCTCAAGGAAAGAAGTGGTCCAAGAAGGCACTAGAAAAGTCATCCTACAATGCAGAGTAAACACCATTACTCCTATACTATTCCTCCTCCTCATACCATTGGTATGCTACTTCGTTCAACTGGTAGGCGACAACCTCCACACCTTCCACCTCAGTAGCATGCATAATATGAAGAATTTTCTCTATCTCATTAATAAAGGTTTGAGAATTCTCCTCAACTTTTTAACCTTTGAACATAGACGGATTTAGACTTATGAATTGGCCAACCCTTATGGCCTCAGATGATGAAGTAGTCGGAATATCACTCTCTGACTGAGAAGCTACCAACTAAGTTAATAAGTTGATGGAGCAATGAAACTTAGCATTAGTATCCTCCCATTGAGTTGGATGAGCAGGATCAGTGGGGACAGGTGGAACCCTATGAGGATAGCTAGATACAATAGACCTTTCCCTGGTCTGGTCTTGAGGAGTTGGATGAGATTCATCCATATGGTCCTCAGGTGGGAAAGATGAATTTCCATGAGCTTCAGATCTTCTCAGTGTTAGGATCTGAAAGACAAGAAAATGGAGATTAGAATAATGTAATATCTTAGATTCTATAGCTTGAAATAAGAAAATAAGAAAGTGGAACATTCCAATAAACCTTGTAGCCTATCTCTCATGAGTGTGGCATGCTACATACCCTTGAAAGAGACTGTACTTGACACATCTTTGAGGACTGCCATCTGAACATAAACCTAGGGCTCTGATACTATCTTGACATGACCTGAACCAGGGCCTTATCATAGTGGGCATCTCAAGCCCAACAAGGACCAGAGACCACCCTATTTCCCATGCCAACTAGCCAAGCATACACCATAAGTCATATGAATTTTGAACATTTAACAATATAGCGAGTCTAATAACACTAAAACTCAGGAAAAATTCATGACCATGACCAACCTAATAGAGTCCAACCATTCTAATACCCGACCAAGCAACCAAAACCAAAACCGTAATAACATCTAAATCCATAACCAAACCATTCCATAGAATAATAAAAAAAGATGGAACAATCATAAATTTAGTTCAAAAGTGTAATCTCCAATACCAATGCTAATACAAAGGCTGACACTACTACCAACACTGCCCATACTACCCCATAACAGTTCCATAAAGCCTCTATCTGAAAGTAAAATAATATCCAATCGGGACATACCTCGACCATGGCCAAAATTGATATCCAAATCTAAACCAATGAAAAACACAAGAATCCAAAACAAGAAATAGAGACTTCCAAAGTATGGAAGCTTACCACGTCAAGTTAGCACAAGTCGTATTCGAAGTCCAAGTCTACTAAGACGGAGGTATAGTATGACCAACACCTACATCACCTGGGGATACAACATTGAAGACGGTCATTGGTTGGAGTGATAGAATGTAACTCAAGGATAAGGATAAAATAGTGCCAACAATTCTAAAACTAATCAATCAATGTATATAACCAATGCACACACACACATACACACACACACACACACACATATATATATATGGATGGACCATGCCGACATAGGAAATAAGATTAGCATAAACTTTTGAAACTATTAAATTGTGTTGCATAGCACGTCCGTCCTTGAACAAGGCACCCACGTGATATATGGGCCTAACTCTCTCCTAGATGGAAGGTCCCCAGTATGTGTAGCCACATGACTTAGAGAATATCCATAACCGTAATGCCTATATGGGGGACTCAAACCTTCTGGCATTATCAAGGTGACATAAGCACTAATACATGAAATTAGGGGTAATCGAACCTCTTATTTATAGATTCATTCGGCAGATTCAAACCACCCTGTGATAAGACACCTGCATCGGCTAGAGAGGTTTCCAGTGTTAGTCCTTCGGACTCTACTTTAATGGTATAGGTACACATCCTGCCATTAAGCCCAATTTAAAACTGCCATTCCATATACATAACCAATAAGTAAATTACTTACCAAAGGCATTACATTGGTATCGTCATACCAACCCTACTTGCAAGTATAACACATGCCATTACCATTATCAATAAATTAATCATTAAATTGACTTTGGGACTCAAACCCATCATCTAACAAGACACTTGTTCAATTTAAAGTTTATGTACTCAAACCCAAAGTCTAACAAAGACATAACTCAACTTAATGTTTAGGGACTCAAACTCATTTAGCAACTTAAACCACCAAAGTTACCATTTAGTTAATTACATGGAAAATAAGGCCCATAAAACCATTTAACAACCATTCATAATCATAAGGACAAGCCTTAGTTCAAAACAACATTATCATGTGACTAGTTCATCCTTTTAGACATTTTCACAAACACATTGAGGGAATGCATTTACCAAGACAAAAACCAAAGTGTAAACCATTCAATTTAGCGTAACCCATGACCCAATTGTTAAACCACAATTACCAAGAACCCACATATGCAAACCATTACTAAAATCATGCATAAATGCAATTTAAATGAAGAGTAAACGATACTCAACAACATGCATCAAAAACCTCAACATTGGTTTTCAAAACCACCATTTAAGAATTATAATCAAGATTTAAAACAAATGAAATTTATGAACTAAAAATGAGGAAAGATTCACATGCCTTATACAAGATGACTCACAGAAAGAACTTGACCCCTTTTATCCTCTAGATGAACACTTATAGAATCCCTAGCCACCAATCTTCAAAAGAAAGTTAGAGAGTGTTTTGGAGTGTTTAATCTTTCAATAGCGTGTTATGAGATAAAAAAAAATATTTTAATATGTGGGGACTTAAGGGTTTTGGGGTGGGAAATGCCAAGATTACCCCTAACATAACTGCTTTAAATTTTTTCCAGATGGTACGACTGCACCACATGATTTGTACCCTAGGGTATGAGTGGTACCCACCACTCATATCCCAACTAGATCCTAAACTCCTACACTGACCCATATACGACTCTCAAGTCTCATGCGTACCCAATCATATGATTGGTGCCCATAAACTGTATCTATTATAGAATCTAAAACCCAACCATCCAACACTGGACAAGATACGATTGGCATCATACCACTCGTACACCAAGGTATGACTAGTATACCCTAACCGTACCTTGAAAAAAAACTAATCCAACCCCCCAACCAATATTGGTTAGCATACGACCAAGACTATACCAACCGTACCCCATCATACGACCAGGACCCTCTAGTCGTATAATGTCCAAAAATAAGAAATCTAGGAAATTCTCTAAGAATAAAAAAATGAGGTGTTTTATAGAGCTCCATCAAGAACATCTATTGATGTTCCACCAATCTTGTAATTATAGGCCCTCCATATCATTTGCTTTATACATTCTTAGGAGCCAATAATACCTTGTTAGTTATTATTGCAGTAGATTTATTAGAGATGTAGGTTAAGTCCTTGTTATCAGTGTTGCATAGGTTTAAAAGGGCTATTGGTTGGACTTTTGCTGACAACGTTAGAATTCCACCCAAAATTTACTCTCTCAAGATTCATCTTAAACTAGAATAATTGCCTAGGATTGAACATCAACATTATTTCAATCTGGCTATGTAGGAGGTAGTGCAGAATTAGATTATTAAATGGTTAGATGCAGGTGTGGTTTACCCTATTGTCGATAGAAAATGGGTTAGCCCAATTTTGTGTGTTCTCATTGTGTGACAAAGAAGTGTGGGATCACTGTGGTCTCAAATGATAAAATGAGTTATTAACCATAAGACAAGTCATGAGATGGAAGTTTGTTTAGATTATTGAAAGCTAAATACTTAGACTGAAAAGAATTACATTCTTATGCCTTTCAATCAGATGTCAGATCTTCTTGTAGGTAGAGGATGGTATTGTTTTCTTGATGGTTATTTGTGGTATAATCATATCTCTATTTCTCCTGAGAACCAAAAGAAAGCCATTTATACTTGTCCATATAGTAAGTTTGTATTCAAGAAGATGCCTTTTGATATTTGCAATACGCTCGCAACTTTTTAGCATGGCATGCTATCCATCTTCTTTGATATGGTGGAGGATACTATTGAGGTATTCATGGATGATTTCTCTTTTTTAGGTGATTCATTTGATGATTGTCTGGCTCACTTGGCCAATGCACTACAAAGATATGAAGAATACAACCTGGTGCTAAATTAGGAGAAGTGTCCCTTCATTGTCAGAGAGGGGATAGTTTCTAGGAATAAATTTTAAAGAGAGGGATAGAATCCGACAAGGCTAAAATTGAGGTGTTTGAAAAATTGGCCCCACCAATTTTTGAGAAGAGTATTCGTAGTTTCTTGGGTCATTTAAATTTTTATAGTAGATTCATCAAGGACTTCTCTAAAATTGTAAATCCATTTTGCAAGTTGTTAGAGAAGATGGTGAAGTTTGTTGTGATGATGTTTGTCACAAGGCTTTTGAGTGCCATAAAGAGAGGTTGATCTCAACTCCTATTATTATGTCTTTGAATTGGACCGTTCCATTAAAAGTGATCTATGATACTACTTGTGTGTCCCTAAGAGAATTCCTGGTCCAAACACAAGAAAAGATACTTCATCCCATTTACTATGCAAGCAAATTACTCAACCCTGCACAGAAAAATTACATAGTTACTGAACATGAATTACTTTTGGTGGTATTTACTTTTGAATTTTTTTTGTCCTACTCTATTAGTACTAAAGTCATTGTGTACACTGATCATGCTTATCTTAGGTACCTTATGATAAATAAATATGCTAAGCCAAGTTTAATTCGTTGAGTACTATTGCTATAAGAATATGTCTTTGATGTGAAGGACCGTAGGGTACTAAAAATCAGGTTGTAGACCATTTATATTACCTAGAAGAGGAGGCATTTCCTAAACTAAAGGATGAGATTGAGATTGATGATAATTTTCTAGATGAGCACATCTTGTCAACATCATAAGACTTAATCCCTTGGTTTGTTGACTTTGCCAATTATTTGGCAAGTGACCTCATCCCAGAAGATATGTCCTTTCAGCAACAAAAATGATTTATGTGTGAGGTAAGGAATTTCTTTTGGGATGATCCATACTTATTTTGGGTGTGTTTTGATGGTGTGATTCGGTGGTTTATTCCCAAGGTTGAGATGATTATTTTGGAGGCCTATTATTCATCTCCAGTTGGGGGTCACCATGGAGGAACTTGCACTACCCTCAAATTCTGGAATGTGGTTAATATTGGCCAACTATCTATATTTATGAACATTACTATTCTCGGGCCTGTGACTAATGCCAAAGGTGGGAAATATCTCATTAAAAGATGATCCCCCTATGCCACCCATCCTTGAGCTTAATCTATTTGATGTCTAAGGTATTGACTTTATGGATCCATTAGTGAGTTCAAATAGTATGAAGTACATCTTGGTGGAAGTAGACTATGTTTCCAAGTGGGTGGAAGAAATTTGATCTTCCTAACAATAGAGGTTGGTGTGTCATGTCATTTTTAAAGAAAAATATTTTCTCTCAATTTGGTACTCTATGAGCTATTATCAGTGATGGTGGGTCCTATTTTTACAATCGTCTATTTAAATCCTTACTTGAGAAATATGGTGTGGATTATAAGGTGGAAACACCTTACCTTTTGTATGTAAGTGGGAAAGTTGAGGTCTCCAACTAGGAGATTAATTCTATTTTTTCAAAGAGTGTGAATGCCAATCGAACTGACTGGTCGAGAAATTTAGATGATGCACTTTGGGGCTACCGGATAACTTACAAGACCTCCATTGGTTCCTTTATTTATCATTTTGTGTATGGAAATACAAGTCACTTGCTAGTTGAACTTGAGAACAATTCATTGTGGACATTAAAGAAGAAAAATTTTGAGTGGAGTTATGCTGCACACTGGAGATAGGAAAAAATATTAATCATTGGGACAAGTTTTGTCTTCGTTCTTATGAGAGTTTATGCTTTTATAAAGAGAATATGAAATTATTCCATGACATTATGATTTATAGGAAGGTATTCTAATCCGATAATGTGGTATTGTTGTATAATTTGAGACTTCACTTGTTTCCTAGCAAGTTGAAATCTTGGTGGTCTGGACCATTTATCATGGTAAGATTATTTCCATATGGTGCGATTGAGTTATAGCAAGATGGAGATGCCCAATTCATGGTGAATGAGCATCGTGTTAACCATTATATGGGAAGCATGGAAAAGGTAAAACTCTATGAGAATGAGAGCCTTAATGAAGTCTAAATAGTCAAGGGAACTGAGTCGTGCCACAATGTTAAACTAAGAACTTCATGGGAGGCAACCCATAGGCTTGTTCATGAATTTTGAGTACCCAACATAGCCATATCATGTCGCGATGTTAAATCAAGTTCTACTTGAGAGGTAACCTAGGGTTTTATTGTTCACTTCATTTTGTTTTGCAGGATGGAAAGCATTGGGAAATCACTAAATTATGAGAAAATTGCAAAATTTTAGACAAGTCCAGGTAAGTCGACTCATGATTCTTACCCAAGAATCATGGGTCCAACACATGACTCGTACATTGAGTCATGGGAATTATATATTCATAAGCATGTCACTAAACCTAATTCACAACTCCAACCTACGAATTATGGGTACAACACATGCGTCGAGGGTGGTGTCATAGGAACCAGAGAAAAATTAATGTCACTAAACCCTACTCCCAACTCTAATCCACGAGTCATGGATACTATCCATTAATGTGGGTTGGTTCATACAAATTAGAAGTTAAATATGGTTATGGAGTCTAACAACTCCAACCTAAGATTTATGGGTTCAACTCATGAATCATGATTTGGGTCACTACTGGGCCAAATTTCAAAATTGAGTTAAAATCCCACTAGGCCCACACAAACCAACTTGAATTGGTGGATCCTCAAAACTAAAACCCTAAATCTAATTCACCTCACACAATTCATAACTCTTAATCAAATTCAAACTCCTCTCTTTTCATATCACATTCAAATAACCCTACTTCAAATCAACACCCTGTGTGTACTAAAGATTTAGCCTTGTGCAGGATTAATTGTTCTTGTTTCTTCTTAAATTTTAATCTTGTGGTAGGTCTCTCATTGTCCATATTTAGTGATGAATTGATCTTGATTGTTGAAACCTCTGATCACACTTAGACTAAAATGGAATTTGCTTAACTTTCATACTTCTTTAATTACTTGGAACCCAAAATTGTGAAAATTAAACTAATGCATACTGCTTTGAATTTAGTTGGTTAAAATTACACTGTCTAAGGGAATTAAGGTCTGATTTGGAATTGAAATCTGAGCATTTTCAGGATTCAACCTATGAATTCAACCTTAGACTTGTGAGTTCAACTCACAGATCATGGGTTGGACTCATAGAAATCTAACCCAAAGACCCAAAATTTAGAGGCTTTGTCTGACTCCCACGAGAGTTAGTCACGACTTGTGACTTGAAACTACAAATAGTGCGTTGAAATCATTAGTTGGTTTTTCAACTCATGAGTCCAACCTAAAATTTAAGTACAACCTACGAGTCATAACCTGGACTCATATGTTGGACCTAAAATTGGACTTCATTTTTATTTCCTTTTCTTGTCCTATTATGGTGCTTCAATTTTTGACAATTTTTTTTATCGCTACTATGTCATCAAAAGAGATACCAAAGAAGGGCAGGCGTACTGTCTATATGGTGAGATGATTCTATTGAGTAGAGTGATCCATAGAGGAGTACTCCATTGATAGTTCACCCTTGGTTCTGCACCAGACCAGACACCATACTTGGAGGGATGCAGCAACCAGGGCTACCATTCAGCCAGGTTCTTAGCCTGGACCACCACTGACATCTCAGTCTAGGCACCAGACCCCTGGCCCCACTAGCTCCTACTTTCTGGGATAGACACCAAATTAATACTTCTTAGGTGTCACCACCACACTCTTTTATCCCTTTCCAGTCTTATGAGGGAGAGGTTGAGTCTAGTTTTAGTGTTGGTGAGGAGGTGTCAAATGTGTGCTAGTCTGAGGAGAGGGTAGAGTCTACATCAGATACTAGAGGTAAAGAAATAGATGCAACCCAATCTAATAAGTGTGTAGAGACATTAGAGGGAATTGAGGATGCTTCTTCTTTAGCTCCAGTATCTTAGAAGTCCACACACATCTTTGATATACCAGTAGCTTTGTCCATTCAAATATAGTTTGTGGAGGATATGAAAAACAACTACTAATTGAGGTTATTGAGAAGGGTAGGCCTCAATGAACTACAGTTAAGGAGCCCCATATTGGGTTGGAAACTTTGGCAGGTATTCCAGACCTGAAGAACACATTTGATAGATATAGGCTTGGATGGATGAGTGATCCTTTAGGATCCTATAGGCCCGAGGTGGTATGTGTGTTTTATGATTCCTATGCCATATATATTGACTTGATCACAATAGTGGGGTTGAGAGTTCAGGACCAGCCTCTGCCAGCATATACCCTAGTCATAGAGGTTAGAGTTGAGTTATCTGGGGAGATGATTCATAGATTCTTATTTGGGCTAGAGTTTATGGGGCCAACATTTGAAAATGAGTTTGACTATCAGATAATGGTAGTGAGGAGTAGGAGGCCTATGATAGATCCTAATCAGTGAGGTAATATGAGAGACTTATCTTTATGGAAGGCTCAACAGATTACTAAGCTCGGTGTTCATGCCCCTTGGGTCAAGGGGAAGGCAGATATAAGAGGTCTTCTTTGTGATTCACACTAAAATTTTTATGGTCCATAATGAGGCACAAGCAAAGTCACACATATTTAGATAATGCACTCACATTGGACCAGGCAATATTGGTTGCCAACATTATGATTGGGATGACATAGACTTTGCCAGGTGAATCCAAGATAAGATTGATGAGATGGATTTTCATAAGATCACTAGCATTCCCTTTCCCTAATTGAGTGATGCAGATAGAGTGCTAGCATTACCAGAGAAATATCATCATATTAAGGCTGCCTGTATGGATAATATAGGGTTGATTCGTGATGACGCCAATCCAGTTGCACTAAAGAAAAGAAAACCTTCTATATCTTCAGGAGCAGTCCTCTTTAAGGGGATTTTTGAGTAGTAAGAGAAGGTTGATATGCTGATAATGGGTGGAAATATTGGTACAGGTAGTCAGCTGACAAAGCCTTTATTTACGGTAAGTAGTGAGGGGACTACAGTCACTTCATCACCAATTTTTTCTTCTATAGTGCCACATCACCCATTAATTCTAGGTATGGTGAAAGTGTCAAGAGATTTGTTATAGTAGTTGGTGGACATAAAATATGAGTTATTTGAGCTCCAAACACACACCAATTCCTAAGCGGCCAAATTATTTTGTTAGATTTGTCAGTGGGTGTCGACTACTTTGGAGGCATCTGAGGCTTCAGTAGAGTCAAGTATGATCACTACTATAGAGTGATTTACTAGAGAGATTCATTATTGGATCGAAAACTTTGAGATATATATGGGAGAGATACTCTACGAGGTTCAGGTGCCTGACTTATTAAGCTTTTGCGAGGAGGTAGCTATATTAAGATAAAAGGTTCGTACTTTAGTTGAGAGCCATTTTCATATCATCCCTTCCATTATACCTTCCTTTACACAACCATTGCCCATATCACCACCGATAATATTTAATTTGTTTGATGATAAGGATGAGGCCTAGACTATTAGGATTAAGAGATTACGAGAGCATGTCGAGCGAGTAATATCTTAGATGAGTTTGTGTGGGACCAAAAAAGGGCCACCATAGAGTATGTTATCCAACTGCATATTAATGAGAGTGAGC
This sequence comes from Capsicum pubescens, assembly GCA_030864215.1. Lineage (NCBI taxonomy): Eukaryota > Viridiplantae > Streptophyta > Magnoliopsida > Solanales > Solanaceae > Capsicum > Capsicum pubescens. Next base: position 208,164,291 of record CM061547.1, read on the forward strand.
GTGCCCAATCCAAGTTGGGGGACTTCTCTAGTTGAGAACCACCACCCCCATCACCATGCCCCAAATACCTCTTGATGCCTTATTTGGGTGAAAGGTCACATTTAAAACCTAGAGAGTCTCAGGTATGTGACTATACCCATATGTTTTTATCTTATTTTAATACATTGGGGATAGTGCATAAGCCTTTAGTTGGGGGTGGTGGTGCACCAACCACCTGATGTTTTTATTGTCGTGTATCTTTCCCTATGGTGTGCTATCATAGTAAAGCTGACATGTTTAGGTTTTGTGTTGTGTTCTTGACTAAGTGGAAAATGAGGAACCTTGGTGCAATCAATCTTTTTGTATTTTTATATGTTTGAAAATGATACCCCTCCTAAAATTTTTATAAATTATGTGTTGTGAAGATATGTTGTGACTATGTTAAATCTTGGTATGGCATTAGTGTAAGGGATAAAATAATCATAGCTCAACACTGCATGAAGAAAATAGGTAGTAGTTTTACAATGTAACCTTATGCCATGTGTGTGTAAGATGTTTACTTAGTTCACTTTGTGTGTCTAGTCTAGAACTTGCCTAGTTAGTCTTGCATAGGTGAGAGGATAGTTTGTTGGGACATCATCATAGGACATCATCATATCCCTTGATCACTATTTTGATCCTAAAGTGACTTATTTTCTTGTTTTAACCTTTTCACCTTCCCGTTTCAATTATAGTGAACATATTTTGGCCTTGGTTCCTTGTTGGACATTGTGCACCTCAACTCAGGAAAATTGCCTAAGTTGAGGGTGGATATTATAGAGGTACATAGTTGAAGATGGTTATGAAGGACATAGTGAAGAAAAGAAACGAAAGTAGGTTTGGGTGTGGTAGAAAAAGGTATAAAGGGAAAAAAAGAGAAGAAAGAGAGAGAAAAGTGAAAGAAAAAGAAATAAGAAACTAATGACTGAAGTAAACCACACACAATATGAAAATAAATAAAGGAGAAAAAAGAAAGATAAAAGAAGCATGGTTAAGTAGTGGAGCCAAAATTATAAATGTAATGTTAAGGAGGGTGAGTCATTATTTCCCATATGTACCATACCAGCCCCCAAGCCTGCATTACAAACTAAGAAAAGTGCTATAGTAATCCCAGTCCAACAGTTCAAAAAACTAAGACATAAAAAATAAGGGTGAGCCTATGGTATATATGCACATTATTTGAACTTCTTTGTGAGCGTGAGTATTTTGTTGTATTCCCTGCATTGATATATATTATGATACTATGAGAGTTGGGACTTCTTTGCTGCGAGGGTACATGTGTTGTATTGTTAACTGCTTATTTTTATTGGAAATGACATTTGTGGACATGCTTGGTTGTTTGTTACTAATTTAATGTCATTATCACATAATTCCTTTATGTCATGATATTGTCTACATGTGTACACCCAGTAGCTTTGAAAGTTATGTATAGGAAGGGGTTAATGGCTTATATTAATATGAATAAATTGACTGTCGTATGTACCTTAGGTTTCTTTTAGTGAAGCATCATGTTTTTTTAGTTTGTGTGAATACATGTAAATGTTCTATGTTGAAGGTATTCATGTGCAATGGTTTTATGACACTTTCGATGCTTAAAACAAGGAAATTGTGCAATAACTTAGGTATTCTTGGTAGATATGATGTGCGTATATATTAATTTTGTAAGAAATAGGGTTCTATCATAATCGAACCAGGGCCTAGCTATCACGGGTATCTTTGAACCTCAACTATGCTCTGATACCAAGCTTATCACGACCAAAACTCAGGCCCGATCGTGACAGACAATCTCAAATACCCCATGGGCCAGAGACAACCCCCTTACCCTTACCTCCAGAGAACATAAATGTAGATAGCGGAAGCCAACCAAAAATTATAATAAGAGGGATAGATATACCAAATGAAAGTTCTAAGAATCAAACAAACAACCAACCCAATACTTGTCCACAAAAGCCTTTTAATCTTCCTTTTAATCAAGAATACCAAACTAAGTTGGGACATGCCCCCAACTATAAGAAAAAGAAAAAAGTACCAAGACCAATAAGAAAGAACAATGAAATAATCGGGACTTTAAAAAGATTGAGGTTCACCACATCATAGTAGATTATTAAGCAAACCACACCACCTAACACTACACAAACATAACAAAAATACCTTGGACCCTACATCATGAAATGATGCAGCATCCAAGGATGGTCAGTGGGGTGAGTACTGATATGTAACTCAAGGAAAAAGGATAAAATAATGTCATTTCAAAAAAATAGTCAAAGCCACATGCAAAACATTTATATATATATACATATATAGGATTCTGGGAAAGGGTAGGGTCATGAACATGAGAGTTTAATCCATTATCCTAAACTGTGTAGCTCGCTCAGTCCTATAGGTACATGGACTATATGGGTCCAACTCCCCCTGCCAGAAGGGCCTAATTGCGTGTTAGCGCATGAACTAAGGAGAGACTAAAGACACCAAGGCGATAGCCATCCAAAATATAATGTGTATCCAGACACATTGTCATATAGGCCCCCACATTGGAAAACGTGGTTACTAGTGTTGTTCCCTCCAGGACTGCTTCTTCACGGTGAGCTACACAATTCCCTTTATGTCCAAATTAAAATAATTTGCACATAAAGCCAACCATTAACCAAAGAGTATTTATTTTAGGCATTTTCCAACATGGTATAGTCATACCAATATGCTTGAAAGTTAATTCAATTATTCCAAACCAATACATATAACCATTAGACTTCCAAGTTCTATTTAAAATCCAAAATCATGGCCACAAAGGCATTCCAAAACCATTGTTACCCATTTATCCTTTAATGCAATGCAATGTTTTCAAGGACAAGTTAAATCATTTTTCATGTGCAATGGTTTCATGAAACTTTCGATGCTTAAAACAAAGAAGTTGTTATCCATTTATCCAAACTTATCAATTTGGGGAAACCCATGTCACCCATTCCAGTCAATATCATAATGCACAAATTCAGTCCCAAAAATCATCAATTAAAGCATGAATAATTTATTTAAGATATGGGAAAAGCAATTCAAGTAATAACAATTAAAACCTCTCAAGACAATTGCAAACCCATCAATTAAAACACATGAATATTGATTAAAAAAATGCCACGATGTAAAGTTATTTTTTTGAATAAGAAACATGCCTTAAATATAGAGAAAATTGAAGTTTGGATCTTGAATAATGAATTCTCTATAAAACCTTGAGCTTTTTTGGGTTGGGAGTTAAATAATAAATAAATGAAGTTTGAGCTATGAAAACTGAAGCAAAAGGGTGAATTGAATGTTTATAAGTTGTGTAAGGGGTAAAATGACAAAAAGGCCCTCACCCCAATAGGTAAAACAAAATCTTGCTGAAAAATGCATAGCGGTGTGGCACGCAGCTATCACGGAGGTTAGCCTCTATGCCACACCCTTATAATAGAGGATTAGTGGCGTGGTACACCACTATCACAAAGGCTTATTGTCTCGGAGTCCCAAAATGGCCCTGAACCCCCTTCTAATATTTCAAAACTTTCTCAAAATACCCTCTTAACATCCATAATAATAATTCAACTAAAAAATTAATATTATGTGAGTGGGAGGGCCACAAATAAATTTATTGAAATTTTGCGCAGTCTTACATGTCTGAGGGAAGTGTAAGTTTAAGTTATCCCCTCTTATTCTTAATTACATGATTGAATCTACTGCAAACCCATACAGTTATCCCTATGGGTTACTCCTTGAATTTTAGAGGCAGATCATATCTGCCTTGATGAATTTTCTCCCAACACTGGGAAGCAATGTGTGACTCAAAAGCTTTTCATATATTCGCTCTGAAAATTCTTGGTCTCTAAAAATTGAAGGGGACATTCATGTTGTTCCTTTGTCCAAGCTTTCTATTGCTACAAACATCCCTCCAGCTTGCTCATCTTGCTCAGCTCTTGACAAACTAATTCTCTTAGATACCAAGGTTGATAAACTAAAAGATTTGGTGGTTGCTACTCATTTTCAGATGCAAAAATTAAGTGACGTCAAAAAGGAAATAGGTCTTGATGTTGCACGCATTAGGATAAAGATTGACTAGGTAATTAAAGAAGGTCTGAAGGCTGCATCCAAGATTCAAGATAACTATGATCTCTATCAACATCTCTCTCCACTCAGTTCACAAGACTCAAGGATGGATGCATGAAAACTATCTCTTACATTCATCGCTATGAGGCCAAACCTCCCCATCAGCCTCTATGATTTGTGTGTCTATTTTAAGACCTTTTCTGACTGTTTTAAGCCTTCACCATTTTATTTTGGAAAATAATATCTAGGCTTAAGTTGAATACATATTTTATTTCCTCCATCCTATTATCTTATAATATATGTTAGTTTCTTGTATATATCAATATTTTTATTTTTAATAATATTAAAAAGGGAGAATAGATAGTATACATATATACAAGGGGAGCCGTGCTGAAAGTTGACTATAAATAGATAGTATGCACATATAAAAAAGGAGATATGCTGAATGGTTACAATCATGAGTTGACTCATATGAAGCTAAAGTCAATATTCTAAAATGGTAGAAAAAGTTGACTAAAATGACCAAAGCAATCAACTTAGAGGGAGCTACTTTGAAGTCAATCTAAAAAGGAAGTATAACACATACAAAATTTGTTATCATCAAAAAGGGGAAGATTGCTGAGGTTTTGATTTTAATGATGACTTACCTATGCATGCAAGATACAAAAAAGGAGAAAAAACATAAAAGGTGGATCAACAACTATTGATGATTAAGGAGCAAACCAAGGAACATCAATAATTGTGTTGAAGGAATATTCAGAGAAACGGATACAACTTCCAAAAAGGTCTTTGAGGATAGGGATATCGGTTTAAGAGATAAGAATTAATACCCCAAGAAACTAGGAGCATTCAAAAAATTTTAAAAATCAAGACTCAAATTCAAGATATCAAGAAATAAGGTTTTAAAGAATGAAATTTGCCATTAAAAGTCAAGGAGTGACTTTTCCTTTTTCTTGGAAAGGAAATTCTCACTTACCTTTTCAAGGATCAAAATCTCCTGGGTTTTCATCTCTTCAAACCTCAAAATATCTAATTTTCTCCAATATTTAAAGAAGCCATTGAAGTACCTAATAGATATACAAGCAATCTTAGTCAACTACAAGTCTTTGCTCTACTGTTAAACAAGCATTGTACTATGTAACAAAAAAAGAGAAGAGACAAAAACATTATTAGTGAGGCATTAGATCAAAGAAATAAAAGAAAAATAAAAAGAGAAAAAAAGATTAAGAGAAAAAGAGAGAAGAAAAAGTTCGAGAGAAAACAAGAGAGAAGAAAAAGATTAAGAGAAGTAGTAGAATCTTTATTCTCAAAGTTGTACCAAACCCAAACATTTGCAAAGACTTAGAAGAGAACACCATTGAAACCCAAGCCTCAAACTGCAATGTGGAAACGTCTACCATTAGACTAGATTGATTGGGAACCTGGGCCTCACCTAGTCTCTCCCATATCCAGATCTCAATATCCACATTGGATGTCAACCAATATAAATATTTGGTGTCATCTATATTTTATCTCATCACTTTCCATCATTTTTTTACAGTTCTATGATTGTCAGTCAAATAGATACCTTGACTAGTTGACAAAGGAAATGAAAAATAACAATTCATCCCTCTCTTTCACTTTCACATGTTACCACTACATTAGTTAAATTATCGTTGCAGTGGATCACACCTTAAAATTAAGGTCTGCTGTGGTAGTATCAGTTTTCACTACAACGATACCACTGCAATCGTTACTTTTTTCTATTAAAGAATCCGGGTAGAATCTTAATACCTCTCTTTAGTTATGCTCATTTTACAACACACTTCATGAATTAAGACAATGAAATTTATCCCTCGTATGATAAACACTATAACCAGTGTTTTATAACTCTATTTCAGGTACCAAAAGTTTCCATAACTCCCTAAAATTGTTCTCTATCTAAAAATCTAGTCAAACATGGTTACTAATATTTATATTAGAACCATATTTATCCAAAGTAGTACACCTTCAAATTTATCCAATGCTAGACTTGATTGAATTCCTCAAAATCGGTTAAGGGAAGACTAAGTGGAATTTACCCCTTTTTGCATAAAAACAATTTTAGTTATTACATTAGATACCAATGTACCACTCGCTCATCCCTGAATGATAATTAGTCCTAACAAATAGTGTAATTCAAATATAAAGTGCACGAGTCACTGAATAAGTGTAGATATCAATTGTGCATGTCTGTCTCACTCTCCCATAGAGCCTCTTCAATAGTGTAGTTCCTCTATTAAACCTTCACACAAGGGGTGACTCGGGTTCTCAACTTTCTCACATCCTTAGATAATGTAAGAATTGGTCCTCTTCATAATACAAATCCTCATTAAACAATTCAGGGTCCCAATAAATGATGTAATGACCATTCATGTAATACATCTTTCGCATAGACACATGGAATATCAAGTGAACTTCAGCCATACTGGGAGGTAGGGACAATCTATATTCTAGCGACCCACTCCCTTTAAAACTTCAAAAGTTGCTATATATCTTGGGATCAACTTTCCTGTGCCAAATCATATTACACCCATTTTGGGTGACACCTTTAAGATTACCTTCTTCCTCTTCTCAAACTTCACATTTCTCATCTTATTGTCTGCATATTTTTTCTATAGGATTTTAGTCACTATAATATTTTCCTGTATGAATCTCCCTTTTTCCATCAAATCCTTGAGCATATCAGTGCTCTAAGGCCTAACCTCAAATGCGTCAAACCACCTAATTAGAGACCTATAACTCTTATCATTTAAGGATTCAAGGAGCCATGCCAATACTAGAGTGGTAGCTATGTTGTAGGCAAATTTGCATAACGGTAAGTATTAGTAACATTGACCTTAAAGTCCATAACACAATCTTGAAGCATGTCCTCAAGAACTTGGATAGTTTGCTCTGATTAGCCATTGGTTTGTGGATAGAAAGATATACTTAGGTCCAATCTAGACCCCATACTTCGGCCGAAATTTCTCCCATAAATTAAAGAAGAAGTAAGTACCTCTATCTGATAGAATAGACATCAGTAAACCATGTAGCCTTATGATCTCATTCACATAAACCATGGAAAACTAAGTCATATTATAATCTACTCTCATCAGAATGAAATGGGTCCACTTAGTTAATCGATCCACAATGACCTATACAGAATACACTTTCTTAATATTTTTGGAATACCCACAACCAAGTCTATTATTAATATTTCCCAATTTCATTCATGAATAGACATTCCCTAAAATGAACCTCTAGGATTCCGATGCTCATACTTGATTTGTTGGCCATTTTAACACTTGGTTACAAATTCCACAAAATCCAGCTTCATTCTTTGCCACCAATAATATTGCCTCAAGTCCCTATACATCTTGTTGGCACCTGAATGTATATAGTACTTAGATTTATGAGCCCTCGCTGGAATAGTTGGAATCAAATTACCTACATGGGGTATGAACAACCGCCACCGAATCCTTAAGCTATTTCATCAATAAGAATGGCCTCTCTTGCTTCTCCCTATAACACTTTTTCTCTGAAGTTGCTTAACTTCTTCTCCTCAAACTTCCTATTTTTTATTTGCTCATAAAATATGGACCCGACCTCCATATATGCCAACACCCTTCCTTTACACGTCTCCTACAATAATTGAAAACCATTAGCGAAAGTATGTCCTCTCTCACCAATGGGTGCCGAACACCTCCAACAATGCTTAACTTTCCACGCTCTTCAGTTTCCATATCTATACATCTACCATCAATTGGATTTGTTTGGGTGATATTACATTGAGAGACCATAGATTTTAACTAAAGCTCTATCCATCTTCTATGTCTTAGATTCAAATCTCTCTAGGTGAACACATTTTGTAAGCTACAGTGGTCCATGAACACTTCACACTTTACCTCGTAGATTTAGAGCCTCCATATTAGTAAAGCAAACACCACGACTGTGAACTTTTAATAGTGCACGTGGTAGTTTTTTCCATAGGGCTTTAGTTGTCTCATAATAGGCAACCATATTATAATCTATGTCAACACAATACCTAAACCAACCATGAGGCATTATAATATACAATAAAATCCTTATCCTTAATAGAAAGGGTTAGTATTGGGGTTAAAGTCTACAAGGTTTTGAGTTTTTAGAAGCTCTCCTCGTTCTTATCATCCCATACAAATAAAAGTTCTTGCTGACTAAGGCGGGTCATATGCAAAGCAATGATAGTAAAACCGTAAACAAATCAACGACAATAACTAGACAACCCCATAAAGATACAAATTTCTATTACATTCATCGGTCTAGCCCAATTCTTAACGACTTCAACCTTTTATAGTTCGACAATAAATCCTTCCTTAGAAACCATATGCCCTGAAAAAGGCACTAAGGAAAGCCAGAACTCACACTTAGAATATTTAAAATAGAGTTTCTCCTCCTTAAGCAACCCAAACACCATGTAAAAGTAAGCTTCATGATATTCTTCACTCTTAGAGTAAACTAATATGTCATCAATGAGCACAATAACAAACGAATCCAGGAACGACTTAAAAACTCTATTCATTAGCCCAATGAAAGTATTTGGGGCATTGGTCAAGTCCAAAGACATAACAAGAAACTCATAGTACCCATAATGAGTTTGAAAAATAGTCTTTAATATGTCCTCTAACATAATATTTAGCTAATGATAACCCAACCTCAAGTCAATTCTGTAGACTACTACAACCCTTGCAATTCATACCAAAGGTTAGCTATTCTAGGAAAGGGGTATTTATTATAAATGGTTACCTTATGCTACTATTTTTCTTTTCCACTAAAAACACTGGCACTCCCACGGAGAAACATTTGGCAAAATAAGCCTTTTTCTAGGAACTCTTTCAATTGAAACTTCAACTCCCTCAGCTTTGTTAGTCCCATACGATAAAGAGGGATATAAATGGGTCAAATACCTGGATCTAAATCTATAAAAGAACAAATTCTCCATCTAGAGGCATATCTAGGAGATTATCCAAAAACACTTCTAAGAATTCATAGACAAAAGGAACTAACGCTATAGGAGGAACTACAGATTTATATTCCCAAAGATGGGCCAAAAATGCTCTACACTCGTTCTTTACTAACTTTTAGGCATGAATTACTGACTTAATCCTCACAGGATTAGGCTTAATGTGCCTTAACACTATAATTTATCCATACCAAGCATCACTACTGACACGACCCAAACCAGGGCCTAGTCGTGTTGAGTGCCTCATGCCCAATCGGGACCGGATACCACCCCTAATTCCACACCATAATCGCCCTACATCCCATATTAGATGAGTTCCATATATATATATATAATCCAAAACAAAATGGAACAATCATAAATCAAATATAGTCAATATGTGTCAGCCCCAAAACAATACTAATACCAAGGTTGACACTAATATCGAAACCACTTATACCAACCCATAGTAGTCCCACAAAGCCTCTATTCGATAATAAAACAACATTCGGTCGGGATATATCTTCGACTGTATCCAAAACCAAAGTCTATATAATGACCAAAGTGTGTAAAGAAATCCATGACATGAAATAGAGCCTTCTAGAGTAAGGACGCTCACCATTTAAATCCTACACAAGCTGATCTCAAATCCAATCATTGAGTAGGAGAAGTAGTATGGTCGTTTTCTTTATTGCATTGGGATACAGCCTCTCGAAGACGAGTTAGAGGGTGACTCTAGCATACACTTAGCATAGGGATAAAACTATTCCAACCTTTAAAATCAAGCAAACAACCATATACAATCACAACCATACATATATATATATAATCCATGATGGAAAAGGGAATCGAGTGTAGTATGCCTTTAAAACCATTAACCTGGGTATGTGTAGCTTAACTATCCAAGAACCACCCACATGATCTAGTGTTACCCCATGAATGGGCCCCGATGCATGTAGCCACACGAACCAAAGATACCATAGGGGTAGGGGATTCCCGTGTACCATGCGCCCTCCATGATACATATATACAAGAATAACTTAGGGGATTCACGTGTACCCCATAAGTATATGGTCGCCATAACCAATTCTTATGTCAGCAAACATGAGTTTCCAGTGTCCTTCCATTGGACTCACACCTTCACGGTTAGCTATCACAACCCATCATTTATTCCCAATTAAAGCCATTAGCATACAACCAAACCACTAATTCTATTTATTATTAACTAAGGCTAGAAGAAGTGGTATTATCATACCGACTATAATTTCCAAGCAATGTCTTTAGCCAACTTTTTTACAGAAGGGATTCCTATGTACCCGTAGATGACATTATCATTAAGTTTGCTTATGGGATTCCCATGCACCCCACAAGTAGTTCATTATTATATTTGCTTGGGGAATTCCCATACACCCAGTAAGGTTTTCAATTAAACCATAACCATGACACCAATACGTTACCATTTAACCATTTGAAACTATTTAAGCCAATTAAACCTATTAGGGTTCCATCACCCATTTAAACCCTACCAAGTTTCAACAGAAGTCCAACTGTGTAACCAAAAGAATTCTCATAGGCATTTTATCAAATATGTTAAGGGAATATAGTTTCCAAAACTAAAAAAAAGTACTAGTGAACCATTTCCATGCAACCACATATTCTATACACCATTGTTACATAAAAAAAATAAGTAAGAACACGGGAAAACCATAACCAAACCCCCAACATAAAATTCAAAACCCAAAACCGTACCAAAATTATGCCATGAAAACCATACATTAAATCATGCCTTTAGTTGAACTAACAATGAGGGGGGAGTAATATGCCTTAGATTACGAAGAAGATGGAGAGAAACCGCCCTTATAAGCCCAAAATTGACAACCTTAGAGGAAACCTTAGCCTTCTTTGACCCATGCGACTTGAGTGAATTTAAGAGTGTTCTCCATAAAGAATAATAGGATAAATGATGTCCCAATAGTGTTATAAGTCATGGGGTTTTGAGAGGTTAAGCGGGGAAATTCCAAAATCCCCGTAACTTAAACTATAAAAATTTCTCACAAGAAGGTACGACCACACGCCCCTCCAACCGTACCCTGCTATATGAATGGTACCCACCACTCATACCCTATGAATCCCTTAGACCCAAACACTGTCCAACATATGACCACAAGGACAACTCGTACCCAAAATTATGAAAAGTACCCTAGAATCGTACCTTAGGAAGAATACAATCCTCTAGGCTAGACTTAGGGTATCATACGATTGGCATCATACTTCTAGTACCATATCATACGACTTGTATCATCCATTCGTACCTTAGGCAAAAACCATCCAAAAACACTGATTAACAATGATCAAGACCCCCTAAATTGTACCTTATTATAAGACAAGTACCTACAAGTCGTATGATGTCCAGAAGCTCAAAACTGAGAAATTTTCTAAGGACCAAAACCTAGGGTGTTTCAATTTTCCTCCACTTGGATCATTCATCCTCGAAAGATGTCCAAGGAATTTTTAGCACGATTTACATCCCAACACCCTCATTCCGACCTTTGACCAAGTTACAAAACAAAGTGCAAGGAAAAAAACCTTTTCTTTAATCAAAGCAAAAAATAAGGTTGTTATGAAGAACACATACCTTAAGCACGAATATATGGATTGGAAAACAAATCCGGATACTTGGTATTTATGTCATATTTCGCTTCATAGTAGCCTCTTCCACCTTGTCGTTCCTTTATAAAACCTTTACTATGGCCACCTCCCTGGTCTGCAATCGATGAACCTGGTAATGCAAGATCTTGACCGGGATCTCCTCTAGGATAGAGAATCTTAAATATCAATATCCTTGATAGGAACCACTTGACATGGATCACCAACACGCTTCCTCAACATAGATACATAGAACACTGGATGAATGGATCTTAAACTAGAAGGTAACTCCAATTCATATGCAACATTACCAACCCTTCTCAAAATCACATAAGGACCAAGATACCAGGGACTGAGCTTTCCTTGCTTCCTAAACTGCATCACTCCCTTCATGGGAGATACCACCAGGAACACCTTGTCCCCAACCTCAAACTCAAATTCCCTACGTCTTACATCTGTATAAGACTTTACGTGATCTTGGGTAGCCTTAAGCCTATCCTAAATCACCTTTACCTTCTCCATAGCTAGATAAAACAAATCCAGACCAAACATATCCACCTCAGAAAGATCAAACCACCTAATAGGAGATCTACACCTCCTACCATACAATGCCTCAAAAGGGGCCATCCCAATACTAGAATGATAACTATTGTTGTAAGCAAACTCTACAAGAGGTAGATGCTCAACCTAGTTACCACCATAGTCAATCACATAAGCGTGAAACATGTCTTCTAATGTTTGAATAGTTATTTCTACTTGCCCATCCAACATCGGGTGAAAAACAGTCCTAAGACTAACCTTAGTCCCCAAACCTTTCTGGAATGACCGCTAAAGTAAGATGAAAACTGCATACCATAATCAGAGATGATAGAAATATGTACCCCATGCAACTTCACAATCTCTTAGAGGTACAATTTCACATAATACTCAGCCAAAAAGTTAGTCCTCACTAGAAAAAAGTGAGTTGACTTTATCATCCCATCCACGATGACCCAAACCAAATTGAATTTATTCCGAGATTGAGGAAGACCGGTAACGAAATCCATGTTGATCACTTCCCACTTCTATTCAGGAAACTCAATTTCTTGATACAACCCTTCGAGTCTCATATGCTCAACTTTTACTTATTGACACACCATACACTTGGCCACAAAATCAGCCGCATCCCTCTTCATACCATTCCACCAATACATCTCCTTAAGGACATGATATATTTTTGTAGAACTAGGATGGACAAAATAGCACGACTCATGTGTCTTAGCCAAGATCCTCTCAAGAAAACCATCTATGTCGGGAGCACATAACGTCTCTTGATACCACAAGGTACTATCATCACAAATTTAAATACCATTACCTTTGGCCTACCTACATAACTCTTGATTTTCATCAATACAGGATCTAATATTTTCTTCTCCTTGTTCTCTGTACCAAGAGACGACCACCCTACTTCTGTGCCAACACACCACCACCCTCAGAGTCGAAGAGAAAAACTCCAAAGTTAGCTAAGTGGTGAATGTCCTTCACCAACTCTTGCTTCTTTTTTTTTACATGAGCTAAACTCCCCATAGACAACCTGCTAAGAGAATCAACAACCACGTTAGCTTTACCTGGGTGGTAGTAAAGACTCGTGTCATAGTCCTTGAGAAGCTTAAGTGATCTCCTTTGCTTGAGATTAAGCTCTTTCTGAGTGAACACATACTATAGATTTTTATGATATGAGAAGATGTCCACGTGCACTCTATACAAATAGTGTTGCCATATTTTTAATGCAAACACCACAGCTAAAAGTCCCAAATCATGGGTAGGATAGTTCCTCTCATGCACCTTAAATTGCCTAAAAGCATTGTCTACACCTTCTTATGCTGCATCAATACACAACCAAGTCCTACCCTAGATGCATCATAGTAAACCAAAACCCTTCAGTGCATTCCAACAAAGTCAAAACTGAAGCCGAAGTTATCTTATCCTTTAGCTTCTCCAAACTACCCTCACAAGCATCTGACTATGATAACTTTACCTTCTTCTAAGTCAACTTAGTTAATAGGGAAGCTATAGTCGAGAAACTCTCTACAAACCTCCTATAGTAGCCAGCCAAACCCAAGATGCTCTAAATACCGGTTGGATTCGTGGTTCTAGCCCACTTTTTAACCACTGCAACCTTTTGCAAATCCACCATGATCCCCTTACTAGAAATAATATAACCAAAAAAAGTGACAACATTCAACCAAAATTCACTTTATGAGAATTTGGCATAAAACTAGTGCTCCTTTAAGGTCTTCAACACAATACAAAGGTGATTGGAATAATCATCCTCACTCTTAGAATACATCAGGATGTCATTTATGAACACTATGACAAATAACTTTAGAAATTAACCAAAGACCCTATTTATCAAATCCTTAAATATTGCCAGAGCATTCGTCAACCAAAATGACATCACCAAGAACTCAAAGTGCCCATACCGAGTATGGAAGACATTCTTAGGGATTTTAACCTCCCTACTCTTAAGATGATGATATCCAGATTGAAGATCAAACTTATAAAAGAATTTGGCACCTTGCAACTGATCAAATAAGTCATCTATGCTTGGAAGAGGATACTTGTTCTTAATCATCACCTTATTCAACTGCCGATAGTCAATAGATATCTGAAGGAAACCATACTTCTTAAGAATTAATAACACTAGTGCACCCCACGGAGACACACTAGGATGGATGAAACCCTTATCTAAAAGATCCTTAAGTTTTTTTTAAGCTCTTTCAACTCGGCCGAAGTCATTCAATAAGGGGGAATAAAAATAGGATGACTTTCTAAAACTAGATCAATCCTAAACTCACCTTTCCCATTAGGAGGAACACTAGGAAGTCATCAGGGCAGACCTTAGGAAATTCATTCACCACAAGAATCGAATGCAAAGAAGGACCGAACCTTCTGAGTTAGAATTTTAACTCGTACTAAATGGTAGAAACACCCTTTGGAGATTAATCTCTGAGATTTAAGATATTACATAAACTTTCCCTTATGAGCTGGGGAACCATTCTCCTTTTCAATAATCGGCTCAATAGGGAACCTAAAGATGACCCTATGAGTCCGACAGTCTAATGATGCATAGAATAATTCTAACTTGTCCATCCCCAGAATAACATTAAATACACCATATCTAATTCTTACAAGTCCACCAAGGTCTCTTTACTATCAACATATACCACAAACCCTCTATAGACTTTTTTAGAAACCATAGAGTCACCTATCGAGGTAGAAATAGTAAAAGAGTCTAAAATAACTTCAGGACCAAAACCAAAAGACAACCAAAAAAGGGTTCACATGAGAGAGAGTGGAATCCGGATCAATTAAAAAATACATATCACGAGAGAAAAGTTTCAAAATACCAGTCACAACGTTAGGCGATCCCTCAAACTCCTGTCGGGTAGTGAGTACATATAGATAATTCTAACCAGTGGTGGAACTATATGGTGCACCCTTTGGTGCCAGAGCTGATGATAAAGAAATTGGAACCTTATTTCCTCTATTTGAAGAACCTATCCCTTCCCTCATCAAAAAAATAACAATGTAATCGACCATAAAACCTACAAGGAGGACATGATGAAGATGACTGAGCCACAATACCCTGAGATTGGGCACCTTATGACTTAAGGTTGTTGATACCCTATTGATTCTTGTCACCTAATAATGTTGAGTAAGGAGCACTAGCTGTGGAGAAAGAAATAAAACTCCCTCACTTCTTCTTTGTCCACTTACCACTAGCCCTACTACTTTTCTGTTGGCCACCACCCTTCTCAGAGAACCTAAACTTCTTACCCTGTCTTTTCCCTATCTTAGCCTACTTTTTATTTTCCTCCTCCACATGTTGCATATGAACAACCAACCTAGAGATGTCCATGTCCTTGATTATCAAGGTAGTCTTACTTTTAAGGATAAAATCATAAGATAGTCCTGAGGGAAACTTTCTTATCATTGCCCTCATATTCGACACCATCTCTGGAGCATACCAAGATAGTTGTTAAAACTTCAAAGCATACTTCTTGACTGATATCTTCCCCTACTTCAGATTAACAAACTCTTCCGCCTTAGCCTTCCTCAACTCCTGAGGAAAAAAGATGTCCATAAATGCATTAGAGAAATTCTCCCACAGAGATGACTCATAATCATCACCACTTGCATGATCCCACTCCTTATACCAATGGTACGCCATATCCTTCATTTGGTAGGAATTAATATCCGCTCCTTCCACATTCATGGCATGCATTGTTAGCCTCCGAAGTGTATCTTTTAATAATGATAAACTAATAAGTGCATCTTTACAAGAAATTAAAGACTACTAATAAAGGAAGCCAGCTCCAGGAATGGAAGGACATCAACTTACGATCCACGATATCAAAAGAAAATCAATCAGAATGAGAACAAATGGAAGAAGAATCTTAGTCATATAAGTATCGACAAATCAAATCAAATCAATCACAGGGAATCTCTGGCCCAAAAGACTCAACAAATCTGATCAATAATGACTAAAGAAAAAGAAGAAAAGATTACAAGCATATTTGGAAAAGCACCCATCTATACAAGTCCAAAAAAAAAAAAATCACAGACATATCTGATATGGACATGATCCAAAGCCTTATATGAATATATCTGATATGGAAATATCATGGAACTACATTACTCAACCAAGAAGAAATCTCTTGGTTTTTTTTATGAAGAGTAGAAGTCGAAGACTATAAAAGATAAAGATTAAAGAAAGACATGGGCTATAAAACTTCAAGGAGAAAAATCAAAGTGTCTCAATCTTAGTCTTACAAGACTTTGTAACTTTTAGTTTACAATTGTTATTGAAAGAGTAGGATTGAATCACTGTAACATCAATTGAAGCTACGTCACAAGATCTGAAGAGAAAAATAAGTCTTCAAATCTTGTTTCCTTTCATTGTACTCGACCCCGACATTGAACGATCTAAGGAAACTTTGAATCCCAAGGGGACTGGAAGTAGGCACCACATTGGTGTTCGAAAAGGATATATCTTTGTATTTTTACTTTGTGTTTAACTATTTATTAGATTAATTGTATTAAATCTAATTTATTTTGTGAAGTGAACTGATCTACAGGAGAGTCGACTGAAAGGAGTCAGTAATCGACTTATAAAAAAATTTCAATTCACCCTCCCTCTTGAGTTTCAATTGGTATCAGAGCAGGTCTCACCAACAATATTTCTTAACCGCAAGTGAGAAAAGATCAAATGGCCAATTATCAAATTCCTGATTCTCTTCTTTAGGATGGTCATTCCTCTACAAGACCACCATAGTTTAATAGACAACATTACTTTTACTAGAAGAATAGGTTCAAAATCTTGATCCAATCAAATGAATTCCAGGCCTGGGTTGTCCTCAAGAAGGGTCCAAAGTCGATTCCAGGACTTAAAGAGAAGTCAAAGGACAAAGATAAAGAATCTAGAAGTTCATACATAGAAGACCTTGAAAGCTTCGAGGTCACCAAAGAACAACAAGAGGTAATTCAAACTAATGCACGTGCTATAAGTTTACTTTTGTGTGTAGTTAGCAGGAAAGAATACAACAAGATATTAAATTGTGAAACTACTAAAGAAATATGGGACAATTTGGAGGTAACCTATGAAGGAACCACCAAAGTTAAGAAATCAAAAATTGCCACCCTGGTCAATGAATATGAGCTGTTCAAAATGGAAGAGAATAAAGATATTGCAACAATGTTTGCCAGATTCAGTTAGATTGTATGAAGAGTGAAATCACTGGGGATGATCTATCCATACAACCTAAAAGTCTAGAAGCTGGTCTGAAGTCTTCCAAAGATTTGCAAAACCAAGGCTGCCATTCTGGAAGATGGAGATCAACATAACATGACATATCATGAACTATGAGGTAACCTGATTGCATATGAACACAATTATATAAATAGGTACCACAAAGAAGAGAAAAAGAAACTAGTAGCCTTCAATGCTGCTCAAACCAAAGAAGTGGATATTATAGAGGATGCTAATAGTGAAGGAATGACTCTTATAAATTATAGAGTAAGGCAAATCACGAGATAGAGCCAGTGAAGATCCCAAGGAACCAAGAATGATGATTCTACTAGAAATGATAAATGTTGCTATTACTATGAAAACCTGGCCATTTCAAATAGATCTGCTTAGAATTATAAAAGAAGAACATCTAAGAAGATCCAAAATTTTGGATCATGGAGTGATGAAGATGAAACTGAAGAAGAAACAAAGGCCGCCAATATATGTTTCACGGCAATAGGTGAATCTAGCGAGGTAAGAAAACACGACAGTCATAACTATAATATTCTTAAATCCAACTTAGATATGATACCGATGAAGTTTAACAACTCATAGATGAAATTAATAAACTAGCTCAAGAGAAGAAAAGTTGCAAAGAAAGATTTAAATGAATACTCAAAGAGGAACAACAAAACTGGAAAATAGAAATCGAAGCATGTCAAATTGAAATTGACCTACTTCATGAAGAAATTAATGATGCAAAAATAAAATTAAACAGTATTAAGACATCCCCAAGCCACAGTTTTGTAGGATCAAATTCCTTCAAAAATAATTCAAGTTCCTTATTATGTTCGTTTAAATCAACTAAGACCTTATTCTTCCCTCGAGGACCCGTCTATTTTATATGTGGATAGAGAGGGCACAAATCCTATAGTTGCAGGAATAAGACTAAAAGTGTGTTGGTTTGGAAGACCAAATGAAGCACATCTAACCCATAAGGACCCAAGACAACTTGGGCACCTAAGCAGAATTAAATTTCTTATTTTACAGGAACATGTCCCCGAAAACTATAAAAAGGAAATATGGGATCCTGATGGTGGATGTTCTAAATACATAACTGGGAAGAAAGAATCTCCTGTGCTTTGAAGAATACAAGTGAAGGATCAATAAAATTCAGTGTTAATGCCAGAGGCATTGCCACCAGAGTCGATTCAGTGAAGCTCAGCTTCTCATATGAATCTACCAAAGTATGTATGGTAGATGGACTTAAGTATAAACCACTCAGTATCGATAAATAGTGTGACAATGGTGTTGGAATCTCCTTCAAGAAAAAAAATAATTTATCACACATGACAACATTGGTATCTATCTCTTTGGTGAATGCCAAAAATGGGAAAAGGATATGCATCATGTCACATCATCAACAAATGTCTCACCTATAAAAATGTAGTGAAGAAGGATAGGTAAGTGATTTAAAATCCAGAGATAATATTTGCACAATTTTTGAGCTATCATAAGAAGAGTCGACTATACCCCCTTTAGAGTCAACTTCTATATCTGAAATGACGAAACTGAAATAAAGAGAGATATATAGCTCAAGGCTATTACCTCCAAGAAGGTACTGACTTTAATAAAATCACTGTCCCTATTAGAATCATTATGAATTATTATTATCAGTTGCTGCCCTCAAATGTTTTAAGCTGCTTAATATGGTTTACCATGATGAAATTTTTGGGAGACAACTTCCAGAATTTGAAAATCTGTTATACCCAAAACCATGTTTTTAAACTGCTAAAGCATTTCACAGTTTCAAGAGAGTTCCAAACGCTTGGCATGAAAAATTATGTTCTTCCCTACTTTTTTTTTTAAAAATAGTAATTTTGATGCAATTCTAAGTCTTAATTTTTTTAAAGTTTTCTTATTGTACCTTTTTAAATATTATTACTGATAACTCTAACATCTTCTTATGAGAATGTTGATATTCTGATGAATGTTTTTGTCATATGAGTGATGCCCCGAGTTCATAACTCAGTAAGGAGCAAACTTTAGTTGACTCGCCAACAACTAGAGCAACATACACAACCTTTGGGAGTTGCTGTACTTAAATCCTATGAATCATGTGTCAACTACTTAATTTTTATCTGTATTTTGAGTTTGTTTCCAAAATGTGTGACAATAATAGTGATGTTAGTCTAGCTAAATAATTTGTGCATCTAGGGCAAATATATTGATATTAAGCATCATTTTATTCATAATAATGTAGAAAGTGGGATTATTTTTATTCCAAAAAACTGCTGGTATTTTTTAAAAACCATTGCTAAAAGAAAGATCTTATTTCTTAGAAAAAGCTTTGGCATTAACATTTTATGAGTCATAATTTTGGACACAAATCTTTTTACTTAGTTCAATCTTATTTTTACAAAACCATTGATAGAAGAAAGATCATGTTTTCTCCAAAAAAAGATTTGGTATTAATGATTTATGAGTCATATTTTTTTAGACAAATCTTTTTACTTAGTCCAATTTTACCTATTTTACCATAAAGGAGTATTTTCAAAAGGGAAGTAATTATTAACTTCACCGTTTCCCATGCCTCCTCTGCTGCCCTTTTCTCTTCCATAACGCAGTGTCATTTTACCTCTATCTATCTCTTTTCACATCACGCCCCTTCATTATCCTATCTGAATAGTTGCCTCTTTTTCTCTTACTTCTATTTCTCTTAACAAGATCTTCTCTTCTCTCTCTCAACCTGTAAATCTCATCTCATATCTCACTCATGACAAAGACTCTCTCCATGGCCAACGTATCCAGAATCTCTTCTGATGATCTTGTTCTTCTCTCTGAGTCAACCGACAAATCCTTGTCTCAATCTACTCTCCTTAATTGATGACAACCCCCTTCCAGCCTCATTTCCTCTTTAAAAAAGCCTCATCCAAATCCTTCTAACTCCTTCCTTCCAGAAGAGATGCACTAATTTTGGAAAAACTTTCACAAAGAAAAATTCCACTCCTTCAAAAATTATTTCATCATGCCCGGTCTCATAGTCAATCTTACTCTATAGAAAGATTCCTCTTGCAATGTCAGTCACTTTTCAAATTTCAAGATTTGTTCTTGCTTTTTCGCCTCTGTGGACTTCTAGTTAAGAAGACCCTGTTCGCATATTTTATTCTATTCTTTGAATTTCCCTAGACAGTGGTGAATTCGAGACTCTTATGCTAGGCACTAGAATGGTCCGAAACACTTTCCTATTTAAAAATGTTTTTGATACAAAGTTTTCTGGTATGGTCCGTTTTATGAACAATAACTAGCCTGAGGACTTTGAAGTGGGTTTTGAGGAAGACAAGAAATTTTTGTCTTACCCAGACTCTGTGTCAACCAACTTTGATCCCTTGTCTTTATGTTTCAAATAGTGCATAATGGCCCATATCATTGCTACCACTCTGATTCTTCAAAAAAGGATCCCTTAGCAACATAACTTTTTGTGATGTCTTTGTGTTGTGCTGTCTGGTCAAAAAGATCAAAATAAATTATGCAACCTGGATATGAGAGTACATACTTGAGAGTGCAAGGGAAGTCCATGCCTCTGCTAGTTTGTCGTACGATCTGTTCATCACTCTGATCCTTCTGTTCTACTCTATTGATCTCTCTGCTTATCCCCCTATAAAAGTTGCTATAACATATGATTCAAGAACGTTAGCAACATGGGGTATGTCCTGGGGAAAGATGAGTGGTGAAAGAATGAGTCAGCCCGTGCTAAGGCAGAACTTCAAAAGGTAAGTAAATCTGTTTCTGTCTACTCTATATCTTTGTTGAAGGAACTCAGAGAAATCAAGCAACATCTCATAGCCATTGATAAAGGTGTCATGCAACTCTAGGAGTCTACTACCAAACTCTTGGACCTTGAGAAAAGTACAAGATTTGGTATAAGTGTGGTCCGGCCGGTACTCGATGGGCTCAAATCAGAAGGATTCAAGTTGTTCTCTCGAGTGCTCTCTCACATAGAATCTTTCAAATCCCAAGTATCTTCCACGAATGATGATTTAGCTGTCACTATTCAAACCTCCTACTCCTCCTTTCTCAAAAACTTTGAAAAATCATATGAAAAGTTTTGTAATAATATGTATAATACCATAACTTACTGCCTGGTGAAACGGTGAATTATGAATTTTTATTCAAAAGGGTGTTCCTTTCCCTTATGTTGATGGGTTGTAAGATAATATTTATCACACTATCTCACATATATTTTTCTCTGCCTAGGTAATAGATTAGTACTGTCCATGATTGTCTATTGTATCTTATGTGTTGTTCTGTCTATGTGTTTTGTTTCTCGTTGATGTTTTTTTATTATGCCTAAAGGGGGAGAAAGACAAGAATATCAAGAAATTAGGAAGTACCTATCTGTGAGGAGGAACAAGTCGGCAGTCAACTTTTGACACACAAAGGTCGACTGATACCTAAGAAACTTAGGATAACAAAAATGCATTAAAGTTAGGGGGAGCAAGTCAACTTTCAGTACACAAAGTTTGACTGTTACCCAATAAACATGGGATAAAAAAGATGCTTACAAGTCAGAGGGAGCAAGTTGACAGACAGCGAAGTCAACTGATGTTTACTCTTGTTTGTCATTATAAAAAAGGGGGAGATTGTTAGCCTCCGAAGTCTATGTTTTACTAATGACAAACTAACAAGTGGATATTTTAAGGGTATTGAAGACTACTGATAAAGGAAGCCAAATACAGGAATAGAAGTACATCTACTTACGATCCGTAGCATCAAACATATTAATCAGAATAAGAACAAACAGAAGGAGAATCTCAGTCCCACAAGTCTTGAAAAATCAAATCACTCATAGGGAATCCCTGCCCCAAAGTCTCAATAAATTAGATGAATAATGACTAAAGAAAAAGAGGAAAAGATCACAAGCACATTTGGAAAATCATCAATCTATACAAGACCAACAGGAAAAATAGCTCACAAACATATCTGATATGGGTGTGTCCAAGGCCTTATTTGGACATATCTAATATGGACATATCATATGTCTATATTACTCAATCAAGGAATCAATTTAAATCCTTGATTAAGAAGAAATCTAATGGTTTTCCTCATTAAGAGCAGCAACCGAAGACTATAAAAGATGAAGATTGAAGACAGACATGGGTTACGCAACTTCAAGGAGAAAAATCAAACTGTCTCAATCTTAGTCTCACAAGGCTTTGTAAATTTTGTTTATAATTGATATATAAAAAGCAGGATCGAACGAACTTTGTAACATCAACTGAAGTTGTGTCACAAGATCTAAGGAGAAAAATAAGTCTTCAAAACTTGTTTTGTTTCATTGTATTCGAGCCCGACATTGAACAATCTAAAGAATCTTTGAAACCCAAGGGGACTGGAAGTAGGCACCACATTGGTATTCTTAACCAGGATAAATCTCTGTGTCTTTACTTTGTCTTTAACTATTTATTTCCTTAATTGTGTTAAATCTATTTTTTTTGTAAAGTGCATTGATCTGCAGGAAAGTCAAATGAAAGGAGTCAGTATTCGACTCACTGAAAAATTTCAATTCACCCACCTCTTGAATTTCTTGCATAACCCTAAAAATATTTTCCATTTCATCCAGAAAACCCTGAGGATCCTCCTCCACCTTAACACTAGTGAAAGTTAAAGGAATCAACCTCATGAACTGGCTAACCATTATGGCCTCAGAAGATGGAGTAGCAGATACACCATGCTCAGCCTGAGAAGCTACCAATAGAGAAATCATATGGATCGACTGATGAAACTCCGTATTCATCACGTTGGCCAGATGAGGACTAAAGGGAAATAATAGAACTCCAAAACAATCTAGAATTGGACCCCTAGACCGACTATGGATCCCGTGGCTAGAGCCTGTCCAATTAATATCGTCTCCGATTGGGAGAAAATAGTTTTCGTGTATATCATATCATCGAGGCATGATCTGAAAAGCAAACAAATAAGAATTAGAGAGGATTTTAGGACCTTAGACTAGAATACTTGAAATCAGAACACAAGAAGAGGAACATTCCTAAGTGCCTTGTAGCCTCTCCCTTATTAGTGTTATGCGCTACACACCCTTAAAAGACTCTACTTGACACGGCTTTATGGTCTCACGATTAGCCATGAACCTAGGGCTCTGATACAAATCTATCACGACCTAAACCAGGGCCTAGTCATGTCGGGTGATTCAAGACCAACCTTTACTAGATACCACCCCCAATACCACACCATAACTGCCCTATATATCATATCAAATGAATTCCATATATATATATATACAATCCAAAATAAAATGAAACAATCATAAATCAAATACAATTAACTGGTGTCAGCCCCAATACCAATACCAATTCCAAGGCTGATACCAATGCCGACACCACCTATACCAACCTATAGTAGTCCCACAAAGCCTTTATTCGACAGTAAAATAATATTTGGCTGGGACATTCCCTCGACCATAGACAAAACCATAGTCTATAAAAGGACCAAAGTATGTATAGAAATCCTTGACACGAAATGGAGCCTTCCTGAGTAGGGAATCTCACCACTTCAATCCAGCACAAGTTGATCCTGAATTCGATCACTGCGCAATAGGAGTAGTATGGACGATTCTTGCATTGCATGGGGATATAGCCGGTGGAAGATGGGTTAGCAGGTAAAAGCTAGCATGCACTCAGGATAAGGATAAAATAATACCAACCTTTAAAAGCATGTAAACAACCATATACATATAAATATATATATATATACAAATAAATATATATATACATATATATATATATATATATATATAATGCATGCCGGGTAAGGGAACCAGGTTTAGTATGCCTTTAAAACCATTAAACTAGGTATGCGTATCTTTACCTTCCTAGAACAACCCACGGGCTATATGGGTCTAATGTTACCTCATTAACGAGCCCTGATGCATATAGATACATGAAGTGGAGATACCATAGGGGTAAAGGATTCCCGTGTACCATTCGCCCTCCATATTACATATATACTAGAATAACTTAGGGGATTACTATGTCCCCACAAGTATATGGTCGACGTGATCAATCCTCATTCCAACAAAAATTAACCAAGGTTATAAAAAGTGGTATCATCGTACTAACTATAGCTTACAAGCAATGTCCTTAGCCAACCTTTTTAAAGAAGGGATTCCCATGTACCCATAGATTCTATTATTATTAAGTTTGCTTGAGTGATTCTGATATACCCTACAAGTAGTTCGTTATTATGTTTTCTTGGGGGATTCCCATGTACCCCGCAAGGTTATCAATTAAACCATAACCATGAACACCAAGACCTTACCATTTAACCATTTGAAACCATTTAAACAGATTAAACCAATTAGGGATCTATTACCCATTTATACCATGCAAAATTTCAATAGAAGTCCAAATATGTAACCCAAAGCGTTCTCATAGGCATTTTATAAAATATATTGAGGGCATATAGTTTTCAAAAATAAAACCAAGTAACAATTAAACATTACCATGCAAACACATATTCAATCCAACATTATAACATAAAACCCATAAGTAAGAGAATGTGAAAACCATAACCAAACCATTTATAACCAAAGCCCCCAACATATAATTCAAAACCCAAAACCATACCACAATTATGCCATGAAAACCATACATTAATCATGCCCTTAGTTGAACTAATAATGAGGGAGAAGTAACATGACTTAGATTACGAAGAAAACGGAGAGAAACCACCCTTATAAGCTCAAAATTGACCACCTTGAAGGAAACCCTAGCCTTCCTTGACCCAAGAGCCTTGAGATAATTTAAGAGTGTTTAAAGTGTTCTCAATAGAGAATAATAGGGTATATGATGTCCCAATAGTGTTTTAAGTTTTGGGGTTATGAGAGATTAAGAGGGGAAATGTCCTGATTACTCCCAACTTAAACAATACAAATTTCCCGCAGGAAGGTACGACCACATCCTCTCCAATCGTACCCTACCATACAAGTGGTACCTACCTCTCATACCCTAGGCATTCCTTGGATCCCAACACTATCCAACATACAACAACCAAGGCCAACCCATACCCAATCTTATGACAAGTACCATATTCGTACCTTAGGCAGAACAGAATCTTCTAGGCTAGACTTAGGGCCTCATACGATTGGCATCATACTTCTAGTACTCTATCATACGACTTGAATGATCCATTCATACCTTGGACAAAAACCATCCAAATCACATTGATTAACATATGACCAAGGCCCCCTAAATCGTACCCTATCATAAGAGAAGTACCCACAAGTCGTATGATGTCTAGAGTGTCAAAATTGAGAAATTTTCTAATGTCCAAAAACCAGGGTGTTTCAATTACAGTAACAATTTTTGCATAACAGTCACAAATAAAATGATAAGGAGACAATTAAATCATCCCAATTTAATATCAAACTCCTTCATTTCTAGAATAACTAGGTCTTCTAGGATTTTAAACACCATAAATATCATATGACACACATGATACACCTGAGCAACATATATAATCATCCAAACTAGTATGGCCACATACATAAGAGCATCAAGATATTCATAATTTAATTGTTAACCTATCACAAATTTAACAGACACATAAGAGAAAGTTGAACTGGTATAAAATAATAAAGAATCCATATGATCATAAATAAAAATAGTACTTATGATCAAACTATTAGAAGCCTCTATTTCACCATGAGCCAAAATAGCATAAATGTCACGACTCAAACCAGGTCCTAGTCATGATGGGTATCTCAAGCCCACTATGAGCCGAACACCACCCCCTTAGCCTAATATCTTGAATACATCAAAGATAAATAGAAGAAGACAACCATAGATAGAAATGAATATGGATAAATCAAGGAATGCCTAAGAATAAAAAAAACCATCCAACCCATACTTGTCCAGAAAATCCTCTAAAACCAAGATACTAAATTAGGTCGGGACATGCCCCCGACCATGACATAAGAAAACTAACAATCTCTAAAATATGAAAAGAAACCTAATGAAATGGTAAAGCTTTTCAGATTATGAAGGCTCACAGCTACACGGTAACTCAATCGATATCTACACCATCTACTACTGCACTGGAGTTACAAAAGAACTTTAGGGCCCTACATCATGAAATGATGCACCATCCAGGGATGGCCAGTGTGATATACACTAGCATGTAACTCAGGGAAAGTGATAAAATAATGCCATGTCAAAAATCATTCAAACCATTAGCACACATTCGTATGTACATATATAGGATGTCAGCATAGGTAAAATGGTCATGAACATGAGTTTTTGAAATTATTTACCTAGACTGTGTAGATTTATCCATCATATGGGCACCCACGGGCTACATGGGTCTAGCTCTCCCTATTGTAAGGGCCCCAACAAATGTTAGCCATACGAACCATGGAAATTTGTTGGATGGCCAAAGGTACCAGGGCTCTAACCATCACAAGAATATATAATGTGTGAACTATGCACAAGCTCATAAAGGCAACAACACCGGCAAACGTGATATCTAATACTGGTTCCTCGAAGACCTCCACCTTCACGGCGAGATACGTAACCCCTTTTAAGCCCAAATTAAAACATTTGTACATAATCCCAATCATTAACCAATGAGTCATTTGTTAAGGCATTTACCACTGTTGCGCCCAAATGCACATACAAGTTATACAATATCCTTATAAAAAGCTAAATATCCATTCTACATGGAATATTATTTACAACTATTTAATTCAAGTTTAACTATTCAGATTAAAATAGTGCAATCGTAACCAAAAAAGTTTGAGATTTTATAACTAAAAGTAAACTAAAATAATAATGAAAAATAAAGACTTTGGACAATCTATGGATGAAAACCAGGGGTTAAAGCACTACGAACTATCATACTAAGCTATTGAACTTCATTAGTTTGATTACTTATCTTGGTTGTTGATTTGTAGGGTTTATCGTATGATCATGGTCTCTCGACTCTAATCATCTACCTAACATGACATTACAACTACATCGTTGAGTGGGAATGCAATAATGCATTTAGATGCATTAAGATGTCATTCTGTAAGTGAACCAAATAAGGATTCTAGGAATATCCCTATACTTTATGCTAATTCAAATTCCTTATTTTATAAAAGAATAAGAAACTTTCTCTATTTACCCAAATATTCCATCCTCTTATTCCCCCTCCCGGGCTCATAAGACGACAATAAATGTATTCTAAGGATCGTGAATCTTTAAAATAGTGATAAAAAGGACAAATAAACAATAAAATATGATAAAATATTACAACCAAATCAATTCAAAGAAATAGTAATCATGTTCTTGGCCTTAACACAGTAAAGGGGGAGTTTAGCCACTCATGGAAATAATCGTAATCAAGATGAATGAATACATAATAAAATCCATAAATAAACTTAAGTACAGATATAAGACCCCTAATTTAAGTGTTTTGCATACCGTCTCCAATCTTCAAAGATGTCCAAGGTTAATAGCACCAAGTTCAAGTGTCCTATTTATAGGAGAAGGATTTTGACCGTGTTGGGAATAGGCTGTGCGCTGCCCTTCCATTCGCTAGTAGTAGGGGTCATCCCACAGACCTCAATAATATAGTAACAGGGTGTTCTCTGCATGGTTAAGTCCATGGGAGCAGGGTTCGCTCTGCGAGGCTTTTCCCATACCCTCACTTAGATTTAACTTGACGTCTGATCTTGTCTTGTGCATTCAGCCTTCCATCCCAAGCCTTTTGGTGTTGCTTACACTTGATTTACATATTTTGAATCTTCCATATATAATTATAATCAACTCATAAAGAATCCTATAGCATCAAACACCACAGATTAGAGCTCAAAACAACACAAAATCCAAGACGATGAACTAAAAACTTAAGCTAAGAACTAGTTTTGCCCATTTTTATCTTTAACATAGTTTTGACTCTTGGCTTGATTCAATTGCAATTTAAAAATTATAAAAAAGTTTTAACACACAAAATTACATATTAATAACCTTGGTAACTCATTAAACTCACTAGAATCCATCAAAATCAACTAGAATAACACCTAGCTTAACCTAGTAACACTAGTTTTCTCATTTGAACTCTAAGTGGCCAATTTAAGTACAATATTGTTTAAAAGACACCTTAAAACAAGTAAACAAATACTTAAACACTTAAATTGTCAATTATATCATTCTTAACACACTAAGAACAAAATTTATCCTCAAAACAAGGCTAAATAAGCATGAGTAATGATACACCCAAATTACAACTCTTTTACAAGAGTGTAAGCGGTCGTTATCAAATATAGAACCCAACTGGGTTGGGTGTCGAATCCCATAGGGAATACTGTGTTCACTAAGTAGTGTGGTTGTTATTAGACTGTTGATCGAAGGTTCCAGAATAAAAGGGTTTTGATTTAAGTACAAAGTAATAGTTTCAGTGTAATAATGAATCAATACGTGTAATAATATTTGAATACAGAGAATAACAAACTAGGGTTATTTCCACCTTGTAGTTTTTAATATCTTCTAACTATGGGTGTAATTCATATATGAATGCAATTGTAGAGAAACATATTCAAATTCCCAATCCAAGCATTTCTCAACCATCACGGATTAATTCACTTTAGTTCTCTCGACTCAAAAGTGTTTACTCAATTATATGAAATCTCTAAGTTGTTAATCCTATTAAGGCATTAATGTCTTAAATAGAGGTTGGAAATCCTATTTTCTTGTCACTACTCTCTTTTCCAAACATTAGTCTTCTATCGAACGAGCTATGTTTCAATGGCACATTCTCTTTGTTTGCAACCACGAGAATTCAAGCATAACGATGAGAGTATGATATAAGTAAATCAATGCATAGTGAATTCAAAACCCATAGAAATAGATAATATGCTACAAGGTTTCCATAACCCTAACCAATAAGCTTATCTACTCATGGACAAAACAAAAATCACCATAAGTATGTTCATCATACCAAATACTAGAAGACGATCTTGGTGTCTAAACAATGAACAAGAGAAATATGTTCTTTTCTCCACTCTAAGCCGCCAATCTTCCCTCCAAAAAATACAGAATAGAATCATCCTATAGTTTTTCAACATCAAGTCTTTTTAGTAATCTTTTCTCTCATAATTGCCTTCTAAGTCCCTAAACTAATTGTAAAGGACAAATTAGTCTTGGACATAGTTTTTAGGTGCCGCATTTGGTCCAACAAGCTACTTTTCTCTTTTGTGATTTGTCATCCGCAATCCGTAGTCCCATCATGTATTGATCTACCTCATTAACAACTTGAGTTATGCTAATCACTTAGGTTAGCTCAATTACATCAAAGTAGACTAAAAACATAAGAAACTAAACACTTTGTTCTTAAAACTTAGCTAAAATATGGGTAAGTTATGGTGCTTAGGCGTATAAATACACCCAAGATCACCTCCCCACACTTAATGCCTTGTTCGTCCTCGAACAACTTATCCATTTACGCATACACAAGATTTAAAACCTACAAAGGAACACAAGATGCTCAAATAGACTCACACAACGAATATGAAACAAGAAGTTGATTCATGAACCTTTACTGAAGACAATCAATCCTCAAGAATAGACTCATCAAGTTGGCAAATTCATGCGTACTGTTTAAGCAAAGAAATCATATAAATTATCCAACTTTTCATCAAACATGTGCCCTCACAACAAAAGTGTTACCCATAATCACTCACAATAATTCAATTTTTAGCACAATGGGTATAAGAATCAAGTTGCGCTCACTCTCACAAAGAATTCTCAAATTACAAATGATGACCATATGCTTGCCCTTAGTGTAGTTCTCCACTAATATCATAATGTTAAGATTAGGATCATATAGGTCTTTACGGGTTGTAATGTAGGCTAAGGGATGGGTAGGAACTATTTTGTCCAGTAATAGTGACTATGTTCCCTAAGTGCTTTAATACAGTATATTAGACAATGAATACCAATCTCTAACAACCAATTTTCACCTATACTAACTTTACACATCTTTTTCTTTCACCTTATTTCATAAAGCTCACTCACATAACTTATGGCGGGAGTATTTTCGATGTTCACATCATATCATTTTGAACATATTTATGCCTCTTCTCTCCTTTTTATTATTATTTATTTTTTATTTTATTTTATTTTTATATATCTCAATCCCAACCAATCATATCAAATTCACACACCAAAAACTATTACTTTGGGGCTTTATTTTCATCCTTTTCTCCTTCCATTTATAACTCATTACTAATTTTTTTTTTACTAAAGAGCTTAGGAGATTTGGATCAAGTTGAGGTTAATCAAGGAAGGATTAGTCTACACCTGAGGTTACCAAAGAATAAGATAAAGGATTAACGGGGCTATCTAAGATTATGCACAAAGATGGTTCAAAAGTGGGTGTGAAAAATGGCTATTAAAGAAGTGCCTAAATCATCTAATAAACTCATATTCTCTATTTCGTTTTACAAAAGCACCAGGCAAGTTCTATAGTTAATTGCAACAAGGAATATGCAAATACCCTCACACACACATGACACATGCTTAACTCCAACAGGATCATTATAGACTCTTAACCAAATAGTTATATGAATTTACTTTAAGCGAACAATCACCACACGATTCATAAACTAGAACATAGGTATCTCAACAATAAAGATTTATCACATGCTTATATTGTCATGTGACCTACTATAACAAATTACATTCACTTGTTAGGTCCTACACATAACTGATTTTCTCTTAAGACGGTCGTTATCCATCCATCATCGAGAAAAACACCTAACTATGACTAAAAAGCAAACTAACATATACACAAAAGCAAAACAAATGCACTAAACTTATATATACAAAGAGGAAAAATAAATGCACTAAAGAGAAGACAAAATAGTAAGAAATCTAGAAGAACTTTTAGCCACCCCACACTTTAAGTAAAAATTATCCCAGTGCAAATACATAAACAAAAACTTGGCTAGTAGGACTCTTCTTCCACATCTGGGGTCATGCCACCTGCATCAGAATCATCATCAGAGTCTTCCTCACTAGATTTGGCCTCCATGTCAGAATATAACAGTCGACGATCCTTATCCGCTGGTGTATTATTATCCAATGGCTCCTCAAAATGATTCCCCACTCCACACATAGCTCTAGCATGCTCATTTAGTGGATAGTCATAATACAACTGATATAGCTCTACAGTAGTAGGCACATGGCCTCCACTTATCATAGTGAGCTTCGTCATGCCATAAAGATGGCAGAAAAATCTCTCATCTTTTGTGTGTCGTTCAGCAGTGCTAAGAATTGTGCCTTGGTTGGCATCTAGATCCTTAACCTTTGTGACATCCACTCTCTTTGGATTCTGAGGCAACTTGTGATCCACTGGCTTATCCTCAATGTTTTCTGTTGTTAAAATAGCGGTCAGCAAGCTTCCAAAACTGAATGGTGTCTTTTTGTGCATCCTTGCTTTGCGCATAGAAGCATGTATAACTGCACCAATGTTTAAAGGAACATCATTCATCAAAGCATATACTAGACATACCCGATCGTGAGAGATTTTGGTGAACTGCTTTCTCAAAATCAAGCAAGCATTGACTATCCTTATCCAGATACGTGCTTCTCTATTTAAAAAAGTATATGGGAAGGTATTGTGGTAGCCTTTGTGATGGAACCACCGAGCCGTAGACCTTGAACCGCACAAAGTATGCCTGAAGTATGCCTGATGGCTCAATAGGGAGGCTTGCTATATAGTTCCTTCAACCTGGAGTGGTCCACATTCGGAGTACCCAAATAAGAGTTAAAAAACTCTGCCGCCGGATGTAGGATCTGCCCTGGAATTTTCACTTCACTCCCACGGGTATTTGGGGACCAATTAGCATAAAATTCCTTAGTCCAATCTAGATTGCACCCACCCATGTCCTAGAAAATGAAGTCAAGTTTTAGTTTAGTGGTCTTAGCCAAAATACGAGGGCAGTGCCTCGCCTAACTCTCCCTTTGAATAAGCTCAAGTGGAAAGTATCTATTTACTTTGTTATCCTTGTACCACTCCTGACCATCCTGTAAGACCCATTTAATGCCAAAAGTGCATCGAGGCCCTTGAAGAGAGGATGAGGCGGATTTCTCCTTTCATGCTCTTTTCTGTCCCTTCTTAGATGTGGATGCTTTGTCTTTGCCAGTGCTTTCTTTGGGAGCCATATGACCCGAGGGCATCATATATTCATGTTAGCCATACATAGAAAAGCTTAACTATAATTAAGAGGGGAGTAGTGAAAACACCACCCCACACTTAATTTGTTATCATGAACCAATTATGTTGTGTTGTCGTTTACTCATACTTCTCCGACATACACTTTGACCTCGGGCACCAACATTATTCACAACATTATTAGCACATTTGCAACTCAATGGTGGATTCTTGTTTTTCTTTTGCAATTCACAATTTCACTCCATAAACCCCTCACATTCCATAACAATATTGAAATTCAAATTAACACACAATTGTTGCACAAAATCAACCTATTAACACCACCAATTCCACCAATTTTATTTCAATTAAACCATTCTTAAACAAAATTACACGTTACAATTTCAACATATCACAGTACAGAAATATCATCACATTCTTACACTTTTATCAACATCATGTTCAACAAAATAAGATGTAAAATAATGGTTACACAACTACCATGTTAGTTGTGAACAATTCACTCACACGTACAAGCTCAAAATACTACATAATAATGCCTGAAAGCTTCAACACCTCAATACATACAATACACCAGGACTTGCATTAAACAACAAACAACATATTCAGAGGTAAAATTAATATCCACAACAATGATGGTTTCTATAATAATAGTGTTTATCTTCCCCAAGATTATCAAAACCTTACTTTTATAAAGCCATGGCAAGAATTTATTCCATAATCCTCAAGAAACCAATTAACTATAACATAAATTCACAATAAGTAAGGATTAAGAAAGTAAAACTTACCTTGAAGATAGAATAATAGGGAAAGAAAGGGAAAATTCTTGAGATAGTTAAACACAGAATAATCTTGAAGGACAAAAAGAATGGTGAGAGCACAATCTTGTACGGCTTAGGGGTGAAATAAGGATGAATATAGGCATTTAGGGTATGGATTCTATTTAAAGAATGAAATCCAGGTCAGGTTGACCTAATTTAAAATTGGATATTATGTTGAAATTAGAGTGGTGTGCGGCGAAATGTTTATTGCCTAAGTGCAAGTAGGCGCCGCAAAACACTTTGCCTAATTAAGACAGTGAGCATGCACATTAGGGTATATGCAGCTTTGTCCATCGCACAAGTATAAGTATGCGTCGCAAAACCAAACGCCTAAGATAAAGTGTAGGGCGCTCAACCAAACGCCTAATTGGACCAGTGATCATATGCGTTAGGGTATGTGCCGTATATGTTATAGACAAAACTAAGATTTGCACCGCAAAGTATTCCGCTCAAGTTGTATTGGGCACCACACAATATATCGCCTTAATTAACTTAGGCGTCGTGCAAGGTAATGCCTATGTGAGGCAGTGGGCTTAGGCTATGTCTTAGGAGATGCCTTTGCCATGGCCTATGTAAACTTAGACGTCGTACACCCTATAGTACACTTAAACTTGGATGCCATGCACCCCATTCTTCATATGATGCATTGAGAAAGGTCCATACCGTGGAAGTTTTGAAGTCAGATTAACATAATTTCAGTCACAACTCTAACGCGAATCATGACTCGAGCTTCAACATTTGACCACTCCAACTTACCTATAATGTTCCTGTTACTCCTAAGCTTACCACCTTTGATATGTCTCATTTTCAAACCGATTTTAGAACCTACAACCTCTTTAGTGCTTCAAACACCTACACTTAATAAAAAATATTTAAAAATGATTAGAAGGGTGGGTTTCCTCCCACCAAGCGCCGTAGTTTCGATCATGGCTTAACTCTTATTTTTATATTTTTATTTTACATATTAAAATCAAAGTAAAATCATAGGTTGCCTCTCATGTAGCGCCTGATTTGACATCGCTGTATGACTCAATTATCTCGATTACTCAGACTTCATCGAGATAGATAGCAACAATACTTTTTATCGAGTCTTTTGGACCGATAGAAAGTTTGACTCATTGCCCATTAACTTTGAAGATTCTTCCGTCTTCATTTTCAAGTTCGATTACTACAGATGAGTAGACTTGACTAACTTTAAATGGCCCTGACCACTTGGACTTAAGTTTATCTAGGAACAATTTTAGTTTGGAGTTGAACAAAAGCACCAATTCACCTGTCTGGAAATCTCATTTTTCAATCCTCCGATCATGATACTTCTTCATCTACTACATGTATATGTCTACTCTCTCATACGCCCTGAGATGGAATTTATCCATCTCATTCAATTTCCCCAGACTTAGCTCCGCTGCCTCCTTTCAATTCAGATTTAACCTTTTTAGTGCCCATAAAGCATTGTGCTCCAGATCTATAGGCAAATGAAATGTTTTTCCATAGATTAACTGATATGGTGACTTGCCAATGGTTTTTTTGAAAGAAGTTCGATACGCCCACAAGGAGTCATCAAGCTTTCAGGACCTTTCTTGCCTACTAGCGTTCACCGTTTTGGCTAAGATGGCCTTTATCTCTCTGTTTGAAACCTCCACTTGACCACTAGTTTGTGGGTGATATGGAGTTTCTACTCTATGATGTTTTACCCCATATTTATCCAAAGCATCCCGAAACACTTTGTTGTAAAAATGAGATCCTCCGTCGCTAATAATAGTACGTGGTACTCCAAAGCGAGAGAAGATGTTATTTTTGACAAACGCAACAAATCTCGTTAATTTATTATTAGACAAGGTGAAGGCTTCAACCCATTTTGATAAATAATCAATTGCAAATAGAATGTACTTCATCCCAAACGATCTTACAGAGGGCCCCATGAAATTGATGCCCCAGAAGTTAAACAATTCTACTTCAAGCATCTTCGTCAAAGACATCTCATGCTGCTTGGAGATTGACCCCTGCCTCTGACATTGGTAACACTTTAGCACAAACTCGTGAGCATCCTTGAATAAAGTTGTCCAATAGTATCCACTATGCAACACCTTTCTAGCAGTTCGATCACCTGCATGGTAACCTTCAACTAGGAAAGCATGACATGCTTCAAATATACTCAATACATCAACTTTCGGCACACATATCCTTAAAATATTGTCAGTACATTGCCAAAAAAGGTATGGCTCATCCCAAAAGTAATGTGTCACATCATGAAGAAATTTCTTTCTTTGATGAAAAGAAAGATTTTCTGAAATTAACTCACTCAAAACATAGTTTACAAAATCAGCATACCAAGACATTTTAACCATAGAAGTAGACAAGATCTCCTCATTAGGAAATGCATCATTGATTTCAATTTCATCTCTAACTGCTTGCTCACCTTCCATCCGAGACAGATGATCCGCAACTTGGTTTTCAAAACCCTTTCTATATTTGACTTTAAAGTCAAATTCTTAGAGCAGAAGCACCCATCTAATCAATATTGGTTTTGCATCCTTTTTAGCCATAAAATATCTCAAGGTTGCGTGGTCAGTATGGACCACCACCTTTGTTCCTTGCAGATACGCTCAAAATTTCTCAAAAGCATAGACTACAAAAACTTCCTGTTCGGTGATGGTGAAGTTCTTTTGATCTCTATTCAGTGCTTTGCTGGCATAATATATTGGATGAAAAAATTTGTCCTTCTTTTTCCCCAACACAGCTCCAAGGGCAACACCGCTTGCATCACACATGATCTCAAACAATTTTGATCAATCCGGTGCAACAATGATAGGGGCCTCAACCAGATTCCTTTTAAGGAATTCAAATGCCTTTAAGCAATTAACATTAAAGGAGAACTTAGCTTCCTTCTCCAAAAGTTTGCAAAGTGGATTTGCAATCTTGGACAAGTCCCTTATAAGCCTTTGATAAAAGACAACATGACTAAGGAAACTACGAACTCCCTTCACTGATATGGGAGGTGATAGATTCTCAATAACCTCAACCTTGGCTCGATCAACCTCTATCCATTTTTCTGAAATTTTGTACCCGAGAACAATGCCCTTCTTCACCATGAAGTGGTATTTCTCCCGGTTAAGCATCAAATTGAATTCCACACACCGTTGCAAGGATCTACTCAGGTTCTCTAAACATAACTCAAACGAATCTCCTACCATAGAAAAATCATCTATGAACACCTCCAGGGTGTCTTCCACCATATTTGAGAAAATAGACATCATACACCATTGAAGGGTAGCAGGTGCATTACATAACCCAAATGGCATTCACTTGAATGAAAAAGTTACATACGGGCATGTGAATGTTTTTTTCTCTTGATCTTCAGGAGGAATACAGATCAAGTTATAGACAGAATAGCCATCCAAGAAATAATACCACCCTCCTCCCACCGATCAAGCATTTGATCCATAAAGGGCATTGGGAAGTGGTCCTTGAAAGTCCATGAGTTTAGTTTGCGATAGTCCATGCAAACTCTCCGCCTAGTCACAGGCCTGAGGGGAATTAACTCATTCTTTTTATTTCCAACAATAGTCATGCCCCCTTTCTAGGGCCGACATTGAACTGGGCATACCCATTAACTGTCGGAAATAGGATAAACCACTCCTGCGTCAAGCCACTTAATAATTTCCTTCTTAACTACCTCTTACATCGGTGGGCTAATATAACATTGATGCTCGATGGTTGGAGTACGATCTTCCTCAAGTTGCATTTTATGAGTGCAGATGCTAGGGGCAATGCTAATAATATCTGCAATAGTCTAGCCTATTGCCTTTTTGTACCACTGAAGCACCGAAATAAGTACTTCTACTTGCTGCTCACCCAAATCAGCTACAATAATAATGGGTAGCTGTTTCCATTGCCCAGAAACACATACCTTAAATGCCCTGGAAGCTCTTTCAATTTCAACACCGGTGGCTCTTCAATGGATGGCTTAGCCGGTGGTGTTGGTCAATTTTTAAGATCAAGAAATATCTTATTAGGAGCATAAGAATATGAATCATTCATGTCAAAGAATAAACAATCTCTTCATACTCCTCAATGCCTTCATGATAAAAATTCATCAGCACTGCAGCTAGAGGCTCAACGACAAATTTCTCCTCTATCGACACCACCTGCTTATCTTCATAATATATATCAAAAATTGAGAACACACTCATTTCTTTATGCTTCTTCATCGATTGGCACACATCAAATTGCACCATTTCATCATTCGGCCTAATTAAGAGCTCATTAGCTCGCAAATCAATTAACACACTTCTAATTGCGAGGAAAGTTCGACCCAAGATTATGGGAACCTTGAAGTCCACCTCATAATCTAGAATGACCAAATCCACAGGAAATAGAAGCTAGCCACCTTCACCAGCACATTATACAAAATACCAACAGGTCATTTTATCGACCTATCTGCTATCACAAGTCACATGTTGGTGGGTGTGGGCTCTCCCAAAGCCAACATTTTATAAACAGGTAGCGGCATCAAAGTGATTCTCTCTGCCAGATCACATAGGTTCTTAGCAAAGTCCAGCAACCCAATCGTATAAGGAATAGTGAATGCTCTTGGGTCTGCCTTCTTTTGCACCAAGGACCTTGTAGAAATAACACTACAATTATTGAGATTATCCACTGGTTTGTAGCTTACCGCTCTTTTCTTCATCACAAGATCCTTCATAAATTTAGCATATCCTGGCATTTTCTCAAGTGCCTCTATGAAAGGCACATTCACTGTCAGCTTCTTCAACGTTACCATGAATTTACTAAATTTCATATCATCGGCCTTCTTCTTCAATCTCTTAGGAAAAAAGGGGGTGGTTTTGGGAGAGTATTCACCACTGCTTCTCTCTCTTTGTATTTCACTTTTTCTAACTCATCTATATACTGATGATTATAAGGAATATCAATGCCATCCAGCTTTTCAGACTCTACTGGATTACCTTATTCAAGCTCAACATCTTTTTTGATCACTTTATCATTCACAGCTTTGCCCTAAGAAGGGCCTGATAAAACCTTACCACTCAGTATGGTAATATCTATACATGAGCCATTATTTCAAGGGTTCTAAATTATATCACTTGACAGTATTCCACTCTTCCTCTGATTCAATACTGCAATAAGTTTGCTCATTTGTTGTTCTAACTGTTTGATCAAAGTGGAGTGCGAGTTTACCAACTGACTCATAAAGGACAAATCACTCTTCATAGTAGTCACCCCAGAGTTTGTAGCCTCAACTTCCTTTAAAAATTTCTCCATCATGTCCTCCATGGACATCTTTCTAGAGCTAGTTGCAATATTATCTCTGCTTTCGGGAGGTACATATAGCCCAGTCCTATCATTCTTGCTTTTCTAGTTTCCTTGATCCTTATCCTTGTAACCAACCTTGTCGTAGTAGTTATGAACTTTATTTCCTTGGCTATTGCCTGAAATACCCCCTGGTTATTCAAATAGTTAGCCTCTTTGTCTGAATTAGAATCATCTCAACCTCAGGATGAAACAACTTTTACTTTTTTAGTCTTTACAGATAATAAGTGCTTGGTCAACAAATCCATCTGCATCTTTAAGTGTTCCATGTCTTGATTATGTTCTTCCTCTTTCTTATGTTGTTCTGCAGTCATGCCCATAGACACAGTAGGTCTTGCTACCACAAAATCCCTAGTATGCCAAGCTCTACTTTGTTTGGTCATCGGATCAAGCATTTTTGAGTCCTCTTGAAAAGTGAGATCCACAAATGATCCCCTGCAGCATTATCAACAATTGGATTCAATATAAAGTTCAAATCCTGAAAAAGAGTCTCCATCAGATGAATATCTATCATATTATGGTTCGGGCACTACGTCAGCTTCTTTTTAAACCTCTTCTATTTCTTGTGAAGAGCTTCGGTGGTGAGTTTCCTAAAGTTTCTGATTTCATCCCTCAACTGTACCCTCCTGGAAGGTGAAAAGAACTTTTCTAGGAAATCCTCTTTCAACTTCCTCCAGTTGGTTATAGAATCAGGCGTCAGCTTATTAAGCCACAATGCTGCCTCCCTAGACAGAGACACCAGAAATAAATGCAGGAGGATGGAATTCCATCCCACTCCCGGGTTATCTAAGGACTTGCAAATAGTGACAAAGTTCAGTAAATGCATATTCGGATCATCTCCCGGGAGTCCACTGAACAACCCCTTCAGATGAAGGAGTTAAATCATTGTACTAGTAATATTAAACTTTGCTCATGGTGCTAGAGGTGAAGGAATAATAGCTCCAGTGGAACCAAATCCATCCATTTCATCCTTATCATAATAAAGATCAAATTACACAGCTTGGCAATCAGGTCTCGTCCTGAAAGTACAGTTTGTATTTACATTTCTGTTCATTGGTGCATCTACATTATTTGCACACCTTCGATTTCCAGGTCCTAAAAAATCATCATCTTCCATGTCCTCTTTATCTGGATTAGGTATCCGAGATGGGTTATCTGCATTTTGTTGATTTAGTTGAGCATTAGCCAAAGTGGCTAATCTATCAGCTTCCTGTTGGTTTGCCATTCTTTCAATGAGTTGAGGTTCAGGATTGAAGGGTAATAATGGTTCTCTAAACTTTTGGTTCGTGGAATAAACAACAATGAGCCTGTAACAAAAAAAACAACAAATAAAAATAAACTTTGGGAAACTTGACCAAAGTTCAACTAACAAACACAAACTTAATTGACAATCGTATTCCCCGGCAACAACGCCAAAACTTGATACACCTAAATTATAACTCTTTTACAAGAATGCAAGTAGTCGTTGTAAAATATAGAACCCAAATGGGTTGGGTGTCAAATACCATAGGGAATACTGTGTTCACTAAGTATTGTAGTTGTTATTAGACTGTTGATCGAAGTTTCCAGCATAAAGAGGGTTTTGATTTAAGTACGAAGTAATAGTTTCAGTGTAACAGTGAAGCAATACGTATAATAATATCTGAATATAGAGAATAACAAGCTAGGTTATGTCAACCTTGTAGTTTTTAATATCTTCTAACAATGGGTGTTAACAATTCATACATGTATGAACTTATAGAGAAACATATTCAAATTCCCAATCCAAGCATTTCTCAACCATCAAGGATTAATTCACTTTAGTTCTCTCGACTCAAAAGTGTTTACTCAATTATATGAAATCTCTAAGTTGTAAATTCTATTAAGGCATTAACGCGTGAAATAGAGGTTGGAAGCCTTATTTTCTTGTCACTACTCTCTTTTCCAAACATTAACCTTTCTATCGAACAAGTTATGTTTCAATGGCATATTCCCTATGTTTGCAACAACGAGAATTCAAGCATAACAAAGAGAGTATGATATAAGTAAATCAATGCATAATGAATTTAAAACCCATAGAAATAGATAATATCCTACAAGGTTTCCATAACCCTAACCAATAAGCTTAGCTACTCACGGATAAAACGAAAATCACCATAAGTATGTTCATCATACCAAATACTTGAAGACGATCTTGGTGTGTAAACAGTGAACAAGAGAAATACGTTCTTCCCTATACTCTAAGCCGCTAATCTCCCCTTAAAAAAATACAAAATAGAATCATCCTATAATTTTTCAGCATCGTCTTTTAGTAATCTTTTCTCTCATAATTGCATTCTAAGTCCCTAAACTAATTTTAATTGACAAATTAGTCTTGGACATAGTTTTTAGGCACTGCATTTGGTCCAACTAGCTACTTTTCTCTTGTGTGATTTGTCATCCGCAATCCGTAGTCCCATCATGTCTTGATCTACCTCATTAACACCTGAAATCATTCTAATCACATAGGTTAGCTCAATTACATCAAAGTAGAGTAAAAACATAAGAAACAAGGCACTTTGTTCTCAAAACTTAGCTAAAATATGGGTAAGTTATGGTGCTTAGGCATATAAATACACCCAAGATCAAATAACAACACTGAGGTGCATAAATCTACCTTAAATTACCATCCCATAATTAAAGCCTTGTTCGTCTTCAAACAACTCTTTACTCTAAGCATAATAAGCTGAGGAGACTCTACACTTCTACTACGAGAAAGACATTCAAGTAATTACTACAATGACTACACAAAATTCAAGTTTCTATACTAAGCATGTTACAAACACAATTAAAAGTTTAAGAATACTACTCTAAAACATCCTAACCCCAAGAATTGACTCACCAAGTTGGAAAAATCATGCATATTTCCCCAATAAAAGAAATCATACATATCACCCAACTATCATCAAATATGTGCCCTCATAACAAGAAAGTTACCCATAATGACCCACATAAATGCAATTTATAACTGTAACGCCCCAAGTCTACACCTCGAATGCCACACAATGCTTACGACCTCTAAGGACCACAATATAACCCATAACTGGTACCTGCTGTGATCACTGAATAATAATACTTAAATAATGCAAAAGTTAGGTTGAAATGCCATAAGGTTCATAAGCTGAATACTATTAAATATAACATCTGATAATAATATCTGAAACTAAATACTGTATGAACTAGTCTAGTCTTAAAAAGCCTCTAACTGAACTATCTGAATGTGGAGTTGATGGGACAAGCGCCCAACTAACTCCGACTACTGAAATACTGAAAATACTGAAATAAAGGCATATCCTCGATAGATGAGGACTCAAAACTAAAACAACTGCTTTTATTTGAATCTTTCTAAGCGTGGTTGGGAACCTGAGCATCCGGACCTATGATATGAGGCACCATAGAACAAAGATAAAGTATGAATCAGTATGGGAATGTACTGGTATGCTAGATGAGGTAAGGCTGAATGCAAGGATTTATATGCATAAACAGTAACTGACTAAATGATATGAAGTAACTGAATGAAAGCACATGGAATAGTAAAATTTCTATAAATACTGAGTATGTAATGTTGCACATATACATATATCCTGTATCTAAAATTATTAATGAAATTGAGTTTGAGTTCTGATAACTGAGGTACTGATAATTAAGTAACAGATATCTGAGTAACTGATATCTGATATTACTGATAACTATATTACTAATAAATGGGTGACCATTTCTGATAGTCCTGATTCTATAGAACTGAACTGAGTTTTATACTGAGTTGGGTAACTGTGTATGACAGTCCTGATTCTGTAGAACTAAATTGAGTTCCATACTAAGTCGAATACTGAAACTAAAACTATGGTAGGTACTCAACTAATCAACATTCCCCTCTTTAAAAGGATTGGGTTCCAACCTATAACCCTAGTTGGAAGGATGTCAGTACCATGGCACGAGTAAAGACAAGATGAAGAGTCACCCTCACCTGGAAGGTGCCCTGAATAAGAATGGTGGTACCCTTAAATGACAGGTAAAATACCTTATCAACGCTCAACTGGCAGGTTGATATCTCAACCTACACTGACTACGTAGTTCTAGAATGCAAGGACTACTACTAGGGATCACACCCTCTACTGGTAGGTGAGCCCCCATCCTTGGGTTCACTCGGTGATGAATCCTACTCCAAACTACAGACATTGACTATTATATTGAGCAGAACTAGACTGATACTGAGTTTCACTGAGTTCTATAACTGACTGAGTACGAATGTTCGTGACATTACTAAGACTATTCTGTAACTACTGTAGCTCTAGGTAAACAACTAGATTTTTAGGTATTAAATACCGCCAGGACTCGAAAGCATGGAAAGTAAAGCATGACATGATCTTGAAAAGCATAACAATAGATACTTGTTGACAATACATTCACCTAGGCATTTTTCCAAACACTTGAGAAACATGAACTTGTACATGAATGGGACCACATTATGACATGTCATTATTTCACTATTTAATTCACATAGGTATTCTACCAAACACTTGGGGGCCTGGTTATTTCACATAATAATAGTCAACACATGAACATTATGGATACAATAATCAATTGTAATTTCAATTGTTTAACATGCAAATCATATAATACACCACACATGCTATTTTAATTTCATGAAACTTGTAGTAAATCATGGATTGAAACCCAATAATATCATGAACATGAATACGATCAAATTCAACATAAAATTCATGAAAGTAATCAACTCGTAGTTTTAAAAGAGGTTCTTGAACTCCAAGAGTGGAAGAAAAC
The DNA here is from genome assembly GCA_030864215.1 of Capsicum pubescens. Classification (NCBI taxonomy): domain Eukaryota; kingdom Viridiplantae; phylum Streptophyta; class Magnoliopsida; order Solanales; family Solanaceae; genus Capsicum; species Capsicum pubescens. The sequence goes on from CM061547.1 coordinate 208,207,960, forward strand.
TCTTGGATGAAAACCTAACATACCATGGTTATCAAATTTGTGAAGATTGATGGTGTGTTCTTGAAGCTTGAATTTAATTTGAATGCCCTAGGGTTTGTTCTTGAGAAATTTGATAGAGAATAAGTGATTTTTGCCCTTAGGATAGTTTAATTTTGTCTTTTAGGTCTGAATAGAGATGGGGAAAATGACGCAAATACCCCTCTGGACGTGGGTTTTTAATTACTAAAATCGTACATTGCAATGCACAACCGATGCATCCCGTCGATGGCGTCGACGCGATGGCTGACGTGATACGTTGATATTGTGTAGAATCACTAGAACTTTGCACTGAATGTTGGGGAAAATATTCGTTGATGCGCTGGGCAATGCGGTGCGTCGATATAGCATTGACCCACTATTTTAGTTGCCCTAACACATTTTAAACGAGGTCCAAAAAAATTGAAACTCACCCAAATTAACCTATGGACACACCTGATCATGATTCAATCAAAGAATCAACATTTTAAGGTCATAAGGGTCGCAAAATAAGATCACCAAATTATGAAGTCTAAAAATGATTCTAAGTAAAAACACTTAGATAAAATTTCTAAGGCTGGGACCTCTTTTCATTCTCTAAAGGACTAAGTTAAGCTAGGATTTTGTGGGTTCTTACAATATCTCCCCCTTGAGAACATTCATCCTCAAATAAAACTGACTAAGCTGTGAATACTGATAGACTGAGTTTAAATATTGAACATGCACAACTGAAGCATGATTACATGACTGAACCTATTGATGTATTGAGTTATCATATTGAAAATGCACAACTGAAGCATGACTGAATTCTAATGACATGATACATGATTGAGATATTTCATGATGGTATGCATGATATGAGGATGTTATGCTACTAAAACTGATACCGAGTTTTTAAAGGTTATCTGAGCGTGGAACTGAGTAAATTCAAGAAAAACTATTACCTTAAGCTGAGTCTGAGTTTGCGGAGAAGAGTTAAGGATACTTAGTCCGCATATCTTCTTCCGCTTCCCAAGTAGATCCCTCTACGGGATGATTCCACCAAATAACTTTGACTAGTGGAACTTCTTTGTTCCTCAGTCTACGAACCTGATAATAAAGAATTTTGACTGGGATTTCTTCATAGGAGAGACTGTTCTTAACATCTATAACCTCTATAGGGATTACAAATGCTGGGTCACTAATGTATTTCTTAATCAAGGAGACATGAAACACTGGGTGCACTGAAGCTAAGTTTGAAGGCAACTCATGCTCGTAAGCTACCTTTCAAAATTGGTTGAGGATTCAGTAAGGACCGACATATTGGGGACTGAGCTTCCCTTTCTTGCCAAACCTCTTCTCTCCCTTCATAGGCAAAATTTTCAAATACACATAATCACCAATCTCAAACTCGAGGACTTTTCTTTGAATATCTGCATACGATTTTTGTCAGCTTTGAGCTATCTTAAGTCTTTCCCTGATCAACTGAACTTTTTCTACGGCATTAAATACCAAGTCTGGCCCTACCACTGTGGCGTTACTCGCTTCAAACCAACCAATGGTAGATCTACATATCCTCTCATAGAGAACCTCAAATAGAGCCATCTGAATGCTAGAATGATAGTTGTTATTATATGCAAGCTCAATCAAAGGCAAGTGCTCATCCCAACTACCCTTCAAGTCAATGTCACACTCTCTTAACATATCTTCTAGAGTATGAATGGTCCTTTATTCTTGACCATCTGTCTGAGAGTGGAAGGTTGTGATGAGGTGAACTTGGGTACTAAGACCTTTTTTGAAAGCTTTTCAGAAATGATCGATGAACTGCGTACCTCTATCTGAAATGATGGAAAATGGAACTCCATGCAATCTAATCGAATATCTAAAATAAATCTTGGCATAATCCTTGGTTTAATAAGAGGTATGAACTGGTAAGAAATGAGATGATTTGGTCATACTATCTACAGTAACCCAAATTGAATCATGCTGGCGACTAGTACGGGGCAAAATTGTCACTAAATCCATGTTCACCTCCTCGCACTTCTAAGTGGGACTACTGAACACCTGCATAGACCCACTATGCTTCAGAGGCTCGATCTTAACCTGTTGACATGTTAAGAACTTAGCCACAAACTCTGCAATGTCTTTTCTTATCCCACTCCACCAATAGACTTTTCACAAGTCGCAATACATCTTGGTGTCCCCTAGGTGAATTGAGTAGCGCACACCATGTGCTTCTACAAAAATCCATTGTCTCACAACATCCACACATGGCACATATAATCTACCCTGGCAATGTAACACACCATCTCCCCCTTGGGAGAAAACCTCTACTTTTTGATCTCTAAGTGACTCTTTTAGTTTAATTAAACTGGGATCCTTGTCCTGCTTTTCTTTTACTTTGGAAACTAGAGATGACTTTGAACTCTTCTTCCTCTGTTGAATTGACTAAGTTGACACCTAGTCGGGCAAGCTGATAAACTACCTTAACTAACTTCTTATTACCATCCTCCATATAAGCAATACTACCTGTAGACATCCTACGGAGAGCATCAACCATTACATTGGCCTTTCCCGGATGATATAGAACACTCATGTAATAGTATTTCAACAACTCTAACCACCTTATTTGATGCAAATTCAAATTTTTTTGAGAGAATAAATATTGCAAGCTTTTGTGATCTGTGAACACATCAACATGTACTCCATATAAGAAATGCCTCTAAATCTTTAATGCAAACACTACAACTGCTAACTCAAGATCATGAGTGGGATAGTTATTTTCATAAGTCTTAAGCTATCTAGAGGAATAGGCTATGACCTTACCTCTCTGCATCAAAACACACCCCAGTCCAACTCTGGAAGGATCACAATAAACCACAACCTGCCTGAACTATCTCGTAAAGTCAAAATTGTGGTTGTAGTGAGTCGAGTCTTCAACTCCTGAAAACTCTTCTCACAAGAATCTGACCACTAGAACATGACTTTCTTCTAAGTCAATCTGGACATAGGGGATGCAATAGACGAAAACTCATCCACAAACCATCGGTATTAGCCAACCAAACCCTATAAACTCCTAATATCTGATGGATAAATGGGCCTAGGCTAGTTTCTCTTTGGTCTTTTGAGGGTAAACTCTAATTCCATCATCGAAAATGATTTGACCAAGAAAAGCTACTGACCTTAGCTAAAATTCACAAATACTGAATTTGGTGAACAACTGATGGGCTCTGAGGGTCTGTAATACTATTTTGAGATGGTATGCATGAATATGTTCACTATGGGACTAGACAAGAATGTCATCAATAAAAACTATGATGAATATGTTCAAGTATTTGTTGAACACACAGTTTGTCAAGTCCATAAAAGCTGATGGGGCATTAGTAAGACTAAATGAAATGACTAGGAATTTGAAGTGACCATACCGAGTTCTGGAAGCTATTTTCAGAATGTCAAATTTGCTGACTCTGAGCTAATAATAGCTTGATCTAAGTTCTATCTTAGAAAATTAGCTATCTCCCTGAAGTTGGTAAAACAAGTCATCAATTCTAGGAAGTGGATATTTGTTCTTGATCGTGACTTTGTTCAACTAACGATAGTCAATAAACATTCTGAGAGAACCATCTTTCGTACGCACGAAGAGAACTGGTACACCCCATGGGGAGAAACTGGGCCTGATAAATCCCTTATCTAAGAGGTCATTCAATTGTTCTTTTAACTCTTTGAGTTTTGCTAGAGCTATTTTTTATGGCGGGATAGATATGGGCTGAGTATCATAAAGAAGGTCTATTCCAAAGTCTATTTCCCTCTCGGGAGGAACTCCAAGAAGATCTTCGGGAGACAAATTTTGAAATTCACATGCTACTCGAACAGACTCAAGACTAGTACTCTCGGAAATAAAATCTTTAAATCAAATAAGATTATAGACACACCTCTTGGATATCATCTTCCTCGCTCTAATGTAGTAAATAATTTGAACCCTAAGTACTGAGTACTACCTATCTATTCTAGGATAGGTTAATTTACGAACTGAAAATGGACAACCCTATTTCTACAATCAACTAAAGAATAGCATGAATGAAGATAATCTATGCCGATAATGACGTCAAAATCTATTATCTCTAGCTCTGCTAAGTCTGCTGATGTAGCTTTCTGAGATACCATAACTGGCCAGTTCCTGTACACTCATTGAGCTATGATAGATTTACACACTAGGGTAGAGACTGATAAGGGCTTTGCTAGGATTTTGGGATCGACTCCAAAGTCAATAGTTGTATAAAGAGTTTTAAAGGACAAAGAAGTTCCAGGATATAGTAAAGCATAAACATGTAAATGAAAGATATGTAATGGACCAGTGAACACATCAGGAGAACTCTCCTGATCTTATCGGGACTGAGGTGTATAAAGTCTGTTTGGGCGTTGTCCACTGGTGGCACTGGAAACAGCACCCTACTGATTCGGGTGATTGGACTGAGCTGAAGGATAATTGTACTGACCCTAAGAACCTGACTGAGGACAATCTCTAATTTTATCGCCTGGCTTGCCACACCCTTAACAAATATCACTGCCGACCCTGCAGATACCCTAATGGTTTCTACCACATTTCTAACAAAGAGGATTAGTTCAAGCAATACTAACCATACCCTGGGGTTTAGGTCCTAGTGCCCTATCTTTATTTCCATCTCTAAATTTTACCACTGGAGCACTAGTTGAGGATGAAGCTAGAACTGAAGATTTTGAGTTAAACTGAGAATGATTACCACCCTCTAATTTAGGCTGGGCGAAGTTAAAGCTACCTGATCTATCTCTCTTGTTCTCCCTCTCTTTTTCCTTATTTTTGGCCTTCTCTATCTACTGAGCATGGACCATGTGCCTGTATATATCCATCTCCTTAATCAACATTACGGTCCTATACTCCTTGACCATACTGTTAGACACACCCAACAAAAACTTACTCATCTTAGATCTACTATTTCCTACCACATAAAGGGCATATCTGGCTAACTGAGTAAACTTGAGAGAATACTCTTTCACTATAAAGCTACCCTATTTCAGATTAATAAACTCCAAAACATTAGCTTTCTTCAACTCCAGTGGGAAGAGCCTATCAAGGAAAGCAGTAGAAAACTCTTCCCATTCTATGGGTCCTGTACCTACACCCCTATCTGCCTTTTATTGCTTAAACCATATGGGAGACACATCCTATAATTAATATGCAGCTAACTCAACACTCTCACTGAAAGTCACCCTCATAATATCTATGACATTCTGCACTATGTCAAGGAATTCCTGTGGGTCCTCCTCAGGCTTAGACTATGTAAATAATGGAGGATTTATTTGGGTGAAGTCCCAAATTATTGCTGCAGTAGTAATAGCCACTGGGTTGGACTTAATGGAAATTGGACATTAATTTTGGGCTACTACAGAATGAGATAGAGTGGTGAAATCTGCTCTGAATTCTGTGTGGGAGACATACTCGTCTAGGGTAACTTCCTGAATGGGCGGAGGGGCTGGCTGGTTTTCTGTTCTTCTTCTGTTGTTCTTTTGGGGAGGCATGTTCTGTAAATAGAGTTAAGAAAAGGATTAGACTAAGATTTTAACTTTAGATCATTCTCACTCACACGATATGAATACTGAAGAAAGGGAATCTTTTCCTAAAAATGCCTTATAGCTTTTGTTCATAAGTGTGGCGCGCTACACACCCATGCACAAGACTCTACTAGATGTGGATTTCATACTCTCTAGGACTCTATTGAACCTTAGGCTCTGATAACAAGTTTTTAATTACCCATGTCTGTACTTCAGATGCCACACAGTGCTTACGACCCCGAAGTACTACAAGCTAATAAAATACCGCATACTTTTCCTAGCTAATTTCATCTCAAGAATGTCTAGTATTATCTTCTAAATTGAATGATGTTTATTCTATAAGGAATTTTCAATATTTTCACTTTTTGTCATATGGGAAATTCAATAAGCTTTCCATCGATATAAAATTCACCCAAATCTGATAACCGGTTAAGAAGTTACGACTATTTCTAGTTCCCGTCGTAAAACAATGCCATATTAGTTAGTGGCGTGCCACTCCACAATAGGAAATGGAATTTGGCAAATAGGGGTTTGTGATTATGGCGCGTTGTGCCAGGGCCCAAATTCATAATTTTTCTTTTCCAGTGTCTTAGCGCAATTTCCTCCACATTGCGCCAAAGTTCTAGGTCACAAAAGAAGGGGCAACGTGATGGCTCTGTGTCGCACCATCCCTCAGTTTTCCAATTTTCAAATTCCAGTGACACGGCGTGATAGCGCTGCATCGCTCCAGGGGTTCATTTCAGGAAAATTTTACTGAAATTAAATGATGCGTCTAGGGTTAAAAGGGTCAACTTCCCACCCTTATTTAAGCCTTTTAACACGTGATTCAGCCACTTTTCTCAACAAATACACTCTCTTCTCTCAAGTTTCTCTCCAGAACAATCTAGGGTTTTCATAGAAGATCCAATTGCAAGAAGGTTTCACCGTCAATCTTAACAAAATCATGAACTAAGGTATGCATAGTGTTCATGCATGGACTCCTTTCATCCATGAAGTCCAAGAATCCCTTTTCCAACTTCAAGATATGGATTTTCTTTATTATTTCATGATTGGGCTTTGATAAATGAGAAATTGAACTCTACTCTATGTTGGGTGATAAATTCTATGTGGGTTCAATTATTATATATATAGATTCATGCAAACCTATGACTAAACCCTTGAATAATGAAATTAGAATTGAACCATGATGTTTAATTATTGTACAATGATGTTTTCATGTACCATTCCTATAATATGTTTGATTAAATGCCTAGATGAAGGAAAAGTTCCTAACTAGCATGATACCGCGAAATCCCCATATATGTACAAGTTATGCCTATCACATATTTTGATGAAATACTTCTATAAATGTATTATGGATTATGATGTTAGTTATATGTTCAAGTAAGTTATGATTGATCAGTTTCCTTTCATCGAGTCCTGGGGGTACTCATACCCAAAACATTAGCTATGTGCTTAGAGACATGTCATGTTTTCACGATACTATCAGTCAAGCTATGATCCTTAGACTTCAGACAGTCTTATGACTCAGGAAATCTCCATGATCTCATGGACTCAGTCAGTTCTCAGATATCAGTAGTATTCCGTCAGTCAACAAAATTTAGTAATTCAACCCATGTTTAGTTCAGTTAAATCATGTTTAGTGCCTATTCAGATGGGAGTAGAAATTAGCACTGAGTGAACCCAAGGATGGGAACACACACTATCAGCTGAGGGTGTGATTCTTAGAAGTCATCCTTGCATTCCAGAACTATGTAGCTAGCATAGGTTGAGACATCAACACTGTCCGATGAGGGTTGATAAGGTGGATAAGCACTGTTAGATGAGGTCCTCATCGTTCTCGTACAGGGGACACTATCAAATAAGGGTCACCCACAACTTGTCCTTACCAGTGGCGCGGTATTGATACCCTTTCCAATTGGGGTTACAGATTGTACCCCAACTCATCCATAATGATGTATTAGGGGCATGTTGATTAGACAACTACTTCCCACAGTTTTATGTTATATAATCATGACTGTCAGATACAGTCAATTAGTTTAAGTAATAGAACTCAGATAGTTCTTCAGATTTCAGGACTGTCAGGTATAGTTAACTCAGATACAGTACAGAACTCAGATAGTTCCATTAGATTTAGGACTATCAGATATAGTCAGTTATGTTATTAGTTATATTCAGATTCAATAATCATGTTATCACAGTATTATTGCCAGTTATTATGTCTCGTGCATGTATTCTCACGCTCATGATAGTTAGTCAGTTATTATTATTGTTCATGTATATGAACCTCATACATGCAGACTACCTCATATGCATACCAGTACATTCAAAGTGCTGACGTATTTGTGCTATGGTGTCTTATACCATAGGTTCAGAGACACGGGCTCCAGATCAACAATAGATTCTAGTTTTAGCAGTCAAAGTTAGAAGTGATCGCTCATCATTCGAGGACATGATTATAACCTATTATATCATTAATTAGTTTATTAGTTGTGGTTAATTGGTGACATGTCCCATCAACTTCTTACTCAGACAGTTCATCTAATTAGAGGTTTTCTAGACTACCATGTTTCAGACTTTAGTATGTTCAGTTTTGTTTTAGGTATTCTATTACCCCACACAGATGTTATATTATACATATCATGTTCAATATTGAACCTTATGGCCTTTCAGTTATTTTTCCACATTATAAAGTATTTTATACTGTGTACAGATAGAAATATCAATCATGGGTTATTTTGTGGTCCTTCAGGGTCATGAGCACTGTGTAGCCTTTCGAGTACCAGATTTGGGGCGTTACAGCTAACCCATGACTAATACCTGCTATGATCACTGAATAATAATATTGAAATAATGCAGAAGTTAGTCTAAAATTCCATATGGTTTATAATCTAAAAACTATTAAATATAATATCTGATAATAATATCTGAAATTGAATACTGTCTGAACTAGTCTAGTCTAAAAAGCCTCTAACTGAATTATCTGAATGTGGAGTTGATGGGACAATCCCCCAACTAACTATGACTACTGAAATACTGAAGCTGCTGAAAATACTAAAATAAAGGCATATCCTCGATAGATAAAAACACACTACTAAAACTGTTGCTTCTATTAGAATCTGTATAAGCACAATTGAGAACCTGAGTTTGGACCTTTGATATGAGATATCATAGCGCAAAGAGAAAGTATGCATTAGTATGTGGAATATACTGGTATGCTAGATGAGATAAGGCTGAATGTAAGGGTTCTTATGCTTGAACAATAACTGACTAAATGATATGATGTAACTGAATGAGAGCACATGGAATATTGAAACTACTGTAAATATTGAGTATGTAATGTTGCACATAGACATATATACTATAACTGAGATTATTACTAAAATTGAGTCTGAGTTCAGATAACTGAGTTACTGATAACTAAGTAACTGGTATCTGAGTAACTAATATCTGAGATTACTGATAATTGTATTACTGATAACTGGGTTACAATTTCTGACAGTCCTAAATCTGTAGAACTAAATAGAGTTATATACTAAGCTAGGTGACTGTGTCTGATAGTCCTGATTCTGTAGAACTGAACTGAGTTCCATTTTGAGTCTAATATTGAAACTAAAACCATGAGAGGTAATCATATAACCAACATGACCCTCTCTGAAAGGATTAGGGTCCAACCTATAACTCTAGTTGGAAGGGTGTCAGTATCATGCTACGAGTAAAGACAAGCTGAAGAGTCACCATCATTTGGCAGGTGCCCTCAATGAGAATGGTGGTACCCTCAACTGGCAGGTAAAACACCTTATCAACCCTCAACTGGAAGGTTGATATCTCAACCTATGATGGCTATATATTTTTGGAACACAAGGACTGCTACTAGAGATCACACCTTCTACTGGCAGCTGATCCCCCATCCTTGGGTTCACTGGATACTTATCCTACTCCCAACTAAAGACACTAATTATTATACTGAGCTTTACGGGATTGAAACTGAGTTTCACTGAGTTCTATAAATAACTAAGTACGACTGTTCGTGATGTTACTGAAACTGTTTTATAACTACTATAGCTCTAGGTAAACAACTAGATTTTTGGGTATTGCATACCCTTAGGACTCGAAAGCATAGAAAGTAAAGCATGAAATAATATTGAAAAGCATAACAATAGATACTTGTTAACAATACCTCCACCTAGGCATTTTGTCAAACACTTGAGATACATGAACTTGTACATGAATGGAACCACATGATGACATGCCATGATTTCACTAATAAATTCACATTGGCATTCTATCAAACACTTGGGGATCGGTCATAAGGGTCGCAAAATAAGATCGCCAAATTATGAATCCTAAAAATAATTCTAAGTTTAAATACTTAGATGAAATTTCTAAGTCTGGGACCTTTTTTCATTCTCTAAAGGATTGAGTTAAGTTAGGCTTTTGCGGGGTCTTACAATAACAGAATGTGTACAAGAATCAAATTACATTCTCTCTACCAATAGAATTCACAAGCTACATAAGATGAACCATAGGCTTGACCTTAGTGTAGTACTCCACTAATATTAGTATATTAAAGTTGGGATCAAGTAGGCCATTAAGGGTTGTAATGTAGACTACGGAACGGGTAGAAACTATTTTGGCCAGTAATAGTGACTATCTTCCCTTAGGGTTTGAATACATCACATTATACAATTAAGACTAATATCTACCAACCAATTTTGCCTACACTACCTTCACACATCTTTTGTTTTACCCTATATTATTAAGCTCATTCACAAACACTATGGTGGGAGTACTTTCTATTAATTGTTGATTCAAATTTAGCACGAATTTTCTTCAACTTCCAAACACAACACATCAAGTGTACACACCAATAACTACTACTTTGAGTCTTCACTTTCACCTTTTCCCTACTAGAATTTCTAACTACTTAACTCAATCAATTTTGCACTAAAGCACTTAGGATCTTAGGATCAAATTAAGGTACATCAAAGAAAGGGATACATGCTACATATGTGGCTACCAAACAAAATAAGCTAAAGTCTCAATGGGGTTAACTAAGATTATGCACAAGGGTAGGTCAACAAAAGGGTATAAACATGGCTATCAAAGAAATGCTTATATTATCTCCTAAACCCACACTCTTTATTTTGCTTTGGACATACAACAGGGAAGTTCTAGACATCACATGCAATAAGGAATACACAACAACCTCACATCACATATGGCACATGCTCAACTCAAGTAGGATCATTATAGACTCTTAACCAAATAATAACAGAAATTCAACATTAAGCCAACAAGTATAAGAATCATAATCATGATCCTAGGAGTTTCAAAAGTTGTAATTCACACATTCAACATATTTTTTACATATAAAACACTTGCATCATGCAGTCACACAGAGTACTAAACAGAATATCCCACTTATTCCTTGCACAAAATTTTTTAAAATTACCCCTAAAAATGGGAATTTCCCCACCCCACACTTAAAAATCTACTTTGTCCCTAAAGTATACTTAAAAGTAGAGATAGAAATACTTCTTAGGGCCTCTAGGCCTAGGTAGTAGCATCTTTATACAATAAGAGGGTCCTGGGACTCCACACTTAGTTTTATCCATGTATCTTAGCTCAGATTTTTTGGTAACTAGACTTCCCATCAACCTGTGACTCAATAAAACAAAAAACTAGTAAAGTAAAAAGTAAAATACCAAAAATAAAACCTATCTTAATTTGGGTTACCTCCCAAACAACGCCTGATTTAGTGTCGCGGCACGACCCAATATTTGACTTATCCATTTTTCTTCATCTTCTTCCTCCTACTTGGAGGCCATCTCATTATTCATTTCTTACCTCTTGAGAGTGAACTATCATAGTCAACAACACTCTCAAAAATAGCCTTTTCAATGTTATCAATCTGCATCATTTTGGGATGGGATATTTATGGCTTAGGAAGCTCAATGAGTAATTCTGAAGAGGTCATTAGTGGACTAAACTCCACCATCCCACACTTATCTCCTTCAAACGCTGTAATCATGTAAAAAATATTTTAGTGGGATAGTCTATTGAGTTGTTTGTAAACTTTGAAAACTACCTCTTTCTCATCCAACCTTATTGTGAGAGTGCGATCATATCTATCAGTGCTCCTCTCGTCTCCAAGAATGGACGTCCCAAGATGACTGACACTCTTTCATCTTCCTAAAAATCTAAAACAATAAAATCAATAGGAATACTAAACTTACAAAAATTGATGAGAATATCCTTTATGATTACTTTGGGACAAGCTATGGTCTGGTCTACTAATTAGAGTAAAACAGAGCTTACTCTCGGTTTCCCCAAGCCCAAAGTGTTGAACAAGGAGAGGGGCATCACGTTGATACTTACCCCTAAATCACTAAATGCGTAGACCACCTCACTATTTCCAATTTGAATAGGGAGAGTAAAACTCCTAGGGTTTTGGAGTTTTTTGGGCATCATCTGCATCACCAAAAAACTACACTTCTTGGTGAGTGCAACTGTCTCAACATCTTGCAGCTTAACTTTGTTAGTGACCATATCCTTCAAGTACTTAGCATACTTGGTCATTCCCTGTAAAACATCTAAAAAGGGGAGATTAATGTGAAACACTCTTAACATGTCAAAAATATCTTGAATCATGCATCATCTTTTTCTTTTCCAAGCCTCTATGGGAAACGTGGTGGTGGTCTCTTTCAAGTACTTAGATTTCTTCAAAATTTTAGCAACTTTTTCATCTACCTATTAAGGAACCAACTCCACATCTACCTCCTTAGTTGTCTTTGGTGGTTCTTCATTCATATCTTTACCACTCCTTAAAGTGATTGCCATTACATGTTTAGGAGATTTAGTAGAACTTTGCAAACTACCTTGAGGACTAGAATTTTGTGCTTTCTGCATTTTATCAACTTGAATCTCCAAGTTCATTGTAGCCATCTGCTGACTCTTCATATTTGTTGCCAAATGTACTTGAGAAGTTAGAATTTGTTTTATCACCTTTTCCATATTGTTAGTTTGGGTCGTGGCCTAATTTTCTGTAACCTACTAATGTTAGTAGTTCCATGAAAGAATTAGTAGTTTAGTGTAACACCCCAAAATTGGGTCCCGAGACGTCACACGGTACTTAGGTTCACAAGTGTCCCCAAGCTAACCCTTCTACTGGCTTAACTCATAAGCAACTGAATAAAATACTTAAATCTGTATAAAATCAGCGAGAACATAAAACTTTTCTGAACTTGATCAATACAAATTTGAACTCTACAAGATTAAAACTCTGATTTTACCAAAATAAAACTAAAACTGAATACATTAACTCTACTGACTATCTATGAAACTTCTACTAGTACTAACTTTAGATAACCGGGTCATGACTCCCAACTATCCCAACTCAATACGACTAAAATAGGAAAATTAAGAACTGCGCAAACTATCTATCTGGATCAAACCCTTGAATCAAAAGGATTCATCACCTGCTGACTGGAAGTTGCAAGCTGACTAAATCTGAATGTGCATACTAAGTCTTGTACCTACATTATGAGACAATGGAGCACATAGATGTATATATGGATCAAAACTTTGGGAATGTACTAAGTATATGGGGGTGTATGCAATTAAATAATCAATATCATAAATCCTTATAGAAAACATGCATACAAGTAAAGATGACTCACATAACTTGAATTAAAACCATCATAATCATGAATAAGAAAACAGGTAATGTAAATCACGTGAGTCATTGCACCTCATTCTAAATATGCATTCTTTCATTATTTTCAAACTTGTAAAATAGATAAAGTCTTAAAATAACATCTTTCAGAGCATACACTTTAATCTAATGAAAACTAGGAACTTCTTTGGAATCTTAAAGATTTTGACACTTGAGAGCCTTAGAAATCTTGGACTCATAGGTTTCAAAATACATATACTTGTATCTTAGATAGAGTGGGGGACTACGTTGGTAGTTTTTTCTAATCGACATAAACCATGTGAGCTACATGGAGTCCAACGTCTTACCCACATTGGGAAGAGTAGTTCTATCCTTGCCATTGGATAAAACCTTAACTTTAGTGATCACTATCTTAACCCACTTGGGGTATATCAACAGCCTATGGGGGAACGTAGTTCTGGGCCATGAGACCTCGAAATCACGCCCAACTCGATGCTAAATACTACTCCCTTACTTAGCTCAGAACTTTAGAAAATCCACCTTAAAATAATTCAACAATATATATATATATATATATGTAATGGGATCCAAAATGCATCCCCTTTATTTCAAACTCAAGAATGTGGATTTCTATCTTAACTTACCATCAAATATCACTTCTTGATATTCTTTAAAAATCACTAACATCTCATTCTCAAAATTATACTTTAACATAAGGTTCAATTCACAACAATAGGACTTAAAATTCTCAAAACAGGATATAGATGTTGAATTATGCAACTTAAACCATAAATTGACAATTTAAAACATTAATATGCATAATAATATTACAACTCAAAGCTTGGGTAATACATAGTTTCATAAAAATCACAATATAATAACTTTATAGGAATTCTCCATGAGTTTACGAAATACTTTACGAAAATATGTAACTTTTGGGCACAAGAACAAAAGGGTGTTCTTGTTCAAAATCGCAAACCTTATTAGACTTGAGTTGATGTAGAGACCTTGACCTTGAAACCTTAGGATATGATCTTGAAAGATTTCTTGAGATTCTTAGATTGTGATGCTAAACTATTGCTTTCTTTCTTGAAGAGGATGACCTTAATTTGATGTTCTTGGGAACTTTCTTGAAATTCTTGGATTAGAAATCTTAGATTCTTGCTTATCTTGAAGAAGGATTAATGGAGTTTTGAATTTCTTGGAAGATGATCTTAAGAGGAAACCATAATATTGTTCTTGTGCATAAAGAGGATTAAGGGTTGTTTAAACTGATTTATGATGATTAAGTACTTGATTTTGATTATTTAGGTCGTGGGAGGTGAAGGAAAAGTCCAAAATGCCCTTACTAAACCGCTTCCCAATTTATGAAAATCTCGGTTGACGACATTTTTTATAAGCCATTAGACTTGTGATAAGTCGTCACAAATGTCATCAATTGGGAGTTGGATTTTATGGGTTTCTGCCTAAGCCTGACGACATTTTGTGATAAGCCGTAGATTTGTGATAAGTCGTCACAAATGTCGTCACTTGGGGCTGGAATTTATGGATTTCTTCCAAAGGATGACGACATTTTGTGATAAGCCGTCACAGACGTGATAATTTATTAGAAATATCATCACTCAGTTTTCCAGGCTGACATGCTGGAGTAAAATGGGCATAACGTTTTGCTCCAATATCGGATTTAGCCGAAATTGATATTGTTGGAAAGATAATTAGAATAGATTTCATTTGATATATAGTAGGACACCCATTTCATATTATACAAGTTGTTATGGTCAATTGAATTTGGCTTAAGTTTCGATGCTCACTAAAACTCGAAAGATAGGAAAGCTTTCAACTTGACCTTGAGTTAGGGGATCTCTATGATCTCAATTCTTGCTCAAATAGGTTACCACACTACATAATTGATTAACATACCAAATTTTGATAGTATTTATGGCTTTTGGAACATCTACACATACAAAAGACAATTTTTATTCTAGCCCGAAATGTGGGGTGTTACATTGAGTCTGCCCCTTGGGATCATTCGTCCCCGAATGTTGCTCTTTAGGTTAAGTATACAAAGAAAACTGAGGATGCACAGTTGAAATAACTTATTAAACTGAATCTATATCTTTTTAAACTTTGGCATACTTCGATGAATGCATATACTCATGATAAGAATAGCTATCTAACTGAATCTTTGACTAGACAGGAGATGGATGACGAATGGTTGTTACCTTCGTCTAAATCTTAGCTAACTTTCCCTTTTTACTTATTTATAAAGACCTGACTCATGCTGAGAGTTTAGAATTTGCTTGATGTGCTCATGGTGTGATCGTACTTATTTACTGCAAGGTAATAGTTTATGCAGAAAAAATCATGAGAAAACAAGGCTAATATCACACAACGGGTATCACAGTGTCTGAGCTGGAATACTTGGAAAACAAAAATCGTTCGGTGAATACTTATGAACTAAATCATGACTAGATATCTGAATTCTGAAACTGATGCCTAATATATATACTTAGCTGAATTTGTAATTGCGAAACTATTTTAGAATTACCGTACTTATGAAACATCAGGTAGTAAAACTAGGCTAGTTCAAAAAATGGAAATCCATAGAAATCTATGTGTATGATTGTTAAACTGAACTGATGTCTATCCAAACTGAATTATGCCTGATTGTTAAACTGAATTGTTGTCTATCAAAACTAAATCTAGGTAGTTCTAATGATTTGAAGGAGCCAAAAATTTTGGTCAAGATCTAAACAAGACATATGAATAAGGGATTACAATATTGCTACAATTCCATAGCTTGGAATCATAGACCTCTAAATCGTAGACTGGGGTAGAATTTACTAGGCTTTAGGCAATGCGACACCTTACGTAAAACTTAGAAACACTTCTAAAATATTCTGTCAACTAATCCTTTACCTTAAAAACCATACTTATTGATTCATCTTCTAATTCTAAGAAGGTCGTTGATATTTTCTTCTACTTATGTCTAAACTGAACTAAATTCCCTCACCATCTTCAAGCCTAACCCACAATCATAGGGTACACCACATAACACTATACTACTAGTCTGAATCATAATTCAACACACCGTGCACTTCACAACTTCTCATCTCATGAAAATCCTCATTACTACTCCAACAACCACATTCAACCCCATACTAGACATTTTCCTAATGTGCAGTGCATTCATCTAAATATACAAACATGATGTTCAAGCCTCACTTTTATAACCATATATGGACTTCTAAACACACTCCCCTAAAATACCTTTGTCACAACTTACAAACCTCTATCAAGAACAACTTCTATGCACTACTCCTAAGAATACATACACAAGATTTCAACTACCCAAATATCTTATATAAAACTTTGACTAACCATGATGGGTATTAAATACTTGGCTTCAATCTTACTTTACACTTTACTTCCTTAGCTAAAATAAGCATACACCGATCTTCCAGTATCAAGAAATGTTTACTCTCTCTCCGATCCAGACAACTGATTATCATCACTATCTTGATCGAAGGAAAGGTAATAGAAGGTTAGAACATGAGGGTCCAAAATATGAGGGGATACTATGAATAACTTGACACTAAACTGAGGCTTGAGGAATAGAATATATAGCATCATGGACTTATCAAAGAAGTATGATCTGAGGACATACAAGATATAAGTACAAATTTCACTAATCATTAAATGGTATTGCTTGAGTACTTGGAATGAACATACTGTAAAGCTTGATTACTTGAGTCATGAGCTGCATGACCTGAATTTGATGTTCATAACATATAGAATGTGATTCTAACTGCTTGAAGAACTGGAACTCCTTATTTTTGGGAACTAGAAGAGTACGCAATTCTCCATCATATGCATGAACATGAATTAAGATCATGGAACTGAACGTAATGCATGAGTAGGTATTGGGACAATTGAAATTACTAAAATAAGATTGGGTCAAGCATTAGTTTTTCTCACAACTATTCTACGACTTACTGGTACATCTACTAGAATCATAAGGCTTGACTTGGTTACTTGTTCTATCATCTCCCCCTTAGATGTAAGCCATCATTCTAAGGCTTTGAACCACAATATAAACTGTAGTCTAACTATAATCACTTTACTCTAGAGTCTGGGATATAGCAACACACATGAACAAAAGAACTTAACCCGAATGACTACACCTAAAATCATAAAACCAACTTCTAATACACACTTCTGAGCTACATATTACCTTTCTATAGCCCCAATAGTCATCATATAACACTTGAACACTTACTAACTATGAATCTGCATGAGCATCCCTATAGTTGGAGTGCACACCATCTAGTTCTTCAACTCTTATTCCTATTAGCTAAATCTTCGAAATTTTAAACTCAGATTCTAACGCTTAACATAGGTATCTCCAAAACTTTGATGGACCATACAACTTCTGATATAGTCCACCAATATCATGCTTGTAAAATTATGTTTCTAAACCATGAGAATCACATTTATACTTAAAAAGGCTCAACATCTTCAATCATAACTCCTTAACTTAGCTATAAAAAACATTACTCATTATCCAACTAGTCTGTCTCCACCTAACATCTTAATTATTCTACTGACCCCACAACATGCAATAATCCTAAAAAAAAATAATGCAACCCCATAGCACTTTGGGCGTACTTCTGCATTATACATACAACGCCAAACTTCATTATGAATCAAGTAAACTTATGCTCTTGCATACACTGTTTAAGCCTATTATATTACTTCCCTATAACTAGTATTATTAGCCAAGAAATCATCACATCCACCTTCATGACCACTAATCGTTCAAACTTTATACATAGTGTTGTTCTCACTTAGAAGCTATAAAATTAAACAAATCAAGAATAAATAGCCCACTTGAACCTCATACTAACGATAATCGATCATAAACATATGGCCTATCTTATTTACAATCCATTACCACATCCTCCTTCTACATATCATTACTATACACCTATCTATACACCTAAACTTCTTTCGTATCTCTATAAGTTCCAACCAACACAAAAATAACAAGATGCACAACAAGTTGTTAGTGAATCGAAATAGTCCTCACACGGCTTCACTAGACTTTGATTTTTCAATAAAACAATGATAACAAGGTTTCAAGAGATAGAAACTTGACACATAATATTCAATGATCTAAGAATACACATCCTATTTTGTCTTACTTGCATGGATAATAGGAGTGAGGACGTAACTCTAATCTTGAGAGACTTATAACACACTAGAATGCTACTCTCAAGTAGATTTGTGTGACTTCTGAAGCTTTTTTCTAGACAATCTGAGAGCGTTATCTGGGAAGGACCTGGAACTTCCTAATCATGCTATCTTAAGAATAATAAATGGATAGGGAATTATAGCTTTACATTATAGATTCTGAGGAGGAATCTGGAAGTACATTTGACTTGGGCTTAGTGCACGACTTTTATGAATCATAAATAAAGAACTTCAATCATCGGAACTCAAAAGCACTGATGGGATACTTTTTAGCTCGCTTACAATCCAATAACTATCCGTAGAGACTAACTGAGAAAGCCCTATTTGTAATGATTTAAGCTTGACTGTTTCTGATACTTTGAAAATAAGGAAGAGATGGCTCGGATAGAGTAAGATGAGAATCTGTATAAGTTTCTTTTTTAGCACGATCTGAGACTTGAAAGAATAGAGATATTTCCTAAGTGCCTTGTAGCCTATCAAAGAAAAGTACAGACATCTCCGTACAGTTTCCCAAGACTCTACTAGACACGGCTTCACAGACACCCTAGGACACTTGAACTCTATGCTCTGATACCAAGTTTGTAACGCCCCAAAATCAGGTCTCGAGACATCACACGGTACTTAGGGTCACAAGTGACCACAAGCTAACCCTTCTACTAGCATAACTTATAAGCAACTGAATAAAATGCTTAAATCTGTATAAAATCAGCGAGAACATAAAGCTTTTTTGAACTTGATCAATACAAATCTGAACTTTACAAGATTACAACTCTACTTTTACCATAATAAAACTAAAACTGAATACATTAACTCTACTGACTACCTATGAAGCCTCTACTAGTATTGACTTTAGATTGCCGAGTCATAACTCCCAACAATCCCAACTCAGTACGACTGAAATAGGATAATAAAGAACTTCTCAAACTGTCTATCTGGATCAAACCCTTGAATCAAAAGGATTCACCACCTGCTGACTGGAAGCTGCGAGCTAAATGAATCTGAATGTGCATACTAAGTATTGTACATACATTAAGAGACAATGTACCACATAGATGTATATGTGGATCAACACTTTGGGAATGTACGGAGTATATGGGGGTGTATGCAATTAAATAACCAATATCACAAATCCTTATAGAAAAAATGCATGCTAGTATAGATGACTCACATAGCTTTAGTTAAAACCATCATAATCATGAATAAGAAAATAGGTAATGCAAATCACGTGAGTCATTGCACTACATTCTAAATCTGCAATCTTTCTTTATTCTCAAACTTGTAAGATAGATAATGTCTTAAAACAACATCTTTCAGAGCATACACTTTAATCTCATAAAAAATAGGAACTTCTTTGGAAACTTAAAGATTTTGACACTTGAGAGCCTTAGAAATCTTGGACTCATAGCTTTCAAACTACATATACTTGTATCTTAGATAGAGTGGGGGACTAATTTTGGAGTTTCTTCTAAACGACATAAACCATGTGAGCTACATGGAGTCCAATGTCTTACCCAAGTTGGGGAGAGATATTCTATCCTTTCCATCGGATAGAACCTTAACTTTAGTGATCACTATCTTAACCCACTTAGGGTATATCAAGAACCTACGGGGGCATGTAGTTCTGAGTCATGAGACCTCGGAATCACGCCAAACTCGGTGCTAAATACTACTCCCTTACTTAGCTCAGAACTTTAGAAAATCCACCTTAAAACAATTTAACAATATATATATATGTAATGGGAGCCAAAATTCATCCCCTTTACTTCAAAGTCAAGAATGTGGATTTCTATCTTAACTTACAATCAAAACTCACTTCTTAATATTCTTTAAAAATCACTAACATCTCATTCTCAAACTCATGCATTACCTATAAGGTTCAATTCACAACAATAGGACTTGAAATTCTCAAAACAGGACATAGATGTTGAATTATGCAACTTAAACCATAAATTGACAATTTAAAACATTAATATGCATAATAATATTACAACTCAAAGCTTGGGTAATACATAGTTTTATAAAACTCACAATATAATAACATGATAGGAATTCTCCATGAGTTTACAAATTACTTAACGAAAATATGTAACTTTTGGGCACAAGAACAAAAGGGTTTTCTTGTTCAAAACCACATACCTTAATAGACTTGATTTGATGTAGAGAAATTGACCATGAAACCCTAGGAGATGATCTTGAAAGCTTTCTTGACATTCTTGGATTGGGATGCTAAACTATTGATTTCTTTCTTGAAGAGAATGACCTTAATTTGATGTTCTTGGGAACTTTCTTGAACTTCTTGGATTAGAAATCTTAGATTTTTTCTTATCTTGAAGAAGGAGTAATGGAGTTTTGAATTTCTTGGAAGATGATCTTAAGAGGAAACCCTAATATTGTTCTTGTGAATAAAGAGGATTAAGGGTTGTTTAAACTAATTTATGATGATTAAGTACGTGATTTTAATTATTTAGGTCGTGGGAGGTGAAGGAAAAGTCCAACATACCCTTAATAAACCACTTCCCAATTGCTGAAAATCTCGGCTGACGACATTTGTGATAAGCCGCCAGACTTGTGATAAGTCGTCACTTGGGAGTTGGATTTTATGGTTTTCTGCCTAAGCCTGACCACATTTTGTGATAAGCCGTTAGACTTGTGATAAGTAATCACAAATGTCATCACTTGGGGATGGAATTTATGGATTTCTACCTAAGGCTGACGACATTTTGTGATAAGCCATCACAGACGTGATAAGTTATCAGAAATGTCGTCACTCCATTTTCCAGGCTGACATGCTGGAGTAAAATGGGCATAACTTTTCTCTCTGATATTGGATTTATGCAAAATTGATATTGTTGAAAAGATAATTCAAAAAGATTCTATTTGATATATAGTATCCCACCAAGTTTGTGATATAAAAGGAGTTATGGTCGATTGAAATCGACTAAAGTTTCGACGCTCACTAAAACTCGAACAATAGGAAAGCTTTCAACTTGACCTTGAGTTAGGGGATCTCTATGATCTCAATTCATGCTAAAATAGGTTCCCACACTACATAATTGATTAACATACCAAATTTTCATAGGATTTATGGATTACGGAACATCTACACGTAGTAAAGATGATTTTCATTCGAGCTCGAAATGCGGGGTGTTACATTGAGTTTGCCACTTTTGATTGTAGGCATTCCCATAATTCGGCCTTTAAGCATTGACCATAAACATCACTGACTCAAGATTTGCACCACACATAGTTATTGAATGACCACTATTGCCATAAATTTCAAACCAAGTACTCGTCTGATAAATTACATTAGTTGTTGCTACAGGCTATGTAACCCCTAATTTTAAATTTTTGAGCTGAGTAGTTAACTGATTTTATAGCGCAATAATTTGAGCTGATATAGCAGTAAATTGGTCAACCTCTAACACACTGGTATCCTTCTTTGGAGTTCTTTTTGAGACACTATGCCATTCAAGATTTCCTTGTGCACTCTGGTTCAAAAAGGTGTATTGCTCATCATATGTCAATACTAACGCTTGACTACCTGCATCCGAATCGAGCAAAATTTTTGTGTTGTGATCAAGTGCCTCAATAAAAGTGTGAGCTAGTACCTTATTGGACTGCTGATGATGTAGACAGTCTCGAAGAAGAGCTTTGAACTTCTTCCACGCATGATATAAGTTCTCATCTGGCTTCTATTTGAAGCTCAAAATCTCACTACACAGTCTTGCTAGATGGAATGAATCGGATGAGGAATTTTTGAGCTAAGTCATCCCAAGTTGTAATTGAACTTTCTGGCTCAGATTTCAACCACTTTTTTGTATCCCCCAATAGTGAAAATGGGAAAAGTGTTAGCCTAACACAGTTAGTTGAATCAACTGAGGTAAGACAACACGACAGTCATAACTATAATATGCTTGAATCCAACTTAGATATGATACCGATGAAGTTCAAAAAGTCATATATGAATATATAAACTAGATCAAGGGAAGAAAAGTTGTGAAGCTTGATTTAAATGAAAACTCAAAGAGGAATGATGAAATTGGAAAATAGAAATCGAAGCATGTCAAATTAAAATTGACCTACTTCATGAAGATCTTGATAATTTAAAAATAAAAATAAATAGTATTAAGACATCCCCAAGCCATAATTTTGTAAGATC
Organism: Capsicum pubescens; assembly: GCA_030864215.1. Taxonomy (NCBI): domain Eukaryota; kingdom Viridiplantae; phylum Streptophyta; class Magnoliopsida; order Solanales; family Solanaceae; genus Capsicum; species Capsicum pubescens. The sequence goes on from CM061547.1 coordinate 208,230,633, forward strand.
AAATTCCTTAAAAGACAATTCAGGTTCCTCATCAGGGTCGTTTAAATCAGCTAATACCTTTTTCTTCTCTCGAGGACCCATCCTTTTTATATGTGGAAAGAAAGGGCACAAATCCTACAGTTGTAGGTATAAGCCTATTAGTGTGTTGGTTTGGAAGACCAAAGAAAGCACATCTAACCTGCAAGGACCCAAGACCACTTGGGGTACCTAGGCAGAATTAATTTTCTCATTTTGCAGGAACATGTCCGCAAAAACCATAAAAATAAAATATGAGCTCCTGATGGTGGATGTTCCAAATACATGACCGGAAAGAAAGAAATCTCCTCTTCTTTGAAGAATGCAGGTGAAGGATCAACAAAATTAAGTGTCAACGCCAAAGGCAATGTCACCAGAGTTGATTTAGTAAAGATCAGCTTCTCATACGAATCGACAAAAGTATGTCTTGTAGATGGACTCAAGTATAACCCACTCAGCATCGATAAAAGTATGACAACAACTTTAAAATCTCCTTCAAAACCAAAAAAATGGTTTATCACAAATGACATCATTGGTATCTATTTTTTTTTGGTGAATGCCAAAAATAGGAAATAGCATATATAGCATGTCACATCATCAACAAATGTATCACCCATAAAAATGTTGTGAAGAAGAATAGGTGAGTCATTTGAAATCCGGAGATAATGTTTGCACAATCTTTAAGCCATCACAAGCAGAGTTGATTGTATCTCCTTCTGAGTCCACTTTTGTATCTAAAATGACGAAACTGAAATAAAGAAATATATATATCTTAAGGATATTCCCTCCAAGAAGGTACTGACTTCAATAAAATCATTCTCCTCATTAGAATCAATAAGAGTTATTATTATCAGTTGCTTCCCTCAAATGTTTTAAGCTGCTTCATATGGTTTATCCATGAAGAAATTTTTATGAGACAACTTCTAGAATTTGAAAATCTGTTATACCAAAACCCATGTTTTTAAACTGCTAAAGCACTTCAAAGTCTCAAGCAAGCTCCAAAGGCTTCACATGAAAAATTGAGTGCTTCCCTACTTTTTTTTTAAAAAAGGTAATTTTGATGCAATTCTAAGTCTTAATTTTTTTAAAAATTCTTCTTATTGTACATGTTTTAATATTATTACTGATAACTCTAACATCTTCTTATGAGAATGTTACTATTCTAGTGAAAGTTTTTGTCACATGAGTGATGCCACAATGTTCATGACTCATCAAGGAGCAAACTTTAGTTGACTCGCGAACAACTAGAGAAACATACACAACCTTTGGGAGTTGTTGTACTTAAATCCTATGAATCATGTATCAACTACTTGATTTTAATTTGAATTTTGAGTCTGTTTCCAGAATGTGTGACAATAATAGTGTTGTTAATCTATCTAAATGTTCTATGCATCTAGGTCAAAGCATATTGAAATTAAGCATCATTTTTTTCATAATAATGTAGAAAGTGGATTTATTTTATTCCAAAAAACTACTAGTTTTTTTTAAAAAAACCATTTCTAAAAGAAAGATCTTGTTTTCTCAGAAAAAGATTTGGCACTAACGTTTTATGAGTCATATTTTTGGACACAAATCTTTTTAATTAATTCAATTTTATTTTTACAAAACCATTGCTTGAAGAAAGATCTTGTTTTCTCAAAAAAAAAAAAGATTTGGCCTTAATGATTTATGAGTCATATTTTCTTAGACAAATCTTTTTACTTAGTCCAATTTTACCTATTTTACCAAAAAGGAGTCTTTTCAAAAGGAAAGTAATTACTAACTTCACTATTTCCCACACCTCTTCTGCCACCCTTTTCTCTTCCACAAAGCATTGTTCTTTCACCTCCATCAGTCTTGTTTCACTTCATGCCCCTTCATTATCCCATCTGAACAGTCGCCTCTTACCCTCTTGCTTCTAGTCCTCTTAACAGGCTCTTCTCTTTCCTCTCTCATCCTGTAAATCTCATCTCTTCTCACTTATGACAAAGACTTGATCCATGGCCAATATGTCTAGAATATTTTCCAATAATCCCGTTCTTCTCTCTGAGTCATCCGATGAATCCTTAAGAGATGACAACCCCCTTCCAGCCTCATCTCCTCTGTAAAAAAACCTCATCCAAATCCTTCTAACTCCTTCCTTCCAGAAGAGATGGACCAATTCTGGACAAACTCTCACAAAGAAAAATTCCAATCCTTTAAAAATTATTTCATCGTACCCGGTCGCATAGTCAATTTTACTCTATAGAAAGATGCCTCTTGTAATATCAACCACTTTTCAAATTTTAAGATTAGTCCTTGCTTTTTTTACCTCTGTGGACTTCTAGTTATGAAGACCCTGTCCGAATGTTTTATGCTAATCTTTGAATTTTCCCAAACAGTAGTGAATTCAAGACTCTTGGTCTAGCCACCAGAATTGTCTTGCATAACTTCCTGTTTGAAAAAGATTTTGATACTATGTTTTTTGGTGTAGTCCCTTTTATGAACAATAACTGGCTTGAGGACTTTGAAGAATCCAAGAAATTTTTTTTTGACCCTGACTCTGTGTCAACCAACTTTTGTCCCTTGTCTTTATGTTTCAAATATCGCATAATGGCCCATATCATTTCTACCACTCTGATTCTGCAAAAAGGATCCCTTAGTAGAATAACTTGTCGTGATGTCTTTGTGTTCTACTATATGGTCAAAAAGATCAAAATAAATTGAGCAACCTGGGTACAAGAGTACATGCTTGAGAGTGTAAGGGAAGTCCATTCCTCTACCAGTTTTCCATACGGGATGTTTATCACTCGGATCCTTTTGTTCTACTCCATCGATCTCTCAGCCTATCCCATTGTAGAAGTTGCTGCAATATATGATTCAACAATGTTAGCAACTTAGGATATGTCTTAGTGAAAGATAAATAGTGCAAGAAAGAATCTTCCCGTGCTAAGGCTGAACCTCCTAAGGTAAGTAAATTTGTTTCTAACTCTTTATATCTTTGTTGAAGGAACTCGAAGAACTCAAGCAATGGTTCATAGCTATTGAGGAAGGTGTCATGAAACTACAGGAGTCTACAACCAAACTCCTGGACCTTAGGAAAAAGTACAAGCTCTAATATAAGTGTTGGTCCGGCTGGCATTCGATGGGCTCAAATCAGAAGGAGTCAAGTTATTCTCTCGAGTTCTCTCTCGCATGTATTCTTTCAAATCCCATGTATCATCCATGAATAATAATCTGGTTATCTCTGTTCAAACCTCATATTCCTCCTTTGTCAAAAATATTGAAAAATCATATGACAAGTTTTGTAATAATGTGCATAATACCCTAACACACTTCCTGGTGAAACGGTGAATTATGAATTTTTATTCAAAAAGGGGTTCCTGTCCCTTATGTTGATGGGTTGTAAGATAATATTTATCATACTATCTCACACATTTTTTTTCTCCGCCTAGTTAATAGATTATGACTGTCCATGATTGTCTATTGTATCTTGTGTGTTGTTCTGTCTATTTTTTTATTTCTAACTACTATTTTCTTTATTATGCCTAAAGGGTGAGAAAGACAGGAACATCAAGAAATCAGGAAGCACCCATCAGTCAGGAGGAACAAGTCAACAGTAGACTTTTGACACACAAAGGTGACTGATACCCAAGAAACATGGGACAACAAAAATTCATAAAAGTCATGGGGAGTAAGTCGACTTTCGGTAATGAAAGGCCGACTGATACCCATGAAACTTGGAATAGCAATGATTCTTACAAGTATGGGGGAGCAAGCTGACAGACAGGGAAGTTAACTGATATTTACTCTTGTTTGTCATTGTAAAAAAAGGGGAGATTGTTAGGCTTCGAAGTCTATATTTTAATAATGACAAACTAGCAGGTAGATCTTTGAAGGACATTGAAGACTACTGATAAAGGAAAGCATCTCCAAGAATAGAAGGACATCAACTTTTGATTTGCGATATTAAAGAAAATCTATCAGAATAAGAACAAACGGAAGGAGAATCTCAATCCCATAATTCTTGACAAATCAAATCAATCAATGGGAATCTCTGGCCCAAAGTCTCAACAAATTAGATCAATAATGACTAAAGAAAAAGCAGAAAATATCACAAGCATATTTGGAAAAGCATTAATCTATATAAGATCAAAACTAAAAATAGATCATGGGCATATCTGATATAGACGTCATCCAAAGCCTTATATGGACATATTGATAACGCTCAAACTACAGCTCTCGTAAGAGTGTAAGCGGTCGTTGTCAAATATAGAACCCAACTGGGTTGGGTATCGATCCCACAGAGAATACTTGGTCACTAAGTAAGCAAAGATTATTAGACTTTTGGTGCAAGTCTCGTAAAAGGGGGGATTTTGTAGCGTGCAAGAATGTAAACAAAATAATAGAGTAAAAACAGAAAATAGCAAAGTAAAAAGAAAGAATGTTTAGTAAGATGTTTAACCAATGAGAATTGAGAGTTGGGGTTATGTCCACCTTATGAGTTATACGTCTCTATTGGCTATGAGTTATGCGGAATTCAGACATGCATGTGCTTATAGAGAATTGTATTCTATGGTAAATCCAGACGTCTTTCGACCATCAAGGATTATTTCACTTTAACTCTTTCGATCTTAAAGCGTATCTAACTGTACAAATTCTCCAAGAGGTTAATCCAGTTACGTCACCAACTTTTTAACAGGGGTTGGTGCCCTATTACCTTGACATTATCTCTTTTCCAGACATATAACTTTTCTTTCGAACAAGTTAATGCTATACTGGCGTATTCTATGTGTTTGCAACCACAAGAATTTGAATTAAGATGAAGAGAGTAATGATATAAACAGCACACGTGTCACGAATTCACTAACTCATAGCAATAGATAGTATCTCATAAGGTTTCCATAACCCCAACGGAGAAGTTTAGCTACGCATGAGTGCAACGGAAAACACAATAGACATTATCATCATAAAAATCTCACGTGAATTCCTTGCAAATAGATTTTCTCTTGTTGTAAAAATTAAAAGTCGAATATATGAAAAATAATGTCAACAATGAATTAATGAAGAAAAAGGAGAAGGATAGAATAGGGATGAGGGTGGTGGAGAATTGTTTTGATGGATGGATGGATGGTGGATGGATGGGAATAATCAAAATCTCCAGCAAAATAGGGTATTTATAACACCCATATCCTATTCCTACTAAGCTACTGCATTACTTATCCTAGTCCTACTAGGTTACTGCATCATTATCCTAATCCTTCTAAGTTACTGCTGATCCCCAAAGTCTTTAGAAATGTTGTTTTTGCCCGGGACAGGTTTTCCATGCGTTACTTTTAGTCCCTAGGCGTCAAAGCTCTCCTTTCCTTCTTTCGTGAAGCTTCCTTGGGCGTCAAGTTATCCATAAAATACTGAAATCTTCATCATTTATACCTTAAAACTTGCTAATCACGTTTGTTAGCTCACTTACCGGAAAAAGGACTAAAAGTGCATGAATTATATATTTTGTCCTCAAAACTTAGCTAAAATATGGGTAAATTATAGTACTTTAGGCGTGTAAATACGCCTATCATCAACACCCCAGACTTAAAGCTTTGTTCGTCCTCGAACAAAATATCATGTCCATCTAAACATCTACTTAGGGTTTCACAGTAACAGCACAAAATATTCATCAAGACAGGCACGACAATCAGTAACAAAGAGTAGTTTTCTGATCACTACTAGAAACAATTTAACCTCTAACATAGACTCATGATGATGGATAATTCATATTCAAAAGTTAAGGCACAAAGAATCATACACAACTACCCAAAACTCATCAACCATGTGTGTCTCACATAAGATATTACCTATAATCACTCTCAAATATTGCATTTTTCAGAACATGGGTATAAGATTATCCTTGCTCTCACTCTCACAAAGAATTCATATGTTGCAACTGATGACCATAGGCTTTCCCTTAGTGTAATGTTCCACTAATATCAGAATGCTAAGCTTAGGATCAACTAGGTCTTTTACAGGTTGTAATGTTGGCTAAGGGACGGGTAGGACTATTTTGGCCAGAAATAGTGACTATGTTCCTAAGCGCTTTAATACATCACATTATGCCATTTACACTTTCTTTCAATCAACCTTGATACCTTTCTTTTATCTCTCACCCCTTTTCACCTATTTTTCCATTCAAACATAACTATCTTTTTTATTTAATCATAAACACAATTTATCTTTTTATTTTTCTATTTCTTTTTCTTCTCTATAACACACCTCTTATGATAGCCACTCTTTTTCATAACAAATTCAAGCATCAATACACTTTAAGGCATCACTCTCACCCAATTTCCTCTTATTTTGTCACATGACTTTTACAATTTAAAGCGCTTAGGAATTTGGATCAAATTATGGTCTTGAAAAAATGTATTAGGCTACATATGAGGCTGTCAAAGAAAATGGCTAAAGGCTCAAAGGGGTTGACTAGGATAATGTCCACGGGTATGTAAAACGAAGGTAAACAAGTATCGGTTGCCAAAGAAATGCCTAAATCATCTCCTAGACTCACACTCTTTATTTCACTTTACACACACACCAGGAAAGTTCTAGCATCAGCCACAAACAGAGAATATACTATCACCTCACACACACAAGACACATGGTCGACTTTATTGGGAGCAATACAGAATCTTGATCCAACATATGAAGGAATTAAACCACACACTTATCACATAATGAATCACATTTAGAGCCTAAATGTCTCAATAGTAATGATTCTAGCACAAACTCTTGTCATAACACCATGCCGCTTATCAGAATAATTTCATGCATCAAAATCAAAAAAAAATCTACGACTAATTAAAACAAAAAAAAAATATGACCATAAATATAGGCAAGAAGTACATCATACGAATACCAGCACCCCACACTTAGACGGGACACACTGCCCTCAGTGGAAAATAAATACGGAAAACCTGCTTAGTCGAACTTCTCTTCTATGTCTGGGGTCATTCCCCCTGCGTCGAAATCATCATCAGAGTCGTCATCCTCAGAGTTTTCTCAAATTGTAACCACTTGATCCAAAAGTGTGTTGAGTTAGTTGTAGTGAGGAGGATTCAGCTTGCTCTTTTCTTCCCCTTTTCTGGCCTTTGTGTGAGATGGTTGCTTTGTCTTTTCCTTGGCGTGCTTTTGGTTCCATTGTACCTGAGATTAAAATGATAGTCATGTTATCTTCATCTCGGTAGATACAGTCGACAAACAAACAGTAGTGGCACCACCCTACACTTAATTTGTTGGCACAAACTAATTAAGTAAACATTGCCGATTACTCAAACTTCATCGATATACGTTTAGGCGTTATGTTCCAACAATATGTTCAGCAAAGTCATACTTTCAGGTCGTCTTAACTATCCTTTCCAACTCTATTTCATGTAATATTGATCATACTTTCATGTTTGGATTAATGCACTTTTTGAACAAGACTACTTCATAGAGATCGTATCAAGTTATGGCATAGAAATAATCACAACATCTCATGCTTGTATTCAATCATGATCTTTATCTCGATGAACGAGTCATTCAAACATTCAAGCATTCAATTTTGAATATTATGCAATTAACTTCACCATGTCGACTCCGCAAAAGTATGACAGTGTATAACAATCAAATACAAGTCGGAACAAAATCAAGAACACCCACACGTATTCTTTCACTCAACGAGATGTATCACAGCAAATCAACCACATTCAAATCACCAATACTACTTCAAGATTTAACAATTCATTATAGGCGTAGTAGTGTAGTACTTACGGAATATAAAAGAAGAACAAAGAAGTACTTACTTGGTTGATGGCCTCGGAAGATGTTCTTGCAATGTAAAAGAGCAAAAGGAAAATTTTTGATAGATTTTGGAGAGGTAGAAGGCACTTAGGTTGAATTTACAATGCATTTTTGTTCTAAGACTAAGGTTCTATTTATAGGACAAGCTTGGGTCGGGTTTTGACCCATTTGGAATCGGATTTGGAGGCCAAAAGTGACCATAGGCGGCGTCTAATGCTTTGCCTATGCTTGGCATAGGCGGCGCCTATGCTATGGCATTGTTAGGCATAGGAGGCGCCTATTCCATGGCATACTAGATTCAGAGACAAAATGCTTTTGCATAGGCGGCGCCTATGCTATGGCATTGTTGAGCATAGGCGTCGCCTATGCTATGGCACTCTAGAATCCGATATCTTAGGCCATAGCATAGGCCATGCCTTGTTCGTGGCCTAGATTTACATAGGCCTTGCCTTGTTCTTTGCCTGCATTTTCATAGGCAATGCCTAACCCATAGCCTTTTTCTTCTTCATTCCTAACTTACCACCTTCAACATGCAATACTTCCAAATCAAAATTTGAAACCAATCTCCTCCTTTATACCTCTTGCACCTACACTTACTCAAAAACAACAAAAACGATTAGAACGATGGGTTGCCTCCCACCAAGCGCCTTAGTTTTGGTCGTGGCTAGAAAAAATCTTAAGAAAACAAAACAATTAAAAACGATGGGTTGCCTCCCACCAAGCGCTTGATTTATTTTCGCAGAACGACATAGCTATCTCTATTACTTAGACTTCATCGAGATAGATGGGGCATCGTTTTCTGAATAGATTCAGACAACGCTGATGCTTACTTGTAGGCATGCAATCTTCTTCGATATGACTCTTGTGCATACATATCCCAGGAGGGATACCAATTATATCATCAATAGTCCAACCCATAGCTCTCTTGTATCTCTTCAGAGCAGAGATGAGAGCCTCTACGTGCTGTTCACTTAAATCATCCATCACACTCACCGGAAGTGTATTTCCACTTCCCAAGAATGCATACCTTAGATAATTGGGGAGCTCTTTCGATTCTAGCACTAGGGGCTCTTTAATGGAAGTCTTCGCTGTTGGTGACGGTTGATTCTTAAGATCAAGGTCCGGCTGCTTAGGAGTATGAGAATAGGACCCTATTTCTGTTAGAGCACACATAGTTTCTTTATAATCTTCATCGTCCTCATGCTCAACATTCAGCAGCGCAGCAGACAATGGCTCAACAGTAAGCTGTTTCTCTACAGATAATGCTTTCTTATCCTCATAATGAACATCAGCTACGGAGAACACATTCATATTGATGGGCTGCTTCATTGCTTTGCATATATCAAAGCGGACCACTTCGTCATTCAACCGAAATAAAAGCTCATTAGCTCTCATGTCAATATGCACACTTCCTGTTGCAAGGAAAGGACGTCCCAAGATTATGGGAACTTCATAATCCACCTCGCAATCTAAAATCACAAAGTCTGCAGGAAAAATGAATGTAGACACCTTCACCAACACATCATTCAAGATACCCACAGGTCGTTTTACCGACCTATCTACCATCACGAGCCGCATATTGGTTGGTGTAGGGTCGCCCAACCCCAACTTTCTGTAGACGGATAGTGGCATCAAATTGATGCTATCTCCCAAATCGCACAATGCCTTAGCAAAATTCATAGATCCAACCATGCAAGGAATAGTGAAAGCACCAGGGTCTTCCTTCTTCTGTACTAAGGACCTTGTGGCAATTGCACTGCAATGATGAATATTATCTGCCGACTCATAGCTTACTGCCCGCTTCTTTGTCAAAAGGTCCTTCATGAATTTAGCATACCCAGGCATCTGTTCCAGTGCCTCCACCAACGGAACATTAATAGTCAGCTGCTTCAACATGGTCATGAATTTACTGAACCTGGTATCATCAGCTTTCTTCTTCAGTCTCTGCGAAAAAGGTGGTGGTGGAAGAGGAATCTTTTTCTCCACCACTTCCTCTTTATCTTGCTTCCGATTATTAATCTTTTCAGGAGTGTCATCAGCCTTCTTCTTTAGTCTCTGAGGAAAAGGTGGTGGTGGAAGAGGAATAGTTTTCTCCACCACTTTCTTTTTACCTTGCTTCCAACTATCAATCTTTTCAGGCTGCAGACGTCTAGGGGTGACGTCATGAACACACTCTTCAGCTTCTTCGGCCTCTTCACATTCTCATCAATAACATTATCTGCTATATCATCAACTAATTGCTTGCCTTTAGATGGATTTTCCAACACTTTACCACTTCAGGTAGTAATAGCCATACACGATCCATTATTTCTTGGGTTTTGCACAGTGTCGCTAGGTAAGGTGTCAGCCTTTCTTTGATTGAAAGCCGCTGAAAGTTGACTCAATTGCTGATCTAGTTGTCTTATTGTAGGGGAATGTGAGTCAACCAACTGATTTATTGAAGACAAGTCGTTCTTCACCCCATTCACTCCCGTATTAGTTGCCTCAACTCCTTTCAGCAGCTTAGCCATCATATCATCCATGGACATCTTTCCAGTGCCAGACGTCACAGCCTCACGGTTTCTAGGAGGAACATACAAACCACTCCTGTCAGTCTTATTCTTCCAACCACCTTGATCGCGGTCTTTGTATCAATATTTATCATAATAGTTCCGCCCTTGGTTTTCTTGGGCATTGCCTCGGAAACCCACCTGATTATTCATGTAGTTTGCTTCTTCTTCATAGTCGGATTCATCTCTTCCCTGTGATACAATGGCCTTAACTTTTTCGGTCTTCCCTGATAATAAGTGCTTGGTAAGAAGATCCATCTGCGTTTTCATGTGGGCCATATCTTGGTCACGTTCCTCTTGTCTTCGCCTCTGCTCTGCAGTCATGCCAATAGATATAGTAGATCTTGCTACCTCAGAATCCCTGGTATGCCAAGCTCTGCTCTGCTTTGTCATACTATCTAGCATATCACTTGCCTCAATAAAATTAAGTTCCATGAATGATCCTCCAGCCGCATTATCCACCACTGGCTTAGTCACTGAGTCCAAAGCCCTGTATAATATCTCCATCAAGTGGAAATTGGTCATATGATGGTTTGGGCACCGCATAAGCTTCTTCTTGAATCTCTCCCATGTTTCGTGGAGAGCTTCAGTTGGAAGCTATCGGAAGTTGCTGATCTCATCTCTCAACTGTACTCTCTTGGATGGCGGAAAGAATCTTTCTAGGAAAGCATCTTTCAATTGCCTCCAATTGGTGATAGAATCAGGAGTCAGCCCATTCAACCATAGAGTTGCCTCCCCAGATAAAGACAATAGAAATAAGCGCAGCCGAATTGCATTTTGTCCAACTCCTGGATTGTCGAATGACTTGCATGTAGAGATGAAGTTAATCAGGTGCATATTCGGATCATCGCCTGTGAGTCCACCAAATAAACCTTTGAGCTGCAATAGATGAATCATGGTGCTAGTGATATTGAACTTTGCTCCAGGTGCCAAGGGCGGAGGAATAATAGCTCCTGTAGCACCAACTCCATCCAGATCGTCATCATCATCATCAAAAGGAGCCTGCACAGCTCGGCGGTCAGGTCTCATTCTAGCTTGACGATCTTTCCTATTCATAGGTGCCTCCACCTCATCAGTACGCCTAGGATTTAGTAGCTCCTCATCACCCAGGTCCTCATCATCAGGATTTGTTGCCCGACCTGGGTTATCAATATTCTGTTGATGCACTTGAGCAGCTGCCAGTGCAGCTAGTCTAGCCTGCTCCTGTTGAGCCGCCCTTCTGTCAATGTCACGTTGTGCATCCATCCTGCCAATAGAACCTAAATAGAACAAAACCAACAGCTAAAAGTAAAATCTGAGAACTTTTGACCAAAGGGTCTAGTTACTATCACAAACTTAGTTGACAATCGTATTCCCCGACAACGGTGCCAAAATTTGATAACGCTCAAACTACAACTCTCGTAAGAGTGTAAGCGGTCGTTGTCAAATATAGAACCCAACTGGGTTGGGTATCGATCCCACAGAGAATACTTGGTCACTAAGTAAGCAAAGATTATTAGACTTTTGGTGCAAGTCTCGTAAAAGGGGGGATTTTGTAGCGTGCAATAATGTAAACAAAATAATAGAGTAAAAACAGAAAATAGCAAAGTAAAACGAAAGAATGTTTAGTAAGATGTTTAACCAATGAGAATTGAGAGTTGGGGTTATGTCCACCTTATGAGTTATACGTCTCTATTGGCTATGAGTTATGCGGAATTCAGACATGCATGTGCTTATAGAGAATTGTATTATATGGTAAATCCTGACGTCTTTCGACCATCAAGGATTATTTCACTTTAACTCTTTCGAGCTTAAAGCATATCTAACGGTACAAATTCTAAAAGAGGTTAATCCAGTTACGACACTAACTTTTTAACAGGGGTTGGTGCCCTATTACCTTGACATTATCTCTTTTCCAGACATATAACTTTTCTTTCGAACAAGTTAATGTTATACTGGCGTATTCTATGTGTTTGCAACCACAAGAATTTGAATTAAGATGAAGAGAGTAATGATATAAGCAGCACACGTGTCACGAATTCACTAACTCATAGCAATAGATAGTATCTCATAAGGCTTCCATAACCCCAACAGAGAAGTTTAGCTACGCATGAGTGCAACGGAAAACACAATAGACATTATCATCATAAAAATCTCACATGAATTCCTTGCAAATAGCTTTTCTCTTGTTGTAAAAATTAAAAGTCGAATATATGAAAAATAATGTCAACAATGAATTAATGAAGAAAAAGGAGAAGGATAGAATAGGGATGAGGGTGGTGGAGAATTGTTTTGATGGATGGATGGATGGTGGATGGATGGGAATAATCAAAATCTCCAGCAAAATAGGGTATTTATAACACCCATATCCTATTCCTACTAAGCTACTGCATTACTTATCCTAATCCTACTAAGTTACTGCATCATTATCCTAATCCTACTAAGTTACTGTTGATCCCCAAAGTCTTTAGAAACGCTATTTGTTGCCCCGGACAAGTTTTCCATGCGTCACTTTTAGTCCCTAGGCGTCCAAGCTCTCCTTTCCTTCTTTCGTGAAGCTTCCTTGGGCGTCAAGTTATCCATAAAATGCTTAAATCTTCATCATTTATACCTGAAAACTTGCTAATCACGTTTGTTAGCTCACTTACAGGAAAAGGGACTAAAAGTGCATGAATTATATATTTTGTCCTCAAAACTTAGCTAAAATATGGGTAAATTATAGTACTTTAGGCGTGTAAATACGCCTATCATCACATATCTGATATGGACATATCATATAGCTATATTCCTCAATCAAGGAATCCATTTAAATCCTTGATTGAGAAGAAATCTAACGGGTTTCCTTATAAATAGTAGCAATTGAAGACTATAAAATATGAAGACTGATATATAAAGTGTAGGATCAAGCTAACTTTGTAACACCGACTAAAGTTGTGTCACAAGATCTGAAGAGAAAAATAAGTCTTCAAAACTTGTTTTCTTTCATTGTACTCGAGCCCGACATTGAACAATCTAAGTAAACTTTGAAACCCAAGGGGATTGGAAGTAGGCACCATATTGGTTTTCTGATCCAGGATAAATCTATGTGTCTTTACTTTGTCTTTAACTAATTATTTGCCTAATTGTGTTAAATCTAATTTGTTTTGTAAAGTGCACTAATCTGCAGGCAAATCAACTGAAAAGAGTTAGTAGACGACTCACAGAAAATTTTAATTCACCCATCTCTTGAATTTCTTGCATAACCCTGAAAATATTTTCCATCACTTCTAGAAAACCTTGAGGATCCTCCTCCACCTAAACACTAATAAAAGTTAGAGGAATTAACCTTATGAACTGGCCAACCCTTGTGGCCTCAGAAGATGGAGTAGTAGATGCACAACACTCAGCCTAAGAAGCTACAACCTAAGCAATCATATGGATCGACTGATGAAACTACGCATTCGTCACGCCGGCCTGATGAGGACTAAAGGATTCGGTGGAACTCCAAAATAATCAAGAATTGGACCCCTAGACCAACTATCAATCCCATGAGTAGAGCGAGTCCTATTAACATCATCCCCGATTGGGACAACGGAGTTTCCGTGCATATCATATCGTCAAGGCATGATCTGAAAAGAAAAAAAATAGGAATTAGAGAGGATTTCAAGACATTAGACTCAATATCTTGAAATTAAAACATAAGAAGAGGAACATTCCTAAATGCCTTGTAGCCTCTCCCTTATGAGTGTAGCGCGCTACACTCCCTTAAAAGACTCTACTCAACACAGCTTTGTGGACTCCTAATTGACCATGAACCTAGGGCTCTAATATAAATCTGACATAACCAGAACCAGGGCCTAGTTATGTCGGGTGATTCAAGACACCAGGACCAGAGACCACCCTCAAATACCCCACCCTAACTGCCCTATATACCATATCACATGAGTCCCAAATATATATATATATATATATATAATATCCAAAACAAAATGGAACAATCATAATTCAAATACAATCAACTACAGTTATCCCCAACACCAATATCGATTCCAAGGCTGATACCAATTCCGATATCGCCCATAACAGTCCATAGTAGTCCCATAAAGCCTCTATTCGATAGTAAAACAATAATTGGCCGGGACATGCCCCTGACCATAGAGAAAACCATAGTCTATTAAAGGGCCAAAGCGAGTAAAGAAATCCATGACATGAAATGGAGCCTTCCAAAGTACGGAAGCTCACCACTTCAATCCAACACAAGTTGATCCATAATTCGATCACTAAGAAAGAGGAAAAGTATGGACAATTCCTGCATCACGTGGGATACAGCCGCTAGAAGACGGGTTGGCAGGTAAATGCTAGCATGCACTCTGGATAACGATAAAATAATACAAACCTTTAAAACATAGTAAACAACTGTATGCATTCACAACCATATATATATATAATGCATGCCGGGAAAGAGAACCAGGTTTTGTATTTCTTTAAAACTATTAAACTGGGTATGTGTAGCTTTACGTTCCTATAAGAATCCACGGGCTATATGGGTTAAGTGTTACCTCCTGAACGAGCCCCGATGCATGTAGATGCAAAAACCTGAGATACCATAGAGGTAGGGGATTCTAATGTACACTTAGCCCTCCATAATACATAAATACTATAATTACTTAGGGGATTCCCATGCACCCCACAAATATATGGTCGCTATGACAAATCCTCATGCCGAAAAACATGAGTTTTTTGGTGTCCGCCCATTAGACTCACACCTTCACGGTTAGATATCACGACCAAACTTTTTCCCAATTAAAACTATTAGTACATAACCAGTCCACCAATTCTATTTATTATTAACCAAGGCTATAAGAAGTGGTATCATCATACTGACTATAGCTTGCAAGAAATGTCCTTAGACAATCTTTTTAAAGGAGGGATTCCCGTTTACCAATAGATTCCATTATAATTAAGTTTTCTTGAGGGATTCGTATGTACCCCCATAAGTAGTTCGTTATTATGTTTTCTTGGGGGATTCCCATGTACCCCACAAGGTTATCAATTAAACCATAACCATGACCACCAAGACCTTACCATTAAACCTTTTGAAACCACTTAAATGAATTAAGCTAGTTACGGTTCTATTACCCATTTATACCATGCAAAGTTTCAACAAAAGTCCAAATATGTCACCTAAAGCATTCTCACAGACATTTAATCAAACATGTTGAGGGCATATAGTTTCCAAAACTAAAACCACGTACCAATTAACCAGCCCCATGCAGACACATATTCAATCCAACATTATAACATAAAAACCATAAGTAAAAGCATGGGAAAACCATAACCAAACCATTTAAAACTAACGCCTCGAACAAATAATTCAAAAATCAAAACCATACCAGAATTATGCCATGAAAACCATACATTAAATCATGCCTTTAGTTTAACTATAATTGAGGAAGGAGTAACATGAGTTAGATTACGAAGAAGACAAAGCAAAACTACCCTTGTAATCCCAAAATTGACCACCTTGAAAAAAAACCTAGCCTTCCTGGCCCCAAGAGCTTTGAGAGAATTTGAGAGTGTTTAAAGTGTTCTCAATAGAGTATAATAGGGTATATGATGTCCCAATAAAGTTTTAAGTTTTGGGGTTATGAGAGGTTAAGAGGGGAAATATCCAGATTACCCCCAACTTAAACTATACAAATTCCCCGTAGGAAGGTGTTACCACACGCTCTCCAACTGTAACCTACCATACGAGTGGTACCCACCACTCATACCATAGAAATCCCTTTGATCCCAATGCTATCTAACATACGAAAAACAAGGCCAACCCATACCCAAGCTTACAACAAGTACCCTAGAGTCGTACCTTAGGTAGAATAGAATCCTGTAGGCTAGACTTAGGGACTCATATAATTGGCATCATACTTATAGTATCCTATCATATGAATTTTATTATCTATTTATACCTTGGACAAAAGCTATCCAAACCACATTGATTAACATACGACCAAGGCCCCCTAAATGGTACCATATCGTACGACAAGTAACCACATGTCGTATGATGTCCAGAATGTCAAAATTGAGAAATTTTCTAAGATCCAAAACCCAAGGTGTTTCAACTACAATAACAATTTTTGTATAATATTCAAAAATAACATGATAAGGAGACAATCAACTCATCCCAATAAAATATCAATCTCTTTCATTTCTAGAATAACTAAGTCTTATAGGATTTAAAACCCCACAAACATCATATGACATACATGATACAACTGAGCAACACATACAAACACCCAAACTAGCATGGCCATACACATCAGAGCATTAAGATATTCATGATTGAATTGGCAACCTATTAAAAAATTAACAGACACATAAGAGAAAGTTGAACTGGTATAAAATAAAATAGAATCCATATGATCATAAACAAGAATTGTACTTACGATAAAACTATTAGAAGTCTCTATTTTATGGTGAGCCAAAATAACATAAATGTCACAACTTAAACCAGGTACTAGTCATGATGGGTATCTCAAGACCACTATGATCCAGACACCACCCCTTAGACAATTATCTAGAACACATCAAAGAGAAATATAACAGAAAAAAATTTAGATAAATCAAGGAAAGTCTAAGAATCAAAACAACCATCCAACTCATACTTGTCCACAAAAGCCTCTAAAAACAAGATGCAAAATTAGGTCGGGACGTGCCCCGACCATGACATAAGAAACAAACAATATATAAAATATGAAAATAAACCTAATGAAATGGTAAAGCTTTTTAGATGATGGAGGCTCACTGCTTCACAACAACTCAACTGATATCTATACCCTCTACCACTACACTAGTGTAATAAAAGAATCTTAGGGCCCTACATCATGAATTAATGTAGTGTCCAGAGATGGTTAGTGTGATATACTCTAGCATATAACTTGGGATAATTGATAAAATAATGCCATGTCCAAAACCAGTCAAACCATATGCACACATTCGTATGTACATATTTAAGATGTCAGGATAGGTAAAATTGTCATGAACATGAGTGTTTGAAATCATTATCCTAGACTTTGTAGCTTTATCCATCTTATGGGAACCCATGGGCTACATGGGTCCAGCTCTCCCTGCTGAAAGGGCTCCAGTACATGTGAGACACACGAACCATGGAAATTATTAGACGGCCAAAGGCACCAAGGCTATAACTTCATGAAGATCTTCATGATAAAAAATAAAATTAAATAGTACTAAGACATCCCCAAGCAACAGTTTTCTATGATCAAATTCGTTAAAGACAATTCAAGTTCCTCATCAGGATCGTTTAAATCAGCTAATATCTGTTTCTCCTCTAGAGGACCTGTTTTTATTATATGTGGCTAGAGAGGGAAAAAATCCTACAGTTGTAGAAATAATCCTATTAGTGTGTTGGTTTGGAAGACCAAAGAAAACACATCTAACCCGTAAGGACTAAGACCACTTGGGGTACCTAGGCAAAATTAACTTTCTCATTTTACAGGAACATGTCTGTAAAAACCATAAAAAGGAAATATGAGCTCCTGATGGTGGATGTTCCAAATACATGACTGGAAAGAAAGAAATCTCCTCTACTTTGAAGAATACAGGTGAAGGATCAACAAAATTCACTGTCAACACCAGAGGCAATATCACCAGAGTCGATTCAGTAAAGCTCAGCTTCTCATATGAATCCACAAAGTATGTATGGTAGATGGTATCAAGTATAACCCACTCAAAATCGATAAACAGCATGACGACGAGTTTAGAATCTCCTTCAAAACAAAAAATGGTTTATCACACATGACAACATTGGTATTTTTTTTTTTTGGTGAATGCCAAAAATGGGATAAAGCATATGTAACATGTCACATCATCAACAAATATCTCACCTATAACAATGCAGTTAAAAAGAACAAGTAAGTGATTTGAAATCCAGAGATAATGTTCGTACAATCATTGAGCCATCACAAGAAGAGTCGACTATATCCTCTTTTGAGTCGGCTTCTATATCTGAAATGACAAAATTAAAATAAAGATATATATATAGATCAAGGTTATTCCCTCTAACAAGGTGCTGACTTCAATAAAACCATTCTCACTATTAGAATCAAATGAGTTATTATTATCAGTTGCTGCCCCAAAATATTTTAAGCTTCTTCATATGGTTTATCCATGAAGAAATTTTTGGGATACAACTTCCATATTTTGAAAATCTTTTATACCCAAAACCATGTTTTTAAACTGCTAAAGCACTTCACAGTATCAAGCGAGCTCCAAAGGCTTCGCATGAAAAATTGAGTGCTTCCCTACTTTTTTTTAAAAAGGGTAATTTTGATGCGATTCTAAGTTTTAATTTTTTTAAAATTCTTCTTATTCTACATGTTTTAATATTATTACTGATAACTCTAACATCTTCTTATGAGAATGTTGCTATTCTTGTGAAAGTTTTTGTCACATAAGTGATGCCCCAAGTTCATAACTAATCAACGAGCAAACTTTAGTTGACTCGCGAACAACTAGAGAAACATACACAGCCTTTGGGAGTTGTTGTACTTAAATCCTATGAATCATGCATCAACTACTTGATTTTAATTTGAATTTTGAGTCTGTTTCCATAATGTGTGACAATAATAGTGTTGTTAGTCTATCTAAATGTTTTATACATCTAGGGCAAAACTTATTGACACTAAGCATCATTTTATTCATAGTAATGTGGAAAGTGAAATTTTTTTATTCCAAAAAGCTGTTGTTTTTAAAAAAAAACCATTTCTACAAGAAAGATGGTGTTTTCTCAGAAAAAGATTTGGCATTAACGTTTTACGAGTCATATTTTTGGACACCAATATTTTTACTCCATCCAATTTTATTTTTACAAAACCATTGCTAGAAGAAAGATCTTGTTTTCTCAAAAAAAAAAAGAAAAATATTTGGCATTAATGATTTATGAGTCATATTTTTTGACAATAATCTTTTTCTTAGTCCAATTTTACCTATTTTACCAAAAAGAAGTCTCTTTAAAGTGAATTAATTATTAACTTCACCATTTCCCATACCTCCTCTGCTACTCTTTTGTCTTCCAGAATGCAGTGTCCTTTTACCTCCATCAGTCTCATTTCACTTCATTCCCCTTCATTATCCTATCTGAACAATTGCCTCTTACCCTCTTGCTTCTAGTCCTTTTAATAGTCTTTTCTCTTCCTTGTCTCATTTTGTAAATCTCATAACTTCTCACTCATGAAAAATACTGAATCCATGGCCAACATATCTAGAATCTCTTTCAATAATCTTGTTCTTCTCTTTGATTCATCTGACATATCCTTATCTCAATCCACTCTCTTTAAGAGACCACAACCCCATTCCAAACTCATCTTCTCTATCAAAAAACCTCTTCTAAATCCTTCTAGCTCCTCCCTTCCAGAAGAAATGAACCAATTCTGGACAAACTCTCACAAAGAAAAATTCCACTCCTTCAAAAATTATTTCATCGTACCCGGTTGCATAGTCAATCTTACTCTATAGAAAGATGTCTTTTGCAATGTCAGACACTTTTCCAATTTCAAGATCTATCCTTGCTTTATCGCCTCTATGGAATTCTAGTTATGAAGACACTATCCACATGTTTTATACTAATCTCCAACTTTTCCCAGACAGTGGTGAATTCAAGACTCTTGGTTTATCCACCTGAATTGTCCTGAATAACTTCTTGTTTGAAATTTTTTTGATACTAAGTATTTTGGCGTGGTCCTTTTTATGTACAATAATTGGTCAGAGGACTTTGAAGTGGGTTTTGAAGGAGCCAAGAAATTTTTGTCAGACCCTGATTCTATGTCAACCAACTTTGGTCCCTTGTCTTTATGTTTCAAATATCGCATAATGGCCCATATCATTGCTACCACTCTGATTTTGCAAAAAGGATCCCATAGTAGTATAACTTATCGTAATGTCTTTATATTGTAATGTATGGTCAAACAGATTAAAATAAATAGGGAAACCTAGAAATAAGAGTACATGCTTGAGAGTTCAAGAGAAGTCCATGCCTCTGCCAGTTTGCCATACGGGTTGTTCGTTACTTGGATCCTTCTGTTCTACTCCATTAATCTCTATGCCTATCCCTTTGTAGAAGTTACTGCAACATATGATTCAAGAACGTTAGCAGCATGGGGTATATCTTGGTGGAAGATGAATGGTGCAAGAAAGAATTTTCCCGTGCTAAGGCTGAACCTCTAAAGGTAAGTAAATCTGTTTCTAATTCTTTATATATTTGTTTAAGGAAATCGAAGAACTCAAGCAATGATGCATAGCCATTGAGGAAGGTGTCATGCAACTCCAGGAGTCTACTACAAAACTCCTGGACCTTGGGAAAAGTACAAGCTATGATATAAGTGTGGTCCGGCTGACACTCGATGGGATAAAATTAGATGGAGTTAAGTTGTTCTCTTGAGTGCTCTCTCATATGGAGTCTTTAAAATCCCAAGTCTCTTCCACAAATGATGATCTGGTTGTCTCTGTTCAAACCTCCTACTCCTCCTTTGACAAAAATGTAGAAAAATCATATGACAAGTTTTGTAATAAGATGCATAATACCCTAACATACTTCCTGCTGAAACGGTGAATTATGAATTTTTATTCAAAAGGGTGTTCATGTCCCTTATGTTGATGGGTTGTAAGATAATCTTTATCACACTATCTCATACATTTTTTTTTGCTCTGCCTAGTTAATAGATTATGACTGTCCTTGATTGTATATATTCTATCTAGTGTGTTGTTCTATCTATGTTTTTTGTTTCTCACTATTATTCTTTTTTATTATGCCCAAAGGGTGAGAAATATAGGAATATCAACAAATCATGAAGCACCCATCAGTCGAGCGGAACAAGTCGACAGTTAAATTACAACACACAAAGGTCGACTGATACCAAAGAAACTTGGGACAACAAGAATGCATTAAAGTCGGGAGGAGAAAGTCGACTTTCGATACACAAAAGCCGACTGATACCCAAGAAACTTGGTATAGCAAATATTCTTACAAGTCTGGGAGAGAAAGCTGACAGACAAGGAAGTTAACTGATATTGACACGTGTTTGTGATTATAAAAAAGGGGGAGATTGTTACCCTTCGAAGTCTATGTTTTAATAATGACAAACTAAGAAGTGGATCTTTTATGGACATTGAAGACTACTGATAAAGGAAACCAACTCCAAGAATGGAAGGACATCAACTTATGATCTACGATATCAGAAAAAATCAATTAGAATAAGAAAAAACGGAAAGAGAATCTCAGCCCTATAAGTCTCGACAAATCAAATAAATCACGGGGAATCTCTGGCCCAAAGTCTCAACAAATTAGATCAATAATGAGTAAAGAAAAAAAGGAAAAGATCACAAGCACATTTATAAAAGCATCAATCTATACAAGACCAAAAGGAAAAAAAGATCAGGGACATATCTGATATAGACGTGATCCAAAACCATATATAGACATATCATATGGTTATATTCCTCAATCAAGGAATCAACTTAAATCCTTTATTGAGAAGAAATATTATGGGTTTCCTTATAAAGAGTAGAAATCGAAGTCTATAAAATATGAAGAATGAAGAAAGACACGTGTTATGGAACTTCAAGGAGAAAAATCAATATGTCTCAATCTTAGTCTCACAAGGCTTTGTAACTTTTAGTTTACAATTGATATATAAAGAGTAGGATCGAGCGAACTTTGTAACATCAACTAAAGTTGTTTCACAAGATCTTAAGAGAAAAATAAATCTAAAGAACTTGTTTTCTTTCATTGTGTTTGAACCCGACATTGAACAATCTAAGGAATCTTTGAAACCCAAGGGGATTGGAAGTAGGCACCACATTGGTGTTCCGAACTAGGATAAATCTATGTGTCTCTACTTTGTCTTTAACTATTTATTTGTTTAATTGTGTTAGTATAATTTGTTTTGTAAAGTGCACTAATCTGCAAACAAGTTGACTAAAAGGAGTCAGTAGTCGTCTCACAGAAAAATTTCAATTCACCCACCTCTTGAATATCTTGCATAACCTTGAAAATATTTTCCATCTCATCTAGAAAACCCTGAGGATCCTCCTCCACCTTAACACTTATGAAAGTTATAGGAATCAACCTTATGAACTGGCTAACCCTTGTGGCCTCATAAGATGGAGTAACAGATGCACCACGCTCAGCCTGAGAAGCTACAACCTGAGCAATCATATGGATCGATTGATGAAACTCCGCATTCATCACATCAGCGTAATGAGGACTAACAAAACCGGTGGAACTCCAAAAAAATCAAGAATTAGACCCCTACGCCGACTATGGATCCCATGAGTAGAACGTGTCATATTAACATCATCGACGGTTAGGACAAAGGAGTTTCTGTGCATATCATATCGTCGAAGCATGATCTGAAAAACAAACAAATAGGAATTAGAGAAGATTTCAAGACCTTAGACTTGACATCTTGAAATCAGAACATAAGAAGAGGAACATTCCTAAATGCCTTGTAGCCTCTCCCATATAAGTGTTGCACGCTACACACCCTTAAAAAACTCTACGCGACATAGCTTTGTGGACTCCTATTAACCATGAACCTAGGGCTCTGATACGAATTTGACACAACCTAAACCAGGACCTAGTCATGTTGGGTGACTCAAGACCAACCGGGACCAGAGACCACCCCCAATACCCCACCATAACTTCCCTATATACCATATCACATGAGTCCCAAATATACATATATATATATATACAATAAAAAAATGGAACAATCATAAATCAAATACAATCAACTAGCATCAACCCCAACACCAATACCAATTCCAAAGCTGATACCAATTCCGACATCGCCCATACCATCCTATAGTAGTCCCACAAAGCCCCTATTTAATAGTAAAACAATACTCGGCGAAGACATGCCCCGGACTGTAGCCAAAACCATAGTCTATAAAAGGACCAAAGTGTTTAAAGAAATACTTGACATGAAATGGATCCTTCCGAAGTACATAAAATCATCAGTTCAATCCAGCACAAGTTGATCCCTAATCCGATCACTAAGCAAGAGGAGTAGTATGGCCGATTCCTGCGATGCGTAGGATACAGTCGCCTGAAGACGTGTTAGTAGGGAAACACTAGCATGCACTCATGATAAGGATAAAATAATAACAACCTTTAAAACTAAGTAAACAACCATATGCATTCACAACCACATATATATATATATAATGCATACTGAGAAAGGGAACCAGGGTTTATATTTCTTTAAAACCATTAAACTCGGTATGTGTAGCTTTACCTTCCTAAAACAACCCATGGGATATATGGGTCTAGTTTTACCTCCTGAACGAGCCTCGATGTATGTAGATGCACAAACCGGAGATACCATAGGGGTAGGGGATTCCCATATACCATTTGCCCTCTATAATACATATATACTAGAATTACTTAGGGGATTCCCATGCAGCCCACAAGTACATGGTCTCCATGACCAATCCTCATGCTGAAAAACATAAGTTTTTTTGGTGTCCGTCCATTGGACTCACGCCTCTACGGTTAGATATCATGACCCACCTTTTCCCAATTAAAACCATTAGTACACAAAAGGAATACCAATTCAAATTATTATTAACCAAGGCTATAAGAAGTGGTATCGTTATACTGACTATAGCTTGTTAGAAATATCCTTAAACAATATTTTTAAACGAGGGATTCCCATGTACCAATAGATTCCATTATCATAAAGTTTGCTTGAGGGATTTCTATGTACCCTACAAGTAGTTCGTTATTATCTTTTCTTAGGGGATTCCCATGTACCCCATAAGGTTATCAATTAAACCATAACCATGACCACTAAGACCTTACCATTTAACCATGTGAAACCATTAAGACGAATTAAACCAATTACGGTTCTATTACCCATTTATACCATGCAAAGTTTCGACAAAAGTCCAACTATGTAACCTAAAGCATTCTCATAGGCATTATATCAAACATGTTGAAGGCATATAGTTTCCAAAACTAAAACCATGTACCAATTAACAATTCCCATGAAAACACATGTTCAATCCAACATTATAACATTAAAACCAACAGTAAGAGTGCGGGAAAACTATAACCAAACCATTTAAAACAAATGCCCCAACATATAATTCAAAAATCAATACCATACCACAATAATCCCATGAAAATCTTTCCTTTAGTTGAACTAACAATGAGGGAAGAGTAACATGACTTAGATTACGAAGATGACGGAGAAAAACCACCCCTGTAAGCCCAAAATTGACCACCTTGAAAGAAACACTAGCCTTCCTTGACCTAAGAGACGTAAGATAATTTGAGAGTGTTTAAAGTGTTCTCAATAGAGAATAATAGGGTATATGATGTCCCAGTATAGTTTTAAGTTGTGGGATTATGAGAGGTTAAGAGGGGAAATGTCCAGATAACTCCCAACTTAAATTTTACAAATTCCCCGCAGGAATGTACTACCACACGCTCTCCAACCGTACCCTACCACATAAGTGGTACCCACCACTCATACCCTAGGAATCTCATGGATCCCAATACTATCCAACATATCACAACCAAGTCCAACCCATACCCAAGCTTACGACAAGTACCTTATAGTCGTACCTTAGGCAGAATAGAATCTTCTAGGCTAGACTTAGGGCCTTATATGATTGGCATCATACTTCTAGTACCCTATCATATGACTTGTACGATCCATTTATACCTTAGACAAAAACTATCAAAACCACATTGATTAACATACGACCAAGGCCCCCTAAACTGTACCATATCATACAATAAGTAACCTTAAGTCATATGATGTCCAGAATGTCAAAACTGAGAAATTTTCTAAGGTCCAAAACCCAGGGTGTTTCAACTACAGTAACAGTTTTTGCATAATAGTCATGAATAAGATGATAGAGAGACAATAAACTCAACCCAATATAATATCAAACTCTTTCATTTTTAGAATAACTAGGTCTTCTAGGATTTTAAACCCTACAAACATCATATGACACACATGATACACCTGATCAACACATACAAACATCCAAACTTGAATGTCCATATACATAAGAACATCACGATATTCATAATTGAATTGGCAACCTATCACAAATTTAACAAACATATAAGAGAAAGTTGAACTGGTATTAAATAATATAGAATCCATACGATCATTAAAAAGAATAGTACTTACGATCAAACTATTAGAAGCCTCTATTTGATGATGTGCTAAAATAATATAAATGTCACGACTCAAACCAGGTCCTAGTCTTGACGGGTATCTCAAGCCAACTATGATCTGGACAACACCCTTTAGCCTAATATCTAGACCACATCAAAGGTAAATATAGTAGAAGACAACCACAGATGGAAATGAATATAGATAAATTAAGAAAATTCTATGAATAAAAAAATCCATCCAAGATGTGTCACAAGATCTGAAGAGAAAAATGTCTTCAGAACTTGTTTTCTTTCATTGTTCTTGAGCCCGACATTGAACAATCTAAGAAAACTTTGAAACCAAAGGGGATTGGAAGTAGGCACCACATTGGTGTTCCGAACTAGGATAAATCTTTGTGTCTTTACTTTGTCTTTAACTATTTTTTGCATAATTGTGTTGAATCTAATTTGTTTTATAAAGAGCACTGATCTGCAGGCGAGTCGACTAAAAAGAGTCAGTAGTCGACACACAAAATTTTTTTTATTTACCCACCTCTTGAATTTCTTGCATAACCTTGAAAATATTTTCCATCTCATCTAGAAAACCCTGAGGATCCTCATCAACCTTAACACTAGTAAAATTTAGAGGAATCGACCTTATGAACTGGCCAACCCTTGTGTCCTCAAAAGATGGAGTAGAAGATGAACCATGCTTAGCCTGAGAAACTACAACCTGAGCAATCATAAGTATCAACTGATAAAACTCCGCATTCATCACGTCAGCCTGATGAGGACTAAAGGAACTGGTGGAACTCCAAAACAATCAAGAATTGGACTCCTAGATAGACTATGGATCCCATGAGTGGAGAGTGTCCTAGAGAGGATTTCAAGACCTTAGACTTGACATCTTGAAATTAGAACATAAGAAGAGAAATATTCCTAAATGCCTTGTAGCCTCCCCCTTATGAGTGTAGTGCGTTACACACCCTTAAAAGACTCTACTCGACACGGCTTTGTGGACTCCTAATTGACCATGAACCTAGGGCTCTAATACAAATTTGAAATGAACAGAACCAGGGCCTAGTCATGTCAGGTGACTCAAGACCAACCGGGACCAGAGACCACCCCCAAGACCCTACTATAATTGCCCTACATACTGTATCACATGAGTCCCAAGTATATATATATACATATATAAATAAAATCCAAAACAAAATGGAATAATCATAAATCAAATACAATCAACTAGTGTCATCCCCAACACCAATACCAATTCCAAGGATGATACTAATACTGACACTGCCCATTCCAGCCCATAGTAGTCCCACAAAGCCTCTATTCGATAGTAAAACAATATTCGGATGGGGCATGCCCCTGACCATATCCAAAACAATAGTCTATAAGAGGACCAAAGTGTGAAAATAAATCCTTGACATGAAATGGATCCTTCTAGAGTACGAAAGCTCACCACTTCAATCCAACACAAGTTGATCCCTAATCCAATCACTGAGCAATAGGATTAGTATGGCCTATTCCTGCAATGCATGGGATACAGACGCCCGAAAATGGGTTAACAGGTAAACTCTAGCATGCACTCTAGATAAGGATAAAATAATACCAACCTTTAAAAGCAAGTAAACAACCATATGCATTCACAACCATATATATATATAATGCATACCAGGAAAGGGAACCAGGTTTTGTATTCCTTTAAAACCATTAAACTGGGTATGTGTAGCTTTACCTTACTAGACAAACCCACGGGATATATGGGTCTAGTGTTACCTCCTGAACGAGCCCCGATGCATGTAGATGCACAAATTGGAGATACCATAGGGGTAGGGGATTCCCATGTACCCTTCGCCCTCCATATTACATATATACTAGAATTACTTAGGGGATTCCCATGCATCCCATAAGTATATGGTTTCCATGACCAATCCTCATGCCAAAAAAATAAGTTTTTTTTGGTGTCCATACATTAGACTCACACCTTCACGGTTAGATATCAAAACCCACCCTTTTCCCAATTAAAACCATTAGTACACAACCAGACCACCTATTTCAATTATTATTAACCAAGGCTATAAGAAGTTGTATCATCATACAGACTATAGCTTGCAAGAAATGAACTTTGGTAACCTTTTTAAAGGAGGGATTCCCTTGTACCAATAGATTCCATTATCATTAAGTTTTCTTGAGGGATTCCTATATACCCCACAAGTAGTTGATTATTATGTTTTCTTGGGGGATTCCCATGTACCCCACAAGGCTATCAGTTAAACCATAACAATGACCACCAAGACCTTACCATTTAACCATTTGAAACCATTTAAATGAATTAAACCAATTATGGTTCTATTACCTATTTATACCATGCAAATATTCAACAAAAGTCCAAATATGTAACCTAAAGCATTCTCATAGGCATTTTATCAAACATGTTGAGGGTATATAGTTTCCAAAACTAAAACCATGTACCAATTAATCATTACCATGCAAACAAATATTCAATCCAACATTATAACATAAAAAACATAAGTAAGAGCATGGGAAAACCATAACCAAACCATTTAAAACCAAAGCCCCCAATATATAATTCAAAAACCAAAACCATACCATAATTATGCCATGAAAACCATACATTAAATCATGACTTTAGTTGAACTAACAATGAGGGAGTGATGTTGGGCATATTTATACGTCTAAGCACCATAACTTACCCATGTTTTAGCTAAGTTTTGAGGATAAAATACATAATTCTTGCACTTTTAGTCTATTTTTAGTTAAGTGAGCTGACCTATGTGATTAGCATGCTTTTCAGATACTAATGAGGAAGATTACAGCACTTGGGGGACCTGTGGACAGCAAAGAAAACTTCACATAAAAAGAAAAGCAGCTTTTGGACTGAATGTGATGTATGGGAACTTTTTCCTGGGCAAACACAATATTTTTAAATAGTTAAGGATGCAGTAACAATTTATTAGAGAAGGATGTTATTAAAAGCCTTATTGCTGAATTTTTAGGGATTATTCATATTCTGTATTATTTTTGAAAACAAGAGAAAGCGGCTTAGCTTGAGGACGGAGAGAGAGAAACTCTTTTCTCTCTTATTTTCGCTATTCATCTTTATCACCAAGATCGTTCTAAGTTTTGGTATGATGAATATTTCTATTTTGATTTCCATTTTATTCATGAGTAGCTAAGTTTATTTGTTAGGGTTATGGAAACCTTGTAGTATACTCTCTATTGCTATGGGTTTTTGAATTTATGATGTGTTAATCCACTTATATCATTACTCTCTTTGTTATGATTGAATTCTCGTGGTTGCAAACATAGGGAATGTGCCATTATATCAATAACTTGTTCGATAGAAAGGTTACTATTTGAAAAAGAGAGTGTGACAAGAAAATAGGGTTTCCAACCTTTATTTTACACGTTAATGCCTTAGCTGGATTAACTACTTGGAGAGTTCGTACGATTGGTTGTACACTTTGGATTCGAGAGAACTAAGGTGAATAAATCCTTGATGGTTGAGAAACACTTGGATTTAGAATTAGAATACATCTCTCAATAAGTGCATGCATGTATAAATCCTTATTACTCATAGTTAATAGAGAAGTAGAAGCTACAAGGTGGACATAACCCTAACTTGTCATTCTCTGTGATCAAATATTATTAAACATATCATCTCATTGTTACACCGATAATATTATTGTGCACTTAAACTGAAACCCCCCTTTACTTTGGAACCTTCGATCAACAGTCTAATAATAATCACAATAATTATTGATCATAGTATTCCCTGTGGGATTCGACACCCAACCCAGTTGGGTTCTATATTTGACAGCGACCGCTTACACTTTCTGACGAGAGTTGTAATTTAGGCGTATCAGGGAGGAGTAATATAACTTAGATTATGAAGAAGATGGAGAGAAACCACCCTTGTAAGCCCAAAATTGACCACTTTGAAAGAAACCCTAGCCTTCCTTAACCCAAGAGCCTTGTGAGAATTTAAGAGTTTTTAAATTGTTCTTAATAGATAATAATAGGGTATATGATGTCCCAATAGAGTTTTAAGTTGAGGGCTTATGAGAGGCTAAGAGGGGAAATGTCCAGATTACCCCCAACTTAAACTATACAAATTCTCTGTAGGAAGGTACTACCATACACTCTCCAACCGTACACTACCATACGAGGGGTACCCACCACTCGTACCCTAGGAATCCCTTAGTTCCCAGTACTATCCAACATACGTCAACCAATGCCAACCCATACCCAAGATTACAACAAGTACCCTAGAGGAAGAATAGAATCCTATAGGCTAGACTTAAGGCCTTATATGATTGCCATCATACTTATAGTACCCTATCATACGACTTGTATGATCCATTCGTACCTTGGACAAAAACTATCCAAACCACATTGATTAACATACGACCAAGGCCTCATAAACTATACCATATCATACGAAAAGTAACCTCAAGTCGTATAATGTCTAGAATGTCGAAACTGAGAAATTTTCTAAGGTCCAAAACCCAGGGCGTTTCAACTACAGTAACAATTTTTGCATAATAGTCACAAATAACATGATAAAGAGACAATCAACTGATCCCAATGTAATATCAAACTCTTTCATTTCTAGAATAACTAGGTCTTCTAGGATTTTAAACCCCACAAACATCATATGATACACATGATATGCCTAAAAAACACATACAAACACCCAAACTAGCATGGCCACATACATATGAGCATCAAGATATTCATAATTGAATTGGGAACCTATCACAAATTTAAAAACACATAAGAGAAAGTTGAACTGGTATAAAATAATATAGAATCCATATGATTATAAACAAGAATAGTACTTACGATCAAACTATTAGAAGCCTATATTTTACGATGAGCCAAAATTGTATAAATGTCATGACTCAAACCAGGTCCTAGTCCTGACGGTTATCTTAAGCCCACTATGATACGGATACCACCCACTTAGCCTAATATCTAGAACACATCGAATATAAATATAGCAGAACATAACCATAGATAGAAATAAATATAGATAAATCAAGGAAAGTCTAAGAATCAAAACAACCATCCAACCCATACTTGTCCACAAAAGCCTCTAAAGCCAAGATACTAAATTAGGTCGGGTCATGCCCTGACCATGACATAAGAAAACTAACAATCTTTAAAATATGAAAAGAAACCTAATGAAATGGTAAAGCTTTTCAGATGATGAAGGCGCACTGCTTCACAACAACTCAACTAATATCTACACCATCTACCACTACACTGGAGTAACAAAAGAACCTTAGGTCCCTACATCATGAAACGATGCAACATCCAGAGATGGTCAGTGTGATATACACTAGCATATAACTCAGGAAAATTGATAAAATAATGCCATAATCAAAACCATTCAAACTATATGCACACATTCATACATACATATATAAGATGTCAAGATCGGTAAAATGGTTATGAATATGAGTGTTTGAAATTATTAACCTAGACTGTGTAACTTTATCGATGTTATTGTCACCCATGGGCTACATGGGTCCAGTTTTTCCTGCTGAAAGGGCCCCAACATATGTTAGCCACAGAAACTATGGAAATCCGTTGGACGGCCAAAGGCACCAAGGCTCCAACCATCACAAGAATATATAATGTGTGAACTGTGCACAAGCTCATAAAGACCACACCGACAAACGTTATTTCCAATATTGGTCCCTCTGAGACCTTCACCTTCATGGCGAAATACACAACTCCATTTAAGCTCAAATTAAAACATTTGTACATAATCCCAATCGTTAACCAAGGAGTCATTTGTTAAGGCATTTACCACTGTTGCGCCCAAACACACATGCAAGTAATATAAAAAGCCGAATATCGATCCCTCAGGGACTTGTCTTTACAACTATTTAGTTCAAGTTTAATTATTTAGATTGAAATATCTCAATCATAACCAAAAGAGTTTTAGAGTTTATAACTAAATAATGAGGAAAAGTAAGGACTTTGGACAATCCATAGATGAAAACCTAGGATTAAAGTACTACAAACAATCATACTAAGCTATTTAACTTCGTTGGTTAGATTACTTATCTTGGTTGTTGATTCGCGGGGTTTATCATATGATTATGATCTCCTGACCTCTAATCTTCTACCTAATTGGACATTACAACTACATCATTAAGCAGGGATGCAATAATACATTTAGATGGATTAAGATGACATCCATCAAGTGAACCAAACAAGGATTATAGGAATATTCCTATACTTGATGATAATTCAAATTCCTTATTTTATAAATAAATAAGAACCTTTCTCTATTTACCCACACGTTCTATCCTCTTATTCCCTCTCTTAGGCTCATAAGATGATAATAGATATATTTTAAGGGTCGTGAATCTTCAAAATAGTGATAAAAAGGACAAATAAATAACCAAATATGATAAACAATCACAACCAAATCAATTCAAAGAAATTGTAATCATATTCTTGGCCTTAACCCCAGAAAGGGAGAGTTTAGCCACTCATGCACATAATCGTAATCAAGATGAATGAATAAATATTAAAATACATCAATAAACTAAAGTAAAGAGATAAAAATCCTAATTGAAGTTTTTTACATACCCTCTTCAAGCTTCAAACACGTCCAAGTTTAATAACATCAAGTTCAAGTGTCCTATTTATAAAAAAAAGGATTTTAGCCTTGTTGGGAATAGGTTGTGTGCCGCCCATTCCATTCCCTAGTAGTAGGGGTCATGCCACATAACTCAATACCATTGTAATAGGGTGTGTGCTGCATGGGTCAATCCATGGGAGTAGGGTTCATGCCGCGGGGCTTTTCCTATACCCTTACTGGGATTCAACTTGGCGTCTAAACTTGTCTTGTGCATTTGGCCTTTTATCCAAAGCCTTTTGTCTTTTTTACACTTTATTTACATCTTGTGAATCAACCATATATAATAATAATAAACTCATAATGCATCCTATAGAATCAAACAACATGTATTAGAGCTCAAAATAACACAACATCCAAGATGACAAACTAGAAACTTAAGCTAAGAACTAGTTTTGCCCATTTTGATCTTTAACCTGGTTTTGACTCTTGGCTTGATTCAATTGCACTTTAAACATTATAAATAAGTTTTTACACACATAATTACACAATAATAACCTCAGTAACTCATTAAACTCACTAGAATCTATCAAGATCAACTAGAACAACACCTAGCTCAAGCTTGTAACACTAGTTCTCTCATTTGAACTCTAAGGGGTAGTTTGGTGTGAGGTGCTAAAGCAAATAATCCCGGTATAAAATAATAATCCCGGGATAAAATAATAATCCTGGGATAAAATTTTTTAATGCATGTTTGGTTGGCAATATTCGGGATAACTTATCCCGGGACTAATAAATAGTACCGGAATAAGTTATCCACACCATTGGTGGGATAATATCCCACCATAATTTATCCTTGGAATAAATATATAAAAGGAAACAATTATCCCTACCTATATTCATGCACGGTCCACTTTATGTACGTACATATGTGCATAATTAATTAATCAATCTAACTCAACCACTTTAGGCTATCCATAAATTATACTGACATAACCATATACGTAAACCAAATAGTAATGTAGCAATTTTATATTTATATAAATGATAAACATTATAATTTGGCCATCTAGATGGCTAACAAACTATATAACATAGGTAGACATGCTAAATAAATATACGAATATTTTATGCATATTAATATTTTTCACATTTTATGTTAAATATTTGATGAGTAATAAACTAAAAACTTTTCATAAATGCATAAAATGTAGATGAATATTAAAAAACTTATTTTAAGATGAAATTTGTAATGAATTAATCCTTAATATTTTTATAAATATTAAACATATTAGAGTTTTAATTAACCTATCTTCAATTAAGTAATATTTACCAACAACCTAAATTATCCCTAAACCTATAAATCCATATTAGCCTCTTATAACTAATTTTTCAGCCAAAGACAAATTTAATTAACTAGCACAAGCCTTGTCATAGTTATAAGCCATTGTTAAGAATTTGAATTGAAATGTTGATCACTATGTTATATGAGTGATCCGTGTTCACAATCAACTCCATTGTTCAATTACATATTTTAAATTAAATAGGTTTTTAATCACTTGAAAATTGATATTGTATATATCAATTAAAATAAATTTTAATATTCTATATTATATGAGTGATATCTGTTTAAATGAAGTGACATAAACAACAAATCTTCTTTTACTTTAACAAACTTAAGTTGGAAGTTTTTATATCAAACTAAATAAGATGTAGTAAGATTTATTTTTTAAACACACACGACATAATCATGAGAAGGCACATACAAAAAAATTAAAGCTAAATAAGATGAAAATTTTATTTTTAAAGTACACACGATATAATCATGAAAATGCACACACACAAAAAATTAAGCAAAATAAGATGCAAGTTTCATTTTTAAGAATAAATATTTAAAGCTTGAAAAGAAATAGATATATATATATATAATTAAATAAGATGGGGGGTATTTTGGTAATCAATTAATTTATTCTTAGAAATTATACCATGCATATTACTTTAAATATAAAAAACCAAACACTCAATAAAAAATAATCCCAACATAACTAATCCCAATATAACTTATCCCATCATAACTTATCCCAGCATAACTAATCCCAGAATAACTACATTCCCAACCAAACTGTAAGACCCCGAAAAAAATTCCTAAGATAAATTCAGTCTGTTAATGCTAAAAAAGGGGGTCCCAGACTTAGATATTTCAGTTAAGTATTTGCACTTATAACTTATTTATCCTTCATAAGTTGGCGATCCTATTTTACGATCCTTACAACCTTAAAATATTAATTTCTAGGTTTGTTTATGATCAGGGATATCAATAGGTTTATCGAACGTGTTTCAAAATTTTTAAACATCGTTTGAGACACATTTGGAAATCCAAAACAGTGGATCAACGCGATCTTGACGTGCCGTGTCACCTATCGTATTGATAAATATTTTTCTTAGATCCCAGTGCCAAATTCCAGTGAGACAACGCAAACTCGATGCATCGTGTCGGACATCGAGTCGACTCTATCAACGCGGTGCATCGATCTACACATTGCTAGGCTCATTTTTCATTAATTAAAAATCCACATCCTCATGGGTAATTGGGTTATTTTCCCACCTTATTCAGCCCCAAAAATATGAAATTAAGTCATTTCTAGGGCAAAATTCATTAATTCATCACAAATTGCTCTCAAGAACAAACCATAGGGCCATTGATTTCAAATTCAAGACTCAGGAACTGACCATCAACCTTGATTAATTCAAATACCAAGGTATGTGAAGCGTTCATCCAAATGTTTCCTTCCACCCTTGGAGTTCAAGAAACTCTTTTAAACTATAAGTTAATTGATTTCATAGATTTCATGTCGAATTTGAATATAATCTTGATTATGATGTCAAATAGGTTTTCAATTCCATGAATTATCACAAGTTTCATGAAGACTAGTTAGTGTGGATTGAATTATGTGAACTTCATGTTGAACTCTCGAATTGCAAGTTGAATGTAGCATCCATGACAGTATTACATGTTTATTGATATGTGGAATTCCCATGCTCCCCAAGTGTTTGTCAAAATTCTTATGTGAATTGACTAGTGCAAGCATTATGTGACTTCTTTCATGCACAAACCCATGTATATCAAGTGTTTGAAAAAAATGTCTAAATGAATGCATTATTGGTAGCAAGTACTATTATACTATTAAAGTCATGTAGTGTTTTACTTTTCATGCTATCGAGTCCTGGAGGTATTCTATACCCGATAAATCTAGTTGTTTAGATAAAGCTACAATAGTTACAGAACAGTCTCAGTAGTGTTACAAATAGTAATACTCAATAATTAGTCCTAATTTCAATTCAGTATTTAGTTCAGACCTCAAGTAAACCCAATCAGTTAACAGAACTCACTAGTATTTTGTCAGTCAACAAAACCCAGTGAACTCAGTTCAGTTAGACAACACGATCAGTAACAATTCAGTCAAGCATAGAATATTCTAGAAATTAGTTCTGTGTCTATTTAGTTGGGTGTAGGATTCATCACTGAGCATGTGCAGGGATGACGGCTTCCCCATCAGAAAGGAAGAGTCATTAGTATAATTCCCTGTACTCTAGAACTACCTATCCAGCATAGGATATGAGAAGTCACCCATCAATTTAGGCTTGACTTTCTCGCAGTGGTCACCCGTTAGTTTAGGCTTGACACCCTAAGTCTTTCGGGAGAATACTGTACATCAGTATAATGGATCCATATAGCCAAAGTCAGTAACTGTGGAATGGTATTGACACATTTTCAACTATGTTATAGGTTGGACCCCAATCCATTTGAAGAGGGGCATATCGTTTAGATGACTACCTCCTAAAGTTTTAGTTTCACTTTCAGCCTAAGTACAGAACTCAGTTTAGTTCTACAGATTTAGGACTGTAAGACAGAGTCATCCAACTCAGTATAGAACTCAGATCATTTCTTCAGAATTAAGACTTTCAAAAACAATCATTCAGCTATCAATAATACAATATCAGTAAACTCAAATATTAGTTAAACAGTATTCAGGACTTAGTATACAGTGTTATCATGACCCTATGAATTTGGGATTTATTATCCAGTGTTAAACAATGGCCAATACTACTACAACTAGAATTTGGGACTTCACTAGAATAAACCCTCCATTATTTACTGGGTCTAAGTCAGATGAGGACCCATAGGAATTCCTTGATCAGATACAAAAAGTTACAGATATTATGGGGGTAACAGCTAGAAAGAGTGCTAAGTTTTCTACATATCAAGTACAGGTTATAGCTCACTCATGGTTCAAGCA
This sequence comes from Capsicum pubescens, assembly GCA_030864215.1. NCBI lineage: Eukaryota > Viridiplantae > Streptophyta > Magnoliopsida > Solanales > Solanaceae > Capsicum > Capsicum pubescens. Next base: position 208,267,053 of record CM061547.1, read on the forward strand.
TTAGAAGGCAGAGAGGGCCGCAGATACGAGCCTATAGAATGGGTGAAAGTTGTAACTTCTGTCCTTGATAGGTTCTTCCCATTGGAGTTGAGGAAAGCTAAGGTTTTAGAGTTTATAAATCTGAAGCAGGGCAACATGACAGTATAAGAGCATTCTCTCAAGTTTACTCAGTTAGCCAGATACGCTCCTCATGTGGTAACAGATAGCTGATCTAGGATGAGTAAGTTTATTTTGGGTGTGTCTAACAGTATGGTCAAGGAGTGTAGGACCACAATGCTGATTAAGAAGATGGACATATCCAGGATCATGGTCCATACTCAGTAAATAGAAGAGGCTAAGAATAAAGAGAAAGAGAGCTAGAATAGTTAGCTTCAACTTTGCTCAGCCTAGGTAAGAAGGTGGTAATCATCCTCAGTTTTATCAGAGGTCTTCAGCCCTAGAACCCTCTTCATCCAATGCCCCAATACCCAAATTCAGAAATAATAATAGAGGAAGGGTACCAGGCTCTAAGTCCCAAGGTAATGTTAACAGTTCCTGTACGAATCCTCTATGTCACAAATATAACAGACACCATCAGGGTGAGTGTAGAGATAGTAGTGATATATGGTTTGGGTGTGGAAATACATTAGATTCGGGGTGTCGAGTAGTTGCTCAAAAAGGTAGAGAGTTGCGCCAACACGGCCAGTCCTATCAGTCGTCAGCTCTAGTCGGTCACCCAACTCAATAGGGTGTCGCTTCCAGTGCTACCAGTGGTCAGCATCCAAACATATTATACATGTTTCAATCCATATAGGATCAAGAAATTTCTCCTGATGTGGTTACTGGTATGTTACAAGTTTATCCTTTATATGTATATGCTTTGCTAGATCCAGGAGTTTCTTTGTCCTTTGTGACTTCTAATATAGCTGTTGACTTTGGAGTTAGTCCTAAAATCATAGAAGAGCCTTTTTCGGTCTCTACCCCAGTGGGTAAATCTATCATAGCTCGGTACGTAGACATGAACTGTCTGGTTATGGTATCTCAGAAAGTTACTTCATCAGACTTAGTAGAATTACAGATGAAAGATTTTGATGTCATTCTCGACATGAATGGCTTCATTTGTGCTATTCCTCAGTTGGATACAAAAAGAGAATTGTCCAATTTTAGTTTTTGAATGAACTAGTCCTAGAGTGGAGGGATAGTACTTCAGCACTTAGGGGTCAGCTTGCTTCTTACCTTAGGGCAAGGAGAATAATATCTAAGGGATATGTCTATCATCTTGTTCGAGTCCAGGACTCTAGTTCAGATACCCCTAATCTATAATCAGTGTCAGTAGCATGCGAATTCCCATTATGTTTCCCCAAGATTTTCCTGGAGTTCCTCCTGAAGGGGAAATTGACTTCAGAATTGACCTTCTTCTAGATACTCAGCGTATCCTATCCCACCATACAAAATGGATCCAGCAGAACTCAAGGAGTTAAAAGAACAATAAAAAGTTCCCCTAGATAAGGGATTCATCAGACCCAATATATCTTCATGGGGTGCACCAGTTCTATTCATGCATAAGAAAGATCGTTCTCTCAGAATGTGCATTAACTATCGTCAGCTAAATAAAGTCACGGTCAAGAACAAGTATCCACTTCCCAGAATCGATGACTTGTTTGACTAGCTTAAATGAACCAATTACTTTTTTAAGATAGACCTCAGATCAGGCTATCATCAGCTTAGAGTCAGAGAATGTGACATTCCCAAAATAGCCTTCAGAACTCATTATGGTCACTTTGAAATCTTAGTTATGTCATTTGGTATTACCAATGCCCCAGCAGCTTTCCTGGACTTGATGAACCATGTATTCAAGAAGTACTTAGACATGTTCGTCATAGTCTTCATAGATGACACTATTTTCTACTCCCGCAGTGACCATGATCATGCAGACCATCTCAAAATAGTATTACAGAATCTCAGAAACCATCAGCTGTTTGCCAAATTCATTATGTGCAAATTTTGGCTAAGGTCAGTATCTTTTCTCGGCCATGTCATTTCTGGTGATGGCATTAGAGTTGATCCCCAAAAGACCGAAGTAGTGAGAAAATGGCCCAGACCCATCTCTCCATCAGATATTAGGAGCTTCTTGGGCTAGGCCATCTATTTTCAATGGTTTGTTGAGGGATTTTCATCAATTGTATCCCCTATGTCCATATTTACTCCGAAGAAAGTCAAATTCCAGTGGTTAGATTCTTGTGAGCAGAGTTTTCAGGAGTTGAAAACTCAACTCACTACAACCCCAATTTTGACTTTGCCAGATGGTTCAGAAGGATTTATGGTATATTATGATTCTTCTAGAGTTGGTTTGGGGTATGTTTTGATATAGAGAGGTAAGGTAATAGACTATGACTCTAGACAGCTTAAGCCCCATGAAAAGAACTATCCCACTCATGATCTCTAGTTAGTAGTAATAGTATTTGCCATAAATATTTGGAGGCACTATTTGTATGGAGTCCATGTTGATGTGTAAACTGACCATAAGAGCCTGCAGTATGTGTTCTCTCAGAAAGACCTAAACCTCCATTAGAGAAGGTGGTTAGAGATGTTGAAAGACTACGACATGAGTGTTTTGTATCATCTGGGCAAGGCCAATGTAGTGGTTGATGCTCTCAGTAGGATGTATTGGGTAGTGTTACTCATGTGGAAGATAATAAGAAGAAGTTAGTTCAAGATGTTCATCAGCTTGACTGACTAGGTGTCCGCTTAGTAAATTCAGCAAAATAAAGTGTATGGGTGTAGAGTAGTTCAGAATCATCTCTGGTTTTCGAGGTAAAGGAAAAGTAGGATAGGTTCCCTAGTTTAGTTAAGTTGTAAGAATAAGTCAGAGATTATAAGATAGAGGTTTTCTCCCAAGAGGGAGATGGTGTATTGCATTTACAGGGTCAGTTATGTATGCCAGGTGTAGATGACTTGAGACAAAGGATTTTTGCAGAAGTGCATAGTGCACGCTACTCGATTCATCTAGTGTCCACTTAGATGTACCACGACTTGTGGGAAGTCTATTGGTAGAGTGGGATAAAGAGAGATATTGCAGCGTTTGTAGCCAAGTGCTCGATATGTCAGTAGGTTAAGATTGAGCACCAGAAGCCTAGTGGGTCCATGTAGGAGTTAAGTATTCCCACATGGAAATGGGAATAAGAGAACATGGACTTTGTGATGGGTTTGCCTCGTACTCCTCGTCAGCATGATTCCATATAGGTTATCATAGACAGGATGACTAATTCAGCTCATTTCTTACCAGTCTATACCTCTTATTCATCCAAGGATTATTCCAACTCTATGTTAGAGAATTGGTCAGATTGCATAAAGTTTCGTTATCCATCATTTTAGATGGAGGTGCGCAGTTCACCTCTTATTTCTGGAAAGCCTTCCTAAAGGGTCTTGGTACCCAAGTCCACCTTAGTATAGCCTTCCATACTTAGATATATGGGCAAGTAGAAAGGACCATTCATACCTTGAAAGATATGCTAAGGGTGTGCACCATTGACTTTAAGGGTAGTTGGGATGACCACTTGCTCTTGATTGAGTTAGCGTATAATAATAGTTACCATTCTAGCATTCATATGGCTCCGTTTGAGGCTCTCTATGGGAGGATATATAGATCTCCTATTGGTTGGTTTGAATTGGGTGAGGCCACAGTGGTAGGGCCTAACTTGGTATTTAATACCTTTGAAAAAATTTAGTTGATCAGGGAAAGTCTTAAGACAGCTTAGAGCCAACAGAAATTGTATGCCAATGTGCGTAGAAAGGATCTCGAGTTTGAGATTAAGTATTTTATGTATTTGAAAATCTCTCCTATGATAGAAGTGAAAAGGTTTGGCAAGAAGGTGAAGCTCAGTCCCTGATATGTCGGTCCTTACCAAATTCTCAGCAGTTTCAGAAAGATAGCCTATGAGCTTTAGTAATTTTCAGACTTAGCTTCAGTCCATCCAGTGTTTCATGTCTCCTTGCTACAGAAGTTGTAGTCCCTATAGAGAGTATAGATGTTTAGAATATTCTGTCTTACAAAGTGGTTCCAGTCAAAATTTATGATAATCAGATTCGCAGACTGAGGAACAAAGAAACCCCTCTAGTCAAAGTTCTTTAGCGGAATCAGTCCATTAAGGGAGATACTTAGGAAGCAGAAGAAGATATACGGACCAAGCATCCTCACCTCTTCTCCGTAAACTATGACTCAGCTCAAGGTTACAATTTTTCATTGAACTTACTCAGTTCTATGTTCAGATCTCCCTTATGAGTATAATATCAGTACAGTTGCATAGCATCCTCATATCATGCATATCTTCATGAAATAGCTCAGTCATGTATCGGTCTCCTGAATTCAATCATGCTTCAGTTATGCATGTTCAGGGTAAAACCTCAGTGTATCAGTAATCTCAGTCATGAAATCATGCTTCAGTTATGCATTTCCAGTACGTAAATTGAATCTATCAGTATTCCCCACTCAGTTAGTCTCATTCGAGGATAAATTTTCCCAAGAGGAAGATGTAATAAGACCCCGCAGAAAAATTCTAAGCTTAATTCAGTCTGTTAATGCTAGAAAAAGGGGTCCCAGAAATAGAAATTTCAGTTAAGTGGTTTATTTAGAACTTATTTAGCCTTCATAAGTTGACGATCCTATTTTACGATCCTTACGACCTTAAAATGTCAATTTCTAGGTTGATTCATGATCAGGAATCTCAATAAATTTTATTGGACGAGTTTTGGAATTTTTAAACATCGTTTGAGGCACGTTTGGAAATCCAAAACAATGGATCGACATGATCTCAACGTGCCGTGTCACCTATCGAATCGATAAATATTGTCCTTAGCTCCCAGTTCCAAATTCCAGTGAGCCGACGTGAACTCAATGCATCGCGCCATCCATTGCTTCGACTCCATCGATGCAACGCAATGGTCTGCTCGTCGCTGGGCTCATTTTTTAGTAATTAAAAAACCGCATCCTTAGGGGTAATTAGGTCATTTTGTAACCTAATTCAGTCACAAAAACACGAAATTAAGTCATTCCTAGGGTAAAATTCATTCATTCATCACAAATTGATCTCAAGAACCAACCCTAGGGCCATTGATTTCAAATACAAAACACAAGAACTCACCATCAACCTTTATTAATTCAAGTACCAAGGTATGCTTTATTGGTAAACACGTACTATTATGCTATTAAAGTTATGCAACATTTTACTTTTCATTCTATCGACTCCTGGGGTATTCTATACCTGAAAAATCTAGCTATTTTTCTAGAGCTACAATAGTTATAGAACAGTCTCAGTAGTGTCACGAACAGTAGTACTCAGTAATCAGTCCCAGTTTAAGTTCAGTATTCAGTTCAGACCTCAAGTAAACCCAGTAAATTAATAAAACTCAATAGTATTCCGTCAGTAAATGGAACACAGTGAACTCAATTCAGTTAGATAGCACGATCAATAACAGTTCAGTCTAGCCTTGTCCAGTCTAGAAATCAATTCAGTGTCTGTTCAGTTGGGAGTAGGATTCAGCACCGAGCATGTGAAGGGATGACGGTTTCTCCGTCAAATAGATAGATTCGTTAGTAGCAGTCCCTATACTCCAAAACTACATAGCCAGCATAGGATATGAGAAGTCACCCCATCATTTTAGGCTTCACTTTCTCGCAGGGGTCACTCGTTAGTTCAGGTTGACACCCTTAGTCCTTCGGGAAAATATAGTACATTAATATAGTGGATCGACAAGCGAGAGTCACTACCCGTGGCACTGTATTAACACCCTTCCAACTGGGGTTACAGGTTGGACCCCAATCTATTCGGAGAGAGGAATATTAGTTAGATGACTACCTCTCATAGTTTCAGTTTTAGTTTCAGCCTCAGTACAAAACTCAGTTCAGTTCTACAGATTCAGGACTGTCAGACACAGTCACCCAACTCAGTGTAGAACTTAGATCAGTTCTTCAGAATTAGGACTATCAGACACAGTCATTCAGCTATCAGTAAAATAGTATCAGTAAACTTAAATATCAGTTAATCAGTATTTAGGACTTAGTATCTAGTGTTATCATGACCTTAGTTATAGTTTATGCATTCTTACATGTACTCTCTTTCAGTTATGTTCATGTTACTCAGCCAGTTATTGTTCATGCATATGAACCCATGCATATCAGCCTACCTCACTTGGCATACTAGTTCATTCAAAGTACTGACACATACTTTTCTTTAGCGCTATGATGTCTTATATCATAGGTTCAGACGTACGGGATCCTGACTATATTTTGCAGTCCAGCATATCAGCAACAGACTTAGGGGTGAGTGCTCTTAGTTCGAGGAAAAAGTTATTATTTCAGTTTATCGGTAGTTCAGTAGTCAGGGTTAGTTGGGGGCTTTTCCCATCAACTCTATATTCAGACAGTTAGAGGCTTTCAAACTAGAGTACTTCAGAAAGATATTTCTAGTTTTTTCAGTATTCATTTATTAATAATGGTTTTCAGTTATGAACCTTATGGCGAGTTCAGCCTAACTTAAGCATTTTTTTATATATATATATATATATATATATATATATATTACCACTACAGAATTGTTATTATTCAATGCTCGCAGTAAGTACTAGTCATGGGTTAGCTGGTGGTACTTCGGGGTAACTAGCACCGTGTAGCGTCCGGGGTACAGACTCGGGGTGTTACATAAACGAACACTAAGTGACCAATTTAAGTACAATCTTGTTTGAAAGACACCTAAAAAATTGTAATCAAATACTTAAACACATATATTATCAATTATATTATTCTTAACACATTAAGAACACAAGTTATCCTCAAAACAAGGCTAAATGAGCCTTAATAACAACACTGACGTGCATAAATCCACCTCACATTACCACCCCACACTTAAAGCCTTGTTCATCCTCGAACAACTCTTTACTCTAAGCATAATAGGCTAAGGAGACTCTACACTTTTACTACGATCAAGACATTCAAGCTAGTACTACAATGACTACACCAAATTCTAGTTTCTACGCTAAGCATTTTACAAACACAATTGGAAGTTCAAGAATACTACTCCAAAACAACCTAGCCTCAAGAACTGACTAACCAAGTTGGAAAAATCATGCATATTTCCCCAATAAAAGATATCACACAAATCATACAACTATCAAAAAATATGTGCCCTGACAACAAGAGAGTTACCCATAATCACTCACATAAATGAAATTTATAACAGAATGGGTACAAGAATCAAATTATATTATCTCTCCCAAAAGAATTCACACGGTACACAAGATGAACCATAGGATTGACCTGTGTGTAGTACTCCACTAATATTAGAATATTAAAGATGGGATCAAGTAGGCCTTTAAGGGTTGTAATGTAGACTAAGGGACGGTTAGAAACTATTCTTTCCAGTAATAGTGACTATCTTCCCTAAGGGTTTTAATACACCACATTATACAATTAATATCAATCTGCACCATTCAACTTTACCTATACTACCTTCACACATCTTTTGTTTTACCCTATCCCATTAAGCTCATTCAAGAAAACTATGATGGGAGTACTTTATATTAATTGTTGTTTTAAATTTAGCCCAAATTTTCTTCAAATACTAACCACAACATATCAAGTGTACATACCAATAACTACTACTTTAGGGATTCACTTTCACCTTTTTTCTACTTGAATTTCAAACTCCTTAACTCAAGCAATTTTACACTAAAACACTTAAGATCTTTGGATCAAATTAAGGCCCATTAGAGAAGGGGATACATGCTATGTATGAGGATACCAAGGAAAACAAGCTAAAGGATCAATGGGGTTAACTAGGCTTATGCACAAGGGTAGGTCAGAAAAAAGGTATAAACATGGTTATCAAAGAAATGCTTATATCATCTCCTAAAACCACATTCTTTATTTATCTTTGAACATACACCCGTGAAGTTCAAGACATCACATGAATAAGGAATACACAACAATCTCACATCATACATGGCACATGCTCAACTCAAGTAAGATTATTACAGACTCTTAACCAAACAATAGCATGTATTCAGCATTAAGCCAACAAGTACAAGAGTCATAATCATGATCCTAGGATTTTCAAAAGTAGTAATTCACACAATCAACATGCTTTTTACAACCAAAACACTTGCATCATTCAGTAACACATAGCGCCAACAAGAACATCCGACTTATTCCTAGCACAAAAAAATTAAAATTACTCCTAAAAATGGGAATTTCCCCACCCACACTTAAAAATCTACTTTGTTCCCAAAGTATACTTAAAAGTAGAGATAGAAATTCTCTAGAGGCCTAGGTAGTAGCATATTTATATATTTGAAGGGTTCTGGGACCTCATGCTTAGTCTTCTCCATGCTCCTTAGCTTAGATTTTTGGTACTCAAACTTCCCATCAACCTATTACTTAATAAAACAAAAAACAAGTTAAGTAAAAACTAAAATACTAAAAATAAAACCTACCTTAACTTGGGTTGCCTCTTAAACAATTCCTGATTTAGTGTCGTGGCATGATCCAATCTTCGACTCATCCATTTTCCTTCATCCTCTTCCTCCTATTTGGAGGCCATCTTCTTATTTTGTTTCTTACCTCTAGAGTGTTAACTCTCAAGGTTAACAACTCTCTCAAAAATATCCTTTTCAAGGTCATCAATATGCATCCTTTTGGGATGGAGTATTTGTTGCTTAGGCATCTCAATGAAGAAGTTCGAAGAGGTCTTTGTTGGACTAAACTCCACCATCCCACACTTATCCCCTTCAAACACTGTAATCATGCATAAAATATTGTAGGGGGATAGTCTGTTGCGTTGCTTGTAAACTTTGAAAACTGCCTTTTCCTCATCCATCCTCATTATGAATGTGCGCTCACATCTATCAATGCTCCTCCCGTCGCTAAGAATGGACATCCCAAGATGACTTGAACTCTTTCATCTTCCTGAAAATCTAAAACAATAAAATCAACAGGAATAATAAACTTACAAGCCTTGATAAGAATATCCTTTATGATTCCTTCGGGATAGACTATGGTCCGGTCTGCTAATTAGAGTAACATAGAGATCGGTCTCGGTTTCCCCAATCCCAAAGTGTTGAATAAGGAGAGGGGCATCAAGTTGATACTTACCCCTAAATCACTAAGTGCGTAGACCACCTCACTATTGGCAATTTGAATGGGGAGTGTAAAACTCCTAGGGTCTTTGAGCTTTTTGGGCATCTTCTACATCACCAAAGAACTACACTTCTCGGTGAGTGCAACTGTCTCAACATCTTGCAGATTAAATTTTTTAGTGACCACATCCCTCAAGTACTTAGCATACTTGTTCAATCCCTGTAAAACATCTAAAAGAGAGAGGTTAATAAGAAACTCTCTCAAAACGTCAAAGAACTTCTTAAAGCACACATCATCTTTTTCTTTTCTAAGACACTGTGGGAAATGTGGTGTTGGTCTCTTCTTTACCTTTTCAACCAATTTTGCTTTCAATTACTCAATTCTTTCTCAAAATCTCAGCAACTTTTTCATCAACCTGTTGAGGAACCAACTCCGTATCTACCTCCTTAGTTGTGTTTCGAGGTTCTCCATTCAGCTTCTTATCACTCCTCAAAGTGATTTCCATTACCTGTTTAGGATATTCAGTATCACTTGGCAAACCACCTTGAGGCCTAGCATTTTTTTCCTGCTGCATTTTCCCAACCTGCATATCTAAGTTCATAGTATCCATCTACTGACTCTTCATATTTGTTGCCAAATGTTCTTGAGAAGCTATAATTTATTTTCGAATCTCTTCCATATTATTAGTTTGGGTCGTGGCCTGATTTTCCATAACCTATTGTTGTTGGTAGTTCCATGAAGGAATTATTAGCTGAGTCTTCCCCTTTTTATCGTAGGCATTCCCATAATTCGACCTTTAAGCATTGAGTACAAACCTCACTGACTCAGGATTTGCACCACACATAGCTACTGAATGACCACCATCGTCATAAATATCACACCAAGTACTTTTTTGATAAATTGCATTAGTTGTTGTTGCAGGCTATGTAACCCCCAATTTTATATTTTTGAGATGATTAAAAAATTTTATAGTGCAGTAATTTGAGCTGATATAGAAGTAAATTGGTCCACCTCAAACACACCTGCAACCTTCTTTGGAATGCTTCTTGAGTCACTATGCCATTCAAGATTACCTTGTGCACTCTGGTTCAACAAAGTGTATAGCTCATTATATGTCAATATCAATGCTTGACTACCTGTAGCTGAATCTAGCAAAATTTTTGTGTTGTGATCAAGTGCCTCAACAAAATTTTGAGCTTGTACCTCATTGACTGTTGATGATGTGGACAGTCATGAAGAAGATCTTTGAACCTCTTTTATGTATTATATAAGTTCTTATCTGGCTTCTGTTTGAAGCTCAAAATATCACTACGCAGTCTCACAGTCCTGCCAGATGGAAAGAATCGGATGAGAAATTTTTGAGATAAGTCATCGCAGGTTGTAATTGAACTTTCCGGCTCAGAGTTCAACAACTTGTTTTCTTCCCTCAATAATGAAAAGGGGAAAAGTGTTAGCCTAACATAGTCTGTTCACACACCTGCAGGGATGAATGTGTTACTGATCTCTAAGAAATTCCCTAGGTGGACTGGTGGATCTTCATGTGAAAGCCCCATAAACTATCCACTATTGATAAAAAATGGCACCATGTTTTATTTCATCTCAAAGTTACCTCCAGAAACAAGTTGTATGGAAAGGAGAGGTCAAATTTGTCGGAAGTAGGATTTCCACTTAGTGAACTGTCCTGTGGGCTAGTGGATCTTCAACCATGAGAGCAGGATTGCCTTGTTCCTTTTGAATTTGTGGGGTTCGATGGAGAAGGACTGATTTTCTCCTTAATTTGTGGAAGTGTTGCTTAGGTTTAGGTCTTGACAACCAATTCCCTACCCCTTGCCAACTTACTAGTCTACAAACCTGTTTCCTGCAAATTCAATACCAAGACCAAGTGTAAAGCACCAAAGAAATATAAAAAGTAAACCTAAAACTAAAACTAAAATAGTTTCCAATCTTCAAGTTCCCCGACAATAGTGCAAAAATTTTTTTGCACCTAAGTACACACACAAGTGTACGTAGTTTCGTCAAGTAATACATAAAAATCCATATAGTGATCGCACAATGACTTATGTTAAAAACTATCTAATTTAAGTTTAACTATTCAGATTAAATTATTGCAATCGTAATCAAAAGCGCTTGGGAGTTTATAATTAAAAGTAAACTAAAATAATGTGGAAAATTAAAGATTTTGGACAATCAATGGTTGGAAACCCGGGGATAAAGCACTACGATCAATCATACTAAGTTGTTGAACTTCGTTGGTTAGATTACTTATCTTGGTTGTATATTCACAGTGTTTATCATATGATCATGGTCTCCCGACCTCTAATCTTCTACCTAACAAGATATTATAACTACGCCGTTGAGAGGGGATGTAATAATTCATTTAGATACATTAAGATTTAATCCTTCAAGTGAACCAAACAAGTCTTCTAGGCATATCTCTATCCTAGATGCTAATTCAAATTTCTTATTTTATAAAAGAATATGAACCTTGCTCTATTTACCCCCATGTTCTATCGTCTTATCCCTCCCCTCCCCGAGCTCACAAGATGGCAATAGATGTATTCTAAGGTTAGAAATTCTTTAAAATAGTGATAAAAAGGATAAATAAATAACCAAATACGATAAAAAATTACAACCAAATCAATTCAAAGAAATAGTAATCATGTTCTTGGCCTTAATCCCGGAAAAAGGGAGTTTAGCCACTCATGGACATAATCATAATCAAGAAGAATGAATACATATTAAAATCCATAAACAAACTAAATTAAAGATATAAAACCACTAATTGAAGTGTTTTCCATCCAATCTTGAAATTTTAAAGACGTCCAAGGTGAATAACATCAAGTTCAAGTGTCCTATTTATAGGAGGAGGATTTTGTCCGTGTTGGGAATAGGTTGTGCGCCGCCCCTTCCATTCCATGGGATTAGGGGTCATGATAAAGAAATAAATACCATTTTAATAGGGTATGTGCCTGATGGGTCATTCCATGGGAGTAGGGGTCGCACCGCGGGGCTATTCCCATACCCTCACTGGAATTTACCTTGATGTCTAAACTCATCTTGTGTATTTGGCCTTCCATCCCAAGACTTTTGGTATTGTTTAAACTTGATTTACATCTTTTGAATCATCCATATATAATCATAATAAAATCACCAAGCATCCTATAGAATAAAACACCAAGGATTAGAGCTCAAAAAAACACAATATCTAAGATGACGAACTAGAAACTCAACCTAATAACTAGTTTTGCCCATTTTGATATTTAACTTGGTTTTCACTCTTGGAATGATTCAATTGCACTTTAAACATTATAAACAAGTGTTTACACAAATAATTACACAATAATAACCTTAGTAACTCATTAAACTCACTAGAATCCATCGAGACCAACTTGAACAACACCTAGCTCAAGCTAGTAACACTAGTTTTCTCATTTGAACTCTAAGTGACCAATTTAAATACAAAATTATATGAAAGACTCCTTAAACATTGTAATTAAATACTTAAACACTTATATTCATCATTATATCATTCTTAACACATTAAGCACAAAAGTTATCCTCAATATAAGGCTAAATAAGCTTGGATAACAACACAAAGGTGCATAAATCCACCTCAAATGAACCACTTGGTATCTTCATACCAATTACGCTTGCAAGAAAATCCAATTATGTCATTCCCATCCAATTGAACATTTTGACTGTCGAGATTTCCTTTTTAAAATAAAAAACCATGGCCGCCAAGGCCTTTTAATCCACTATTATCCGTTTGTCCATCAATGTAATGCAATAGTTCTTAAATTGAGTTAAACCATGCATATTCCACATTTAAAACCAAAGTTCATGACGGTAGGTTGAGCTTAACACCATTATTAAAGCAAAATCTAACAAACTGGGGAAACCTATGTTCCCCATTCTAAATTCCCATAAAAGTGCACCCATTCCATCCCCAAAATCATTTATCAAACATGAATGATATATTCAAAGAATGGAAAAACAATTCCAATAGTAAACAACCAAAATCCCTCAACCCAAATTTGAAACCCAATAATTTAATTCACATGAAAAATGATTAAAGATATGTCTTTATATAAAATCATGTTAGGGATGAGATACATGCTTAAAAACACAAGAATTTAGATGAAATCTTAAATTTGAAGCTTGGAGATTGAATCCCTTATTAACCCTATTTTCCTTTTGCTTTGGGAGTTTGAGAGGAGAGAAGTAAGATTTTTATTTAATAACTACTTTTAAAAGGGCCAAATGGGTTGTTTCAAGTCATGGGAATAGTGTATAGGTAGCAAAAAACCAAAGACCTCTTAGTGAAAACATGCACAAAAATTTAGCCTAGTTGTTATGGGTTTGGTAACGAATCGTGAGGTCAGACCATGAGTCATCACCTGGGATCGTGATCTAAGGGTCAATATCTTGGCCCTCAACTTTTATGGTCATAAGTAACTCACCACAACTCATGACCTCACCTAATGACTCGTGATAACGAGTCGTAATCAAGGCAAAAACTTTAGGCATCTTTACTATTAAGACAACAAGTCCCACCATACGACTGGTGATGAGTGTTGATGAATCATCACCTAAGTCGTAGTCATGGAAGTGTTGTCAAAACTCCAGAAATTTCAAAGTCCAAAACCTGGGGTATTACATTAGGATCATTCATCCCCGAATGAGAACTTAGGGGTACCCTTATCATGATAAAATAGCGAATGAAATCAGAAATGAAGAATAAATTCGGAAAGAAATAAGGAAGAAAGAAACTCATACCTTTAACATTTTCATTCAAACCAGAAAACAAGAATGGGTATTCGGCCTTTATGTATTCTTCAGTTTTCCATGTAGTTCTTCTACCTTTTGGTTTCTCCAAAGAACTTTTATTGAATCTACATCATTAATCCTCAACCGAAAGAATTGATATATGTATTTTTGATAATGAGAAGCTAACTGCAAGGGACTAGGTCCCTGGATGTACAAGATACAGTACAACTAGCATATGTTGTCCACATAGTTTTGTCATCTTTTGTAACAAACTTGCAGGTGCTATTTTGTACTGATTAGGATAGTTGGTCTAATAATATTCCATACCTAATCATTACTCATCTATAAAACAAAAGATAAACCTATTCATCAATGGTTTTTTGATAATTACAAAGAGCAAAGAGAGGGAGAAAAAACCCCATGTCAACACTACTCAAGATTTTAGCTATTTATGAGAGCTTAAATTGAAAATTGTTCTTGAGTAAGTAATACTTTGTAATCTAACTACTCATGCTATAAGAGTAGTGTTTTTTTTGTGAGAGCTTAGATAGAGTTTCCTAAGCTTGTTGTTGATTAGAGTTAATTAGTAGAGAGGGTCCTGCATAGAGTTACCAAGATGTGCTTGTAGTAGAGTTGCTATAAGAGAGAAGAGCCTAGAGGTAGGCTAAAATATTGTATGTAATCAGGAAGATAATTATAGTGGATTTGTTTGGCGCTTGTGAGGGTAAGTTGTGGTTTTCCCCTTTAGGTTTACACATAAAAATCTGTGAATTATTACTCTTCCTACGTTATTTTTAAATTTCCTGCACGATTAGTGTTTGTTTACCTGTGATTGACTATGAGGGACCTTGCCCTTCACTCTGTGGTACAACCCTCAATGGTTTCAACAATTGGTATCAGATCCATGTTACTTTAAAAGGTTCACACCTAAAGTGTCTTGGTTATCATGGCTTCTCCATCTAAAGTGAAAGAAGGATAATTAACAACTAGACCACCAGATTCAATGGACAGTACCATGGGTTGTGAAAATAAGTATGTTTGATTTTATTATGGCTGAGGATAGTGAGATATTGGACATTATTTTTGATGGTGCTCATGTATTTGTTAATGAAGTCAAAGAAGGAGGTGATACAAAAATGGTCATCAAAAGCAGGAGAGAGTACAATGATAAAGACAGAAAAATAATTGAGAAAAACTACAAAGAAAAGAAACTGCTTATCTGAGGCATAGGACTAGATGAATACAACAGGATGCTTGTAACATAGACAAGGAAATCTAGGACTACTTAATGACTTCTCATAAAGGAACTACTGATATGAAGGAGTCCAAAGTTGACATGCTGACTACCCAGTATGAAACCTTCACAATGCAAGAAAGAGAGACATTACAAAAAATACACAAAAGATTCAGTTCCATCACAAATGAGCTTAACTTCTTAGGGGAAGTGATTCCATTATACAAGAAAGTGAGAAATATTATTGGGGTTCTGTCAAAAACTTGGGAAAGAAAAATAGATGCTATTACTGAGGCAAGGAACTTAAAGACACTGAGTATGGATGAGCTAGTTGGGAACCTGAAAACCCATGAACTTAAGAATCTTAAATTGATAATATCTTATTCCCCAAAATAACCCTTCTTGGTGCTTATTGTTCCCTTAAATCTAGCTACACCCACTCATCCTCCCATAAAAAAAGAAAATGTAAATATCAAATAGTTTCTCTAAGAAAAGAACCTTCCTGATGGTTACAACTCTCCCATTATCTTATCTTTCAAAGGAATCTAAACTTACCATTATGAAAAATTCCTTTCCAAATGTTCCTGAAAAGCATCCTTCTTCTCCTACTCTTCCAAAGATTTACTCCTTTATTACTCAACTTGTCAATGAAGAATCATCCCTGAATCTTCAAAACTATTCTGATGACATTGCAATGGATGAAACCTGGGTTGCTGAAAATCTCATCTAGTTGTCAAATAGCCGAGGAAAGAGCTTAGTTGATCTCAAGAAAACTGATTTCAGTAAAACACCAAAAGTTTTTGAGAAATAGTCTAGAAGTTTTGCTGAGAAACAGCTGACTCATGACAGACCTGGTCTCTAAAGGAAAAATAGTTAAAAGAGATTTTATGATCACTTATACTAGAAGAAAGAATGGGTATAAAAGTAAAGTTGTATCCAAGGAAGTTAGAAATAGGTTCTTGAAGAATCAAAAGGTGTTAAATAGAAGGATTTTTTATTCAAATATGCCAGCAGAACCTGGTATGGTGGAACTTGTTGAGCTTGTTAAACATCAAGGTTGGATGCATATTATGGAAAGACCTATTCCCACTATTTTTGATGAGATAGTCAAGGAACTCTATTTCACTTTAGAATTCTCGAAAGATGGGATAAATCTAAATGCACAGGTCCAAGAAAAGAAAAGAAAACTGAATGAGGAAACACTAGGAAGGATTTTAGAAGTTTCTATATATGGGGTGAGAACCGTCTCCAAGAAACTGCTTTCAATAGAATACTTAGAAAATGGATCCAAAATCAAAGAAAAATTTGTGGTTGCAATGAATAGGAATCACTCAAGAGTAAGTTTCAATTGATCTTTGACTTTGTGAACAAGATAATTCTGCCTAGGTCACAAAAGAATAGCATTGTTTCAACCACTGATTTGTATGTAATGGAATTCCGAAGTATCTTTGAATTTTTTAATCTACCTACATTAATGATAAAACACATTCAAAATGGTTCTGGGAAGAATTGTAAGCATGGCATGCCTTATGGATTTTTGCTGAACAAAGTACTTAACCATTATGGCATTGTCTGTGATTCTGGAACCCAAGGATTTGTGGTTCAAATGCTTATCATGAAAACACTGGCCATTTTCTCTTCATATTTAAGACCCAAAAGCCCTAGAAGGGTGAGATAACTCTAAATTGATTCTTAGGTGTGACTTAGAAGCTTGATAAACATATATTTTCGTGATTAACAATCGATTTAAGGTAAGAAATCCTTCAATTTCAAGCTTAAATTTCTTGATTATTTGACACACCCTATATAGCTTGAGGGCTTGATTTTAGCCATAAATAAGCTTAGTTTTCACCTGTTTCTTGAGGGTTATGATTCCTTGGTGGTGTATGAACTTTGGGTTGACTTCGAAAATATTTTTTTCGTAAGTGGGACCCACTTGTGGTTTTAGTGTCGTTTTTGGACTCAAAGCATACTGGTGCAATATGGGTATCATTATGCTCATATTGATGAGTAGATTGTATTTTTGATAGCTTGGCGTCTTGAAGAGGCTTCTTAGAAGGGGAAAATGAAGGTTTAGCAAATTGATGAGCATTCTTTAGATTTGAGGAACTTTAGGTTTATCCCTTGTTAGAACTAGATTTTTCATAGTATAATTGTGATATCTTGTTAGATTGGGAGGGGTTTTAAGTGGTTGTTGATGATTTTTAATACTTGTGGTTAGTTGAATCTTTTAGGTCATTTGGACCTATATAGTGAAATTCCTAGCTTATTGTCTTGAACCTTAATGGATTAGACTTACTGTCGCATGCTTAACATGAGAATGCTTAGAACTACTCTAGTTAGATTGGAGTGACCTTCTGACTCATGCTTAGGGAAATATTGGACTTAGATTCTTACTCTAATGAAGTTGCTTTAGTTCCAATGGACTTACAGATAGTATTTGAGTAGGATCCCTACCTTTGACTTAATTATGGATTGATCAACATCTAAGAGTTAAATTAGATACCTTAGCCTAGTCTGGGGTAGAAATGAACTTAGAAGGTATATTGAGGTATTTTTAAGTCAGCCTTGACCCACCTTAAGACAAGATTGAGGTAGTCCTCTTAAGACCCAAAACTCAATGACGTAAATTCTAAGAGTTTCAAAAATTATCCTTTTAACATCCCTAAACACAATTCAAGTCAAAAATCAATATTAGCACGCAGGAAGGTAAAAAATAAAATGGTCAAATTTTTTTATGGGGTCTCACATTAGTATATGATAAACTATTCATATATTTTATAATCAGAATGTAGAGATCAAATCTTACAAGCTCCAATGGTAAATTTTACCTGCTGCCCTTTTATACAGTTCAATGGGAGGGTCTAGAATAAACAACTAAGGTCGATGATAGATCATAGTAACATATGATACACTATTAAGTAAGTATATTCTAAACTATTGGAATGGTCTATGTTATAGCTTTAACAGTCAAAAAGTGAAAACCTTCAGATGTGACAATTTTGTCAATCCTATTATATAAATAAAAGACATCTTTTTGCGCTCCTCAGTATTTTTTCTTCATCTACTCCTTCATTATTGTTTTTATTTTAAAACATACAACATCTCAGTCATATCAATCATTCAAAAAGGTTTACATTTGTCATTGCGGTAATCCCACTATCTTGAAGACATCATGAATAAACAAGAATCAAGGTCAAAAATTCTATAATTGTGTTGCTGGATAGTTGAGCTTTATAGATTAATGTACTTTTTATGGTGTTTAAGAAATAAAATACCCTAATTAGTCATTGTTTGTTTAGAATAATGGTGGATGCTCTTATTTTAAGTGAATTCCCTTTGAACCGATGAAATTAATATTTCAAGACGTCACCAAATTTGAAATATAGGATATGCGTAGAGATTTCAAAGAAAGCAAGTATTTGCTGAAAAATCATATAAGAATCTGAAAACAAGATAGATCACTTGAAAGTACTGTTAAAAGACACTAAAATAGAGAGGGATCAACTTAAACAAAGATTGATTGTGACTAAAGAAAAATAGAATAACCTAAAAATTATGATGTTCAATTTCTTATTAGCAATGATTTTTTAAAGGATTAACAAGGATATAGTGGAATAAATGTATTTTAGTGTGGACGTATGGATAAAATAATTATAAACTACTCTAGTGGTGTATATCTTGTCTTCTTATACCTTTTATTCACTGATAATAATAAACTATAATGACCTTTGTAGTGGATTTTGATATTTGTTTTTTGTGTTTTTTACCATTTTCCCATCCTCTTGGTTGATATATATCTTTTATGAGTTGTGAGAATGGTTTGTGTGGTCCTTGATGTGTTTGAGAGTAGTTTTTATGAGTTTGTAGTTTTAAATAGACTTAAAAGTAATTAGTTTAACGTTAATTGACATTTTATAATACGATCTTAGGATGGTGATTTGGACAGCTCCATTAGATTTGAAATATAGGTTTTAAGTTAGTAGCATAGTTTGTTTGGGCCCCAAGCCTTTAATTTGCATTTAAACCTCTTAAATAGAAATTAGTTAAGATAGCCTAAAAGGGGTCCCGGGGGCTAATTTGTTGTATGGAATCTCTTTTGATAAATTTTATGGTTCCACTGAGTCCAGAATATTAAAGTTAGCTTAGAGTAGTGTTGTGTTTGAAAAGTCTCGAATGAGTGTTTGGGGGCCTATTTATAACCCCTTCAGGCATGGATATGGCAATATTGTCATCAAATAGACCATGATCACTATGCTGCGATCGCTATGGCACCAGTACTAGCAAAGTAAAAACTTACTTTTGACCCTCAAAATTTATTCGGACATTGATTTTTGCAAATGAACTATGTAACCCCACTTAATTTTACATTTCAGATGAGTTGGTGAAGTCAATTTTTTCATGGAAGGTCGGTTAGACAAATTTTAGGCCCCATGCTTATATATTCCTATTTTCCACTTTTCAACCAATAGGTCAAAATGAGCACGGGTGCATTAGGACCTGAACCAAAGGTCAACTTAGACTAAAATTGGTATTCCGAATGTACTAGAACAATCAAAAATAGTTTAGCATATACTTACTTAATAGTGTATCATATGTTACTATGATCTATCATCGACCTTAAATTAAATAGGAAATTAATTTAAATTAAATAATGGGAAATTAATTTAAATTAAACAAAAAAAGCAATGGGAAAAAAAGGAAATTAAATTAAATTAAATAGGATGATTGACATCATCAAAATATTATAAAGCTACTTTGTTTCATCAATTGTGAGTCCATGTCAATTTTAGACATGATCAAATGAGTATTAAGGCATGCAATAGACCTAAATCACTTAAATAGGACCAAAAAGGGTGAAATAATAAAATTAAACTAAATTAAATTAGCACAATTAACATTATATGTTCATTGTAGAACAACTAAATCACATTGTAATAGGCTACCGTAATAATTGAACACATGATAAAGTGAGTATTAGAAAGACTAATTGGTGTGAGTTGTGTTAAGACAAGTAATGTTTGAAAATAAGTGTTGTTCCTCTAATCATAAGTTTGTTTTAAGTAAGTGGTTCTTACTGCCATCGCTCTTCCATACTCATCTGATTACGTGTATATTATTGTGGACTCTCATATGATGTGATTAAGTTGTTTTATAATGTTTGAATGATGCTAATTCAACTAATTTAATTTAATTCTCCTTTTCTTAGTCATAGACCAATCCTTTGTTATACATTTGGTCGATGCTAGACCTTTGCCCTTTTCATGTATCGATTATGTGTTTGGTTTATAATAGATGTGTAGGTTTATGATATACCTTTATAGACAAATATTGATTTATTTCTAAGAAAATAAAAAAATAAATTAAATTAAATTAGTTGAATTAACATCATTCAAATATTCCAAAACAACTTAATCATATCATGTGAGAGTGCATAATAATTCAAATGTGATCAATATTATTTTAGGAAGAATGATGGAAGTAAGAACCACTTACTCAGAATAAACATATGCTTTGAAAAAAACCATTTGTTCTCAAATATTACTTGTCTTAACACCATTCACAAACATCATTCTTCCTAATACTCACTTGATCATGTGTCCAACTATTGTAGACTTTCATTCGGTGTGATTTAGTTGTTTTACGATGCCTGAATGATGTTTATTTTACTTAGTTATTTTATTTTATTTATTTATCACTATTTTATGTCATATTTTAGTGATTTAGGATTATTGCACATCCTAATACTCATTTGATCATGTCTAAAATTGATATGGACTCACAATTAATGTAACCAAGTGACTTTACAATGTTTTAATGGTATTAATTATCCTACTTAAATCTTCTTTAATTTAATTTCTCCCTCATTAGTCATGATATTCCTTGCTAATAGATCCAACAAATTGATTATACACCTTGGTAGTAGTCCTATATAGAGGAGCATATTAATCGATGATAGACTTTATGGTTTATTAGTGGTGAGAATGACTTTAGTACATGATAATAGATTCATTGACTCGATTATACACCTTCCCGACAATCCAATGTATAAGATTATGTGAATCGATAATAGACATCATGACTTTTTATTAATGGTATATAGATTTTAGATCTTCTTTGTCAAATATTCAACTATGAACTTTTAAATTTGATTGTCGTTTCCTTTAGACATACTGTTTTCTAGTCTATAGTATGCCTTTATAGTTGAGGAAACATTATCATTTAGATCTACTACCCATTATGTAACAATGTGAAAAAGTAAAATAACAAACATCAGGAAATTGGAAAAATGGTAAAGAAATTGAAACTTTTACATAATAGTCTATTGCATTATACATATCACAAGGGAGACAAAAATCAGCAAAAAGAGCAAAAAAAGGAAATTATCATTCCATTACCTACCATGAAAGTTTCCGAACTAAACTACATAAAAAACAAAATAGAAAAAACTTAAATTATGGGCATTGAGAGAGGGTATGAGTTCATCGGGATCTAGATGGAGCCTCTCTGCTATGGTCCATAGATATTAGGCCATTCATCAAAGCTCCACCTGCAACCAACATTGATCCACGGTGATGACTTGAACTAGGAGGTTGAAGTCATTACTTAACCAAAGTTTGTTCCTTGTGATTTCCACCCTTAGATTTTTCAAGCTATATATCATTTTAAGATTTTAATTTTTTTGGGAGAGAAATTATCACTTTGAGAAAGATGAAGTAAAAAATAGACCACTACATTGTTAAATACTACAAGGGAAAAGTCTAGCTACAAATCATCAATCAACGCATTTGTTTGTATCAGTTGAGGAGGTGGCCTGAAGAAATTAAAAGGCGGGTCAGTCGTATCATTTCAATTTTACATGAGTTATATTTACAATTTAGCCATACGATTTCTTTAGGATAGGGTTTTTAAAATAAACCATTATGATTGTCTATTATAGTCTAGTTTAAATTAAGTTATTACGTTTAGGATATACACAACACAAAATAGTTGATTATTTATTATAATGGTTGATGGAATTTATTTTTCATAGACGGTGTGCATATTATAAAAGCTACCAATAAAGTTCAATGATAAAAAGTAAGTATAGTCGAGTAAAAGTGAACTGACATTAAATTTAAAAATGAGCAGTGGCTTCCACAAAATAAACAGGTGGCATTTCATTTTGCATTTAAGCTACAAGTCTTTCTCTTATGGTCTGGCTTTTTGCATATGGAACACTTGTTCCTCCTCTTTGGCTTGAGCTATTTGGAGACGCCCTTAACTCATAGCATCCTCTTCCTCCCTAGTTTAGGAACATTGTCGGATTAAAGAACCTTCAAGTCTAAAATTTTATTATAGCACATTCCAATATTCCTTTAGAGGGACTAAATACATAGATTCTTTGAATGCATAGAGGTACTATCTAGTCTCATAGATCAGTGAAGAGTAGTTATAGATGTGTGTACCATAGTCAGTGTCATATTTTGATCATAAGGTTTTCATCCCATGAGGGCATGGTATTCTTTCCAGCTTATACTGTCTTAAAAAACATGGCCTTTCCAATAGATTGTCATTGGCGGTATAGCCACTTCCAATTATGGTTGTTATTTTTAAAACTCCATTTGACGATGTCATAAAGAATGTTTTTATCCCAATTTGTTCAAGACTTCTGTCTTTTTGTCAAGACAACTTTTGAGAATGGCATTTTCGCCAAGAGCCCCGAGATATTAATATATAGAGTTAATAGGACTTTTCATGTTTTTGGGCCAAGCTAAACCCATCGACAGACCCTCAAACTTGTTTCGAAAATTCACTTCGATCCTTCAACCAAGGCATGTACCTATCAGACCCCTAACCCCCAAAATTTTGATTCAATTAGGCACTTTTTGCTTATATGGCACTCCGCGTGTTGTCCACTCACAAGGGGCGCGTGAGGCACATTTTTTTGAATAATTAACGAATGAAAATGTGCCAACTGACACCGAGGGACCAAAATAAAATTAACAAAAAATTATATTTAAATTAATTTATTAATATAATTTTTAATTATTATAATTTCTTAATTTTTTTTTAAAAAGCACCCCACCCCCTGTGTCATCTTCTTCACAACACCCCACCCCCACCCCACCGCTGCGTCTTCAACCCCACCCCCACCCCACCGCTGCGTCTTCAACCCCACCCCACCCCACATCTTCATCATCTTCAACCTTACCCCACCCCCGCGTCTTCATCATCACCCCACCCCCGCGTCTTCACATGAATAATTTCTTTTTAATCCACTATAATTATTCTCATTTTTTGAACAATTCCAACAAAATTCGCTTTTTTTCCTTTACTAGTATCACCATTTCTTGAAAAATTATAACAAACATCACTTTTATTTTCCATTCCTTGAATTTTTTTAGAATAAAGATCACTTTTTTGTTGAAAAATTACAAGAAAGAACACTTTTTTCTCCATTAATATCACCATTTTATGAAAAAATTCAATAACTATGGCTTTTTTCTAGACCCCCTTTTGAATTCTTGAAGTAGATTTAAACAAAAATTTTGTGTGTGTGTGTGTGTTTGAGGTTCATGGAGAAGAAAAGTTCACGTTAATA
Organism: Capsicum pubescens; assembly: GCA_030864215.1. Taxonomy (NCBI): domain Eukaryota; kingdom Viridiplantae; phylum Streptophyta; class Magnoliopsida; order Solanales; family Solanaceae; genus Capsicum; species Capsicum pubescens. The sequence continues at coordinate 208,290,747 of CM061547.1, forward strand.
GGGAAGAAGATGAACGCCGAGGGGGGGGGGGGGGAGAGAGGAGAAGAAGATGAACGCTGGGGGAAGGTGGGGAGATTAGTTTTTTTATTTTCATTTTTTAAAAAAATTTATAATTTCTTTTTAATAATCAGTTTTTTATTTTTATTTTAAAAATAATTTATAATTATTTTTTTAATAATTTGGATCCTCAATGCCATTTTTATTTTCATTTTTTAAAATTTTATAATTTCTTTTTAATAATAAGATTTTTATTTTTATTTTGTAAATAATTTTATAATTATTTTTTAATAATTTGGATCCTCAATGCAATTTTTTATTTTCATTTTTTTTAAATTTATAATTTCATTTTAATAATCAGTTTTTTAGTTTTACTTTTTAAATAATTTTATAATTATTTTTTAATAATTTAGATCCTCAATGCCATTTTTATTTTCATTTTTTAAAAATTTTATAATTTTATTTTTATTTTTTAAATAATTTTATAATCTATTTTTTTTTTAATTTTTTAATTTCTTTTTAATAATCAATTTTTTATTTTTATTTTTAAAATAATTTTATAATTATCTTTTAATAATTTGGATCCTCAATGCCAATTGTCACCTTTTAATTCGTCGTTTTTTCCACATCAGCGAGTAGATTTTAGTTGATTGACAAAAAAAAACCTGATTGGATCAAAATTCGGGGGGGGGGGGGGAGGGGTCTGATAGATACAAGCCTTAGTTGAGGGGTTTAAGTGAATTTTCGAAACAAGTTTGAGAGTCTGTCGATGGGTTTAGCCTTTTGGGCCATTAGGGCAAAATATTTTGTGGCCAAAATAATTTATTGAAATACTATTGCTTATATTTATTTGTTTTCTTTTCATATAAAAGTTGAGAAGAAACATTATGATTGCTTTATTTCTTTCTCCAAAAGTGCATCTGTTCGCTTCTAAATTATGTCCTAATTAATAGTCCCTTCGTTTCAAAGTATTTTTCATCTAAAGGTTCAAGACAAAATAATTACTTTATCCTATTTTACCTTGAATATTAATTGTTATTAAAGACTAACAAAATCAATTATACTCCCTTGTTTTCAAAATAGCTATCATGTTTCACTGTTTAAGGGGTTGTTTTAAAAGTCACTTTAGGAATTGGATTTGATGTAATTTAGTGTAATTATATAGTTTAACATGTTTGGATGGCTAGTTAATTGAGTGTAATTAACACGAGATAACTACACTCTCCAATTCAGAGGGTGGGGCGGGGTGGGGGGTGGGGGTCTGTGAATTATTTATAATTACATTTGTAATTTTTTAATTTATTTATTTTATTTCTTTTTTTATTTTTCTTCAAAATTTATTTTTATTTTTATTATTTTAAATACTTTTTGACAATTTTTATTATGTTATTTAATTTCATTTCCTTCTCACTTCCCCCATCTATACTTATTGTCATTCCATGTAATTGTTCATATTATCTAATTTTTATTCAATTTATGTTTATTTTTTCATTTAGCATAATTTTGTTAGTATTCTAATTTTAATTAAAGTAGAATCATTCTTGAATAAGGTTGTAGACTTACGCTTTTATTTTTTATTTTTCTTTTTGAATCATATTTATGTACAATATGTTAAAATTTATTAAGAGTATTATGTTGACTTTTTTATTTTGAATTTTGAACTTATTTTATATTTTTAGTTCCAATTTATTTGCTTTATTAGTATTCACTTGATAATTCACATTGCAAGTCATTATTTTTGTATTGGAATTGATAATTTATCTTTTTGTCATGGGTTTTAACAATTTTATGATCATAATTATTATAATATTTATTTTGATCAAACATGCATTTCATGATGTTCTTAAAATCATGTACTTTAAGTTTTAATGATTACCTTGATTAAAACATACTAATTTGAAAATATAAATCTGTTATTGTTTCATAATATTAGTTAACACGCTATGTTTATTAATTAATATATTTTCAAAAGTATACATACATACAACGTACATACATACATACATACATACATACATATATATATGTGTGTGTGTCTTAAATTTCTAATTTAGTGTGATTTATACAAGACTCTTATTTGTCAAAGATAAATTTTTAGTTTCAGATAATTAACTTTTATCTCAAAAATTTAATATAATCATGTGATTACAGTTGTGCAACTAAATAGTACACTTGTAATTACATTGTGGGCAAATAAACAGGTCATTATAATTATTAGGTTGGTAACTACTATCTTAGTAATTACACCAATTTTAATTATTATGTGGCTTTCCAAGCAAACCCTAAGTCAAATTACATGAATTTTGACTTATACTTTTAAATATATTTTATCGTCATATTGATATGAGATGAATTGTAAATTATAGTACTTCTTATATAGTTTATGAATATCTAATTCGTATTTTAAATTATTGGATTATCTTACAAGCTTATTTTTCTCAAAAGTACATATTTCAAAAAATCGAGATGTTTTTTCACAACCCAAAAAGAAGGTGAAGATGACACTTGTCGCGACCCTGTCCTAACAAGTTTGTCGATCACCGAAACTGATAAAAGGAATAAAAATGATAATAACATAGACCCAAGGGAGACTTGTAGAACAATGTCAAGACAATCACAAAATTTATACATAATACATAAATATCTAAGAAAATAACATAAACCACCTAAATCGGCTGTCATAATGCAAGATCAATCTAAGTACAAATCTAAAACTGGAAGTACAAAATCTGTCTCTGACCCAAATAAAGACAAAAATAAGATATAGTGAGATTCAAAAATCTGCTTTGAACACTAGAACAGTCCTGTAGCTCAAATATCACCAATCAACAACACTATCCCATCCTCCGCGTGTTGTACTCATGTTAGGATCTGAACTGAAAGGGCATAATGAGAGTGAATATGATCCACTTATACTCAGTAGGTATCATAGATAGACTAAGCAAAGTAGGAAATAAAATAAGTAATATATGCTATGAGCACATCACCCGCAAATAAAAAAGTCTAAAATTATAGCTCGCAGCGTCTCCACTAACAGTTCTAATATTTATAAGAAGTAACAACACAGATATAAATGAGAAAATATATGGAAACCACACACATATCAAGGAAAATAAGGAAACCAAGCAAGATATGTATGCAACACAATGGAATGAAATGTGGATGGAATGAATGGTGAAATTCATGACTTTCATATACGCCAACTGAGCTCGCAACTATCGGAAAGAACTTATGGGGGTTCGTAACTCATATACTATATCTCATACCTAAATCTCAATTTCAATCTCAGCTCTCCTCTTTCGCTTGTGTTTAAGGAGATGGTTTTCATAAAAGTGTTTTATTTTCTTTAAAAAATAGTGTTTCCTAATGGAAAAAGTATCTCTTGAATTGGATGTGCTTAGAATGAGGATGTAATGCTCACAATCAACTCAAATAATGATATATGAAATATATAGAAGTGAGCCCAAAAATTAACTAAGTATATCCATAATTCGTGATTCTAATCCCCAATTAGGTACCATTAGAATAAATAAGCATACAATACATCATTAATATCATATCAATCCTATCTCCAGTATTTTATTACGATGAAGTAACCAATGATCAAATAAGGCCTAAATTAGCAAAATAATCCCTCACAAAGGTCTCATATCTAGAACTAAAATCCTTTAGATGCTCAAATAATGACAATAATGTTAAATAAATCCCCTACATGGGCACCACACAATAGCAGATATCGTAGGTCACCACCAATAACATATAAGCCCCCACACGGGCACTCAACAATATTAATAGTCTCAAAATATAAAACCCACAGTTATTTTCCCCAACACATAACATGATTTACATTTTCATTAATTACCCAATTTAATCTAAAAGAAGTCAAGCCATAACCTAACTCAAAACGATAAAATTTCGGTCTAAAGTTCTTTAAACACAGAGCCTTCTACTCACGAACGGCCTAAACAAAAACCATAACATTCAAATATAGAATTTATGCATTAAAAGAAAGCTAAAGATAACCATATTTCCCATATTCAGGTCGGGGTCAAAATAGGTTTGAAAATGAAAGCGATAAAATAAGAATTTTATTTCAAAAATATATTCCCCAAAGTTATGGGAGCCTACAGGATAAAACCCACATGAAAATGGATTGAAATCGAGGTCTAAAATGATGAAAAAACTTTTTATAACATTACCGCTAATTTAAGACCACACAAAATATCAGTCATTTCAATCATAGATAGCATGCCAAAAGAGGTCCTAGACTTAGAAAATTTTAGCTAAGTATTGACACTTAGTCTCATTTTTGGCCTTGATATTTCAATGAATTTATTTTCGATCCTTAAGACCTTAAAATATCAATTTTAAGTCGATTCATGATTCGGGATATCAATAGGTGTTTTCGGATAAGTTTCAGATTTTTTGGACATTGTTAGAAACCTAATTGGATGTCCAAAATAGTGAATCGACGTGATCTCGATGCGACGCGTCGATAGTATCGTCACCAGCTCAAGCATGCAATTTTCAATAATCCAACATGATCTCGATGCATTACATCGGTTATCGCATCGACCCCATAAGCATATCGTGTCGGTCTGCACATTACTGGGCACGTTTTTATGTATTTAAGTCCACATCTAGAGGGGTAATTAAGTCAATTTTCCCACTTTTATTCAGCCCTAAAACACAAAATTTAGCTATCCTAAGGGCAAAATCACTCATTTTTTATCAAATCCTCTCAAGAACAAAGCCCTAGGTCATTCAATTTCAAGTCCAAGCCTCAAGAGCACACCAATGATTTTCACAAATTTAATTTCCAATGTATGTTAGGTGTTCATCCTTGGGTTTCCTTCCACTCTTGGAGTTCAAGAATCCTTTTTAAACTATAATTTTATTGATTTCATGATTTACATGTTTGAATTTGAATTGTGTTCATGTAAGTATTGATGCTTGGTTTTCAAACCAAGATTCGTTATAAGATTCAAGTGAATTAATTAGCATTTGTGTAGAGTTATGCAATTCTCATGTTAAACCCTAGAATGGCAAGTTGAATGTTGTAGCGATGATGTTTATATTTTCATGAATTCCATGTGCATTAATTATTCTCCCTAAGTATTTGATAGAATGCCTATGCAAATTGAGTAGTGATTCATGACATGTTATCATGTGGTCCCATTCATGTAATAGTTCATGCCTCTCAAGTGTTTGACAAAATGTATAAATGAATGCAAAGTGAGTAAGTAGTTAATGTATTATTTTAAAGATTTTTCCATGTTTCGCTATTGATTGTATCGAGTCCTGGGGGTATTCAATACCCAAAAAATCTAGTTGTTTACCTAGAATTACAGTAGCTACAAAATAGTTTCAGTAATTTCATGAACAGTAGTACTTGGTCAGTTACAGAACTTAGTAAACTCAGTCCAGTTTAGTCAGTTAACAAGATAAGTAACAGTTCAGTCAAGCCTAGTACAGTCTAGTGATCAGTTCAGTGTCTATTCAATTTGGAGTAAGATTCGGCACCGAGCAAACCTAGGGATGGGGGTTCACCTACTAGTTGAGGGTGTGACCTTTAGTAGCAGTCCCGTAGTTCTAAAACTACGTAGCCAAAATAGGTTGAATATATCAACCTTCTAGTTGAGGGTTGATAAAGTGTTCACTTACCAGTTGAGTGTAATATATATCTCACCTGCTAGATGAGGGTGATTCCTTAGTGGATCCAATTAACCATTGTTAGTACCTGTGGTACGGTGCTAACACCCTTCTAACTAGGGTCACAGGTTGGACCCCAAATCAGTTTATAATTGGGGTATGTCGGTTAGATGAACACTCCCACAGTTAAAATTTCAATTTTAGACTCAGTATAGAACTTAGTTTAGTTCTACAAAATCAATAGTGTATGAAACAGTCACCCAGTTATCAGTAATACCGTTATCAGTAATTCCAAATATCATCCACTTAGTGATCATAACTAAGTATTAAGCTTTAGTATGATCTCATATACAGTATACATATATATGTAGATGCACAGTATTGTATAATCAGTATTTACAGTAGTTTTAGTTATTCATATACTCTCATTTAGTTATTTCATGATGTTCATTTAGTCAGTTATCATCTCATGCATATGAACAAATGTATATCAGCCTACCTCACTTAGTATACCATTACATTCAAAGTACTGATGCATACTCTTTCTTTTACACTATGATGTCTTATATCATAGGTTCAGATGCACGGGCTCCTGATTGTACTTAGCAGCCGAGGTTATAAGTAGCAGTTATAGCAGTGAGTCCTTATATTTCGAGGACAAAGTTAATTATTTCAATATTCTAGTAGTTCAACATGTTTAGTAGTCAAAGTTAGTTAGGGGCTTATCCCATCAACTCCCTATTTAAATAGTTAGAGGCTTTCAGACAAGACTAGTTCATCCATATGTTCAATTTTTTAGTATTGCTATCAGTATTTAGTATTTATTTTTGTATTTTGAGAAACTTATGGTATTTTAGTTATATTTTCATATGTTATCAGTACTATTATATAGTGCTCACAACAGGTACCAGTGATGGGTTCGCTTATGGTCCTTTGGGTTTGTAAGTACTGTATGACATGCAGGGTGTAGAATCGAGGCACTACAAACTTGGTATCAGAGCCTAAGGTTCAACAGATTCTTAGGGAGTCTGAAATCCGTGTCAAGTAGAGTCTTGTGCATGGGTGTGTAGCGCGTCACACCTACGGATAAGAGGCTATGAGGCATTTTTAAGAAAGGTTTCTCTTCTTTCAGTATTCATGTCGTGTGAGTGAGCATGAGCTCAAGTTAAAATCTCTGTCTAATCCAAGTTTCCCTTCAATTTAGAGAATATGCCTCTCAGAAAGTCTAATTAAAGAAGAACCAGAAACCAGCGAGCACCTTCGCCCGGTTAGGCATATCCCCTGGATGAGCATGTTTCTCATGTCGAATTTAGAGCGTCTTTTACCAATCTATACCATTCTATAGCAACCTAAAATGAATTCCCAGCTGCTATTCAGGCCAACCCAGTAACCAATAGTGCTTCATCTAGAATTCAGGAGTTTACCCGAATGAACCCTCCTTCATTTTCAGGGTCGAAGTCTAAAGAGGACCCATAAAAATTCCTTGACATGGTAAAGAAGGTCACAAATATGATGGGGGTAACCGCTAGTGAGAGTTCTAAGTTAGTTGCATATCGGTTGCAGGATGTGGCTCATACATGGTTTATGAAATGGAAGGCAGATAGGACCACAAATGTAGTGCCTATAAAACGGGAGGAGTTTAATACTGCCTTTATAGATATGTTCTTAATATAGGAGTTGAGGGAATATAAGGTGTTAGAATTCATTAACTTGAAGCATGGACACATGACAGTAAAGAAGTACTGTCTCATGTTTACTCAGTTACCAGATATGCTCCTTGTGTGGTAACTGATAGTAGATCTAAGATGAGTATGTTTGTGTCTAGGGTATCTAACAGTATGGTCAAAGAGTGTAGGACCACAATGCTAATTTAGGAGATAGACTTAGCTAGGTTGATGTTCCATGCTCAGCAAATAGAGGAGCAAAAGACTAAGGAGAAGGAGAAGGAGAACAAGAGGGTTAGAACAGGTAGCTTCAACTTCACTTAGCCTAAGTCAGAGGGTGGGAATCTTTCTTAGTTCCACCCAAAATCTTTAGCTCCAGTCCCATCCTTAGCCAGTGCTTCAGTGCCTAAGTTAAGAAATGGTAATAAGGATAAGGAACCAGGCTCTAAGTCTCAGGGTAGTGTTAGCAGTGCTTGAACAAATCTTCTTTGCCAGAAGAGTGATAAAAACCATCAGGGTATTTGCAGATCTGTCAATTATATGTGTTTTAGGTGCGGCAAGCCAGGTCATAGAATCAGAGATTGTCCTCAGTCAAGTTCACAGGTTAAGTACAATCGCCCTTCAGCTCAGTCCGATCGCCCGAATCAGCAGGGTGCCTCTTTTAGTGCCACCAGTGGGCAACGCCCAAATAGACTCTATGCACTTCAGTCCCGACAGGATCAGGAAAGTTTTCCTGAGATGGTCATTGGTATAATACAAGTTTATCATTTATATGTTTATGCTTTTCTAGATCTAGGATTTCTTTGTACTTTGTAACTCCTTATATAGCTGTTGACTTGGAGTCAGTACCAAAATCCTAGCAGAGCCCTTCTCAATCTCTACCCTAGTGGGTAAAAATTTTATAGCTCGACGGGTATACAAGAACTGTCCGGTTATGGTATCTTATAAAGTTACATCAGCAGACTTAATAAAGTTAGAGATGACGGATTTTGATGTCATTCTCGGCATGGATTGAATTCATTCATGCTATGGTTCAGTTGACTGTAGAAACAGAGTTATCTATTTTCAGTTTTCTAATGAACCTGTCCTAGAGTGGAGATGGTAGTACTTCAGCACTTGGGGTCAGCTTATTTCCTACCTTAGAGAGAGAAAAATAATATCCTAGGGGTGTATTTATTATCTCATTTGAGTTAAAGATTCTAATTCTGAGACCTCAAACCTTGCGTCAATTTTAGTAACATGTGAATTTTCAGATGTGTTTCTCGAAGATCTTCTCAAAGTTCCTCCCAAGAGGGAAATTGACTTTTGAATATAAATTCTTCTAGATACTCAGCCTATCTCTATTCCTCTATATAAAATGGCTCCAGCAGAACTCAAAAAACTAAAAGATCAATTAAAAAATTTGCTAGATAAGGGATTGATCAGACCTAGAGTCTCCCCATAGGGTGCATTAGTTCTATTCATGCATAAGAAAGATGGTTATATTAGAATGTGTATTGACTACCGTCAGTTGAACAAAGTCACAGTCAAGAACAAGTACCCACTTCCCAGAATTAATGACTTATTTGACAAACTTTAGGGTGTAAGTTACTTTTCTAAGATAGACCTCAGATCAGGCTATCATCATCTTAGAGTCAGAGAATGAGACATTCTGAAAATAGCTTTCAGAACTCAGTATGGTCACTTCAAATTTCTAGTTATGTCATTTGGTCTTACCAATGCCCAGAAGCTTTCATGGACTTGATGAACAACCTGTTCAAGCAGTACTTGCACATATTCATCATAGTTTTCATAGATGACTTCTTGTCTACTCTCGCTGTGATCATGATTATACAGAATACCTTATAATAGTATTACAGACCCTCAGAGCTCATCAGTTGTTCACCAAATTCAGTAAATGCAAAATTTGTTTAAGTTCAGTAGCTTTCCTTGGTCATATAGTTTATGGTTATGGCATTAGAGTTGATCCTCAAAAGATCAAACCAGTACTGGCCCAAACCTATCTCTCTATCATATATTAGGAGTTTCTTGGGTTTGGCTGGCTATTATCGATGATTTATTGAATGATTTTCGTCTACTGCATCCCTTATTTCCATATTGACTCAAAAGAAATTTTAATTCTAGTGGTCAGATTCTTATGAGAAGAGGTTTCAAGAGTTAAAGACTTGACTCATTACAACCCGAGTTTTAATATTACCAGATAGTTTAGACGGGTTTGTTATGTATTGTTATGCTTCCAGAGTTGGTTTGGGGTGTGTTTTGATGTACAAAGGTAAGGTCATAGCCTATTCCTCTAGACAACTTAAGCCCTATGAAATGAATTATCCCACTCATGATCTAGAGTTAACAACTGTAGTGTTTGCCTTTATGATTTGGAGGCACTATTCTAATAGGGTACATGTTGATGTGTTCACGGACCATAAGAGTTTGAAGTATGTATTTTCTTAGAAAGACTTGAACTTGCGTCAGAGAAGGTTGTTAGAGTTATTGAATGACAATGACATGAGTGTTTTGTATCATACGGGCAAGTCCAATGTAGTGGATGATGCTCTCAGTAGATTGTCCATGGGTAGTATTGCTCATATTGAGGATAGTGAGAAGAAGATAGAAATCTTCTTTGGTTTCCGAGGTAAAAGAAAAGAAGGACAGGGATCTCAGTTTATTTAAGCTGAAAGAGTCAGTCAAAGATCAGAAAGTAGAGGTTTTCTCCAAAAGGGGAGATGGTGTGTTGCGCTGCTAGTGTAGATTATGTGTGCCAGGTGTGGATGACATAAGCAGTAGATTTTTTCAGAATCGCATTATGCGCGTTATTCGATCCACCCAGGGGACACTAAAATGTAACGCGACTTATGGGAAGTCTATTGGTGGAGTGGGATGAAAAAAGACATCTGAAGAGTTTGTGGCTAAGTTCTCTACATGTCAGTAGGTTAAGATTGAGCACCAAAAGCCTAGTGGATCCATGTAGGAGTTTAGTATTCCTACTTTGAAGTTGGACGAAGTAAACATGGACTTCGTGATGGGTTTCCCTCATACTCGTCGTCAGCATGATTCAATTTATTCATTGTGGACAGGATGACCAAATCAGCCTATTTCTTGCCAGTTCATACTTCCTATTTAGTGAAGGATTATGCCAAAATATATGTTAGAGAGTTGATCAGATTGCATGGAGTTTCATTATCCATCATTTCAGATAGAGGTACGCAGTTCACCTCTCATTTTTGGAAAGCCTTCCAAAAGGGTCTTGGTACACAAGTTAACCTCAGTATAACCTTCTACCTTCAGACAGATGGTAAAGAAAAATGGACTATTCATACTCTAGAAGATATGTTAAGAGCGTGTGTCTTTGACTTTAAGGGTAGTTGGGATTACCACTTGCCTTTTTTTTAGTTTGCGTATAATAAAAGCTATCACTCCAGTATTCAAATGGATCCATACGAGACTCTTTATATGTAATACCCCGTACTCTTTCCTAGCTTGAAATCATCTAAAAAATATTAGAAACTTTCTTTGGAAGATGAATCCACTTTTGTACATGTGGTATTTTTAAGATTTACACTTTTTGTCACGTGGAAAATTCAATAAGAATTCCATCAATCTAAGATTTGCTTAAATCCGATAACCGGGTAAGAAGTTATGACTATTTCAAGTTTCCATCGTAAAACAGTGCCATATTGGTCAGTGACGCGCCGCGCCATAAGATAAAATAGCCATTGTCCTTTTCCAGTGTCTCAATGTTATTTCCCCTGCATCTCGCCAAACTTCCTGGTCTCAAATAAAGTGGCAACGTGATGGCTCTGCATTGTGTCATCCTTCAGTTTTCCAATTGTCAAATTCCAATGACACGGTGCGATAGCGCCGCGTCGGGCCAGAGGTCCAGTTTGGAAAAATTTTAATGAAATTACAAGACGTGTCCAAGGTTAAAAGGGTTAATTATCACCCCTATTTAAGCCCTTTAACACGATATTCATCTATTTGAAACCCAAAATATACTCTCTTCTCTCAAAAACCTCTCAAGAACAACCTAGGGCTTTTCATAGAAGATTCAAAATCAAGAATTTCCTCCGTCAATCTTTGTATTTACGAACAAAGGTATGCACAATGTTCATTCATGAATTCCTTCCATCCATGAAGCTCAAGAACCTTGTTTTATATCGTGGGTTATTTGTAATTATGTTGTTGATGTTGATTGATTTCAAAGTTGGAATCTTTGTGTGCTTTTCATGATATTATGTTACCATGCAAGATAAAATCTATTAATTTAGTTTCTTATGATGTGTAATTTGATGACTTCACCTATTCCCTAAATTTTGCATGCAAGGTGTTTGATAAAATGCTTAGAAGAGTAGAAATCATGCCTTATAGCCCAAAACATACACTTTTTACAAGGATAGCATGGAAACGATTTAGAGTAACCTGGTAGTTGAGGGTCACTCATATGTTGTCCTTAACAGTGGCGGGGTATTGACACCCTTCTAATCAAGGCATAGATTGGACCCCAGTTCTGCTATAATGCATTATTTAGGGTAAATCGGTTAGATAACTACTTCCCAAAGTTTCAAAATTAGTATCAGTCAAAAACTCAGATAGTTCTTTAGATTTTAGGTCTATCAGATACAATCAACTCAACTTAGTATGAAACTCTGATAGTTCCATCAGAATCAGGACTGTCAGATACAGTCACCCATGTCATCAGTATTTAGATTTGGTAATTATGTTATCATGGTATCAATGCCAATTATAATATCTCATTCATGTATTCTCACTCTCGTGATAGTCAGTCTTTTATTTTTATTGTCAATGCATATGAAACCCATGCATTTATCTTACCACATATGCATACCAGTATATTCAATCATACTGACGCATTCGCGCTATGGTGTTTTATACCATAGGTTCAGAGAAACGAGCTCCAAAGCACTAGTAGCATTCCAGTCTCAGCAAACAGAGTTAGAAGTAAGTCCTCATCTTTCAAGTACATGATCATTACTTATTTATTTCATTAATTAATTTATTAGTTGGAGTTAGTTGGGGACATGTACCATCAACTCGTTATTCAGACAGTCATATTTTAGAGTCTTTTCAGACTACAGTATGTTCAGATAGTCTATTTCAGTTTTTTTTAGGTATTTCATGCCCTACCTATATGTTCTATTTTATTAGATACTATGTCTTAGCTTTTAACCTTATGGCCTTTCAGTTCCTGTTTCCGCATTATGTAGTATATTGTGTAGTATACAGGTATAGATATCAGTCATGGGTTAACTTGTGGTCCTTCAGGGTCATGAGCACCGTGTAACTTTTTGGGTACCAGATTTGAGGCGTTACATTATGGGAGGAGAAGTATATCTCCCATTGGTTTGCTTGAAGTAGGTAAGGCCACAATAGTAGGGCCTGACTTAGTTTTTGATTCCTTAGAGAATGTTCAATTGATTAGAAAGAGGCTTAAGACAACCCAGAGCTGACAGAAATCATATGCAGATGTGAGGAAGAAGGATCTCGAATTTGAGATTAGCAATTTTGTGTACTTGAAAATCTCTCCCATGAAGTGAGTGATGAGGTTTGGCAAGAAGGGGAAGCTTAGTCCCCGATATGTTGATCCTTATAGAATTCTCAGGTATTTCGGAAAGGTAGCTTATGATCTTGAGTTGCCTTCACACTTAGCTTTAGTACACCTAGTGTTTCACATCTCCTTGTTAAAGAAATGCATTAGTGACCTAACAATTGTAGTCCCTATAGACGGTATAGATGTTCATAACAGTCTCTCTTATGAGGAAGTCCTAGTAAAAATCCTTGATCATCACATTCACGGACTAAGGAACAAAGAAGTTCCTTTGGTCAAAGTTCTTTGGCGAAATTAGTCCATTGAGGAAGCTACTTGGGAAACAGAAAAAGATATGTGAACCAAGTATCATCACCTCTTCTCCGCAAACTCAAACTCAACTCAAGGTAATATTCTTCCTTAGGTTTACTATTTTCCATGCTCAGATTACTTTTAAAAACTTGGTAGAAATTACTATTGCATATCATCCTCATGATAGTCATGCATTCATAAATTAGTTCAGTCATATAATAATGCTTCAGTTATGCATGTTCAGTATGAAAACTCAGTTTATCAGTAGTTTCAGTCATGTAATAATCCTTCAGTTGTGCATGTTCTATATGAAAAATTAGTCTATCAGTATTCTCAACTTAATCAGTCTCATTCGAGGATGAATATTCCCAAGGGGGAGATATTGTAAGACCCCAAAAAATCCTAGTCGTTTCATTCATAGATAGCATTCCAAAAGAGGTCTCAAACTTTGAAAATTTCAGCTAAGTATTGACACTTAGTCTCATTTTTGGCCTCGATATTTCAATGACTTTATTTTCGATCCTTACGACCTTAAAATGTCAATTTTTAAGTCGATTCATAATCCGAGATGTCAATAGGTGTTCTCAAATGAGTTTTGGAATTTTTGGACATCGTTAAAATCTTAATTGGATGTCCAAATAGTAAATCGATGCGATATCGTTGCGTCACATTGTCCATTGCATTGACAGTATCATCACCGGCTCAAGTGTACAATTTCGAGTGAGCTGATATGATCTCGATGCCTCGCGTCTGCCATCACGTCGACCCCATTAATGCATCACTTTGGTCTATGCATTGCAGGACTCATTTTTATATAATTAAGTCTGTATCTAGAGGGGTAATTAAGTCAATTTTTCCACTTTTATTTAGTCCTAAAACACAAAATTTAGCTATACTCAGGGCAAAATTACTCAATTTCTCTCAAATCATCTCAAGAACAAAACCCTAGGTCATTCAATTTCAAGTCCAAAATTCAAGAACACACCAATAATTTTCATGAATTTAATTACCAAGGTATGTTAGGCGTTCATCCTTGAGTTTCCTTCCACCCTTGGAGTTCAAGAACCTTTTTTAAACTACAAGTTTATTGATGTCATGATTTATATGTTTGAAATTGGATTCTGTTCATGTATGTATTGATGCTTGGTTTTCAAATCAAGATTCATTACAAGATTCAAGTAAATTAATTAGCATGTGTGTTGAGTTATGCGAATCTCATGATAAACCCTTGAATTGCAAGTTGAATGTTATAGCCATGATGTTTATATTTTGATGAATTCCATGTACATTAATTGTGCTCCCCAAGTGTTTGATAGAATGCCTATGTAAATTGAGTAGTGAATTCATGACATGTTATTATGTGGTCCCATTCATGTACAAGTTCATGCCTCTCAAGTGTTTGACAAAATGTCTAAATGAATGCTTGGTGAATAAGTAGTTAATGTATTATTTTCAAGATTTTACCATGTTTTGCTATTGATGCTATCGAGTCCTGGGGGCATTCAATACCCGAAAAATTTAGTTGTTTAACTAGAATTACAGAAGCTACAGGATAGTCTCAGTAATTTCACTAATAGTAGTTCTTGGTCATTTATAGAACTTAGTAAACTCAGTCCAGTTCAGTCAGTTAACACGATCAATAATAGTTCAGTCAAGCCTCGTACAGTCTAGTGATGAGTTCAGTGCTCAGTTGGGAGTAGGATTCAACATCGAGCGAACCTAGGGATGGGGGTTCACCTGGGAGTTTGGGGTGTGACCTTTAGTAGTAGTCCCTTAGTTCCAGAACTACGTAGCTAGTGGTAGGTTGAAAATATCAACCTGCCAGTTGATGGTTGATGAAGTATTCACCTACCAGTTGAGGGTAACACATATCTCACCTTCCAGATGAGGGTAATTCCTTAGTGGATCCACATAGCCATTGTTAGTATCCGTGGCATGGTGCTAACACCCTTCCAACTGGGGTAACATGGTGGACCCAAACTCCGTTTATAATCGGGGGATGTCGTTTACATAAACACTCCCACAGTTACAGTTTTAGTTTCTGACATAGTATAGAACTTAGTTAAGTTCTACAGAATCACCTCCCGGGACGTCTCACGGTGCTTAGGGATACAAGTATCCCCAAGCTAACTCTTTGAGCCTATTTCTACTAATAACACTCATTACAAGAAGAAATAATTCAAACTCTAGAATAGTCATATCATATGAAAGAAAATATGGAAAAAATGCTTGGTCGTCCGGAAAACCTCAACACAACCACAACCTGATAACTAGTATGACAAAGCCTCTACAAATCCATGAACTAGAGAGCCATTGGGAAAGGTCCCCAACTGACTCAAAATGAACTGAACATAATAACATAGTCTCTCAAATGCAAAAATATCTGAAGATAGGTCCTTGAACCATGAGGACTCACCACTGTAGGAATGTAGAAAGAGGTACTCGGAAGTCACTGATGAGGCTGGGACTGGGCACTTGAACCTATATTATAAGACAATGTAGCACATAGATGTATATGTGGATCAGCACTTGGGAATGTACTGAGTATGTGGGGGTGTATGAATTTACATAAAACAATATCAATACTCTTTAATCAAATCATGTATGCAAATAGGAATGACTCGCATGTCTTGAATAAGTCTAAAATGTAAAGGTCATAAATCATGTAGGATGAAGCATGTAACACAAATCTTGTGAGTCATTATACTTTGGCTTTAAAATCTGTGCTCTCCTCTTATTCTCATTATCCATAGGCTAAAGGAAACTTTAAACAATACTTTCAACTCATTCATATGTCTCATGGAGAGTAAAACTTCTTTAATGCTCAAGAACTCATAACTGTTTTAAACTCAAGTACTTAGAATTTAGAATCATATAACTTTGAAACATACTTAAAGTCATTTCATTCACTTTAGGAAAATATCTCGTTTCAAGCTTTAGGGAAAATAATTATATCAAGGCAAAATACTTCAGTCTTAGGGAGCAAATCTGCAACTTTACTACTAGGAAAAATAACTTGCATCAAGGGAGGTTCTCTTAACCGACATAAACCATGCCAGCTACATGGAGTCCAATGTTTTGTCCTCCTTAGGAGGAGACCCCATGTTGGGGAGGAGCGTCATACTCTTGCCAGGGAGTATAACCTCAATTCAGTGATCACTTATCTCGACTTCAGGCCCAATATCTTAGCCTTAGGCCAAAAAATCACCTCGGCCTCAGGCCCAACCTATGGTGGCACGTAGTTCTGGGGTAAGAAATCCTAGTAACTTACCCAAATTGGTGCTAAATACTACTCCTCTTAGATTATCTCGCTCATCTCATGAAAATCCACTTTAGAATAATCTCATGGTTCAATAAGAACCCAATAATCAAATCTGTAATCCCATGTAGTGAAGTGGATTTCAAAACTCCATGACCATTAGGTCAAAACATTTCTCAATAATCTCAGAATACTCAAATCATGGTGCTTATAGAATAAGAGTTCATAAAATTGTAAATCTCAAGTAGGGATCAATAATCCATAATTCATTCTCAAGTTAAAACTAATCAAAAGCATAATAGATAGCATATAGATTCATAACTCATATAGAAATCTGGAAATTTCAGCAATTTGTCTCAAAATATTAACATACTCATATACTATAATATCTCAAACATTTCAACTATTAACTTATCGAGGATTAAAATCATGGGGTATAGGCCCAGCTGCAATTTCTCAAGAAAACATGTGAAAATCATACCATTAGACTCTTAATTCTTGGGAAACATAAAAATATTGCAATCAATAATAATGGGTGAAAAACCCTAATTCAAATTCATGTTTAATCTCATAGATTGCATAAAATCATAGTTTAAATAAACCTTTGGGCACAAGAATGAAATGATTACCCTTGTTCAAAACCCGACATACCTTAGATTATGAAATTGGATGAACAAACTTGTTTTAAACTCTTCTCCTTACCCTTGAGAGAGGGTTATTGCAACCCTTAAACTTGGGGAACTAAAATCTCAACTCAATTTGTAGAATCTATGGTGAGTTCTTGGATTTTTTGGAGAAGGGTTTTAGATTTTCTCTAAGGGAGAAACCCTAGCATTTGAAATATGTTTTAGGAGATCATGAGGTTATCAAGTTCATTTGGAATATATCTGGTTGATAAAAGAGTGGAAAGACCGATAAATCCTTTTTAAATACGAGCTAAAAATACTAAATGAGTCGGTGACGGTCAAATCGATGGTCCGTCGCAAGTTCGACAGTCTGTCAAATCGTTCGTCGCATGATGATAAAAAAAGGTACACACTGCCTCGATGCGACGTTCAGATCGACGGTCTGTCGCAGGTCCGACGGTCCGTCGGATCGTCCGTCACTCGATGGCCAAGATGAGACCACACTGCATTAGTGGCGACGGTCTCAGCGAAGGTCCATCACAGCCTTGACGGTCCGTCGTCCTAGCCGTCGCACTTTGGCCAGGAAAGGGAGTTTCTTCCTTAGTCGCGGCGGTTTGAGCGATGGTCTATCCCAGACTTGATGGTCCATCGAATCGTCCGTCGCACCTAGGCAGTTCCGACATCTCTTAGTAAAATGGTCATAACTTCTCACCTCAATGGCGGATTTTTGACGAAATTTGTATCGTTGGAAAGCTAATCCAATTCTCTACATGAAAAAAGGTCAAATTTAAGAAAAATCTAGATGGTTGAAACACCAATCACTTGGGAAGTCACTTCTCAATCTTTTAACGCCTGAATTACACTTCACTTGACATACTCTAAGGCTCAGACTACGAGGAAACTTTATGGCATCTTACAATATCTCCCCTTGGAAACATTAGTCCTTGAATGTTGCTAGTTAGACTAGGAACAAAGGAAAACAGAGTACACATAGCTGAAGGAATTTGCTAAACGACTCAAAATCTCTCTAAACTCTTGAATACCTCAGAAATTGCAAGAACTCATGCAAGAACAGATACATAGCTGAACTTTACATTAGAAGGGCTGAATTAAGGAAGAATAATACCTTCGGATCGATCTGAACTCGCGGAAAAGAGGTGCGGATACTTGGATCGCATATACGCTTCTACCTCCCAAGTAGCACCCTTAACTGACTGGTTCCGCCACAACACTTTGACCAAGGGAACCTCTTTATTCCTCAGTCTACGGATCTGAAAATCTAGGATCTTAACGGGAACCTCATCGAATGAAAGACTGTTCTAAATATCAGCACTCTCTGAAGGATCTACCACTACGGAATCTCCAATGTGCTTTTTAAGCATGGAGACATGAAAATAGGATGAACAACTGACAACTGACAACTCTACGGGTAACTCAATCTCATAGGCTACTTTCCCAACACGACTCAAAACTCTATACGGGCCAACATAACGGGGACTAAACTTTTCCTTTTTACCAAACCTCTTTACCCCTTTTATGGGTGAAATCTTCAAGTACACCAAATCATCCACTTCAAACTCAAGATCTCTTCTACTCACATCGGCATATGACTTTTGATGACTCTGAGCTATCTTAAACCTCTCTCTAATCAACTTAACTTTCTCTATAGCTTCAAACACTGCATCAGGCCCAAACACGGTAGCTTCACCCACTTCAAACCAACCTATTGGTGATCTACATCTTATACCATACAAGGCCTCAAATGGTTCCATCCCGATGCTAGCATGGTAACTATTGTTATAGGTAAACTCTATCAATAGAAAATGCTTATCCCAACTACCTTTGAAATCAAGAGCACATGCCCTCAACATATCTTCCAGGGTTTGAATGGTCCTCTCAGCCTGACTATCTATCTGCAGATAAAAAGTGGAACTCAAAAGGACTTAGGTACCAAGACCCTGCTAGAACGCCCTCCAAAACAGAGAAGTAAATTGAGTGCCCCTATCATAGATGATGGACAAGGGAACTCCATGAAGCCTGACTAACTCCCGAATATACAATCCAACATAATCCTCAGCTGTATAAGATGTGTGCACGGGCAAGAAATGCGCGAACTTAGTAAGCCTATCTATAACAACCCAAATAGAATCATGACGACAACACGAAAGAAGTAACCCGGTCAAGAAGTCCATATTCACCACCTCCCGCTTCCACGTGGGTATACCAAACTCTTGCATCACACCAACAGGTCTTTGGTGCTCTACCTTAACCTATTGGCACGTTGCACACTTTTTTACAAACTCGGCTATATACTTCTTTATACCATTCCCCCAATTGATTTCCCATAAGTTATCGTGCATCTTGGTAGTGCCAGGATGAATAGAATACTACGCACCATATGCTTCAGCCATAATCCTCTGCCTTAGACCATCAACACAAAAAACATACAATCTACCTTGTAATCTCAACACGCCATCTCAGCCTTATGAGAAAACCTCTACCTTTTGGCCTTTAACTGACTCCTTTAGCTTGACCAAACTAGGATCTCGGTCTTGCTTCTCCTTCACTTCTGACACTAAAGAGGATTCGGAACTACTCTGCATCAAAGTACTTCCCTCAGTTGAATCAAGCAACCTAATACCTAATGTATCCAAACAATGCACATCACGAGCTAACTCTTTCTTACCTTCCTCTACATAAGCAACACTATCCATAGACAATCTGCTAAAGGTATCCGCCACTACATTGGCCTTTCCTGGGTGATACAAGACACTCATATCATAGTCTTTTAAGAACTCTAACCACCTCCTCTGCCTAGGATTCAACTCCCTTTGAGTAAACACATACTGCAGGATCTTATGATCAGTAAACATATCAACATGAACAACATAAAGATAGTGTCTCTAGATTTTTAAAGCAAAGACCATAGCAGCTAACTCAAGATCATGGGTTGGGTAATTCTTCTCATGCGACTTTAACTTTCTAGAGACATAGGCTATAACCTTAACTCTTTGCATCAACACATAACCCAAACCAATATTAGAGGCATCACAATACACCATAAAACCATTTGTACCATCAAGCAAAGTAAACACAGGGGCAGAAGTAAGTCGGGTCCTCAACTCTTGAAAACTCTACTCACAGGAATCTAACCACTGGAACTTAACTTTCTTTTGAGTCAACCGGGTCATGGGAGACGCAATAGAAGAGAAACCTTCAATAAAATGGCGGTAGTAGCCCGCTAGACCCAAGAAACTTCTAATATTAGATGGAGAGAAAGGTATAGGCCAATTTCTCATAGCTTCTATCTTTTGGGGATCAACTCCAATACCTTCAACAGAAAAAACATGACCTAGAAAGGCTATAGACCTTAACCAATATTCAAACTTACTAAATTTGGCAAACAACTGGTGATCTCTAAGAGTTTACAAGACAATTTTAAGGTGATTCACATGGTCACTCCCATTACGGAAGTACACAAGGATGCCATCTATGAACAGTATGACAAACATATCAAGATATTGCTTGAACACTCGATTCATGAGATCCATAAAAGCTGATGGGGTATTGGTTAGCCCGAAAGACATGACTAGAAACTCAAAGTGACCATATCATGTTCGGAAGGTTGTCCTTGGAATATCACATTCCCTCACTTTAAGTTGATGATAGCCAGATCTAAGGTCTATATTGGAGAAATAACTTCCACCTTGCAACTGATCAAACAGGTCATCGATTCTCGGAAGAGGATATTTTTTTTGACTGTAACCTTGTTAAGCTGACGATAGTCAATGTACATACGCAAAGAATTATCTTTCTTTCGGACGAATAGAATAGGTGTGCCCAAGGAGAAATACTGGGCCTTATGAAACCTTTGTCTAAAAGATCTTTGAGTTTCTCTTTCAACTCCTTAAGCTCTGCAGGTGCCATACGGTATGGCAGAATACAAATGGGATGAGTGTCGGGAAGAAGGTGAATTCCAAATTCTATCTCTCTTTCAGGAGGTACCCTAAGGAGATCTGCTGAAAAAATATCTGGAAAGTCGTTAATAATATCGACTGACTGAATAGTTGGAGCCTCAGACTTAGTGTCTTTGACTTTAACTAGGTGGCAGATACAACCCTTGGATATTAGCTTTTTATCTTTGAAATAGGAGATAAAATGATTCTTGGGAGATATCAAACTCCTAGACCACTCAAAAACTAGCTCATCAGGGAACTAAAAATTGACCACATGGGTACAATAATCTATAAATACATAACAAGAATGAAGTCAATCCATACCTAGAATAAGGTCAAAATCCACCATGTCTCATTCTATAAAATCCGCAAGTATGACTCTATGAAGAACAATAATAGGATAATCTCTATACACTTGTTTAGTAATAACTGACTCCCCTACTGGTGTAGAAACTGGGAAGGGCCCAAAAATCTTTTTTGGGATTTATTTTGAAATTCACAGCAATAAGTGGGGTCATGTAAGAGAGACTTGACCCGGGGTCCAATAACATATAAACATCAAAACAAAAGACGCAGAGCATACCAGTAACAACATCGGGAGAGTACTCCTTCTCCTGATGGGATGGTAAGCCATAGAATCTATTCTGGCGCTGACCGCCAGCAGTGCTA
Organism: Capsicum pubescens; assembly: GCA_030864215.1. Taxonomy (NCBI): domain Eukaryota; kingdom Viridiplantae; phylum Streptophyta; class Magnoliopsida; order Solanales; family Solanaceae; genus Capsicum; species Capsicum pubescens. Next base: position 208,312,421 of record CM061547.1, read on the forward strand.
GATTAAGAGCCCTGAGTAGGGGCGGGATGGGGTACAGGAGCTGGTGCACTAGTAGCCTATGCCTGAGGTCGGGCATCTTTGTTCCCCTATCTAGCATAAGAACAATCTCTAAGTCTGTGGCGCTGCTTGCCATAACCAAAATAGCCCCTAAAATCTACGAAACACTAACCGGGATGATCCCTACCACACTTAGCACAAGTAGGATAAAGGGACCTGTTACCAACACTATTCTGCGACCTAGACATAAAAAACCTTCCCCCTTTCTATGTCCTGTCTCTAGGCTCAGAAGTACTAGCTGATGGAGGCGCTAGCATAGACAAACGTCTTCAAAACTGAGGGAGGTACCCTCTATGGAACCTAGGCTGGCTAAACGCATGCTGCTCAGATCTATCCCTCTTATTACCCCTCACTCTATCTCTCTCTCTCTAATCTTATCCGCCTCTATTTACTGGGCATGCGTCATCAACCTATCCAGATCCATATCCATCTGTAGCATCGCAGTCCTACACTCCTTCAGTACCAACCCAAAAACACTAGTCACGAACTTGCTCATACTAGCTTGGGTGTCAGAAATCAAATCAAAAGCATACTTCGTCAACTGGTTGGAATTCAAGCGGTACTCCTTAACAATCTTGGAGCCCTACCTCAAGTTCATACACTCCTCAATCTTTTCCTCCCTCATCTCAAGTGGAAAGAACTTGTCCAAGAATGCATCTTGGAATACCTGCCAATTCATAGGAGCAACATTATCACCTCTACCCATCCTCCAAGATACAACCCAGTTAAAAGCAATGTCTTTCAGTATGTAAGACGCCAACTCAGCATTTTCTTCCTCAGAAACATGCATCACCTGTGTGATCTTTCTCACCTCCTTAAGGTACAACTGTGGGTCCTCACCTACCTTGGACCTATAATACTTTGGCAGGTTCATCTGCATAAAATCTTAAATCCTAGCCGCAGCTACATTACCTCCCTGTTGATTAGCAACTGCAGCCTGGTTATTGGCCTGAAGATTGGCGGAGATTGCTTAGGCTAATGCATGAAACTCGGCATGAGACAAAGTCTCATTCAAAGGATCAATAGGTGGGGGTTGCTCATCATCATTCCTGCGGGCATTCGCTCTTCGGAGAGGCATTTTTTGAAATAGAAAAGTACGAATTATTAGATGAGAGGGTCAACTGTAGGTACGATAGATTCTGAAAGAAGAAACAACTTTTTCCTAAAATGTCTCACAGCCTATTGCTTATAGAAGTGGCACGCTACACACCGATGATCAAGACTCTACTTAACGCGGTTTGTCAAACTCCCTAGGACTCCTTAAAACCTTAGGATCTGATACCAAGTTTGTAACAACCCGAAATTGCCTCCCTAGATGCCACACGGTGCTTATGGCTAAAAGTAGCCCCAAGCTAACCCTTTGAGCCTATTTCTACTAATAACACTCATTTCAAGATGAAATAATTCAAATTCTAGCATAGTCCTATCATATGAAAGGAAATATGAAGAAAATACATGGTCCAAATGACCAAGCAATATTGGAAAACCTCAACACAACCACAATCTAATAACTAGTCTGACAAAGCCTCTACTAATCCATGAACTAGAGATGTATTGGGACAGGTCCCAAACTGACTCGAAATGAACTGAAAGTAATAACAAAGTCTCTCAAATGCAGAAATATCTGAAGATAGGTCCTCGAACCATGAGGACTCACCACTGTATGAATGTAGACAGAGGTACTCGGAAGTCACTGATGAGGCTGGGACTGAGCACCTGAACCTATACTATAAGACAATGCAGCACATAGACGTATATGCGGATCAACACTTAGGAATGTACTGAGTATGTGGGGGTGTATGCATTAACATAAAAAAATATCAATACTCTTTAATCAAATCATGCATGCAAATGGGAATGACTCACATGGCTTGAATAAGTCTAAAATGTAAATCTCATAAATCATGTAGGATGAAGCATGTAACACAAATCTTATGAGTCATTATACTCTGTCTCTAAAATATATGATTTCATCTTTTTCTCCTTACCCATAGGCTAACGGAAAATTTAAACAATACTTTCAACTCATTCATATGTCTCATGGAGAGTAAAACTTCTTCAATACTCAAGAACTCGTAACTCTTTTGAACTCAAGTACTTGGAATTCAGAATCATATAACTTTGAAACATACTTGAAGGCATTTCATTTACTTTAGGACATTATCTCATTTCAAGCTTTAGGGAAAATACTTATATCAAGGGAAAATACTTTAGTCTTAGGGGAAAATCTGCAACCTTACTATTAGGAAAAATAACTTGTATCAAGGGAGGTTCTTTAACCGACATAAACCATGCGAGCTACATGGAGTTCAACGTTTTCTCCTCCTAAGAAGGAGACCCTACGTTGGGAAGGAGCATCATACTCTTGCCAGGGAGTATAACCTCAATTCAATGATCACTTATCTCGACTTCAGGCCCAAAATCTTAGCCTTAGGCCCAAAAATCACCTCGGCCTCAGGCCCAACCTACGGTGGCACGTAGTTCTGGGGTAAGAAATCCTAGTAACTTACCCAAATCGGTGCTAAATACTACTCCTCTTAGATTATCTCGCTCATCTCATGAAAATCCACTTTAGAATAATCTCATGGTTTAATAAGAACCCTATAATCAAATCTGTAATCTCATGTAGTGAAGTGGATTTCAAAACTCCATGACCATTAGGTCAAAATATTTCTCAATAATCTCAGAATACTCAAATCATGGTGCTTATAGAATAAGAGTTCATAAAATTGCAAATCTCAAGTAGGTCTCAATAACCCATAATTCATTCTCAAGTTAACACTCATCAAAAGCATAATAGATAGCATATAAATTCATAACTCATGTAGAAATCTGGAAATTTCACCAATTTATCTCAAAATCTCAACATACTCATCTACTCTAAAAGCTCAAACATTTTAACTATTAACTTCTCATGGATTAAAATCATGGGGTATAGGCCCAACTGTAATTTCTCAAGAGAACATGTAAAAATCATGCCATTAGACTCTCAATTCATCGGAAATATCAAAATATTGCAATCAATAATAATGGGTGAAAAACCCTAATTCAAATTCATGTAAAATCATATAGATTGCAAAAAATCATAGTTTAAATAAGTCATTGGGCACAAGGATGAAAGGATTAGCCTTTTTCAAAACCCCATATACCTTAGATTATGAAATTGGATGAACAAGCTTGCTTTAAACTCTTCTTCTTAACCTTGAGAGAGGGTTCTTGAAACCCTTGAACTTGGGGAACTCAAATCTCAAGTCAATTTGTAGAATCTATGGTGAGTTCTTGGATTTCTTGGAGAGGGGTTTTAGATTTGCTCTTGAGGGAGAAACCCTAGCCTTTGGCTGTTTTGGGAGATAATAAGGCTATCAAGTTTGTTTGAAATATATATGGTTGATAAAATAGTGGAAAGATCGAAAATACCTTTTTAAAAAAGAGCTAAAAATACTGAACGGGTCTGCGAAGGTCTATCGCAAGTTCAACGGTCCATCGGATCGTCCGTCACACGATGACCAAAAAAGGGACACACTATCTCGATGTGACGGTCAGATCAACAGTCCATTGTAGGTCCGACGGTCAATCGGATAGTCCATCGCTCGATGGATAAGATGAGACCACACTGCCTTAGTGGCGACAGTCTCAGCGACCATCCGTCGCAGCCTTGACGGTTTGTCATCCTGTCCATCGCACTTGGTCCAGGAACGAGAGTTTTTGCCTTGGTCACGAAGGTCCGTTGCAGACTCAACAGTCCATCACTGACTCGATGGTCCGTCGCAGGATCGACGGTCCATCAAAGACTCGACGGTCTGTCGGATCGTACGTCGCACCTGGGCGGTTCCAACTACTCTCAGTAAAACAGCCATAACTTCTTACCCCGGTGCCAGATTTGGACGAAATTGGTATCGTTGGAAAGTTAATTCAATTCTCTACATGGCAAAAAGTCAAATTTAAGAAAATTCTATATAGTTGAAACAACAATCACTTGGGAAGTCACTTCTCAATCTTTTAGGGTTGCAATTACACTTCGCTTGACACGCTCTAAGGCTCATACTACGAGGGAACTTTGCGGGGTATTATATCCCATCATCTCCCTATTCAGACAGTTTGAGGCTTTTAGACTAGACTAGTTCAGACAGATGTTCATATTTTTAGCATTGCTATCAGTATTTAGTATTTATTTTAGTATTTTAAGAATCTTATGGAAATTTAGTTATATTTCCGCATATGTTATCAGTATTATTATTCAGTGCTCACAGTAGGTACCGTCATGTGATAGCTTGTGGTCCTTTAGGATTGTAAGAACTGTGTGACATTCAGGGTGTAGACTTGGGGATTTACAAATAAGAACCCTAAATTTTATTATTTGAAATCATGATTTGAAGGTGAATTTTAAGATAACATCAATGGGAAATAGTGTTAGAAGATACCCACACAAAAATAAATATTTAAATACTCAAAAATTACCTTTCCTAAAGATTAGAGGCATAAAAATGGAGAGAAATCGAGAAAAAAATGGTGGTTATATACAATGGTTTTCTCTTAAACAGGTTAGTAGCCGCTTAAGCGACAATCACTAAAGAGGTACCAGGCAACTAGGTGGCTAACCGCTTAAGCAACGTCTGACCGCTAAAACGGCTACTTCTTAAGCGGTCTTGGGATGCTAAATTGGTAGATTCTTAAATAGACCTTGGGATCTTAAGCAACTCTAGCAAATATCAGTTGATGTTGATTTTAGAGAAAGCTTACCAAACTTCGATCGGACCCTCTGGCTTTGATCAAGAGCCCACTGAGACAAACCATATATGCTACTAGGATAATTTTGATGTTCCAAACTTAATGGAGATGTCGGATCTTTGAGAAAATGTTGTTTTCACAAAATTAACCCTAGGACCCTATTTCACTATTTCCCAAGTGAAGGTTCACAATAAGATACAAAGGTTTCGCAACCGATCCAGCTTCTCTACCAACCCAAAATCAACATTTTGTATCTGCTGGTATAGTTCGTTCTGCTGTCCAATACTTAGGACAACAAGTGTTTACTGAAGTCAGCTATATGTCTTCTTAAGCCTCTAAAAACCAAAAACTCACTAAACTCATTACTAATCACTTCGGGAACTATGTCAACCATACCCGAACCTCGATATCCTTATGTAGCACTAACGAGGGTGGGTAAAATAGTCAAATCACTTTGAAATGGAAAATTCACAAACCAAGGTCATTACAACTTTTCCACCACTAAAAATCATATTCCTCCTCATACTAAAGGCAAGAAAATTCTTGAACACGTAAAGAGCTGAGGGTAACTGCTATACATAAAGGACTCGACCTCACAAGTAGCCTCCTGAACATGATGGTGTCTTTACTGAACCTTAATTACATGATTGTGTCTAAATGCAACCATCTAACATCCTTGGCTAAAATGGACATTGGCTCCTCAACAAAGGTTAACCTTCTATCATACTGAACCGAGTCCGATCGAATCACATGAGTCTCGTCTAAAATATAGCTTCAAAGTATCAATACATGAAAAACTAGATGAATAGGTGAAAAGTTTGGAGGTAAGGAGAATTCATAAGCAACCTCCTTAATTGACCAAAGAATATCAAAGGGTCCCAATACACATAGGGCTAAGCTTGCCCCTCATCCCAAATTTCATCATGCCCTTCTTAGGAGACATAAGAATGAGTACTCTATTACCAATCTCAAAATTTAAGGAACAAATCTTGTAAACTATTTTACTCTTTTGCCTACTTTGAGCCACCTGAAGCCTATCTTGAATCACCTAAATTATATCCAAAGACTCACAAAGAAAGTTAGTACCACGAGGTCTAACCTCTAAAGTCTCAAACCAACCAATAGGAGACCAACAATTCCTACCATACAATACCTCACAAGGGGCCATCTCTATACTCTTCCTACGCCAAATACTGATCTAACTAACCCCTAAAATTTATAACACATGCATGGAGAATATCCTCTAAAACTTTAATAGTTTACTCTGACTAACTATCAGTTTGGTGATGGAAGGTTATGCTGAGATCATCCAGAGTACCTAGCTCCTCTTGAAAAGTTTTCTAGAATCTAAAACTGAACATTAAGCCTATGTATGAAATAATAGAGATGAGTACCCCATGAAGATGCACTATCTCACGGACATATATATGGTCCAACCTTTTGGCACTAAAGAAAATCAGAATAGGAATGAAATTGGCTAATTTGGGCAACCGATCCTCGATGAACCAAATAGGATTAGAGCTATAGAAAGTAAGAGGCAACCCAGTCGTGAAGTCTACAGGAATTCACTCCCTCTTCTACTATAGAATAAGAAATCTTTGAAGTAAACCACCTGGTCTCTGATGCTCGGCCTTCACCTGCTGACAACCAAGAAAAAGATAAAAAATCTACCACATAGTTCCTCACACCAAAACAAATAAAACTTCTTCAAATCTCGATATATCTTGGTCATACTTTGATGCATAGAATATCTAGAGCAATGATTCTTATCTAAAATTAATGTCACCCAATCTCTAACTCTCGATAGGCAAACACATCCATAAAACCTCAATACATTATTAGAATTAAAAGAGGCCTCTTTAGCCTCGCCACTTAACACCCTATCATTAATAACCCTCAAACTATCATCACAAAAGTGGTGAGCTATAATCTTCTCTAGCATGAACAAAGGCTAAAACATGCTTAGGTGTTGAAATATCAAGCCTAACCATCTGGTTAGTTAAAGACAAAACCTCCAAGGCTAAAGGACACTCTTGGATCAAATGATGAGCTAAACTTCCTATACTAGCTGTCTTCCAACTCAAGGCATCTATAACAACATTAGCCTTACATAGATGATATAAATGATGATGCAATAATCCTTGAGCAACTCAATCCAATGTTGCTGCCTCATATTATGATCTTCTATCTAATGAAGTATTGAAGGATATGATGGTCTGATAAAATTTCACAAGGCACCCCATACAAGTAGAGTCGCCACAACTTCAACACAAATGTTGTAGTTTCTAACTCCAAATCATGGGTAAGGTAATTCCTCTCATGAGGCTTCAACTAACGATAGGCATAAGTAATAACCTTGCGTTTCTGTAACCATACCACACCTAAATCAATAACTGAAGCATAAAAAAATATGGTAAAACCCATACCCCTTTTAGGTAAAGTCAAAATAAGAGTTAAAGTCAATAACTCTTTGAGATTTTGAAGGAATTCGTCACACACATTTGGCCACTAAAATACCACTTTTTTAGTTAACTTCATCAAAGGAGTCGCTATGGATGAGAAGCCCTCCAAAAGATAACGATAATAACCTATCAAACCAGTGAAACTCTAAATCTCGATAGGAGAAGTAGGTCTATCCCAATCTCGAATTGTCACTATATTGGCCTGATCAACCATAATGCAATCCTTAGTCACCAAATGACCCAAGAAAAAGATAAAATCAAACCAAAAATCACACTTAGAAAACTTAGCATATAACTTCTAATCACACAACCTCTAAAGCACAATCCTCAAATGCTTTACATGGTCGGCCTCATTCTTGGAGTAAACAAAGATTTCATCTATAATTATAAATATAAAGGATCCAGGATACGATCAAAATAGTTAGTTCATCAACTCTTTAAATGCATTTGGGGCATTGGTCAACCCAAATGACATGAAAAAGAACTTATTATGACTATATAGGATCTGAAAATCTATCTTTGGAACATTCGAAGTTCTGATCTTTAACTGATGGTACTAGATCTGAAATCAATCTTAGAAAATTCCGAAGCACACTAAAGCTAGTCAAACAAATCATCAATGCGAGGAAGATGATAGTTGTTCTTAATTGTTAATTTGTTTTAATTGCCTAAAATCAATACACATACACATGGAACCATCCTTCTTCTAAACAAATAAGATATGTATATCCGTAAGAAATACATTAGGTCAAATAAACCCTTTACCTGACAAATCCTAAAACTACTTTTTTAAATCCTTTAACTCTACAGGGGCAATCCTATATGAAGGAATATAAATGGGTTTGGTGCCTAAATCCACATCAATAGCAAAATCAATATCACGATCTAGAGGAATACGATTCAAATCTATTAGAAACATATCCATGAACTCATGGACAACTCGAATAGAATCCATTGGAAGTGGTGAGGCAACGCTAGTATCACAGATGCTTACTAAATAAGATAGACACACTCTCTATTATGCAACGAGCACAATGAAAAATGTAACACTCTTCAGACCCAAATTACAAGTACCCTTCAAGGTTAATCTCTACACAGCCGATATATCTAAGGTCGCAATATTGGCAAAATAGTCCAAAATAGCATGAAAAAAGCTAACTAATCCATACCTAATATAACAGCAAAATCAACCATATCTGAGACAATCAAGTCGATACAGTTCTCATATCCCATAAAGGTAACTATACAAGATCAATACACCCGATCCACCACTAAAGAATCTCCTACTATGGTAGAACTACAAAGAGGCATACAAAGAGGATCACACGCAATATCAAATAGAAGAAAATATATAGATACATAAAAAAATATCTACCCAGGTTCAAATTATACGAAAGAAGATCTGCAACAAATCAGGACAATACATGTAATAACAATATTAGAGTCCTGTGCCTCAAGCCTATCAAGTATAGTAGAGCACTGACTAAGTCTGCTCTATGACTAAAAACTTCTAAGCCACCATCATGAGTATCTCTACCTCTCTCCTGAGTACCTCTAACTGCACCCTTATCATTCTGTGCACCACATCTTACCATCGATATAGGAGTAGGTCTAAAAATATAATGAGGACACTCTTTGTCCATATGGCAAAACTCATCACATACAAAACATCTATTGTGTTTTGACTCAATATGAGAAGGTGCGGCTGAACTAGAATGACCACCCTGACTAGATGTCTGACTACCTAAAGTCTCTAAACCTGAAAACCTACTACTTGATCCCAGTAAATGGCCTAAATTAGCCTACCACGACAACCCTGGGACCTTCTACTTAAAAAGATCTACCATGGGAGATATGTATACTAAACTCACCATGATGATGTACTATCTTGATGCCTCCCTGAGTAGCCCAGAGAATTGTCTCGATCATCTTGTCATGCTCAATAACACTCAAAGATAATGCCTGTGAGACTACCATTAGAGCTGTAGCCAACTGATAAGTACCATCTAATCCCTTCATGAACTATTCTGGGTGGAGATGCTAGCAATGGAATACCTAGATAAGGTGTGAAAATGAACCTCATACTCAATAATAATAATAGAGCCTTGTTACAAATGATCAAACTCATCATCTATCCGATTCCTCAAACTATATGGCTCAAATCACTCTAAGAAAACCATAGAAAACTATTCCAGGTCATAGAAAGCAAATCTAAAGGTCTACAACTCATATACGACCTCTATTAATCCTAATCCATATTTCTTAACTGGTAGGTAGTATAAGAAACTCTATGAGAATCAAGGGATCCAAGATTATGAAACATCTCTAAGCAATCAATGAATAACTCATAGGAATCTTTGTTAATATCTCTACTGAACTTAGGCGGACCCAGGAAAATAAACCTCTCAAACCTTTTCTGACATGTAACTGTAGATAAAGTAGCCAAAGAAATAGTATGTTTGTCAATCCATACGTACGGGTACCATAAATAAAGGATGTACCCCTAAACTAGGAATACCATAATCAGATATTGGCAGAAAAGATGGAACACCCCTCAAAATCTGAGGAATATCAGAAGTACATGTCTATACAGAATATAGAACAACACTCAGAGTCAGAGGAATACCATAAGAAGATGTTGGCACTAATGGCAGTACCATACTCAAAATTGGAGGAACACCTAGTGCAATCAATGGAACATCATCCAAATGAGTTAATAATGAAATCAACAAACCCTACAAAACTATGGTCGCAATTGAACCTTGCTAAAAATGAGTTAGATCTGCATCCCCTACACATTCAACCTCAAGATTAGTGAGATCTCCCTAGCACTACCTCTAATCTAGGAATATCCTCATGCCCCTCATCTACCTCTAGGACATCCACAACCCCTACTTTATCCTAGAGTTTGGGCTCCATCCTTGGGTGATGGCTCAATATCCCTAACTTTTTCAGATCTTACCCTGACTATCTGCAATGAAAAAAATGGAAGAAAACTTCGAACATAGGATATGAATGACCATCATGTCCAAGAATCAAAACATAAATTTTTTTTCCAATAGACATCTTGTATACTCTCAAAGATAGATACATACATCTACATATTGATCCACGAGACTCAACTAGGAATCATGTTCTTACACTTATGAGACAAGTGAACCTGGAAGTTCTGATACTAATTTTTCATGGCGTAAAAACTAAGTCATTGTGGAACTTATTGTGGCCTAGCCTTGACAAGTAAAATAATCACCCAAGCTAATAAAAGGAACGAAAATGTTTATAAGATAAACCCAAATCATATTTCTAGAATAAAGTCAGGGAAATCATGAAATATATCCATAATACATGAAAATCTAAGAAAATAACATACTATACTAAGAGAACCTGGTGTCTTAATGTACGAGCAATCTAAGAACAAATCAAAAACGAAAAGTAAAAAATTTGTCTCTGACGCAAATAAAGACATAAGTAAGATATAGTGAGATCCCAAAATCTTCCCTAATAACAAGAATTACCCAGTACCTTAAATATCAGCAATCAACAATACCTTTATATATCGTACTAATGCTCAAATCTACACTAAAATGTCATAGTAGAACTGTGTACGGTCCACTTGTACTTAGATGTTATCATAGGCTGATTGGGCAAAGTAGAAAATAAAATAAGATAAATATAATGTGAGCATATCACATGTAAAAAGAAAACTTCCAAATGGTAGCCCACATCTTCTCCACCGACAGTTCTAACAATATAAGTATACTAAAGAAGTAAAAACACTGATATAAAGGAGAAAACACACGAAAATAACACATAAATCAAGGAAACTAATGAAAAAAGAAAGATATGTATGCAGTCCAATATGGATGGAATGAATATTGAAAGGCATCATATGACTTTGTGTATAAACCCACTGAGCTCACAGCTACTAGGCAGGATTCATGGGAGTTTCACAACTCATATACTATATCTCATATCTCAATCTCAACTTTCCTCTCTGGATCATGTTCAAGAAGAGGGTTTTAATAAATGTATCTTATTTTCATCCGAAAATAGTTTTTCTTGTGGTACTAGTATCTCATGAATGTATATATATATAATAAGGATGTAATCAACTCAAATGATGATATATAATCCATCCAACGTGGAATATATACAAGTGATCCTAGAAATAACCTTATAATGTCCATAGATCATGTTTATAAATTTGAATCAGGAACCATCTGAATAACTATGCATACAAGATTTCATTAATATCATATAAACCCCTACTCAGGTATTTATCATGATAAAAGCAACCAATGCTCAAAGAATACCAAAATTAGCAAAAAAAGCACCCACACGAGCATCATATTTAGAATTAAAGGAATTAACATGCACAAATAAGGCCAATAAAGATCAAATAAAGCACTCTCATGGGCAACACATAATACCAGATATCGCAAGTCAACAACAGCTATATATAAGCTCCCACACAGGCATACAATAGTATAAATAATCTAAAAATATAATCCTCAAAGTTATTTTTTCCAATCCATAGCATGCTTTATTTATACATAAACTACCCAGTTCAATTAGAAAGAGTTTAAACCATGACCTACTGTGAAATAATGAAATCTCTATCTAAAGTTATTCAATATGGAGTGTTCCCCTCATCAATATCCTCAACACTAACTACAACATTAAAATATAGCATCTATACATTATAAGAAAGCTAACGATACCCATACTACCCATATTTAGGCCAAGGTAAAAATGGGCTCAAAAATAAAAAGTGTAAAATTGGAATTTTGTTTCAAAAACATATTCTCTAAGGTTATGGATACCTACAAGAGAAAATCCATGGGAAATGGGTTAAAAGTCGAGGTCCAAAATAGTAAAAATCTTTGATAAATTTTATCGATAAAACCCCTAATTTTCCATTTTGAAATCATGATTTAAAGGTATTTTTAAAGATAACATCAATGGGAAATAATAGGACTATGAGTTTAGAAGTTACCCTTAAAAAATCAACATTGAAATCCCCTAACAAATGTCTTTGCCAAATCTTAGAGGTCCAGAAAATAAGAGAAAATGAGAAAAGAGCGGGGGGGGGGGGATATATACAATGTTGTTTGTTAAGTGTCTAAGTAGCGCTTAAGCAACTACCGCCAAAGCGGTACCAAGCCACTAAAATGGTTGTTGCTTAAGTGGTATTAGGACGCTAAAGTAGCTACCCTTAAGCGGACATTAACCGCTTACGCCTACTGCACCAGATATCAATTGATCCTAATTTTTGTGTAAGCCTACCAAGCTTCTATTAGTCTCTTAAGATTTGATAGGGATCCCACCTAGATAAACCATATGTGCTACTACGCTAATTTCAATATTTCAAACTTAATGATGATGTCAAATTTTCATAGAAATGCTATTTTCACAAAATTAACCCCTGAGACCCTATTTCACTATTTCCCAACTAAAGGATCAAATAGAGATATAAAGGCCTAGAAGCAGATCCAACCCCTCTACCCACCTAAGTTAGACATTTTGAATCTTCTGGTACAGTCCATTTTTTCATAAGACACTTTAAATAAATATGGCTTCTCAAGTCTCTATAAATCATAAATTCACATAACTTGTTCTTGATGGCCTCGAAAACAATGAAAACCATCCCCAAAACTTAATATTTAAATGTAGCAACTACGAAGAAGGAAAAAATAGACAAATCACCTAAAAATAGAAAATTCACAAACCAAGATCGAACACAAAATAGTTGGACAAGAATGGAAGGAACCTTTTTTCATAAGAAGAAATAAAAACATGGAGGACTCAATTCTCAATAGAAAAACAAAGATCTATAGGAAAAATAGCCTTCTCTGCTTTCTAAAGTAAAGGGGGAGTAATGGTCAAAATTAAAGAACACAATAAACAATTGTAGCTCTTAGAAAGAATATTACAGCTTACTATACATTGAGAACAAATATCTGCAAATCAGGGAGAGAAAACATTCATATTTTTTTCTCTTTCAAGAGAATGTATCTCGAAATCATTCCTTGATGGGGGATTCTACCAATCCTATTAAGGACCTTATGGATTAATTTTCTGAGTAGGGAGAGGCACTGAAAAAAACCCTGAATGGTCAAGCTTATGGAAGAAAATAAGTATTTTTTTAGAGTAAAAAAGCATTTTTTCATAAGATAAAAAAAAAAGCTTTCCTGAAAAGTACTTTTTACAAAAAAATATACATTAAAGCAATTTTAAAAGTGTGGTAAAAAAATAATTATTGCTAAAAAGTATTTTTTAAATTTATTGGTAAAACGCAAACAACTTCTCACCAAAAGTATGTTTTTGAAAAGCACTTTTTAAAATAAGTTAATTTTAGAAGGTTGGCAAAACAAGTTATTAGCCCAGAAAATTAGTTAAGTTAATTTTTGAAAAGCGAAATCTGACACATAAGAAATATTCATGAAAAGAGATAATATAATATGACACATAAGAAATACTCATGAAGAGAGATTATATTATATGACACATAAGAAATACTCATGAAGAGAGATTATATTATATGACACATAAGAATTACTCATGAAGAGAGATTATATCTTAATATACAAAATAAGGGTAAAATAGTCAAAGAATTATCATAATTAATATGTGTAAATGAAAAACATTATATCTCTTCTATATCTAGCGTAACACCGTAAAAATCCAAGCAATAATTAGAATCATACTTCAAGTGCATGTATAAATAAAAATTCATGTTTTGATTGTATGCAAAGTTATTTATACATGTATTGAGGCCACAAGTAACTCCTTGCTCATAGCCAAGTCAAAACATCCTTTATAGATTGACTTCTTGTGAAGTTTCTTGCTACAGTCAACTTCAAATGAGCATAACGTCTATATTATTAAGATTTTTGAGCTCAAAACACACTAAATTATATTTATTTGAATTATATTTTCAATGCATCTAGTTTTGCCTTAACCCAATTTCAGAGTAAAATGTTATGCTCGATTTACCAAAGAGTGTCTGTCTGCCAGAGTGTAGCGGCTCAGGTGACGAACCTTCACAATATCAATGGCCCTATAGCTCAAGTCATTAGGTTTAAGTTGTAAGACCAAAATTTGGACATTTTGTGAAAGGTTGGGTGACAATTGTTCAAGAGATTGGTGGTCCATCACCATAACTATCAGCAGGAACTATTCGGCACTATTATGAAGTTATCAAAGTGGTTGTATGGTCTTTTCCACTCTTTTAACATAAAAAATACGTCATAAAGGTATCTTAAGTCTTTTATATAAGGTAAAAATGACAAAAATTCTCTATTAACTAAAAATTTAGTCAATATAGAGAGAGAAAATAGAGAAAGAGGCAATTTTCAGAGTCTGAAGGTTGAGGTTTTTCCTCAAGGGAGAGATGGTGTTGTTCGTTGTCAAGGAACTCTATGAGTTTTATATGTTGATGAATTAAGGAAATATATGCTAGAAGAAGCTTATGGTTCTCAGTATTCTATTTACCTAGTGGCTACTAAGATGTACCATGATTTACGAGAAGTATATTGGTGGAATAGCATGAAAAAGGATATCACAAAATTTATTGCTAAGTGTCCAAATTGCTAGTAGGTTAAGGTTTAGCAATAGAGACATGGATATATGCTTTAGGATATCAGTAATCCTACTTGGAGGTGGTAAGCGGTGAATATTGGCTTCATAACAGGTTTCCTCACACTCGTCGACAACATGATTCTATTTGGGTTATTTTGGATCTAATTTCTAAGTCAGCCTATTTATTATTGGTTAACACTTCATATTTATTTGAAGAGTTGGAAAAATTGCATAGAGTCCCTTTGACCATCATTTCAGATAGGGGTACTCAGTTTACCTCCAGTTATGGAAGACCATTAAGACGGGTCTTGGTACCCAGGTTTATCTTAGTATGACTTTTCATCCACAGATAGATGGTCAGGTAGAGAGGACTATTTAGACATTAGAGGATATGTTGTTAGCATAAATGATTGATTTGAAGGGTAGTTGGGATGACCATTTTCCTTCAATTAAGTTTGCTTATATTAATAGCTATCACTCTAGTATTCAGATGGCCCCATTTGAAGCACTTTATGGTAGAAGGTGTAGATCGCCTATTAGTTGGTTTGAGGTTTGTTAAACTATATTAATAGGGCCAACTTTATTTCATGAAGCTATGGATAAAGTTTAGCTGATTAGAGAGAGACTAAAAACAACTCAGTGTTGTCACAACCTGAACAAGGGCCTAGCCGTGATGGGTATCTCAAGTCCCACATGGACCGGAGACCACCCCTGCACATAACCAAGTGAACACAACACTCCCAATGTCGGATGAATTTCGAACATATAACAAGGTATATTCAATAACAATTAATACTACTATGATCAACAATCAACTACCGGCCAAAACAATCAGCCAACGCCTCCCAAAGCCATAACAAACCAACAAATCCTTCTAAACAAGAACCAAAATAGTATACATATAAAGTATCAGGACATGCCACCGACAATAGCCAAAATAAGTCTAAACAGTCTAAAACATAAGAGACCAAAACATGAAATGTAGTCTTCCGATGTATGGAAGCTCACAACTTCAATGTCAACTCACGAGTTGATCTCGAACCCTAATCACTGACCAAGAGATGTAGAAGTATGGACAATTCCTTCATCTCATGGGGATACAACGTTCAAAGACGGTTAGCGGTTGGAGTGCTAGAATGTAACTCATGGATACGGGATAACGTAAGGCCATGATCATTAAGTATTTTGTGGACACCATCCAATGCATAAATATATATATATATGTATATATATATATATATCACATGCCGTAATAGGGAATAAGGCTTATATACATTTCAAAATCATAGTCTAGATTGTGTAGCGTAACTGTCATAACACACAGGGCACCCACAGGCTATATAGGCCTAACTCTCCCCCAATTGGTAGGGCCCCAGTGCGTGTGGTTGCGTGAACTTGAGGGTAAACATATTCACTATGGGAGACTCAAACCTCCCTGCATATCAAGGTGGCATGAGCACCAAATCATCCAATAAGATATGTGGGAACTCGAACCTTAAAATCATTAGATAATAATAATAATAATAAAGGGGACTCAAACCAACCCATCATATAGACCCCCGCGTCGGCAACCACAGTTTCTAGTGTTGGTCTCTCGGACCTCCACTTTCCCAACTAAGCTACACAACCCTCTTCAAAGCCCAATTGAAACAAGTATCGCACATTCCCATTCATTGAACCACATTACATATTAGGGCATAAATTATTTGTACCATCATACCAACTATATTTAAAAGAAAACGTCAACATGCAATCAATAACATCACTTGTGGGAATTTACAACCCCCTTGGTTCAATTATGCAATAGCTTTTTATAATACCAATCCACAAAGTTTATATTCAACTTCATAATGCAATAGTTCAAGAATACTTAAATTCACATATTTCTTATCATTAGAAACAACTTCACAATACGGGGTTGGGGTCATAACCACATCAAACGTCATAAGTTTGTGAAACCACAATACCTTTCTTAATTTGCCATAACCATGCACCCACAATTTCAAAACCATAGTTAAAACATGAGTAATGGACAATAAAACCTTGGGAAATAATTAATTAACTCTTCATGTTAAAACCCTTACTTTCAATCACATAAAAAACCATGTACTTTCCTAAAATAGAGATATTAAATTAATGGTAGAGTAACATGCCTGAAATATCAAGTTTTATGGAGAGAATTCAACTGTAGAGCCCTTGGATGATCTACCTCTTTAAAACCCTAAGTATAGAGGCTTGAGAAAATTAAAGAATATTTTGAAGTGTTAAGGACGTTATGAATGAGAAATAACCTCTCTAAAGTGCCTTATGAACGTGGGTTCTTAATTGGGTAAGAAGGAAATTTTCCAAAGTGCCCTTTAGTTAAAAGCTGAAATTTAATCGTCAGTGACTACGAGTCAGCATATGACTCATATAGACTTCTTACGACTTATCACAAGGAGTCATGGTAAAGGCGGAACCACCAAGGCACCATACACTGCTGAATTTGCAACTCAATGATATAACTCGTAATGGGACCCTATGACTCATAAGTTCAGTCATAGTCAACACAGAACCCAAATGGGGGTATACACTGGACACCCTACGATTATACTTAACGACTTGTAATAAATACTTATGGATCTTAGTGAGCCACTCGTACTTAGAGCAGAATTTAGCCACAATCTTACTGATATGGTTATGACCTATCCCAACAACCCATGAAGGCGCCCTATGACTCATGGGCTAAGTCATAGTCAAGGCATTGCATGTAAAATTTCAAGAATTTTCAAGGACCAAAAGCCGAGGCATTACATACTCCCCTATTAGGATCATTTATCCTTGACTGATAGGATAAGCCATACGTTAGCACAACTTAACACAAGGCCCTCCCGCCATTACCTTTAATAAAGACAAAAAACAATGATACTAAGGAAATCATATTTTAGTTAACAAAGTCAAAAAATAAAGATGTTAAGAAATACACTGTCATGACCCAAACCGAGGCCCTGGCCATGACGAGCATTCTGAACCATGAAGGCCCAAAACACCCCTATCTATTTGGTAATCATGAACATAATTCATATGATAAAAATAAATGTGAAAGATACACAATATTACGGAAACATGGTCACGAGTCTAATGAAATTAATAATGGAAAATAATATCCCACAACATCTATCGACATCTGAAAACCGTCTGCGAAATCTCTACTACATACTAAAACAAACAACTGTATGAAAACTGGGACAAGGCCTCCAATAGACCCAAAACTATTAAATGATAAATAAACTGCCAGACATTCGCCCTTCCGGAATATAGAAGGCTCACCACTTGACTCTACAAATCTGTCTAAAGAATCTACTGATTATCTGGACACCTAGACTGTGCCTCCGAACCTGGGAGGGAAGGGGGTCAATACAAGTACTGGTACGCACAGTAATCTAAAATAAAGTAAAGATTTTTATATAAACTAAATGAGAGCTGTAATAAAACACATTATTGCAAAATGATTTCAAAAATACATGGGCTTAGTATAATGATTTATTTCAACAAAAATGCAACACATTTGAGCTAGGTCGTACACCCTACAATTTCACATTTTCACCAACTATCAAATCTCGGTTGCCGCCGAGATTAGAGTATAAGTAAGGGAAAGACACATAAGATCACACAGGAGGGTGTCTCGACCCAATCAAGTATGGTAGTGTACAAGATCACAAAGAAGGGCTCTTAACCATAGTCCCAATATGGGATGACATAATGTCTGGTACACAAGATCACACAGCAGAGTACCAAGTTCTCGAGTCGGCAAACATAGTTTCCAGCGTAGATTCATTTGACTTGTGCTTTCTTCGGGTAACCACCTATCTCACAAAATCAATGCATTAAACTCATTTTAATCAATCACAAGTCATACTCTGTAGGATATCATCAGACCCAACTTGCAAGTCATCAATATCACATCAACTTTCCAACATTCTCATACCATTTACCACATGCACATATATATGACTTTCACACAATTAAAACACATACACCATGGTTCTCAACATGCAATTACTCAAGAATTTTAATCATTTATGAATCATGTCATATCAATTGCAAAACTTATTCTCTCAATGGTTTTAACACTAGTATAATATGGGGTATAAATATTATTATGGAGAATTTAGAAAATTCACAACTCATGTACATCGCACCCTTTTGAAATTTTAGGTCACATGTTCACAATTCAACCATTTAAATACATTCAAACAAACAACCCCATGATATCTCAATAATTCTTTCAAAATCATATATCAAAACATGTTATTTTTATCAATTGAAAACCCCCATTTGTAAAAACATATATATACTTGTATAAATTTAAAGTCTTGCGTAAATTCCTTTTTGAAAACATGCCCATGAAATTTAGGACAACCTCACGTACCTCTATTTTCAAAATTAGTAGGTGCTTCTTGAATCCTATGATCTGGGAATTTCGAATCTTCAAATGATTTTTAAAACCCACGGTTGAATCTTGGATTTCTTGAAGTTCTTGTTTGAAACCTTAGAGAGGATTCTTGATGATTTTATTGAAAATAGGGTTAAGGTGCTCAAAACATACCCTAAATCCCTTGTTTGGACGGTTTTAAAGGCTAGGGAAAAGTTAGATTTCCCTTAATGACTCCTGACAGAACTGGAAATTTGAACATAAAATCCTGATTTTGGGTACCACCACGAAACACCACAATTGCGGTGGTCCACTGGAATTCGACGAGTGGGAAATTGGGTGCCTCCGCGATGTACCACCATCACGAAGCCCCACTGGAATTTGATGATTGTCAATTTGACTCTCTCCGTGACACATTATACCCCAAAATGACGATGTTTACAACTGGAACTTTAAATTATTCATAACTTCTTCACTGAGGGTCCGTTTTGGATGAATCTTATATCGTTGGAAAACTAATTCAGTCATTTACGTAATGACAGGTTGAAATTTAGGAAATTCCACAACTTCCACATAAAAAATAGTTTAGATCATTCTAGAAGCTAATGCTTTGACTTTCCATGGACGGAACTTATCTAAGAAGATGTTGGGGTATTAAAATATCCCCTCCTTGGGATCATTCGTCCCTAAATGATGATGCGGAACACAGAAAAGCATGATTCCAAGCATACTAAAGCATAGAAAGATTTAGGTAAGGATTGTACCTTCAACTCCGCCATCTACTGGGTCAAAAAGGTATGGGTATCTTGTTCTCATATAGTCGTCTGATTCCCAAGTGGCTTCCTCAACCTTCTAATTTCTCCACAACACCTTTATTGAAACTATTTCTTTACTTCTCAACTTCCAGAACTAACGATCTAGGATTGCAATAGGTTCCTCTTCATATGATAAGGAGGCTTTTACCTTGATCTCTTCTACAGGAAACACCAAAGAATGGTCTCTAATGCACTTCTTCAACATGGATATGTGAAATACCGGATGCACAGAACCAAAACTGGTAGGCAATTCTAACTCATATGCAATACCCCCTATTCTCCTCAAAATCTGATATGGTCCTATCTAGCGAGGTCTCAATTTACCTTTCTTTCCGAATTGCATAACTCCCTTCATAGGAGAAATATTCAGAAATACCCAATCTCCGACCTCAAACTCTAACTCTCTCCTCCTAACATCGACGTAGGATTTCTGACGACTCTGAGTTGTCTTAAGTCGTTCTCTAGTAAGCTTCACATCTTCCATTGCCTGATGAACAAGATCATGCCTAAACATCTATATCTCACCCACTTTATACAACCCTATTGATGACCTACATCTTCTCCCATACAATGCCTCAAATGGCGTCATCTTAATACTAGAATGGAAACTGTTATTATATGCGAACTCTATCAATGGCAAGTGCTCCACCCAACTACCTTTAAAATCAGTCACACAAGCCCTCAATATATCCTCAAGGGTCTGAATGGTGCACTTAGCTTGCCCATCAGTCTGAGGGTGGAATGTTGTACTTAGTTAACTTGGGTACCCAAGCCTTTCTGAAAAAATTTCCAAAACTAAGAAGAAAATTCCGTACCTCGGTCGGATATGATAGAGACAGGTGCCCCATGAAAATGAACTATTTCTGCGATGAACAGCTTAACATAATCCTCTCCAGAATAGTTAGTCCAGACAGGCAGAAAGTGCGCTGACTTAGTCAGCCTATCTACACTTACCCATATAGAATCGTACTGGTTTTGGGACTTCGGATGTCCTGTAATGAAATCCATATTGATCATCTCCCACTTCCATAAAGGCAATGCTATCTCTTGAGAAATACCACATGGCCTCATGTGTTCCACCTTGACTTGCTGACAATTCAAATACTTGGCAACATATTTAGCCACATCATGCTTCACATTATTCCACCAATAAATGGTTTTCAAATCAGGATACATTTTTGTAGAGCCTTGGTGAACAACATACCTTAACGTGTGAGCCTCGCTAAGGATTCTTTCCCGCAACCCTTCTATATCAGGCACACACAATCTACCCTGATATCTCAGAATACCGTCGCCTCCAATCTTAAATGACATTACTTTCTGTTGATCCGCATCTCTTTTAATCTGCACCAAGATGGGATCTTCGCCCTTCTTTTCTTTGACTTCGGTACAAAGAGATGATTTATCTATCTCATAAACAACCACCCTTCTATCTTTGGAATCTAAGAGTCGTACTCCCAGATTTGCAATGTGGTGAATGTCCTTCACCATCTCTCTCCTCTAACATGAGAAAGCCTTCCCATAGACAACCTGCTGAGAGCGTCGGCTACAATGTTTGCCTTGCCCGGATGTTAATGCAGGCTCATATCATAGTCTTTCAAAAGCTCCATCTAACACCTCTTCCTGAGGTTCAATTCTTTCTGCGAGAAAACGTACTGCAAACTTTTGTGGTTAGTATAAATATCAACATGCACTCCATAGAGAGAATGCCTCCAGATTCTAAGTGCAAACACCACGACTGCTAACTCCAAGTCCTGGGTGGGGTATTTTAGCTCATGCACCTTTACCTGCCTAGACGCATAAGCTACCACCTTACCATGCTGCATCATAACACAACCAAGTACCATACGGGACGCATCACAGTATACCACAAAACCATATACCCCTCGAGAAGAGTCAAAACAGGAGCAGTAGTAAGTTTGTCCTTCAACTTCTTAAAACTATTTTCACACAAGTCAGACCACACAAACTTCACCTTTTTCTCAGTCAATTTAGTGAGCGGAGCATCTATGGAGGATAAAATCTCTACGAACCTTTGGTAATAGCCCGCCAGACCCACGAAGCTCCGAATGTCGGTTGGAGTTGCAGGTTTGGGCCATTTTCTTACTGCTTCAACTTTCTGGGGATCCACTCTAATACCGTCACTAGACACAATATGACCCAAGAACACAATGGCATTAAGCCAGAATTCACACTTGGAGAATTTCGCATACAAGTTATGATCATTAAGAGTATGAAGAATAATTCGGGGGTGAGTGGCATGATCCTCCTCATTTTTGGAATAAATCAAGATGTCGTCAATGAATACTATCACAAAAAGATCCAGGAACTAATGGAAAACCCTATTCATTAGGTCCATGAAAGCTGCAGGGGCATTAGTCAATCCGAAGGACATGACTAAGAATTAAAAATGACCAGTTTTAGTTCGGAAAGATGTTTTGGGAATATCTGACTCTCGAACCTTCAACTGATGATAGCCTGAATGAAGGTCTATTTTCTAGGACATTTTCTTCTAACTTTCAGAGTCATCGACTTACGACTACTATTTTCATGTGCATAGATACCCACACTTCTAAAATCTTAACACTTCATTTTCAATTTCCTTAGGATACTCTCATTACACCTCAAATCACATAATCAACAACTTAACAAAATCTGTAAAACTATACCGAAGGCATATATTTCTTCATACCTTCTCACATGAAGTACTAGTTTGCATCTACTAAGGAAAAGAAGATCAAGGGGTAAAATCACACAATAAACATTTTCAACCTTAATCTTATACCATACCCCATACAATCTTATCTACTTATACGGCTTCCTCACATACTTACTTACTCAAGCTCACATTTAGACTACCTTCCAATTACACAAACAACCATGAGTCTATAATTATAACTTACTTTCTAATCTAGCCATTTTCATGCTTCAAGCAAACAACAATTCACCTCCATTACCAACTCATCTCATGCAATAAGATTCGGCTATACATATATTCAATAAATTTCCCTTACCACTTTTTTTGCCATTTTGCCTCTAAACCCCCCAGTTCCAACCAACACAAGAATAACAGGAAGAACAACAAATTGCTAGTGGATTGAAATAGGCCACACACGGCTTCACTAGACTTTGTTTTCAGCAACACAATGATATCAAGATTACAAGAGATAAAAACTTGACACACAATAATCATTGGACCAAGAATACATATCTTACTCTATATATATAAGATTCTGAGTCAAACACTTCCTCCATGGACTACCATACAATCCACACATGCTATTAGCTATCACATTAGTCTATCACCATAAAGGGGTAAATCATCCTCAAACATCGGTTATCCATCTAAAATATTTATTTACACAAAAGTCATCCTCACTTTAACTTTAAAATTCATGATTTCACCTCACCAATGAAGAAAGAGAGACATTCCTAAATGCCTTGTAGCCTCCTGCTTATAAGTGTGGCGCGCTACACACCCATAAACAAGACTCAACCCAACGTAATTTTATAGACACCCTGGGACCATGAACCGTGCTCTAATACCAAGTTTGTCACGACCCGAACCGGGGCCCTGGCCATGATGAGCATTCCGAACCATGAATGCCCGAAACACCTCTATCTATCTGGTAATAATGCACATAATTCATATGATAAAAAGAAATACAAAAGATACATAATATTACAGAAATATGGTCACGAGTCTAATGAAATAAATAATGTCCACAATATCTATCGACATCTATAAACCATCTGCGAAATCTCTACTATATGACTAAAACAATCAACTGTCTGACATCAGGGACAAGGCCCCCAGTAGACAAAACTATTAAATGATAAGTAAACTGCAAGACATCAGGCCTTCCAGAATATAGAAGGCTCAC
Organism: Capsicum pubescens; assembly: GCA_030864215.1. Classification (NCBI taxonomy): domain Eukaryota; kingdom Viridiplantae; phylum Streptophyta; class Magnoliopsida; order Solanales; family Solanaceae; genus Capsicum; species Capsicum pubescens. The sequence goes on from CM061547.1 coordinate 208,336,362, forward strand.
CACTTGACTCTGCAAATCTGTCTAAAGAATCTACTGATTATCTGGACCCCTAGACTGTGCCTCCGAACCTGGAAGGGAAGGAGGTCAATACAAAGTACTAGTACGCAAAGTAATCCAAGACTAAGTAGAGATTTTTATATAAACTAAATGAGAGCTGTTATAAAAAACATTATTGCAAAATTATTTCAAAAATACATGGGCTTAATATAATGATTTTTTTTCAACAAAAATGCAATACATTTGAGCTAGGTGGTACACACTATAATTTCACATTTTCAGCAACTGTTAAATCTCGGTTTCCGCCGAAATTAGAGTATAAGTGAGGAAAAGATGCACAAGATCACACAGGAGGGTGTCTCGACCCAATCAAGTATGGTAGTGTACAAGATCACAAAGCAGGGATCTTAACCATAGTCCCAATATGGGATGACATAATGTTTGGTACACAAGATCACACAGCAGAGTACCAAGTTCTCGAGTCGGCAAACACAGTTTCCAGCGTAGATTCATTTGACTTGTGCTATCTTTGGGTAACCACCTATCTCACAAAATCAATGCATTAAACTCATTTTAATCAATCACAAGTCATACTCTGTAGGATATCATCAAACCCAACTTGAAAGTCATCAATATCACATCAACTTTCCAACATTCTCATACCATTTACCACATGAACATATATATGACTTTCACACCATTAAAATACATACACCATGGTTCTCAACATGCAATTATTCAAGAACTTTAATCATTTATGAGTAATGTCATATCAATTGTAAATCTCATGCTATCAATGGTTTTAACACTAGTATAATATAGGGTATAAACATTATCATGGAGAATTTAGAAAATTCACAACTCATGTACATCGCACCATTTTGAAATTTCAGGTCACATGTTCACAATTCAACCATTTAAATACATTCAATCAAACAACCCCATGATATCTCAATAATTCTTTCAAAATCATATATCAAAACATGTTATTTGTATCAATTGAAAACCCCCATTTGTAAAAACATATATATACTTTTATAAATTTAAAGTCTTGCATAAATTCCTTTTTGAAAACATGCACATGAAATTTAGGATAACCCCACGTACCTGTATTTAAGAAATTAGCGGGTGCTTCTTGAAGCCTATGATATGGGGATTTCAAATTTTCAATCGATTTTGAAAACCCACGGTTGAATCTTGGGTTTCTTGAAGTTCTTGTTTGAAACTCTAGAGAGGATTCTTGATGATTTTAATGAAAATAGGGTTAAGTTGCTCAAAAAATACCCTAAATCCTCTGTTTGGACAATTTTAAAGGCTAGGGAAAAGTCAAATTGGCCCTTAATGACTCCTGAACTGAACTGGAAATTTGAGCTTAAAAACCCAATTTTGGGTACCACCACGACGCGCCTTAATCACGGTGGTCCACTAGAATTCGACGAGTGGGAAATTGGGTGCCTCCGCGATGCGCCACCATCGTGGAGCCCCACTGGAATTTGATGATTGTCAGTTTGACCTTCTCCGCGATGCGCTAGACCCCAAAATGACGATGTTTACGACTCGATCTTTAAATTATTCATAACTTATTCACCGAGGGTCCGTTTAGGATGAATCTTATATAGTTGGAAAGCTAAGTCAGTCATTTACGTAATGAAAGGTTGAAATCTAGGAAATTCCACATGAAAAATAATTTAGATCATTCTAGAAACTAATACGTAGACTTTCCATGGATGGAACATAGCTAAGAAGACGTCGGGGTGTTACATACACATATGTTAAGCATGATTTTTTGAATCGGGGAACAAGAATGTTTACTTGGAATTCATGTCCTCCTCGGCTTCCCAAGTAGCTTCCAAATCATTTTGGTTCCTCCAAAGAACCTTTACCGAAGCCACGTCCTTAGTTTGCAATCGACGTATTTGTCGATCCAAGATTTCCATCAAAACTTCCTCATAAGTCAAGGAATCCAAAATAGCCACCTTTATCAATGGAAAACCCATCGAATGGTCACCCACGCACTTTCTTAACATCAAAACATGAAATACCGAGTTAAAGGGGTCTAAACCAGAAGGAAAATCTAATTCTTAAGCAAAATTACCAACCCTCTTCACAAATAGGTGCGGACACATAACGGAGGTTGAAATTCTCCTTCTTCCCAAACTGCATCACTTCCTCCATGGGAGACACCTTTAGGAAAACCCAATCTCCCACATTAAATTCCAATTCTCTTTGTCTCACGTCTGCATAGGACTTTTGGTGACTTTGGGAAATCTTAAGACTATCCCGAATCATTCTCACCTTTTTCATCGCTTGGTGAACAAAATTCTAGAAAAAAATCTCAGCCTCACTAACTTTAAACCACCCGATAGGATATCAACATCTCCTACCATACAAGGCCTCAAAAGGAGTCATGCCAATTCTAGAGTGCTAACTATTGTTGTAAGCGAACTCTATGAGTTTCAAGTGGCCAGCCCAACTACCACCATAGTCAAATATACAAAACTGAAGTATATCTTCCAAAACCTAAATCATCCTTTCCGCTTGCCTATCCATCTATGGGTGGAAAGCGGTGCTAAGGGTTACCTTAGTCTCCAAACCCCTCGGAAACGACCTCCAAAATTTTGATAAGAACTGAATACCTCAATAAGAAATGATGGAAACTAGAGCAATATGAAACTTCATGATATCCTTAATGAACAACATAGCATAATCCTCAGAGAGAAAGTAGTCCTCACTGGCAAGAAGTGAGCAAACTTAGTCATCCTATCGATGATGACCTAGATCGAATCAAACAACTACTGAGTCTGCGAAAACCAATAACAAAATAAATACTAATTATCTCCCATTTCCACATCAGTATCTCAATCTCCTAAGACAACACACCAGTCCCCAAGTGTTCCACCTTTACTTGCTGACACACCATGCATTTAGCAAAAAAATAAACCACATCCCGCTTTATATTATTCCAGCATTAAATCTCCTTAAGATCATGATACATCTTTGTTGAACTAGGATGGATAGTATGACGCGCCTTATGAGCTTCAGTCAAAATTCTCTACTACAACCCATCAATATCAGGGACACATAATCTACCTTGGTACCTCAAGATACCATTACCACCAATCTGAGAAACCATCACCTTCTGTCTACCCACACCACTCTTGATTTGAATAAAGATGGGATCCAACACTTGTTTCTCCATCACCCCAGCTCCTAGAGATGACATTGCTACATCTTGAATGACCAAACCACCATTCTCAGAATCCAAGAGACGAACTCCGAGATTGGACAAATGGTGGATATCCTTCACCAAATCTCACTTGTCCACATCTACATGACACAATATTACCATTAACAACCTACTAAGAGCATCAGCAATGACAATAGTTTTACCTGGATGATAGTGAAGACTCATATCGTAGTCCTTGAGAAACTCAAGCCATCTACTTTGACTGAGATTCAACCCCTTTTAAGTTAACACGTACTGCAGGCTCTTATGATTAGAAAAAATATCGACATGATCCCCATACAAATAATGCTGCTAGATCTTAAATACAAATACCACATCAAATAACTCTAGGTCATGAGTAGGATAATTCTTCTCATGAACTTTAAACTTCCTAGAAGCGACCACTTTGCCATGCTGCATTAATACACAAGAAAGTCCAACCCGGGACGCATCACAGTAGACAATAAAATAATTAGTACTCTCAGGAAGGATCAAAATTGGAGACGAATCCAACTTATCATTCAACTTCTCAAAATCTCCCTCACAAGCATCCGATCATAAGAAATTTACCTTCCTATGAGTTAACTTAGTCAAAGGGGCAGCAACAGAAGAGAAGCTCTCCACAAACCATCTATAATAACCGGTTAAACCCAAGAAACTCTTAATATTGATTGGAGTCGTGGGTTTAGGCCATTTTTTAACCACCGTAAACATTTGTGGATCCATTATGATACCCTCACTAGAAACAACATAACCCAAATATGTCACAACATTCAACCAGAACTCACATTTAGAGAACTTAGCATAAAAATGCTAATCCTTTAAGGTTTGCAACACAAGGAGGAGGTAATCAACATGATTCACATCAATCTTCAAATAAATTAGAATATCATCATTAAGGAAAATCATGAACAAATCCAAGAACTGACTGAAAAATAGATTCATAAGATCCATAAATACTGTTGGATCGTTGGTCAAGCCAAAAGGCATCACCAAAACCTCCAAATGATTATACCAAGTTTGGAAAGCAGTCTTAGGGATATCCATCTCCCTATTCTTCAACTAATGATACCCAAAAAAAAGACCAATTTTATAAAACAACTTAGCTCCCTAAAGTTGGTCAAACAAATCATCTATCCTTAGAAGAAGGTACTTATTCTTTATTGTCACCTTCTTCAATTGTCAGTAATCAATTTACAGTTGAAGGGAACTATCCTTCTTATGACAAACAAAATATGTACACCTTACAAAGATACACTAGGATGGATAAAATGCTTGTCTAAAAGATCCTTTAACTTCTCTTTAAACTTTTTAACACAGCTGGAGCCATTCTATATAGAGGAATATAGATAGGACAAGTATTTGAAACAAGATTAATCCCAAAATCAATCTCACTATCAGGAGTAACACCAGGAAGATCATTAGGGAAGAATTCAGAAAATTTATTTACCACTGGGATGTAATGTTAGGAAGGACTCTTCGATGTAGAATCTTTAACCATGATAAAATAATAGAGAAACCCCTTGGAAACTAATTTCTGGATTCTATGATATGATATGAACCTTTTCTTAGGCACTAGTGAAATACCTTCCCATTCAATAATGGGTTCATTAGGGAAATTGAAGATGACCTTACGGGTCTAACAATCCAAAGAAGCATAGCACAAATGCAACCAATCCATACCTAATATGACATCAAAATCAACCATGTCTAACTCTATCAGATCTACCAGAGTTTTTCTATCGCTAACAGACATCGTACAGCTTCTATAGACTCTTCTAGTAACCATAGAGTTATCTACTGAGGTAGAAAAAAAGGGTCTGAAATGCTCTTAGGACCAAATCCCAAATACACAGCCATAAATGGGGTCATATAAGAGAGTGTGGATCCCAAATCAATTAAATAGTACACATCATATGAGAAGAGTTTCAATATACTAGTAACGATATCAGGGGATACCTCAGACTCCTAACGAGTATTGAGAGCAGAGAGATAGTTTCAACTAGTGATAGAGCTAGAACATGAAGTAGCACCCATTAGTGCAGGAGCAGATGTAGTAGTAAAAGGAATTTTATTTGCCCCAGAAGCAACCCTATAAGGACAATCTTTCTGCATGTGACAAATCTGACCACATTTAAAGCACTTATTCCTTCCTTCTTCACAAACACCATGATGTACCTAACCACAGAATATTCAATGAGCATATGATGAAGCTTACTAAGCCCCACTATCCTGAGACTGGGCACTCTATACCACGGGACTAACACTTTCCTAAAAATAGTGATCACCTAACGACTTCAGATAAGGAGCACCAGCCGAAGAGAAACCAGAGTTACCCCACTTCTTTTTGGACAATTTTCCTCCATCTTAATATTCTATTATTGAACTCCACCTTGATCTAAGTAGAAAAACTTCTCACTCTACTTCTCCCCAATTTCAGCCTGCTTCTTTTTCTCTTCTTTGACTTACTTCATATAAACCACAACCGAGAAATATCCATGTCCTTATTCAATAAGGCAGCCTTACTCACAAATACCAAATCAAGGGACAACATAGAGGAACTTTTTCATTCTAGCCCTCATACTAGTCACCAATTCAGGAGCATAATTTGAAATAACTGATTAAACTGTAAGACATACTCCTTTACTGACAACCTACTTTGTCTCAGATTTACAAATTCCTTAGCCTTCACCTCCCTCAAATCCTAAGGAAAGAATTTATAAAGAAAAGCACTAGAAAACTATCCCATAAGTCAAACTCTGCATCATCACCCATAGACTGTTCCGACTATCCATACCATTTATATGTCACATCCTTTAATTGGTAAGAGGCGAACTCTACGTCCTCCACACCAGTGGCATGCATCATATAAAAGATTTTTTCCATCTCATCAATGAAATATTAAGAATCTTTCTCATCTTTCAAACCAGTGAAAACAAGAGGAATCAATCTTATTAATTGGCCAACTCTAGTGGCCTCGAAGGATGGAGAAACAGAAGTAACACGCTTAGTCTGAGAGACCACTAATTAGTTAAGCAAATGAATCGACTAGCAAAACTTAGCATTAGACATGTGAAAGCACCCAAGCGTACACGCAAGTGTACATGGTCTAATCAAATAGTAAAGTGGCTTCCAGGTAGCCTAAGTATTGATCTCTCAGGGACTTGCATTCGTCGCCTATTCAATTCTATTTTAACAAATTGAGAAGAGTAAAAAATAATGTTTTAGAATTTTAAAATAAAAATAAACTAAACTAATGCAAAAAAGTAAATGACTTAGGACAAATAATAGATAGAAGCCCAGGGTTAAGGCTTACAAACATTACTACTTTGTTATTGAACTTCATTCCTTAAATCGCTTATCTTGGTTGTTGATTCATAGTGTTAATTGTATGATTATGGTTTCCCAACCTCGAATCCTTTACCTAGGTTGAACCTTACAACTACATCGTTGAGCGGGGATATAATGATTCACTTAAGTTCTTTACAAATATCATCCTACATATGAATCAAGTAAGGCATCTAAATACATCCTTGTCCTAGATACTACTTCAAATTTCCTATTTTATAAATAAACATGGACCAAACTTTGTTTATTCCCATGTTCTATCTCCTTATTCCCTCTCCCGAGATCACAAGATTGACAATTGATGTATTCTAAGAGTAGCTAATACTTAAAATACTTAAAACAAGAATAAATAAACAACCAATAATGATAAGCAATTAAAAAAACTCAATTCAAAATGAAAGTAATCATGAACGTGGCCTTAACCCCGGAAAAAGGAGTTTTAGCCCTTAATGGAAATATTCATCATCCAATCCCTTGGATTGATGATACAAACAATAAAAGAAACTAAAGTAAATTGAATTAAACCCTAAAAAGAAGTTATGGTAGCCTCCTCAATCTTCCAAGACATTTAAAAGTGATTAAAAAATATTTACAAAGTGTATTTATAACTTTGGAGTAAGCCCACATCGTGTAGGAAAAGGATTCAGCGTTTTCAGCAGGTGTGGAGTGTAGCATGCATCGCACTCTTATTGCACGGTGCTGCTGAAATTGTTGTTCAGAATTTTTTCTATGTGAAGGGAGCACCGAAATGAGCGTGCGTCGCACACGAATTGTTGTTAGGAGCTACACGCGCCAATTGGTTGATATTTTGGGCCTTTTCTAAATACATTTGTATTTTGCACACGTCCATTGGCCATTCCCACAATTTACATGCGCCCAATACATTCCAAGGGTCGAAAAGTGCGTCAATCTGAGTATTGTGACTTCGTTGAGGCATTCCGTACATTTTTAAGTTGTTCCCCCTTGATTTGAAGCTTGTATATCCTTCACATATCATAATAATCCATTATACAAGAATCCTATTGAATTAAACAAAAAAATTTAGAGATCAAAATAATGCGACATCCAACACGACGAAATAGAAAAAAGAGCTAAGCATAGGCAAATTTTACTTTGATCTTTAACTCATTGTTTTGACCCTTGCCTTGATCAATTTGACCCTTGAGCATTATGAATAAGTTGTTTCACATATAAATACATAATAAAAACCTTCGTAACTCATTAAAACACATTAGAGCCCAATACAATAGACTAGAAAAATACCTAGCTCAAGCTAGTTACACTAGTTTTCTCGGTTGAACTCTATATGCGTAAATTGAACCAAAACTTGTTTCAAATACACTCTTAACATCATAAACACATGATTTAACACTTTGATACACATTTATCTCATTATCCACATTATAGCATAAAATCATCCTCAAAATAAGAATAAAAAGGCTAGAATGCATCAATGCACCCAACATCACCACCCCACACTTAAGACCTTGTTCGTCCTCGAACAACTCTTAACTATAACCCTCATAATATAAGGAGACTCTAACTTCTACTAAATGCAAAACACTCAAGCTAGTACTATCATGATACATGGAATGCAAGTTACTACACTAAGCATGTTATTTACACAATTGAAAGCTCATGAACACTACTATAAAATATCCTAGCCTCAAAAATTGACTCACCTAGTGGAAAACTCATGCTTATCATTCAATCAAGGAAATCATTCAAATCACCCATATTCATCAAATATGTGCCCTCACAATAACAGAGTTACCCTTGAACACTCACAATTACGCAATTCATAATATGATGGGTACAAGAATCAAATTACGCTCACTCTCATAAAGAATTCAAAAGTTACACACAATGAACCATAGGTTTTCCCTTAGTGTAATGCTCCACTAATAGTCGAATGTAAAGATTAGGATTAGTTAGGACTTTTTCCGGTTGTAATGTAGGCTAAGGGATGGGTAGAAACTATTTGGAAATAGTGGCGAACCTCTCTAAGATCTTTAATACACTACATAATACATTTAAAACCAATCTGCAACAACTAAATTTCACTTTTTCATCTACCTATACCTTTGTTTTTACCCCATCTCATTCAAGCATTTTCACAGACACTTGGTGGACGCATAGTTTACTACCAAAAGAATCAATTTTTCTCTATTTTCTCAACCATGGCAATATTTTTATTATCAATTACATCACATCAATCCACCACACAGCAAATATAAATACCAATAATTATTACCTTGGGGCATTAATTTCACCTTTTTCTTCTTCAATTTCTAGTACTCCTTACTAAATTAATTTTTCATTAAAACACTTAGGAGCTTTTTTGGATCAAATTGGGGTTTATCAAAGAAGGGATTAGGCTACTTATGAAGCTACCAAAAAAAGCTGAAGTCTCAATAGGGGTAAACTAGGATTATGCACAAAGGGTAGGAAAAATATAAGGTATAAAACAAGGAAAAATAGAAGGTATAAAACAAGGCTATCAAAGAAATGCCTAAATCTTCTTATAAACCCACATTCTATATTTTTTTTTACACACACACCAGGCAAGTTTTAGACATCACATGCAACAAGGAATACACAAAATTCTCACATCACATATGACACATGTTTAATTCAATAGGATCAACATAGACTCCCAACCCAACAAGAGCACAAATTCAAAATTAAGCCGCAAGTACAAGAGTCATAAACATGAGCCTAAGAGTCTAAAAAAATAGTAGTTCATACCAATCAACATGTTTTTTTTTCAACAAACCCACTTGCATTATGTAATAAAAAAATAGCACCAACAAGAATATGTCACTTATTCCTAACCTAGATTTTTTTAAATTGAGTTACAATTTGGGAATTTCCTCACCCCACACTTAAAAATCTACTTTTTCCCCAAAGTGATTTTTTAAAGTAAGAAATAGAAATACTTCCTGAGGCCTCTAGGCCTAGCTAGATGCATCTTCACATAAAGAAGATCCATGGGACCCCATACTCAATCTTTGCCATACTGCAAGCTCAAGATTAAGGTACTCAGACTTGCCATTAACCTGTGACTCAACAAAAATCAAAAACTACATGAAGTAAAAAAAAACTAAAAACTAAAAAAAACATACCTTGCTAGGGTTGTCTCCTAAGAAGTGCCTAATTTAGAATCACGACACGACCCACATTAATTTTTTCCTCCACCTTGTGAATATAAATTTCACCCCCAATATCACATCCATCTTTTTGCCTCGATCATAGGGAGGTGGTATAAAGATTACTGAACCTAGTAAAAGCATATGCATGGGAAACCACTCGGCCTTAAAGTGAAGTGTATTTTTATGTTTCTTGCCCGGTGTAAAATCAAGAATATAGGATTCTTGTTCCTCATCTTCACACTCTTCTACTATTTTAAATGATTCCACAGACAAGATATCATCTAAACATAATGTAGAAAAGTTCTTCGAGTAAGGCCTAACCAATCCCATTTCAAAATTTACACTATCTACTATACCTTCACTTATATTCACCTTCTCACTTTCAGTCTCAACATAAAGATGACAATCGAGTAACTGTGATTCTTGCATTTGCTCCACAAATTGGCTAATGTTCTCCTTATATTTTTCTTAGCTTAGCCACTATAGACATAGTTGCAGTTGTACCATAAATTATCTAATATCCTTCTCATATCTTTCTTTGCTTCGCCACTATAAACATGGTGGCAGTGGTAACTCCTCAACCTGCTCAGTAATTTTAGTTTTCAAGTACTCATACTTTCTCGGATTGTCAACAACCTTCTCTACAACTGGTTAGGGGATCAATTGTTATGCATCCTCCCTTTAGTTATTCATGTATGCCAACAACTCATTCTGAGATGCTAAAATTGTTTTCAGCAACTCTTCTAAATTGCTCGTTTGAGTTGTCGCTTACATATTTGGTTGTTGCTGCTGAAACTGCTGCTGGTTAGTCCATAATTGAATTTGTGACTGATTCAGCCCCGTTTGATTACAGTAGTTTATATAATTTTTCCTTTCAGCATAGCCGACAAATATTACTAAATCGTGGTTGGCATCACACATATCTTCATCATGACCACTTTAACCATAAATCATACACCATATAGAATCGTCATCAATTGAAAACCATGTATCCCAAGCTGCCATGTCAGGAAGTGTGATGAAAAGAAAAAGAAAAGAAAACAAAAAGAAACAAAATAAAAACTATTTACAATTCAATATAGCTAAACTAAAAATAAGGTAGTTACCTAGTTACAAGTCCCCGACAATGGTGCCAAAAACTTTACAGCGCCCAAGCACACACACAAGTTTATGTGGTTGAATAAAGTATTAAAGTGGCTTCAAGGAATCCCCAGTATCGATCTCTCATGGAGTAAAATAGAGTTTTAGAATTTTAAACTAAAAATAAACTAAACTAATGCAGAAAAGTAAATGACTTAGGAAAAACAATTGATAGAAGCCCATGGTTAAGGCATACAAACAATCCTACTTCATTATTGAACTTCATTCGTTAAATCACTTATCTTGGTTGTTGATTCGTAGGGTTAATTGTATGATCATGGTTTCCCTACCTCTAATCCTTTACCTAAGTTGAACTTTCCAACTACATCGTTGAGAGGGGATATAATGATTCAATTAAGTTCTTGACAAATATCATCCTACATATGAATCAAGTAAGGCATCTAAGTACATCCCTATCCTAGATACTAATTCAAATTTCTTATTTTATAAAGAAACAAGAACAAAACTTTATTGATTCCCATGTTCTATCTCCCTATCCACTCTCCCGAGATCATAAGGTTGACAATTGATGTATTCTAAGGGTAGCTAATCCGTAAAATAGTTAAAACAATAATAAACAAATAACCAATAATGATAAGCAATTAAACAAACTCAATTCAGAACAAAAGTAATCATGAACCTGGCCTTAACCCCGGAAAAGAAGTTTTAGCCTTTAATGGAAATATTCAACATCCAATCCCTTGGATTGATGATACAAACCATAAAACAAACTAAATTAAATAGATATAAACCCTAAAAATAAGTTATGGTAGCCTCTTCAATATTCCAAAATATCCAAAAGTGATTAAAAAATGTTTACAAATTGTATTTATAACTTTGGGGTAAGCCCACGTCGTGTAGGACGGGGATTCAGCATTTTTGGCAGGTGTGGACTTGATCATGCGTCTCACGCTTATCGCATGGTGCTGCTGGAATTGTTGTTCAGAATTTTTTTTAAGTGAAGGAAGTACCGAAATGAGCGTGCGTCGCACGCTAATTGTTGTTAGGAGCTACACGCGCCTATTGGTTGATATTTTGGACCTCTTCTGAATCCACTGGTACTTTGCACACGTCCACTGGCCACTCCCACAAGACACACACGCCCATGACATTCCAGGGGTTCAAAAGTGCGTCATTTTGTGTATTGTGCCTTCGTTGATCCATTCCGAGCCTTTTTGAATTGTTCCAACTTGATTTGAATCTCGTATATCCTTCATATATCATCCTAATCCATTACCCAAGCATCCTATATCATTAAAAACAACAATTTAGTGCTCAAAATAACACAACATCCAACACAATTAAATAGAAACATGAGCTAAACATAGGCAAATTTCACTATGATCTTTAACTCATTGTTTTGACCCTTGGCTTGATCCAATTGTCCCTTGAGCATTATGAATAAGTTGTTTCACATATAAATATTCAATAACAACCTTAGTAACTCATAAAAACATATTAGAACCCAACACAATAGACTAGAAAAATACCTAGCTCAAGGTAGTTACATTAGTTTTCTCGGTTGAACTCTAAATGCTCAAATTGAATCAAAATTTGTTTCAAATACACTCTTAACATCATAAACACATGCTTTAACACTTTTATACACATTTATATCATTATCCACTATTATATCATAGAATCATCCTCAAAACAAGACTAAAAAGGCTAGAATAGGGACACTAGAATGCATAAATACACCCAACATCAACACGTCAGCCTGGAGTTACCGAGGAGATACAAGAGGAACTGGTGGAGTTCCATTAGGGTAATCAAAAGAAGCAACCCTAGATCGTGTCTGAACTATTGGATTTGGACGAGCTATGTATACATTATCCTCAGACGGTCTAGATGAGTTTTCACAGTTATCAAATTTTCTGGGAGGCATGATCTGAAAAGAGAATAAATGAGAATTAGAGAGATTTAAGATCTTCGACTCTAAAGCTCAAAATAAAACAATAAGAAAATGAAATATTCCTAAATTATTTGTAGCCTCTCCCTACAAGTGTGGCACACTATACACCCATAACATAGGCTTTACTTTAAATGGCTATGTTGGACACCCAATGATGCTAAACCTAGGCTCTGATACCACCTTTGTCATGACCTGAACTAGGTCCTGGTTGTGATGGATTTCTCAAGTCTCACGTAGACTGGAGACCACCCCCTTGTATCTAACTAAGTAAACTCAATATTCCCAATGTCGGATAAATTCTAAACATAGAACAAGATATATTTAGAATAATTGATACTTCTATGGTCAACAATCAACCATCAGCCAAAACAACCGGCCAACACAACCCAAGTTCATCGTTATTCAACAAACCCTTCCTAACAAGAACCAAAACTATTTATCAATAAAGTATCAGGACATGCCCCATGACAATAGACAAAACATGTCTAAAAAGTCTAAAACATAAGAGACCAAAACATAAAATATAGTCTTTCAATGTATGGAGGCTTACTACTTCAATGTCAACTCACGAGATGATTTGGAATCCTAATCATTGAGCAAGAAAAGTAAAAGTATGGCCAGTTCCTGCATCACGTGGGGATAAAATATTTGAAGATGATTAGGGATTAGAGTACTAACATGTAACTCAGGAATACTGGATAATATAATTCCATGATCAATAGTTCAAAATCATTAAAAATTTCATTCACATCATCTAATGCATATATATATATCACATGTTGGGATAGGAAACATAGTTTAACATGCATTTTAAAACCTTAGTCTAGATTATATAGCTCAACCGTCATCACACACAAGGCACCCACGGGCTATATGGGCCCAACTCTCCCCCAGTTGGTAGGGCCCCAGTGGGTATGGCCATAAGAATTATAGGGTAAACATATGCACTATGGGGGACTCAAACCTCCCTATTTATCAAGGTGAGTAATAAGATATGAGAAAACTTGAACTTCCCAATCATATAATGATAATAATAAGGAGGATGGAAACCACTGGTCATATAGAACTCCGCATCGACAACCGTTGTTCTAGTGTTGGTCTCTCGGACTTCCACTTTTATGACTCATCTACACAACCCTCTTTAAAGCCTAATTAAAATAATTATCACACATTCCCATTCATTGAATGACATTACATATTAGGTAATACATTGTTGGTATCGTCATACTAACTACACTTGCAAGGTAACATCAATATGCCATCATTTTACATCACTTGGGGGAATTCATAACCCCATTATTTCAATTATGCTATGTCTTTCAAAAACACCAACCAACAAAGGTCAAATTCAACCTCATAATGCAATAGTTCAAGAATAGTTAAATTCCCATAGTTCACATAACTAGAAACAACTTCACAATATGGGGTTTAGGTCATAACCACATCAAAAGTCATAAGTTTGGGAAATTACAATCCTTTAGTTTATTCACCATAACCATGAACCAACAAGTTCAAAACTATAGTTCAAACATGAGTAATGCATAATAAAACCATGGGCAAAAATTAATTGACTCTTCATGTCAAAACCCTCAATCATGTCAAAACCCTTATTTTCAATCACATAAAAAACCATGTACTTTCATGAATAGTGATATTATGTTTAAGGGAAGAGTCACATGCCTAAAATATCATGTTTCATGGAGATAACTTAACTCAAGAGCCCTTGGATAATCTAATTCTTGAAAAATCTAAGTATGGAGGTTTGAGAGAATGAGAGAATTTTTTGAAGTGTTGAGTACATTATGAATAAGAATAACCTCTCTAAAGTGCCTTATGAACATGGGTTCTTAATTAGGTAAGAGGGGATTTGTTCAAAGTGCCCATTAATTAAAAGCTTAAATTTAGTCGTCAGTGACTAGTGGTTACCATATGACTCATATAGCCTCCTTATGACTCATCATAAGGAGTAGTAGCCAAGGAAAAACCACTAAGGAACCATACACTGTTGACCTTACAACTTAATAACATGACTTGTGATAGGAACCTACGACTAATAGGGTCCAATCATAGTCAATTGGGAACCCAAATTGGGGTATACACTGGACACCTTATGATTACACCTAACGACTCTTAATAAATCCTTATGGAACTTTGTGAGCCACTCGTACTAAGAAAAATCTAGCCATAATCTTACTATTTCAGTTTTGACTTATCCTAATGACCCATCAAGACATCCTATGACTCATGGTACAAGTCGTAGTCAAGGAAGTGAGTGCAAAATTTTAGGAATTTTTAAGGCAGAAAAACCCAGGGTATTACAAGAGTCGTCAAAAGTGCTATGCAGATGTTAAGAGAAGGGAATCAGAGTTTTTTATTGAGGATTTAATTTACTTGAAAGTTTCACCTATGAAAGTTGTGAAGATATTTTGCAAGAAGGAAAACTCAATCCCTTATTTATTAGTATTTATATGACTTTAGGTCACTATGTAAATGTATCCTATGAGTTGGAATTGCTTGTAAATTTAGCATTAGTGCATCCCATTTGTCAAGTGCCCTTGTTAAAGAAATGCATTGGTGGCCCAACATCGGTTGTTCCTTTAGAAAGTGTGGGTGTGAAAGATAGCCTCCCTTATGAAGAGGTCCAGTTGAAATCCTTGGATGTCAGGTTCATAAGTCAAGAAATAAAGAGGTCACTTTAGTAAAGGTTTTGTGGAAAAATTAGTCAGTTAAAGGATTTACAAGGGACAAAAAGGAATATATTAGGACCAAGTACCCCCATCTTTTCTCTTCGACTCATTCCCAGCTCAAGGTAATAGTTTATCCTAAAAAAATTTCTTTATGTCTCATGTAACCTAGCTATTCTCATCTCATAACATGCATTCATTAGTTTGATTCAGTCCATGTTTCTATTACAAATACAATTATCATGTCAGTTTTCATCTCGTGGAAATTTATTGTAGGAATTCCATGTCTTTCCCCTAACACTTCAGTTTTGTTAGTTTTAATTAAGGACCCAATGACCCCAAGGGGGAGATATTTAACACCCTAAAAACCCAAGCCAAGATTAGAACCATGATTCAAGTGATGAAGAAATAAAAATTCATGTTATCATAGTATGAGAAGTGATATAGACTTGTATTGAGTCCACAAATAACACCTAGCTCATAGCCAAGTCAAAACATCTCTTACCGATTGACTTCTTATAAAGTATCTTGCTACAGTCCACTTTAAACGAGCATAACTTCTATGTTACAAAATAGTTTAGATCTCAAGACACACCAAATTATAGATATTTTAATTATTTTTACAATGCATCTTTTTTTCCTTAATACAATATCAAGGTAAAATGTTATGCTCGATTTACCAAAGGGTGTCTGTCTGCCAAAGTGTGATGGCTCGGGTGACGAACAACCATGATTGCCCGTCAAGTTTAAGAAATAAAACCAACATTTGGTGATTTTATAATGGTTGGTCAAGGTATTGACCATCTATCATCTAAACCATCAATCAGAATTGTTCTGCACTGTTATAATATTTTCAAAGGTGTTTTGTATTTTCCCACTCTTTTAAAACAAAAACTACATCATTTAAGCTATTCTAAAGATGGAATATAAGGCTAAAATGCCCCCAAATTCCACATTAACTCAAAATTCATCAAACACATAGATAGGAAAAAGATAAAAAGGCTATTTTCTTCTCCTTAGGCAAAATAGTGTTCTTTAACTTTAAACTCCAAAGTAAAAGGTTTCGCGAGGGTTTCCATCTTCACGTATGTGGGATTTAATCAATGGGTTTCCTTTCACCCATCTAGTCCCAAAGTTAACTCATTTCCCTAGGTTTAATTCACCCTTCAATCTTAGGGTTTCTATGTGATGTGTTAATTCCTTTAGTTTTCAGTTTCTTGCTTTGACTAAACTGTGAATCTATGTTTTCCCCTAAATTTAAGCATCCTTCCATACTCATGACCATGAAATCTCATTATAGTGATAAATTCTTGATTTTGTGCTTGAGCTATGAAATTTCTTATTACGTTCAGATTGTGGTATTGCCCTAATTAGTTGCATTCTTCATAGATGGTAGGTTATGAACAACTGATGACCTAGGATTTCATGCACATACTTTTGAGTATTTTATCCTCTAATATGTATGTTTTTAATGCTTTTAGATAATGCATTCAATTTTAGTTTTCAGAATTTTACTTTTATTAAACATTTTTAGTTATTAGTATCATTCAGTTGGGAGTAGTACTTAGCACAGAGTGAACATAAGGATGAAGGCTCACCCGTTAGCCCAGTTGAGACCTATAGTAAAAGTATCTATGTCCCAGAACTAAAGTGCCACCGTAGGTTCTTTTTACAACCCAAAAAATCAAGGTCATGATGGAACTTGTTGCGGTAAGCCTTGAAAAGCTAGCCTACCCCCCAAACTGATATAAAATGAGAAGTAACCACCATTGTCTAAGGCTAGGCTTCTAAAATAAAGACAAACAATAGATAAACAGTAAAATGAAGATAAATAACCGAAGATATCATACCAAAATCCCAAAACCTACTGTCACAGTGTAAGAACTAACTAATACAACTTAAGATAAAAAATACATAAGACATCCAAATAGGAACAACTCTGCCTCTAAACACAAATAAAGACATAGCCTGAATAAGGGAAGGCAGTAGTCAACTACAGATGCATGATCAAACTCTACCTCAAAAATCTCCAAATGTCTCTCGAATCAACCACCGTGAGGCGTACTCAGACCAGGATCTGCATCGAAAAGGAAAAGCAGGGGTGAGTACGGACCACTTATACTCAGTAGGTTTCATAGTATGACTGAGCAAAGTAAAAAATAAAACATAGAAAATACATACTAAGGGTACGTCAGCTGCAACCAGAAAATGTCCCCAAACAGTAGCCTAAACCGTCTCCACTAACCGATCTATAATATTCACATACACTATAAAAATACGAGAGAGGTATACAAGTATATAGATATCACGCATACAAATATGAGGGAATATATACACATAAAAAGGTACCATATCCAGGAGAATAATACATCACAGAAAAGTACAAAGTAAATACAAATGCAATAGACATGGTGATGATGATGATGTGATGCACGAGGTTGTCGCACAATCTCCCTATGCAACTACGTATCTAAAGCTTCTTGACATAGGACCCATGGGGTTTGTCAACCCATATACAACAAATATCGAATAACAATATCCATATCTCCTCTCCGACACATCCATCGGTAGATGGTTTTTAAGATATCACAGTTACTGTTAGAAAAAATTAGTGTTTCCAGTACTTCTGTAGTGGTACGAATATGTCATAAATCTATGTGATATGAGGATGTAATGCTCACAGCCAACAAGAATGAGCTTTCCATATCCAACTAATATACCAACCAAGTAAGCCAGTAATCCACCCAATATTTTAAACCAATCCATAAAGTTCAACATAAACCATATGCTAATAGAGTAAAATACATTATAATTCACCATTGATATAACATTAGGCTTTTTCGATAGACAAGATACAAATAATTTCACATATACAAGGCCAACAATATCACATAGGACCACATATGGTCACATATAACAAATAATATTCAAACCCCCCCAAATAACATCAATATTAGGCCCCACACTGGAACAACATGCTAAATATAGACATTTTTATGATTAACTCCCATACCCTTAACATGATTTTATATCAATATTAACAACCTAGCCTATTCTAAGGAAGATTAAGCCATAACCTACTTCAAAAGCCAAAAACTGATCTTAAAGGCTTTCAATTTGAAGTTTTCCCTTTACGAACAGACTCAGATCAAACTAAAACACACAAATATAGAATCTACACGTTAAAAGAAAGCCAACACTACTCATATTGCATATTTTTAAGTTAGGGTCAAAATGGACCCCCAAAATGGGTTTCAAAATTAAAAGGGTAAAACAATAATTTTATCTTTGAACTATGTTCCCCATACTAATAGGAGTCTACCGTTGAAAATCCAATCGAAAGCAAGTTTAAAATGAGATTCAAATCCACCAAAAACCATTTTCAAGCTTTACCAGCAAAACCCCCAAAACCCATGTTGAGATTCGAGAATTGACATTGTTAGGTGAAATTGAGAGAAAAATAATAATTGAAAGATTGAAAATCATCCAAGTGAAATAGATTGAATTGAGGTTTAAATCATTAAATACAACTTTTAGGCCCTTTAGGCCAAAATCCCCAATTTTCAATTGTTAAATCCATATTTAAACAAGAATTAAATGATAAAATTTGAGTAAAGTAATTAAAATATATGGTTTAGAGATTACCCAAGCTTAGAAATGGAGGGAGTTGCCCAAAATCACGAAACCCTATGCTCCAAGTCCCAAAAATAATGAAAATATGAGAAAAGGAAATATTTAAAGTCAGGGATGCAAGTACCACTAAAGCGGTCAATAGGCCATAGTAGCGGTCACCACTTTGGAAGTCTATTACCACTTTAGCAGTCTATTCACAAAGAGGGTCAGTCCTCTAAAGCGAACAAGAGCCACTTTAGTGCCCTACGCTAAAACAAACAATGGTTGATATAGTGCCCTTGCTCCCATAGTAGCTAGCCATTAAAACGACCTTGTTACGCTTTAGGGCTAGCCGCTAAAGTGTACAAAGTGTTGCTTTATTGGAAGAACCGACTGAGGTGCACTAACATTGGAAACCTCAAATTTCAGGTCTCCGCGGATGCCTCGAGACTCACCCAAAATCCTGTGAATACAAAACGAACTATGCTACCCTAACAAATTTAACTCTCCGAAATCAATGGCTATATCAAATTTTTGATTCAAAATCATTTTCAACTAGTTGACCCCCGAAGCCCAATTTCACAACTTTCGAAACCAAGGGATGAAATGAGATATACAAGCCATAAAACTACACCAACTATGTTACCACCATAAAATCAATGTTCCAGATCTACTAGCACAGTAGGTTTTTCCATTCGATCCTCGAATCAATATATGTTGATTGAAGTCAACTATAAGTCTTTTTAAGCCATCAAATACCATAATTTCACATATTTCAGACCATAATGCATTGGAAATAGTGTCAATAATTCCCACACCCCAGAAATACCACAAAACCATAAGGAGGGGCAAAATGGTCAAATCACAAAAAAAATAATATTTTACTAAAATTACCAAAAATAAAGACGTTACATCATCCACCACTAAAAATCTAGTTTGTCCTTGAACTAAAGGGATGAGACATACCTAAAACCGTAAAAAGATGAGGATAAGAACTACACATATCAGACTCGATCTCCCAAGTAGCCTCATCTATAGGTCGATGTCTCCACTAGACCTTAACTATTGGAATATCTCTAGAATGCAAACGTCTACACCTCTAGCCTAGATGAAGAAAGGTTCCTCAATGAAATACAACCGCTCATCTAACTAAACCAAATCCCAATAAATGACATGAGACTGATTAGAAATTTATGGCGAAGCATGGAAACATGAAAAACTGGTTGAAAAGATGATAAATCTGGGGGAAAGGCCAACTTATAAGCTATATCACCAATAGTCTGAAGAATATCAAATGTCCTAATATACTTGTGGCTAAGCTTTCCCCTCTTCCCAAACCTCATCATAGACTTCATAGGTGAAACTCGAAGGAACAGGCGGACACTAACACTAAATCTCAAGGCACGAAGTCTATGATCTGCATAACACTTTTGCCTACTCTGAGCCTCTCGAAGTCTCTCCTAAATGATACAAACTCTATTTATCAATTTATGGACCAAGTCTGTACCTCGAGATGTAATCTTAGAACCCTCAAATTAACCATCAAAAGAGTGACAATGCCTACCATACAAATCCTTAAAAGGAGTTGTATCAATATAGGAACAATAGTTATTATTATAAGCAAACTCCGCCATGGCAAGATGTTGCTCACACTGACCACCAAAGTCCATCACACAAGCACAGAGCATATCCTCAAAAACCATAATATTCCACGTTGATGTGAACACTTAACCTCAATTTGAGATAATAGGCACTGGCATACTATAAAGATTCACTATCTATCGACTATATATGGCAAACCTCTCCATGATGAAAGAAACCTTACTCAAAATGAAATGAGAAGATTTGGTCAATCAATCCACTATGACCCAAATTTTATCAAAACCATGAGAAGTATGAGGAAACTTAGTTACAAAGTCCATAGTGAGTCGTTCTCACTTCCACTCAGGAATGGGTAATCTCTGAAGTAATCACTCGAGCCATAAATGCTCGTACTTTACCTGCTAGCAACAAAGGAAACGTGTTATGAAGTTTGTGACATCATTCCTCATACCACCTCACCAATAATGTTACCTCAAATAAAGATACATCTTAGTCACTACCAAATAGATGGAATACCTAAAACATCGAGCATCCTCCAAAATCAATCTAATCCAATCACCCACTGTCGATACACAAAATTGACCGCCAATCCTCAAAATACCATCTGAATTAAGTGAGGCTTCCTTGGCCTCACCACCAAATACCTTATATCGAATCACCCTCAACCTAACATCGTCAAACTAATGAACCCAAATCTATTCCATCAAGGAAGACATAGCATCCACAAATGCCAAAACTCACCCTGGTGTCGAGATATCTAGTTTAACCATCTGGTTAGTGAAGGAATAAACCTCTTTGGAAAAAGGCTTCTCCTGGGTCAAAAGATATGGCAAGCTTCTTATGCTTGTCAACTTCCAGCTCAAGCCATCCACAACCACATTAGCCTTGTCTGGATGATAATGAATAGTAAAATCATAATTCTTAAGTAACTCAAGCGAATGATGCTGTTGCATATTAAGATATTTTTAGGTGAATAAATACTAAAGGTTATTATGATCCAATAAAATCTAACATCGATCTCCATACAAGTAGTGTCTCTAAAACATCAAAGCAAAAATAATCACGCACAACTCCAAATAATAGGTAGGGTAATTCCTCTCATGGGGCTTCAACTGATGAGAAGAATAAGCAATAACCTTACCCTCCTACGTCAACACAACAACTAACCCAATACTTGAAGCATCACAAAATCATTGAGAAAAGTCAAGATAAGAGCTGATGTTAACACATCCTTAAGATTTTGAAATGTCAACTCATAAGAATTGGACCACTAAAAGGAATTCTTATTTTGAGTCAACTTGGTCAATAGAGCTGTGATAGATGAAAAAAACCTCAACAAAATGTCGATAGTAACCTGCCAAGCCAATAAAACTCTGAATCTCAATGGGTGAAGTAGGCCTAGCACAATCATGAACTACTGTAATCTTGATTGGATCAATCATAATACCATCTTTAGTCACTATATTACCCAAGAAAGAAACTAACTCCAACCAAAACTCACACTTAGAGAACTTAGCTTACAACATCTCATCCCCAGTCTCTGAAGCACGATCCATAAATGCTCTTCATGATTGGCCTAACTTTTGGAATAAACCAAAATATCACATATAAATACAATAACAAAGGAGATGATATATGATCAAAATAACTGATTCATCAACTCCATGAATGTGGCTGGGGAATTGGACTAACCAAAGGACATAACCAAGAACTTATAATATCATATCGGGTCCAAAAAGCTATAAAAGCAATCTTCAAAATATTTGAAGATATAATCCTTATTTGGTGATACCCAAATCTCAAATCAATATTCAAAAATACCAAAGCACCCTTTATCTAATCGACCAAATCATCAATACGAATGAGAAGATATTTATTCTTAATTGACACTTTGCTCAATGATTGATAATCAATATACATACGTATGGACCAATCCTTATTTTTCATTAAAAATATAGGAGTTCCCTAAGGTGATACACTAGGTCGGATAAAAACTTTATCCAACAACTCCTACAACTGATTCTTCAGTTTTTCAACTCGATTAGGTCAATCCTGCAAGGAGGAATAGAAATAGGCTCGGTGCTGGACAAAATATTAATGGAAAATTCAATATCATGATCCAAACACATACTAGGAAAATCTGTAGGGAACATATCCATGAACTCACAAACAACATGAATTGAATCCAAAGAGGAAAATGAAGCAACACTAGTATCACGAATATAGCCAAATAAGAAAAACATCCTCTCAACCAAACGACAAGCCTAAATATAAGATATAACTTTCCTAGGAAACAAATGATGTGGAACAAGTAATTGACTCTTAACTAAAAGCTGGTTCGAATATAGCACTCTTGAGCAAGTCATCTCGAAGTCAACTAAGGCTCAACCAGAGTTAGCTCTTATTGCTAAAATATAAAAAACAAATGTTCCAATAGAATATAGACATAGTGCAAGATTTCCAAATGATTTTATCATTAGAAACCCAAATAATCAGATACATACAAGAGCCTTACTAATAAAATAAGGATCAATAGCGCTTCTGTCTCAAACTAAACCTAAAATAGTTGATGAGGCCTTCAAAGATGAATCTTGGGTTAAGTCTATGAAAGAAGAGCTAGATTAGTTTGAAAGAAACTAAGTCTAGAATTGTAATACCCCAAAGTTTTCTAACCAATTTCATCTCAAGAATGTCTAGTATTATCTTCTAAATTAAATGATGTTTATTCTAGGGGGAATTCTTAATATTTTCACTCTTTGTCATGTGGAAAATTCAATAAGATTTCCATCGATAAAAAACTCGCCTAAATATGATTAACTGGAAAGAAGTAATGACTATTTCAAGTTCCCATCATAAAACAATGCCATATTGGTCTGTGGCACGCCGCACCACAAGCTAAAATGGCAATCGTCCTTTTCCAGTGTCTCAGCGTAATTTCCCCCACGTCACACCAAAGTTCCAGGTTGCAAATGAATTAGCAATGCGATGGCTCTGCATCATGCTATTCCCCTATTTCCCAATTGTTAAATTCCAATGACACGGCGCGGTAGCGCCACGTCGCGCTAAGGGTCCTGTTCGGAAAATTTTTAAAAATTTTAATGACGTATCAAGGTTTAAAAGGGTTAATTTTCCACCCCTATTTAAGCCCTTTAACACGTGATTCAGCTATTTGGAACCCAAAACATACTAGTTTCTCTCAAGAACAAGCTAGGGTTTCAATTGGGGATTCAATTTCAAGAAAATCTCTCTTTCAATCTTTGCTAAACAAAGAACTAAGGTATGTGTTGTGTTGATTTAAGGATTCATTTCATCCATAAAGATTAAGAATCCTATTTTAAATTATTAATCATGATATTTATGTTGTGGGTTGGTTGTAACCATGTTTATCTTGTTATATGATTCCCAAGTTAGAATATTTATGTGTTTTTCATGAAACTACATTAGCTAGTGAGTAAAATTCATAAATTGAATTTTTTATAATGTGTCAATTTGATGATTAGGCCTATTCCCTAAGCGTGCATGCAAGGTGTTTGATAAAATGCCTAGGAGGATAGAAGTTATGTACAATAGTAAAATTGTGATCCAAAATAACTTCCATGTTATTCTTATGTATTCGAATTGTTTGTTGGATTGCTCATGAGTTAGCCTTATGAAATTATGCCATGTATACATGTTATCTTATTCACGTACCAAGCTATGATAATTAAATGCCCATGAAATATCTTCAATTATTGTATTATGGATTGTTGATATTGGTCATGTATTCAAGAATGTCATGCCTTCTCAGTTTCTTTCCATCGAATCTTGGGCGTACTTGTACCCGAAAAATATAGCTGGGTGCCTAGAATCAGTGTCATGTTTTCCAGATACTCTCAGTCAAGCCATGATCCATAGAATTCAGTCATTCAAATGACACAGGAAAACCCAGTAATTCAAGTAGTGTCAGAGATTTCAGAAATACAGTAATCTCAGTACTATACCATCAGTCAACGGAACTGAGTTAATTCAGTTTAGTTCAATATTCCATGTTCAGTGTCTATTCAAATGGGAGTAGGAATTAGCACCGATTGAACCCAAGGATGGGAGCACACACTGTCAGATGAGGGTGTGATTCTTAGATGTCATTCTTACGTTCCAGAACTATTTAGCCAGCATAGGTTGAGACATCAATACTATTAGATAAGGGTTGATGAGGTGGATAAGAACTTTCAAATAAGGGGCCCACTATTCTCTTTTGGGGATACTTTCAGATTAGGGTCACTCATAGCTTGTCCTTACCAGTGGCGCGGTATTATCACCCTTCTAATTGGGGTTATGGATTGGACCCCAACTCAGCTATAATGCATTATTTGGGGCATGTCAGTTAGATAACTACATCCCACAGTTTTAGTTATAAAATCTGGACTGTAAGATACAATCATTTAGTCTCAGTAATAGAACTTAGATAGTTCTACAGAATTCAAGACTGTCAGATATAGTCAACTCAGAACAGTACAAAACTTAGCTAGTTCCATCAGATTCAGTACTTTTAGATATTGTCACTCATGTTATCAGTTATATCATTCATAAAAACTCAATTATCAGTCATGTTAGCTATCAGTAAATTCATGTTATCACAATCTCAGATATAGTTACTATGTATCCATGCATGTATTCTCACGTTTATATTAGTCAGTTAATTAGTATTGTTCATGCATATGAACCCCACACATTTAGCCCACCTCACATGCATACTAGTACATTCAAAGTACTGACGCATTTGCGTTATGGTGTCTTATTCCAGATATCAGCAGTCAGTTAGCAGTGAGTCCTCATCATTTGAGAACATGATTATTTATTTATTATCTTATTAAGTAATTTATTAGTTGGAGTTAATTGGGGATATGTCCAATCAATTCTTTATTCAGATAGTTCATTCAGTTATTAGAGGCTTTCCAGACTATCATTGTTTAGACTATCATGGTTAGATAGTTTTGTTTTGGGTATTTATACCCCATCCCAGATATTATGTTCTATTGTGATTTATCAGTTTTGAACCTTATGGGCTTTCGGTTTATGTTTCTGCATTTATTCATTATATTATGTAGTGTACAGGTATAGATATCAGTCATGGGTTAGCTTATAGCCCTTTATGAGCACCGTGTAGTATTTCTGGTACTATATTTTGGGCGTTACAAACTTTGTATTAGAGCCTAAGGTTTAATAGAGTCCTAGAAAGTCTGAAAGATGCATCTAGTAGAGTCTTGTGCATGGGTATGTTGTGCGCCACATTTATGTACATTAGGCTATGAGATGTTTTAGGAATAGTTTCCCTTCTTTCAACATTCATGTTGTGCCAGTGAGCATTATCTCTAATAAATCTCATATCCTACTCTAATTCATTTCTTCATTTCTTCTACAGAATAAGACTCCCAAAAAAAGAAATGGGAATCAGTCAGACCCTTAGCCCAAATATCCTTTGGGTGAGCATGTTTCTCATGTAGAGTTTAGAGTTGCATTCACTACTCTTGCTTAATTAGTTACTTCTCAGAATGAATGACCATCTCTCTTTCTGGCCAACCCAGTGGCCAATTCAGCTACAGCCAGGATTTGGGACTTCACCTGAATGAATTCTCTATCCTTTCTCGGGTTTAAGTCAGATGATAACCCTTAGGAATTTATCGATCAAGTCCAGAAGGTTACAAACATCATGGGGGTTACTTCTAGTGAGAGTGCTGAGATAGCTACATATCAGTTATAGGATATCGCTTACACTTGGTTTAATTAGTGGAAGTCAGAAAGGCCAGATGATACAGGGCCTATTGAGTAGGAGTAGTTTGTCACTGTATTCTTAGATAGATTCTTTCCCCAAGAGCTGAGAGAGGTTAAGATGTTAGAATTTATCAACCTCAGGAAGGGAAACATGAGGGTGAAATAGTATTCTCTTAAGTTTACTCAATTAGAAAAATATACCCCTCATGTGGTTGCAGACAGCAGGGACAAGATGAGTAAGTTTATTTCAGGGGTAAATGATAGTGTGGTCAACGAGTGTAGGCCTGCAATGTTGAATAGTGACATGACTTTAGCTAGTCTTATGACTCATACTCAGCAGATAGAAGATCAAAAGATTAATATGAGAGAGAAGCAGACTAAGAGAGCAAAGACAGGTAGTTTTAACTTTGCTCAGCCCAAATCAGAAGAAGGAAACCGTTCTCAGTTTCATCCTAAGTCATCAGTTCCAGCTCGTTCTTTAGCCAGTGCTCTAGCTCCTAAGTTCAGGGATGGTAACAAAGATAGGGAACTATACTCTAAGTCTCATGGCAGTGTCTGCAGTGCCCGAACTAATCCCCTTTATCAGATTTGTGGTAAGAACCACAAAGGTGCTTGCAGAGTTGGTAGTGATGTCTATTTTGGATGTGGCAAGCTAGGCCATAGAGTCAGAGATTGTCCCCAGTCAGGTTATCAGGGTAAGCATAACCATTCCTTAGCTCAGTCCGATCTCCCAACTCAGCAGGGTGCCACTTCAAGTGCTACTAGTGGGCAACGCCCAAATAGACTTTATGCTCTCCAGTTCCGGAAAGATCAAGAAAATTCTCCTAATGTGGTTACTGGTACATTGCAGATCTTTCATGTGCATATTAATGCTTTGCTAGATCCAGGAGCTTCCTTGTCTTTTATTACTCCTTATATAACAGTTGATTTAGGAGTCAGTCCAAAAATTCTAGCAGATCCCTTCTCATTCTCTACCTCAGTGGGTAAATCCATCATAGTCCGGCGAGTATACAAGAACTGCTCGATTATGATATATCAGAAAGTCACTTCAGCAGACTTAGTCGAATTAGAGATTACTGATTTTGATGTCATTCTCAGCATGGATTGGCTTTATTCCTGCTATGCCATAATCGAATGCAGAAACAAAATAGTCCAGCTTTAGTTTCCTAATGAACTCGTCCTAGAGTAGAAGGGTCGTGTATCCTCTTTTAGAGGTCAGCTTATTTCCTACCTTCGGGCATGGAAAATAATATCTAAAGGATGTGTCTATCATTTTGTTCGAGTTAAGAACACTAGTTTTGAAACTCCCAGCCTTGATTTAGTCCCAGTCGTGAATGACTATTCAGATGTCTTTCCCAAAGATCTTCCAGGGATTCCTCCAATAAGGGAAATAGACTTCGACATTGATCTACTTCCAGATACTGAGCCTATATCAATTCTGCCATACAGAATGGCACCAACAGAACTTAGAGAACTGAAAGAACAGTTAAAGGATCTCCTAGATAAGGGATTTATCAGGTCCAGTGTGTCCCCGTGGGGTGCACCAGTCTTATTCGTGCAAAAGAAAGACGGTTCTCTCATAATGTGCATAGACTACTGTCAACTCAATAACGTCACTGTCAAGAGCAAGTATTCTCTCCCCAGAATTGATGACTTGTTTGACCAACTTCAGGGTGCCAGTTATTTCTCTAAGATAGACCTTAGATTAGGCTATCATCATCTTAGAGTCAAAGAGTGTGACATCCTAAATATAGCCTTTTGTACTCAGTATGGTCACTTCAAATTCTTAGTCATATCCTTTGGTCTTACCAATGCCCCTGCAACTTTCATGGACTTGATAAACTGTGTGTTCAAGCAGTACTTTGACATGTTTGTCATAGTCTTTATAGATGATATTCTGGTCTATTCCCGCAACAAGTATGATCATGCAGACCAACTAAAAATTGTCATTCAGACTCTAAAAAATCATCAGTTGTTCACCAAATTCAGTAAGTGCAGATTTTGGCTAAGGTCAGTAGCATTTCTTAGTCATATTATTTCTGATGATGGCATTAGAATAGATCCTCAAAAGGCCAAAACGGTAAAAAAAATAGCCTAACCCTATTTCTCCATCAGATATCAGGAGTTTCTTAGGTTTCACTGGCTCTTACAGGCGGTTTGTTGAGGGATTTTCTTCTATTATATCTCCTATATCCAGATTGACTCAGAAGAAAGTCAAGTTTCAGTGGTCAGATCCTTATGAGAAGTGTTTTCAGGAAGTAAAGACTCGACTCACCTTAGCTCCAGTCTTAGCTCTTCTAGATGGTCTTGATGGGTTCATTGTGTATTGTGATACATCCAGAGTAGGTTTGGGTTATGTCCTAATGCAGTATGGTAGGTCATAGCCTACGCCTCTAGATAGCTTAAACCCCATGAGAAGAATTGTCCTACTCATGATCTTAAGTTAGCAGTCATAGTATTTGCCTTAAAGATTTGGAGGCATTATCTATACGGAGTTCATGTAGATGTGTTCACAAATCACAAGAGTCTTCAGTATGTCATTTCTTAGAAAGATCTTAATCTTCGTCAGAGAAGATGGTTAGAGCTCTTGAAAGATTATGACATGAGTGTCCTTTATCATACGGGCAAGGCCAAAGTAGTGGGAAATGCTCTCAGTAGACTGTCTATGGGTAGCGTTGCTCATGTTGTAGAAAATAAGAAAAAGTTTTCTCAAGAAATCCATCATCTTGCCAGACTAGGCATTTGCTTAGTAGATACAGAGGAGGGTGATATATAGGTTCAGAGTAGTTTAGAATTATCTCTAGTTTCTGAGGTGAAAGAAAAGAAAGATAGAGATCCCAGTCTAGTCAAGTTGAAAGAGTCAATCAAGGATTGGAAAGTAGAGGTTTTCTTCCAAGGGGGAGATGGTGTTCTGCATTGTCAGGGTTGTTTATGTGTTTCAGGTGTACATGACTTAAGATAGTGAATTCTTGAAGAAGCACATAGTGCACACTACTCTATTCATCTAGGGGGCACATAGATGTATCGGACTTGCGGGGATCTATTGGTGGAGTGGGATGAAGAGACATGTTGCAGAGTTTGTGGCTAAGTGTTGTACATGTCAACAAGTTATGATAGAGCATCAGAAGCCTAGTCGTTCCATGTAAGAGTTTAGTATTCCTACTTGGAAGTGGAAAGAAGTGAACATGGACTTCGTGACGGGTTTGCCTCGTACTCGTCATCATCATGATTCAGTTTGAGTCATTGTAGAGAGGATGACCAAATCACCTTTTTTTCTTCCAGTGCATACCTCTTATTCAACCAAGGATTATACCAAACTCTACATCAGAGAGTTAGTCAGATTATATGGTGTTTTGTTATTTATTATCTCAGACAGAGGTACCCAGTCACCTCTCATTTCTAAAAAGTGTTCCAAAAGGGTCTTGGTACCCAAATTCATCTCAATACCGCATTTCATCCTCATACAGATGGTCAAGCAAAAAGGACCATTCATAATCTAGAAGATATTTTATGAGCGTGTGTAATTAATTTCAAGGGCAGTTGGGATGACCATTTGCCTTTGATTGAGTTTACATACAATAATAGTTATCATTCCAGTATTAAGATGGCTCCATTCGAAGCTCTATACGGTAGGAGATGGAGATCTCATGTCGGTTGGATCAAGTTAGTAAGGCCTCAGTCATAGGGCCTGACTTAGTATTCGATGCCTTAGAAAAAGACTAGTTGATCAAAGAAAGACTCCAGGCTGCTCAGAGCCGACAGAAGTCTTATGTAGATGTTCATAGAAAGGATCTTGAGTTTGATATTGGTTACTATGTCTATCTAAATATCTCTCCTATGAAGAGAGTGAAGATATTTGGAAAGAAGGGAAAGCTCAATCCCTAATATGTTGGTCCTTTCAAGATTCTCAGTTGATTCGGAAAAGTACCTTATGAGCTCAAGTTTCCTTTAGATCTAGCCTCAGTTTATCCAGTCTTCCATGTTTCTTTGCTCAAGAAGTGCATAGGTGATCCAGTAGTTGTAGTCCCTATTAAGAACATAGATGTTCAGAACAACCTCTCTTATGAAGAGATTCCAGTAGAAATCGTAGGCTATCAAACTTGTAAACTGAGGAACGAAGAAGTCCCTCTAGTCAAAGTTCTTTGGAAAAATCATTCCGTTGAGGGAGTTACCTAGGAAGAAGAAGCAGACATGCGTACCAAGTATCCTAACCTCTTCTCTGCCAACTTAAATCTTGCTCAAGCTAACAGTTCTCTTTAAGCTTTCGAATTTTGATATACAGATTTCAGTTTACGACTTGGTCTCAGTCTCATGTTTAGAATTCCATTTTTTTAAACTTGGTACTAAGTACCATTACATATTCAATTATATGTTCATGAATTAGATTAGTCATGTGTTCATGCATCAGACGTGCATTCTCCTTTTGAGAAGACTCAGTTATTAGAAATCTCAGTCATGTAATCAGTTTCGTCATATATTCATGCATCAGATATGTGTGATCATCTTATCAGTACTCTCGGTTATGCATTTATGTATCAGCTCAGTCATGAAATCATGCATCAGATATGCATACTCTATACAAATCTTGAAAATGTTAGTTATGCATGGAACTCAGCTAGTTCCATCAGATTCTGGACTGTCAGATACAGTCACTCATGTTATCAGTTATATCAGTCATCAGAACTCAATTATCAGTCATGTTAACTATCATTAAATTCATGTTATCACGATCTCAGATATAGTTACTATGTATTCATGCATGTATTCTCACGTTCATATTAGTCAGTTAGGCAGTATTGTTCATGTATATGAACCCCACGTATTCGTCCTACCTCACATGCATACCAGTATATTCAAAGTACTGACACATTTATGCTAAGGTTTTTTATGCCATAGGTTTCAAAGTACAAGCTCCAAGGCATTAGTAGATTCCAGATATCAGCAATCAGTTAGCAGTGAGTCCTCCTCCTTCGAGGACATGATTATTTCATTATTATCTCATTAAGTAATTTATTAGTTAGAGTTAGTTGGGTACATGTACCATCAACTCCTTATTGAGACAGTTCAGTCAGTTAGAGGCTTTCTAGACTATCATTGTTCTGCCTATCATGTATTGATAGTTTTGTTTTGGGTATTTATACCTCATCCCAGATGTTATGTTTTATAGTGATTTATTAGTTTTGAACCTTATGGCCTTTCGATGCATGGTTTTGCATTTATTCATTATATTATGCAGTGTATAGGTACAGATATCAGTCATGGGTTAGCTTGTAGTCCTTTGGGGTCATGAACACTGTGTATCATTTCGGGTACCAAATTTGAGGCGTTACAAGAATCTAGTTAAAAGAAAAAAAAGTTGCTCAATTGTTGGAATCATATGGGTCTATATAAATAAAGTGAATGAAAAAGATAAGGTTATCAAAAATAAGGCCAGACTAGTCTCCCAAGGCTACTCACAACAGAAAGGTATTGACTACAGAGACACCTTCGCCCCCGTGACAAGGTTGGAATCGATTCGGATTTATTTAACATCTTCTGCTTTTAAACATTTTATGTTTTATCAAATGAATGTTAAAAGTCCTTTTCTAAATAGTTTTATTAATGAAGAGGTATTTTTAAAAAAACCTCCTATTTTTGAAGATCCATTATATACAAATCACTTTTTTAAACTCTCGAAAGAACTTTATGGTCTCAAACAAGCTCCAAAATCTTGGTATGAGAGATTGCGCACTTTTTGTTAAATTATAACTTTTAGAGAGGCAAAATAGATACTAATCTTTTCATTCAAAAATTATAATATATCTTGCTTATCGTACATATATATATATGAATGATATTATTTTGGTTGTCCTAACATCTCCTTGTGTGAGAATTTTCCAAATATTATGAAATGAGAATTTGAAATAAGGCTCATTGGGGAACTCATATTCATTCTGGGATTACAAATCAAGTAAAATCCCAATGGAACCCTTATCAATCAAACCAAATACATAAAATATATCATTAAAAAGTTTGGAATGGAAAAGAAAAAGCATTCAAAACATCGATGAGTCCCTCCATAAATCTTAACTCAAATACATCTTGAAAAGATGTTAATGAAAAGAAAAACCGAGGAATGATTGGATCACTACTCATACAATATATTTAGTATTTGTAAATATTCAAGGTTTAAGTCGTCTCCCCCAAAGTCCCACCTATCTGTTAAAATCATCATTTTCTATCTCACCGGGACTTAGGACATTGGATTATGGTACCCCCATTCCTCAATTTTTTATTTAATTGGTTACTCAGATGCTGATTTTGCTGGTGAAAAACATGATAGGAAATGTATTAATGGAACCTGTCAAATTTTTGGTGATGCCTTAATTTCATGGAAAAGGAAGAAACAAAATTTAGTTGCTTTATCAAATACCAAAGCTAAATACATTGCCATTGAAAATTTTGGTACTAATATTTTATGGATTATGTATAAATTACTTAACTTTGATTTATTATTTGAATCTGTGCCTATTAGGTATGATAATACTAGTGTAATTAGTCTGACCAAATACACGACACATTATACTAGAACTTAGAATATAGATATCAAACATTATTTTAGTTGTGATCCAATGGAAAATGGAGACTTTTATAAAATTTATTGACTCTTAAAATCAACTTGCAGATATTTTAACTAAAATTTTGCTAGAAGATAGATTCTATTTTCTAAGAAAAAGTCATGATATTACATGCATTAATGATATTTAATTGCACTATATTTTGTTTTTTTATAACTTTCCACTAAACTGACTCATAATCATTATCTTTTATCCACCTTTTTTACGCAATTACTACCTTGTCTTCTTTCTTCCCATAATATTTTTTTACTTTGCGTTTTCTCTTCTAGAGAAGCCTGCACCTCTTTTTCTTTATATGTCACCTCCATTCACATCACCTCTTTTCACCTTCCCACCGTTTCACTTTCATCTTTTCTTTTTTTATACCCTCTTCTAATTTATTCTTTCTCACCCCTCAAATACTCAAACAATATCTATGGCAAATCTTGCATGGAATCACAAAGAGTGTCAATCCAACAATCATGACCCAATTCTTATCTTTTTTAAGTAACACTCAGTTGTGCCTAGAAGATTTGTGAATCTCTCACAGTTAAAGGAGTTTAACTGTAATTTAAGCACTTTTTTCAAAGCTTAAGACCTATTTTTTGTACTCGATCTCTGTTGCTTAGATGTTTATGAAGATCCTATTTTCATGTTTTATACAAATCTTTGTCTTTCCAAAGACAGTGGTAAGCTGGAAACTCTTGTGCTTTGAACTAGAATCATACTAAATGATTTTCTGTTAGAAAAGTTTTATGATACTAAGTTCTCTGAAGTTATCCCTTTTATGAATATTACATGGTCTGATAATTTTGAGGTTAGCTTTAAATAAGCTAAAAAGATTATTTCAGATCCGAAAGTCAATTAATCAAACTTTTATTCATTGTCTCTTTATTTTAAATACAAAATTTTGGCTCATATTCTCTCCCCCACCCTAATACCAGGAAGGGTTCCCTCAGTAATGTCACCTGTCCAGATGTGTTCATCTTGTGATGCATGATTAAAAAATACAAAATTTATTGGGTTGTGTGGTCTTGTGAATATATGTTGGAGAGGGCGGTTAATGCCCATGCCACAGCCATCTTACCCGATGGATTATTGATTACCCAAATCTTCCCCTACTATTTCATATCTCTCTCTGAGTATTCTTTTATAGAAGTCTCTGCGACATACGATTCTAATCCTTTTCCTAGTATGGTAAATGTATTGGTCAACACTAAATGGTGCAAAAAGGAGTCCACAAAGGCAAAAACTGATTTACCCATGGTTTGTAAAAAAAATTCTAATCATGTGCTTCAAGTAATGAAGGAAATGAAGGAAATCAAGGAATGCCTCAAGTCAATTGAGAAAGGTTTGCTGAGTTTTCAAGAGTCGACTAGCAGGTTGCTACAGTTGAGTAAGGAAACCAACATCGATATAGGAAAAATATGCTTGCCGATTGATTTCTTTAAATAGGAAGGTGTCAAGCTCTTTAATAGGTTACTTGCTTAGGCTGACTTCAGCAAATTCGAAGCTAACTCCCCCCACCATGATTTTACCATATCAGTTCAGAACTTCTACTCCAGCTTCTCCAAAAATATTGAAAAATCTTATGCATATTTTTGTCAAAATATACACAACACTCTCACCTACTTTTTGAAAAAAATGTTGATTTCTTGACTACTCATCAAAAGGGGGCTTGTCCCCTTCATCTCTTTGGTCTGTACTTGAGATTTTAATTTGTTTTTGCATAAAATCTACATGACCCTTCCTCTTTTTTTGTGTGTGCTTTTGGCATGGACATTGTTAGGTTTCTTTTTATATATGATCTGCTTACTTTCTATATTTTTTATTTTCTATGTTTGACTTATTATTTTTAATTATATCAAAGGGGGATAAAGTCTACAAACATAAAATACAAAAGAGGTCTCCAAGTAAGGGGGAGCCAACAAACTATATACATAGGGAAGTCAACTGATGATGATGAAAAGAAGTCAACAAGAAAGAGGGTGCCAACCGAGTATGTATACAAAAAATTCAACTGATGTTTATTATTTTTCATTATCAAAAAGGGGGAGATTTTTAAATTCCTATATTAGTATAATATATTTAATAATAACAAATTAATAATAAAAAAATATGCAGGTCACACTGAGGATGCGATTAAGGAAAGAATTTCATTGAAGAACCGTCCCAATGCTACAATTGGAATAACATCACAAGAATATCTAAAGATATCACTAACTTAAAGGAATAAAAGTTATTTAGCGCAATCATGGAGCAACAATTCTGGAAGAAGTTTTCAAAGAGAGCTACGGAAGGAAGGAATATTATATCCTCTACACGGACATATCTGATATGAACATGTATGGAAGTGAATCAACATCCAAGAAAGGAAGATCATATCATGGGTATGGATATATCTGATATGGATGTACCGTATGATGTGAATCCTTAATAAATGAATTAGTAGAAATCCTTTATTGGGAAGAAATCCCTTGAATTTTCCTTTTAGAGCAAAGAAGCTATAGCAGATTATGTCTATAAAAAAAGACTGAAGATGGAAGACATCTCACACAACTTCACAAGAAACTTTCCACTTGTCTCATCTTTTAGTCTTCACAAATCTTTTTAATCATTGACTTACACTAATTAAGAAAAAAGAAAAAGATATAGTCAGTTTAGTTATCCCAGTCGGGGATGTGTCACAAGATCTAAATAACTTATTAAGATTTAGAATTTTTTCAAACTACTGTAACTCCATTCTCAACGTTAAAGATCTAAAAATAGACCTTGAAATACAAGGGGACTGAAGTAGGCACTACACTAGTGATCTGAACCAGTATAAAACTCATGTTCTTTATTACTCCTTTATTTATGCTTTTTGATTTATTCTTCTTTATTAATTATACTAACATATAGGTGAGTTGATTGTCATGATTGATTAGGCGACTCAGAAAAAGATTTTAATTGACCCCCCTCTGGAATTTTAGATACATGCTAATCTTGGTTTGATATCAAATGTGAATTAAAATTCATACAAGTGCGGATAATTAAACCTCATGAAATTTCTTCTGATTAGTAGCTATCTATTTACGTTACACTATTAGACATCGTCTCTAATAACTATTAGCTTAACCTATTTAAAGATGATATTTGTTCGGTTGTATCCTTAGTATGAGTTAACTGTGCACCTTCATTAATTAGGCATTCCTTTTTTGTCTAGATTTAAATTCTTCCTTCCCATGCTAGGAATATCATGCACTTGATTAATTTGAAAATCACCTACAAAAAGGAAAACTAAATTACCGAAAAAAATAAGCTAGAGTATTTCTCTCCCTAAGGGAGTGTTGTACCCTTAGTATAAAGAACCCCTTATATTATTAATACATAACTCTTCAATAGATATGAGCCAAGGGATCTTCCATTTTCCATGTAGAATCTGAACTAATGCCAAAAGATACAGATTCAATAACTACATTGTCAATATTGTTATCCCTATAGTTAACCATTCCTTCTCTGATAGCTTTTGCTTTATCAACAATATTAGTGGTGTCTTGTAATTTCACATATTTAGCACAAACAAATCTATTCTCTGAATTTCTAATACTGGAGGAGTTAAACTAGGGCCAAGAATTTCCCTAGAGGCCCATCAGTATTACATTTAAACTAGTGTACGGGTCGAGGCTACCATTTATATATCTTGAAGCTAAACATTGGCCTAAATGTTTCAGGAATATGCACTATTTGAGGCTAGTTTTTCCCATCACATTGAACCCTTAATCTACTTCTTAAAAAATTCATCAATGTTTCTGTAGTTTCTCAAATTACCATTATAATTGGTTATTTTCCACCATGAATTATTGTGTTCCTCATCTTTCGTATGAACCATAGAATTAAAATGGTCACCACCTGAAAGACCTCTTTAATTATAATGTTATCATTAACAAACCACCATTTTCTAACGGTTTGCTTAAGATTGGACAAAAGACTGAAACCTGTAGCTCTAGAAAAGTATTTCCAAGTAGCTTTAGCAATGTCCCCTTGTACAAATAGATGATGAATAGTTTTAACTTCTTCATCTTCACGATACCTACAAAATGGTGAAACACTAGTATTCCATGCATGCATTTTTTGTGACACTAGTAATTTACACTTCCAGATACTCCAGGTTAGGAAAGAGAATTTGAAAGGTAAATCTTTATGCCATAACTTCTTCAAATCATCATACACCTCTTGTTTATGTCTCAACAGTTCCCAAGCACTCTTCACACTAAAGTTTACAGTACTTGTATGACTACATTGAGGCATTTCCCCTTGATTAATAAGTTTACATTGACTCATGTTGTTCCTGATATGTTCTACTACATACTTAGGAACATGATCCCCCATATTTTAAAAATTCCACCGACCATATGTAACAAAATTAGCCACATCTCTCATTGAATGACAAGTATGCACTTCTAATTGATGTTTGAAAAAATGACCTAAATTATTCCAATTTTCAAACCAAATACCGAAAGGTCCACCTTTTGGTTCCCACCATATAGCCTGCTAAAGTTTATCTCTATTAACCAATATATGTTTCCAAATTTGTTATCCTCCTTTCTATTCAAACAATGTTACAATATTATTTATATAATATTTGTTCCAATATTAGCTGGAACACATTTTGTTTTGAGTTCTGAATTTCTACAAAAGCTTTGAATATAAAGCTTGAGATACTTCAAGAATATATGAGAAACAAAGACCTTCTTCATGCTTTAGAAGGTATATTTTGTTAATGACCTAATTTGTGAAGTTTTTTATCTTGATGTAATTTGACCATTTTTATCTTTGTTTGTAGTTGATACATATAGACTTTGGGTTGTGGGTATGGTTGGTATAGTTTCCAATGCCTTCGGGAGGGTTTGGGAGAGTTTGAGGTGTTTTGGACCTTTAAAAGTATCATAGTTGACTTCGGTTAACATTTGATGGTTTGAGAGTCGGATGCCAACTTGAACAGTTTTATTAGATTTGGAATGTCAAATTTGGGCTAATAGTGGGGTTAGTCTGGATTCAAATTCTTTATTCTGTATTTCGATCCTCCATTTGTGAAACTAGTGAAATGTGTCGTACAAGAATACCAAGGGTTAATTTGTTGAACATGATCTTTTTTTGAAAATCTGACATCACAATTGAGTCCAAAACATGGAAATTATATTGAAGGAATATACTGTGTATTTATGTGGGGTCTGGATCAAATATCAAGGGTCTATTCATAGCATTGTTTGCTTGTACCAAAATCAGCACTTGCCGATATCTTGTGCAATCGCTTAATCAATCAAGATTTACTTAAGCAATAGTGGCTTTAGTGCCCTGGTACCACTTTAACAGTAGGCTCTTAAGCGACAACCATTGTATATAAGCCCCGTTTTGTGATTCTCCATCATTTTTGGATTTTGAGATTTCAGTTTGGGAATATTTTAGAATTTTCATTACATTTCGAGCTTGGGTAAGCTCCAAAACCTTGCTTCCTCTAATTTTCTTGAATTTTATAATAAAAACACTTTCATATTGGTTTTAACAAAGAATTTTGAGGATTTTTCTAGAAAAGCTTAAAAATTGGGTTTTCTTCTATTTTGACCTTTTTTTCTTGTTTTCATATGAGTTTTCAACTGTAGATTTCATTAAACTTGGGGAATATATTTATAAAATAAAATTCTTGTTTTACCTCCTTTATTTTTTAAATCATTTTTCAAATTCATTTTGGATATAGCTCAAATATGGGTATCATTAGCATTACGAGTTGATGCAATATTTGAATGATGTAGTTAATTTCATGGATGTTCGAAAGGGAAAGGCCTCATGTTGAAGGACTTTAGGCTTGGATTTCATCATTTTGAGGTAGGTTATAGATGTCTCCTAAAACTATACCTCCATAGAAGTATACAATGGCTGATGTCAAAATATAGTAACCCAACTGGGTTGGGGTCAAACCCACAGGGAATAGGGCAGAACTATCTCTCAAACTTGTTGAAACAGTCGGGCAATGCAGAACAATAAATGGGGTGTTGTTTTGAACAGTACAAAGTAACAAAACTCAAATACTTTTGGTTGTAAACAACCTAAAACGAACACTAAGATTATGTTCCCCTTACTTCCTAACTCTGTAGATTTATCATACTCTGATGAACTAACCCAATATCTTGCATACAAAATTTGATTAGTCATATATCATTAACTATCTTGTGAATGACTTTAGTGAATTTCACTCTTTATCTTTTGAGTCTCAAAGTGTTTCCGTACTAACACTTTAACCTAGATCCTAGATTAACTTTTACCTTTTGAGTCTCAAGATAATTAGATGAGATGGTGCAATTATAAGATGGAGGTGAATCTCAAACTACTGTTGTGATTGGATTTTTGTAATTCCTGTTAGCCTCCTAAGTCTATGTTTTAATAATGACAAACTAACAAGTGTAGCTTTGCAGGACACTAAAAACTATTAATATTGGAATGACAAAGGAAGCAGGCCCAAGAGTATAAGGACATCAGACATAGAAGAACATGCATGGTATCCAAGTACCATCAATCACAATAAGAACAAATGTAAGGAAAATCTTAGCCCCTAATGTTACAGAAAATCAAATCAAGATCTTAGAAAATAAAAGAGTATCTCGCCAAAGATATGGAGGATCATAACATTCAAATAGTTTAGCAAATATATCAATCAAATATCACAAAAATGGAAGATGGATCACAATCCCTAAATCATGACAGACCAATTCAATCGAGAAGAGAAGATCATGAGCACATTTGGAAAGACATTAATCTCAACAAAACCAAAAAGAAAAGTAGATCACGGACATATTTTATATGGATGTGATCAAAATCCATATATGGACATATCATACGGCTACATTCCTCAATCAAACAATCAATTTACATCCTTGATTGAGAAGAAATCTCTTGGGATTCCTTATGAAGAATAGAAACCAAAGACTATAAAAGATAAAGAACGAAGACAAACACTTTTTCACACAACTTCAAGGAGAAAACTCAAAGTGCTTTATTCTTAGTTTTCCAAGGCTCTATAACTTTTAGTTTACAGTTGTTATATAAAGAGTAGGATCGATTCAACTTTGTAACATCAACTGAAGCTGTGTCACAAGATATGAAGAGAAAAATATGTCTTCACAACTTATTTCCTATCATTGTTACTCGTACCAAACATTCAACGATGTAAGAAAACTTTGAAACCCAAGGGAACTGGAAGTAGGCACCACATTATAGTTCCAAACCAGGATAAATCCTTATGTTATTACTTTATGTTCTATTATTTTCGTGCTTAATTGTTTCAAAACTAATATTTTTGTGAAGTGCACTAATATGAAGGCGAGTCGACTGTGAGGAGTCAGTAGTTGACTCACAGAAGAAAAATTTCAATTCCCCCCCCCCACTTGAATTTCAATTGGTATCAGAATAGGTCTCACCAACTGCATTGCTTAACCATAAATGAGGAAATATCAGATGGCCTAGTGTCAAATTCCCGGTGCTCTTCTTCAGGTTGGCCACGCCTCCACAAGACCACCATAGTTTAATGGACAACATTACTCTTACTGGAAGAACAGGTTTAGAATCTTAGTCTATTCAAATGACTTCCAAGTCTGGGTTGTCATCAAGAAAGGTCCCAAGCTAATTTCAAGACTAAAGAAAAAGTAAAAGGACAAGGATCAAGAATCCAACAACATCGATATTGAAGACCTTGAAAGTTTTAAGATAACCAAAGTACAACAACAGGTAATTCAAACTAATACATGTGCTATAAGTTTTATTTTTAGTGCAGTTAGTGGAGAAGAATACGACAAGATATCAACTTGTGAAACTGCAAAAGAAATGTGGGACAAATTT
Source organism: Capsicum pubescens (assembly GCA_030864215.1). Classification (NCBI taxonomy): domain Eukaryota; kingdom Viridiplantae; phylum Streptophyta; class Magnoliopsida; order Solanales; family Solanaceae; genus Capsicum; species Capsicum pubescens. Next base: position 208,377,257 of record CM061547.1, read on the forward strand.
GAGGTAACTTATGAAGGAAGCTCTAAGTTTAAAAAGTCAAAGATTGTTGCTCTGGTAAATGAATATGAGTTTTTCAAAATATAAGAAAATAAGGACATTGAAACAATGCTTTCCATATTTAGTAAAATCATCTACGAACTGAAATCGCTGGGGATAATCTATCCACACAGCCTGCAAGTCCATAAGCTTGTCTGAAGTCTCCCAAAGACTTGGGAAACCAAGGCTGCCATTCTGGATTACAAAGATCATCACAACATGACATATGAAGAACTACGAGATAACCTTATTGGATATTTGAAAAATTATATCAACAGGTTTCACAAGGATGAAAAGAAGAAACCAGTAGCCTTCAGCGCTGCTCCAATCGAAGATGTGGATATTCTAGAAGATGCCAATAGCGAAGGAGTGACCCTCATCAACCGTGGGGTAAGGCAGATAATGAAACAGAGACAATAATGATCCCAAGGAGAGAAAAAATAATGACTCCGCTAGAAATGGTAATCTTTGTTACTACTGTGGAAGGCGTCGTCATTTCAAACAAAACTATCCAGAATTTATACGAAGATCATCTAGAAAGAATAAAAACTTCATAGCCTAGCGCGATGAAGATTGAACTAAAGAAAAAGTAAAGGCTGCCAATATGTGCTTTATAGAAACATGAGAACCTAGCGAGGTGACACAACAAGACTGTCATAATTGTAACACTCTTGAATCTAATTTGGATATGACAACCAATGAGCTCCAAAAAATAGTAGATGAGTATAATAATCTCATTAAAGAGAAGAAAAGTTGTGAAGCACGATTTAAACAAAAACTTGACAAGGAACAGTGAAACTGGTAAATAGAAATCGAAGTATGTCAAATTAAAATTGACCTACTTCATGAAGAGCTTGGTGATACAAGAATAAACTTGAACAATTTTAAGAAATCCCCAAGCCATAGTTTCGTAGGACCAAACTCCTTCAAAGAGAATCCAAGTTCCTAATCAGGATCATTTAAATCTGCTAAAACTTTCTTTTTTGTGTGAGGACCCATCTTCTTTAATTGTGGATAGACAGGGAACAAACTCTACATCTGGAGGTATAAGCATTAAAGTTTGTGGATTTTGAAGATCAAAGAAAGTATATATAACCCGCAAGGACCCAAGACCACTTAGGTACCTAAATGAAATTAATTTTCTTATTTTATAGGAACAGGTCCACAAGAGATAGAAAAAGAGAATGTGGGTCATTGACAGCAGATGTTCAAGACATATCACCAAAAATAAGGAGAAATTTTCCTCCATAAAGAAACTACAAAGAGGATCAGTTAGATTTGGTGACAATGCAAGAAGCAATATCATTGGAGTATGATCAGTGAGACTCAGCTCATCATGTGAATTCACTAAAGTATACCTAGTAGATGGCATCAAACACAATCTTCTTAGCATCAGTCAACTATGTGACGCCAGATTTGTAGTCCTCTTCAAGGCTGAAAATTTCTCTATCAAATACGACAAAAGGGGTATCTATCTTATTGGTGAACGTGTGTATAACATTTATGTTTCAAATAGTCCTGATTTTGCTACCTTAACCTACCTCATTATGAAAAGCAATGATACTTGGTTATGGCAAAGGAAGCTTGGGCATGCTAGTATAGGTATCATTGAGAAATTGTCTAGACTTGAATTAGTGAATTATCTGCCAAAACTTAAGTTTGAAAAGGATCATATCTGTGATGCCTACCGATTGGGTAAATAGACTCGAACATCATTCAAAGTAAAAGACAATGTCTGTACTTCCAAGCCTCTTTAAACGATCAACATGGATCTGTTTAGCCCCACCATGACCACAAGCATTGGTGGAAAGAGTTATGTTTTTGCCATAGTTGATGATTACTCACGATTTACTTGGGTTATATTTCTTTCACATAAACATGAGGCTTTCACAATATTTGAGATTTATTATAGAAAAGTATAGAGAGAAGCTAGACATCTCATCACTTACGTCCAGTGTGATCATAGATGAGAATTTGAAAATAAGGTGTTTGAGGAGTATTGTGGAGTATTGTGCTCAAAATAGATACTCTCAAAACTTCTCTTCACCATGGTATCCTCAACAAAATAATGTAGTAGAGCGAAAGAATCGGTCCCTTCAGGAAGCTTCCAGGACAATGCTCTTAGAACATAATCTCCCAAATCACTTTTGGGTAGAAGCATTTAGAATAACATGTCACATGATTAATAGGTACCTTACCAGACCTATTTTAAAGAAAACACCTTATGAACTCTAGAGAGGAAAGAAAACCAACATCGGCTACTTTCATCCATTTGGCTTTAAATATTTTATTCACAACAATGGTAAGAATACCTTAGTGAAATTCAATCCATGAAGTGATGAAGGTATTTTTCTTGGGTACTCTCCCACTAGTCGTTCTTACAGGGCTTTTAATAAAAGAACTTTATGTGTTGAGAAATCTATGTACATTGGTTTTGATGAATCTAACCACATCCCTACGAGTTTCAGTATTGATGAAGAACAAGTAAGTAATATACAAACTAGAGAAAATCACAACACAACCTCAAAACATTCATGGGACAATTCGACGACACCCCCTATAGAGTCAACTTCCACAGTAGAAACAGTGAAATCGAATATTCTAAAAGAATGAAATTGTGATATTTGCCATCCAAATGAACTCATCATCAGAAATCTAGAAGATAGAGTACAAACCAGAGCGTCATTGGGGAGACAAGAATTAGTTGCCATTGTGTCTCAAATAAAACCAAATCAAACTGATGAAGCTCTCACTGATGAATCATGGGTTGAAGTTATGAAGGAAGAACTGGACCAATTTTAATGAAATTAAGTTTGGACTCTAGTTGAAAGACCAAGAAACTTCTTAGTAATTAAAACCAGATGTGTCTGTTGAAATAAATTAGATGAAGAAGGTAAAGTCATCAGAAATAAAGCCAGACTTGTAGCTCAAGGCTACTCTCACCAGAAATGTATTAATTATGATGATCCCTTTACCCCAGTGGAAAGGTTAGAGTCAATACAAATTTTATTAGCTTTTGCTGCGTTCAAATATTTTAAGTTGTCTCAACTAGACTTAAATACTTCTTGTTAAATGTCTTTAGTCATGAGGAAGTTTTTGTAAAACAACCCCTCGAATTTTAATATACTTCATTTTTGAATCATGTTTTCAAATTATAAAAAGAACTCAACGGCCTCACACAAGCTTCAAAAGCTTGGTATGAGAGATTGATTACTTTTATAATAGATAATGATTTTTAATGGGGTAAAATTGACACAACCCTGTTCATTCAAAAGCTTGATTCGAATCTTCTCATTATGCAAATTTATATTGATGATATTGTTTTTGGTAGTTCTAACATCTCTTTGTGCGAGAATTTTTCTAATTTGATGAAAGAAGAATTTAAATGAGTCTTAAGGGTGAGCTCACATATTCTTTCTTGGATTACAAATCAAACAAACTCCTAAACGAACCTTCATCAATCAAGTAAAATACACAAAAAAACTCATCAAAAGGTTCAATATGGAAAAAGAAAAGACCTATGGAACACCCATGAGTCCATCCAAAAGCATTGATTTAGACTTATCTGGAAAAGACATTGATGAAAAGATATATCAGGGGATAATCAGATCTCTACTCTACGTAATTGCAAGTCAACCCGACATTATGTTCAGTGTGGGTAAATGTTCTAGATTCTACTCGACTCCCAAGGAGTCTCATCTAACTACTGCCAAAAAAGCCATCCGATATCTAGTAAGAACTCAAGACTTTGGTCTGTGGTATCCTTGCTCCTTATACTTTCATTTAATTTGTTACTCAGATGCTGATTTTTTAGGAGACAAAAATGATAGGAAGAGCACTAGTGGAACATGTCAAATTCTTGATGATGCCCTCATCTTGTGGCATATCAAGAAACAAACTTTTGTTGCTCTTTCAACCACTTAAGTTGAATACATACCTGTCTGAAGCTGTGGTACTAAAATCTTATGGATTATGCATTAGGTTCTTGACTTTGACTTATCTTTTGAATTTGTTCCTATTATGTGTGATAACACTAGTTCCATTAGCTTATCTAAGTATACTATGCAGCACTCTAGGTCTAAACATATTGATATCAAACATTATTTTATTTGAGATCATGTAGAGAATGGTGATTTTTCTCTAAAATTTGTTGACTCTGAGAACTAACTAGCAAATATTTTTACAAAACCTCTGCTAGAAGAAAGATTTTTCTTTCTTTGAAAACGTCTTGGTATTCTTAGAATTAATGATCTTTAAGCTTTTTAAAAAATTTATCACAATTTTTACTACATAAAAATCATGCATTCATCTGTCATTGCTTCATTTCCCTTTCTCTCTACTGGTGAATTTCTTTGTGCGCATATTCCCTGCATATTATTTCTTTTTGATTATGTCAACGGGGGAAAAGATAGGAATATCATAGTATCCTATCAGTCAAGGGAAGGAAAGCATAAGTTTACATATCAGCTAATACTTATACAAGTCAAGGGGAGCAAGGTGAAAAACAGGGAAGTCAACTGATGTTTACTCTTGTTGTCATTATCAAAAAGGTGGAGATTATTAGCCTCCTAAGTATACTTTTTAATAATGACAAACTAACAAGTGTATTTTTGCAGGAAACTGAAGACTGCTAATATTGGAAGGACAAAGGAAGCCGACTCCAGGAATAGAAAGACATCAGGAATGGAAGAACATCCACGGTATCCTTGTACCATTAATCACAATAAGAACAAATGGAAGGAAAATCTCACCCCATAATGTTATATAAAATCAAATAAAGATCTTGGAAGATAAAAGAGTATCTCGCCAAAGATATGAAGGAACACGACATTCAAACAGTATGGCAAGCAGATCAATCAAATATCATAGAAATGGAAGAAGGATCACAATCTCAAAATCATGGCAGACCAAATGAATCAAGAAAAAAATATCACAAGCATATTTGGAAAGGCATCAATCTCTACAAAACGAAAAAGAAAATAGATCACAGACATATCTGATATGGATGTGACCTAAATCCATATATTGACATATCATACGGCTACATTCCTCAATCAAGGAATTAATTTACATACTTGATTGAGAAGAAATCTCTTGGGTTTCCTGATAAAGAGTAGAAGCCAAAGACTATAAAAGATAAATAATAAAGACAGCCACTTTTTTATGCAACTTTAAGGAGAAAAGTCAAAGTGCCCCATTCTTAGTCTTACAAGGCTCTGTAACTTTTAGTTAACAATAGTTATATAAAGAGTAGGATAGTGTTAACTTTCTAACATCAACTAAAGCCATGTAATAAGATCTGAAGAGGAAAATAAGTCTTCAGAACTTGTGTACTATCATTGTACTAGTACCAAACATTCAACGATCTAAGGAAACTTTGAAACCTTAGGGGACTGGAAGTAGGCACCACATTGGTGTTATGACCTAGGATAAATCTTTATGTTATTACTTTATGTTCTGTTAGTTACATGCTTAATTATTTCAAATCTAATCGATTTTTGGAGTGCACTGATCTGCAGGCGGGTCGACTTTGAGGAGTCAGCAGTCGACAAACAGAAGAAAAAAATTCAATTCACCCCTCAGGCCCACCCTCTTGAATTTCAATCCCTACTTTTTTTAAAGTAAGTAGTGAATGCAGGAGGGTTCCTAACATTTGCAATCATTAAGAAAACAATTAATGCATAAGTGAAACAATCATTTACTTCATAAACCAAGAATATTGGTTAGGAACATTATTGCATTCCCTTACATTGTTATTCAGACAGGGTTCCCATAACCCTACCTAAGGGATTTAGTTGCTCAAAGTTGTGAAACAATCTATGGAATTCATAAGTCAAAGCATAGAATCAATCTCACAATAATATATGAAGAAAATCCAAAGTCTCAAATCAATAAATCAACCAAAAACTAAGAACACAAGAATCCCAAGAACAAAAGAAAATCTCAGTATCAAAACATATGTTTTTGAATAGTATGAGTGCATAAACTAACTATAGAATGTGAAAAGAGTATTTATAGATTACATGAAAACCCTAGAAAATCTTTCCAAAATAAAAGAGAAAAACTGGAGTCAATGGCCACCTACGATGACACTTACGGGTCGTAGGTGGAACCTACAGTCAGTAGGTCATCCCATATCAATTACAGGGACTTCCAAAACATCCATAGGATCTTTGAAATCTGAAGTTTTGGTACTTATTCTAGCTCCTATAGGACGTAGGTGGCCCATCTTAGGGAGATGGGACAAAATTTCAACTTCTGGATCTCTGAAACTAAACTCTCTGATACTTGTTCTGTCACCTATGCCATGTAGGTTTTACCTAGAGGCTGTAGGTGCCACGTAGGTGGTCCAAAACTTTTGTTTTCACTTTTTTTCTCTTTCTTAGCTCTCAAAACCTGGTTTCCTGCAAAACACAACACAAAATACATTATATCTAACAAAACAACCAAAGTAACTGCATATTTTTGTAGTTTTAAACATAAAAAGTGTTGTGAAACCATATCACATCAACACCTACAACTTAGAATGTTTGCATGTCATCAGGCAACCAAAATACAATAAACAACACAACGACACTTAACTAGGAATAAGATAAGATACCTATGGCAGTCAATAGTCAAATTTAGCTCAAAAACAATACCTCCTCTAATTTCAACACTTCAAAAACAATTGTGCGTATCTATGAAGAAGAAGAATATGAAACAAAGGAATGAAGATATGTCATTATATTATCAAAAAACAATCATGAGTATATATAAGTTAGACTACTCAAACAGATAAACAACAAGCAATACAACCCATGTCCCCTCACAACAAAGAAGTCCCACTCGCTCAATAGAATCATGCATGCTAATGTAGGGACAACAAATGAGACACTCTCACTCACAAAGAAGTTTCAACAATATGCATAGAATACCATAGTCTTTCCCTTATTTTATTTACCTTAGATTTCACAAAATCGAGTTAGGATCACTATAGGACTTTACTAGACTTGTAATGTAGGCTTGGGGGCTTCTATGGTACATGTGGGAATTTAGAGATTAAGCATCCTTAGCACTACACTTATGTTAAGGGGTCCACTTATCAATAATTTTTTCATTTATTCCACCCTTATTTCTCCCTTTTATTCCTTTACAGCGCAATCAAGGTGGGTGTGGTTTTCTTTTTATTCTTTCTTTTTTTATTTATTTATTTTTCTTTTTATTTTTGTTTTTGTTTTTCTTTTTATACCACACCCAGTCCTACTTTATTTTCACTTAATTACCCTTCTTCATACCAACTTTAGATCACATACTCTTATGATAGCCACCCTCAACTAAGGTAATTTTCCTGAGTTAAGAAGCACATTGTCCAAGGAGGACCACAGGCAAAACAAATTTATTTTAACACAAGTGGGAAGGTGTAACAAGGAAAATAGTCTATACAGGCTTAACATAGGGATCAAAGAATACTTATTCACATTTGGAAATTTAATTAGGCTAAAAGTGGACTAATTTAAAAAATGGCCTATGATCCTTTCCTAATCGACTATCTTATAACCTAGGAAAGACTAATCAGGCAAATTCTGGATTCCACACATAAAGAGAAAAAGGTAAGCATCTCACATATACATGGCACATGGTTGCATCACAAACTACTATATATTCGGTTCATGCAAATGTTAGCTATGATTATTATGTCCCTAATCCTTATGACATAATGAGATTCACAATGATTACACATATAAACACATCACACATTGCAAAAACAATTTTTTGAGGGGTATCATTATTCTCAAAAATCAAAACAAACTACCTCAACTTCATTAGATACTCATTTTCCCCTAGTTACAGAAAAACACAACACAATACATAAAAAAACACGATACGACACAATATTTCCTAGATATATCAATTCTAACATTATACAATGATCGATAGGAAAAAAAGTACAACAATAAAAAACTATGGCAACTGTGACATACCTTATCCCAAACTAAAATCCTATGCATTATCCCTAGTACGTGACAATAATATAATTCAAGGAAATGAGGACATACCTGGGATGCATTAGGCGTACATGTCATGCTCGTAACCCTCCGATGGTATTTTAACTAATGATGGTAATGGTGGGGGCGGGGCACTACTAGACGACGGACCCATCACAATCTTAGCTCATTATACTGCATCACCTATTGTGGACACCCTAGAATCTTATGTGGCCTATTTCATGGCTTGATAAAATAGAATATAGGGGTTTTATAGGTCTTCTATCCTATATCTCTTGGTCCCCACAACTTTGTCTATATATTTCTCCTTAGCGAATAAATTAAATCATCTAGGGATGCACAAAGGCACTGGCTAAGAAAATAAAGGGATAACTGGAGAAATAACTAGGATCTTGCACTTAATAAGAGAGTGTACCTCTGCTCGTAGTATGGCCACCTTCTCCTAAGTACCACCTAGGCCAGGAGCCTCTACATATCTGAACCGAGAAGACATCTATCTCTCAAAAGCACTAATGCACGCGTGCAACATAACAGTAATCTTTACCATCTCAGCCCAAAGTGCAACTCATATCCTAGACTTAGAAGTCTCTAATATCATCTAGACTCAAGGCCGAATTTTCCCATACAACGATGCAAGCTCAAACTCAACACTCTCAAGCTGGGTAGTTGTCACATCCCGGAGCTTTACTAACCACTAAAATCTCTTGTGGCACTTTTATCAAAACTGTGGCTAGAGTTGTAGTAGAGGGATGAGGGGGCATACAAAATTCCTAAATTATCTTTAAAGTAGAAGTCGAGGTTAAAGTATAAGTGTCTCAACCACCTCTCCTACGTTCTCATCTCTATGCTTGGACATATCATAATAAACATCAAATCCTGCATCATCAACATCATATTCGGCATATCAATATGCTCTGCCGAACTGAGGGCTCCTCAAACTATGCCAAAATTACTATCATAGATACACAAACTTTTTGGGCAATGATTGGGTTCGTAGGATCCTTGATCATACTCGTCTATTTATCCCTCATCACCTTTAATACCCTATCAACAAAGTGGTCAAATCCCTGAATGCACTCTCATAAAACTCAAACCTGATAACAGCTATAAAGTCGATCTCATAACTACCTATCAAACTCACGATCAATATAGATTGGTACCATAGTAATATATTATCCACAACAATCAAACACAATTGAAAATACACCATGGTCTAAAAAGACTCCATGGAAAAATTCAGTTTCGCCTTCTTAATCTTTCCCTTTCCCTCAAACTAGGGGCATTATCTCTCATACTAGAAATCAGGTTGGTGATCCAGCTCGCTAAATATACCCTCTATCTCCTATGATCTGCATTTTTTATCTCATTTTTATGCCACATAAATATAAATATCTGGTCATACTTAGTAGTAGATAGTGGGGATACATAATTAGGCCCAATAAGAACCCAATGGATGGCCGCAGATAGAAGATCAACCTGTACCCCTCTCAAAAAAGTAGACACTAGTTAGGGTTGTGCTATGACTTTACCTCCTCTAGGTGTGGTCAAGAAAACTATGGTGTCATACGATGCTTAGAACTCACGGAACACTTCTCGATAACGAAAACCATACGGTCTCATCATATACCCCAGCTAGTATCGATAAAATGCAACTCGCAGGTTTGGTGTCCCTACTATATATCCCTCCTAATTCAATCCTTTTCACATCCTAAATAGACCTCGTAAGTCAACCAACCTCAGTAATAAAGTTGTCCTACTCATAAAGAACTTGCATCCCTACTACACACGACCTCAGGTTTACCTCAACTATTAGCATAACTGAGGTGTGCATAGACTCCGAAACTGGGTTAGCTTATGGTAAACTTGGAGGCTAAGGGTCCTAGGCATGATACTCTGTGGTTAGTGTCGAATATGATGACACTTGATATGATGATTGAGTCATACCCTTTTCAGAATGGGGTACTGCTAATGTTGACTTAGTAGTTGCTGTTGTAGAGTCGTCCTGTGACCCTTCCTCAAAATAGAGGTCTAGTATAGTCTTCTCTTATAAGGCTTCTTCTCCCTTCTCAAACTGTGAATATTGTGGAGGAGAAGTCTTGACCGATTTCATCCATGGCCTAAGAGCTGGTATGATTGTGGCTATTTGGGCTCCATCCCGTATAGAAGTAGGACAAGTGGCTACAATAATGGATTCGACCGCAACCTGTCTCTGGATCCTAGTCCGTGTGTCTACTGGTCTATTTGGGATGACTAGATACTCTTCTATTGATCTACTACACTCAAGGGACTCGTCCTGATATCTCAACTTCCTTTCCCCCTCATTGTCAAAGCATTTGGTTCCATAGTACATAAAAAACAAGTGTTAGTGCCAGGAAAAGAATAAGAGAGTGAAAAAATTGAAGATAATCAAAAGTATCAAACTTTGACTTTTTTCTAGATTTTGGAATCCCTATACGTTGAACATAGCCCGCTCAAATACAAACTTGCATGCATGACTTTTATCATATTTCAAAACACAAACATAGTACACAAGACTTTTAGGTTTCCTTAGCCTTCTAAATTCCACTCCTATTTAGGGCATAAACATAGAGTATTCATTCATAACAATGCACCAATTTCAAATTTTATGCTTAATCTAGGATCCCACGCACAATCTTGTTTATTTTTACATAATTCGCAAGCAAATATGCATACCAACTTACTTTTTTGTAAGCACATGATACTGGAAACAAAGAAATTTACCTTTGATTTTGATAGATAAAAGTGAAAATTGAAAAGTTACAGAGAAACCTTAGCTTGAACGTGTAATATATGCAATTACACTTGTTTTTACTGAGAGCAAGGAGAGTTCTTTCCTTGTATAACTTCTAGAGGGAGTTGGAAGTTTTGAATTTAAGGAGTTAGAAATTTTGTGTTTGTGGGGATTTTTGAATGGGTTGTATGCTTATAAAGCCTTGCGATAACCGGATAGGGTCGGGTCATTGTGGACATAGCCTAAATTTGAAAAAAAAAATTGGCTGGAAAAAATGCCACTTATGACCCATAGTTATAATCTTTGGCCCGTAGGTACAGGGTGTAGACAACAGGCTTTTTTCTAGCACTCTTAACATTGTGTTTTGACATATAACACAACACCTATGAAGTCATAAGTGGTATTTACAATGCCGTAAGTGGGTTTGTAGGTAAATGTTCCGAGACCTCAAAAATCCTCCAAATTTCCCTCTAACATTTATTGCACAACTTACCTAACTTGAATGGGACATATGACCCATAAACGGGGGTCAATAAGTCCCCTTACCTAATTTTTTTTTTAATTTAGCAATGTTTAACTATGTTTTAGGTTGTTCCTCATGTTGTACCTATGACATAATAAAAATAATGTGAACACTAAAATAGTGGGTTGCTTCTCACCTAGTGATTTATTTAACATCGTGGCATGACGTAACTATATTGGTTACTCAGACTTCACCAACAAGCCCATTGATTGCCTTATATTCAATACTTCACATAAAATCAGGGCATGATGCAGGTACCTTGATTACTCAGACTTCTTCAAGGTAACCTTAGAAGTAGCCTCCAGGGTCATCAACACAATTTATTACCAAAATCACCCTCATTTCAGTCAACTACTTCATGGTTCCATGAACATTCAAGGTGAACTCCTTATTATTCAGATTGAACTTAAGCCCCCCTTTCCCCATATCCACTAATGTTCTTCCCATGGTCAAAACTGATCTCCCCAAGATTTTGGGCATGTCAAAGTCCACTTCACAATCCAAAACAACAATGTTGACCTGAAAGATAAAGTTTTCCACTTTCACTATCACATGAATTGATATGCCCATGTGTTTTTTTACTGTAAGGTCTGCCATCAACAATTGCATCATTGTTCATTTAGGAGGTCTCATGCCCAACTATTTGAACATTTCCATTAATATTAAGAAAATATTGGCACTTAAGTCATAGAATACTCTAGCAAACCCAGATGTCCCAATGGTCCATAGGATCATGAAGGCTCTGAGATCGCCCTTCTTTTATCCCAGAGATTGCAAAATTATCGCACTACAATAATGTAACCCACCAACATCCTAATAACTAACATCTCTCTTTTTTGTTACCAAATCTTCATAAAGTTCATGTACTCAGGAATCTGCTTGAGAGATTCAAGAAGAGGGATATTCAAACTCAACTCCTTTAGCATAGCAATGAACTTTTAAAACTTCCCTTCCTCTTTCGTGTGCTTTAAAATCCAACAAATATGTTGGGAAGGTCATGGAATAGTCTTCACCATTGATTCATCAACCTTTCCCTTACCTTTGTCCTCTTCATCACTATAATTAACATATGTCTATGGTGTTGATGACTCCGAATTAGTCACTAACTTCTCTAATTCTTATCTAAGTATCTCATAAATATCAACACTATCATTCATCAACTCATCAACCATAGGCATGGGGGTTCAATAGTTTCCTCACTACTTTGAGTTGTGCTAGCTAGACATTGACCGTTGTTCTTAGGATTTTGCACTTTATTTCTTGGAAAAGTGCATGACCTCCACTGATTCAAGGTTGTATACATTTGTCCAAATTGCTTCTGTAATTGCTTTATCGAATTATCATACAATTCTACCTTCTGGATCAACCCTGAAATGTCTTCCTTAATATCCTTAAGGTAATTTTCCTGACTTTCTAGAACTTTTACCAGCTTAGAAAACATAGCCTCCATCCTTTACTCAGTGTCACAACTGCCTAGTGGAACATATGCACCATCGCTCACCTTATAATCATCCTTTCTTGTTGAGTCACCATCTCTATCTCAGCTTTGATATCTGTATGTGTCCCTATAGTAGTTCCGACCTTGGATCCCTTGCCCCTTAGCTTAATAACCTGCCAACTCTCTATCAAGATATTTTGTCTCTTTTTCTATATCATAATTATAAGATCTAGAGGTCTTCCCTTGTGAGTGCACTTCATTCACCTTCTCAGAATTCATTATTGAGACTGCTTTGTCAATAACCTAACCTCTGTCCTTAGCTGAGAAACCTTTTGCGCCACTATGTCGTCAACAACTTTGTGCTCACTAGAGAAACCAATAGATAAGTGTCATCGCCTCTCTCTAACTTTTAAGTTTACCACTCTCAGTTGGTGTGAGAGATGTGATCGAATATCTCCGATGCTTCCTCTTAATGAAGGCACCTGAATGCTCCACTAGTAATAGGACTTATATTTCAAACTGGTGTTTAGGGCTTGATAGAATATTCTAAACAAGTTTATTCCTGCAATTCTATAATTCCGCACCATCAGCAAATTCTTCTTAAACTGATACCATGCCTCATACATTAATTTAGAGTGAAACTGCTTGAAATTATCTATCATGTCCTTCAATTGTAGCATTTTGGGTAGGGTAAAAAACAATCTAGAAACTACCTCAGTAACTCATTCCATGTAGTGATAGACCCTCCAAATAGTTCCACTAACCATAATATAGCTTCACCAATTAGAGAGTAAGGGAACAACCTAAGTTTAAGAGCTTTTTGACCTACCCCCAGTATAGTGTATAAAGTAAAAATCTCAATAAAATTAATAAGGTGAATGTTTGCATCATCCATCAATAAGCCCAAATACAAACCGTTCTTATTCAATAGCTGGATCGTGGAACTAGTGATATCAACTTCACATTCAGTGGAAATTTAGGAGAAATAATAAATCCTGTGTCGGTAGGCTCGACGTATCCCAAGTGATCTTTTAAATAATCATATGCTTTCAAGTACTAATGAGCTGGGAATACTTAAGCTCTACCCTTTCTACCTATATCTTAATTTTTATTGAATTTTACTCTACGATAAACTCCTTGTCTCTACCTCGCCATCTCTGACTCCTGAGCTATATGATAGGATTTCACATCCCTTGCTAAATTGGATTTGGGAAATAAACTATTAGTAGTTTGCACTGCAGTCTCCTGAATCACACCACGTAGAGAGAGAGGCAAATTATTTAGGTTATTCTAAACTCCATCAATCTTAACTTCTCATCCATGATCTGATATCCTACTATTCAGCTATAGGATTTCTTCTAATTCAGGATTAATAAAGAGTAAGGGATTTCCTTGACTCTTCATGCTAGGCATACACCGACGTATGACTTAATAAGAACAGAAAAATAAAACCAAAAAACTTTAACAACTTCAAACAATAAATTATAATCGTATTCCCCAGCAATAGTTAAAAAATTTTAATGTCAAACAAAAATACACCTATTTAGAATTATAAAGCGGTTGATGTCAAAATATAGTAACCAAACTAGGTTGGGCTAAAACCCATAGGGAATTGAGATAAACTATCTCTCGAACTTGTTGAAACAGTTAGGTAGTGCAGAACAGTAAATAGGGGGTGTTATTTTAAACAATAGAAAGTAACAAAAATCAAATGATTTTGGTTGTAATCAATCTGAACGAACACTAGGTATCTGATAAACTAACTTTGTAGGTTTATTGTAATCCATTAACCTAACCCAAAATATTACCTAGAGAATATGATAAACTATGTATCACTAACCGTCTGGTGAATGCCTTTAGTGAATTTTACTCTTTACATTTTGAGTCTTAGAGTGTTTCCTTACTAACCCTTATCCTGGATCCCTGATTATCTTTTAACTTTTGAGTCTCAAGTTAATTAGATGAGATAGAAGAATTATAAGATGGAGGTGAATATTAAGTTATTATTGTGATCGTTTTTTCCTAATTCCTAATTCTCTTTGAAAGTAAGTAGTGAATGCTAGCCGACTCTTAATGTTTGCAACCATTAAGAAAGTAATTAATGTAAAGAGAACCACAATACATGCAAGAATATTAGTTGGGAACAACATTTTACTTCCTCTACTTTGTTATTCATCCAGGGTTTCCACAACTTTAGCTAAAGGATTTATCTTCTCATAGTTGTGACTCAATCCATTGAATTCATAAGTTAAAGCATAGAATCAATCTCACAATAATATAAGAAGCAAACTCAAAGTCTGATCAACAAATTAACCAAAAACCATGAACACAAGAATCCCAAGATCAAAAGAAAATGTCAGAATTAAAATATATGTGTATGAATAGTATTAGTGCATAAACTGACTAAAAAATGTCAAAAGAGTATTTATAGATTACTTGGAGACCGTAGGAAACCTTTCCAAAATAAAAGAGGAAAACTAGAGTGGGTGGCTACCTACGGTGACACTTACAGGCCATAGGTGGAACCTACTATCCATAGATGGACCCAAGTAGGTGACATGGACTTCAAAACTTCTATAGGATCTCTGAACTCTAAACTTCTGGCGCTAATTCTAGCACCTACGGGTCGTACGTAGTATCTACGGGCTATAGGTTCCCCATTGTAGGTAGAGGGGTCAAAATTATAACTTGTGAATCTCTTAAACTCAAGTCTTTGATACTTGTTATAGGATCTATGCCATGTAGGTAGTACTTACGAGCCATAGGTGCCCGCGTAGGTTGTCCAAAACATTAGTTTTCACTTTTTTTCTCTTGGTTAGATCCTAAAACCTGGTTTACAAAACAAAACACATCATATCTAACTAAACGACCTAAGTAACTGAATATTTCATAGTTGTAAGTATTTAAAGTTCTATGAAACCATAACACATCAGTTATGGCTTAACTTTCTTTAGACTGGGCTGGGTAGTTAATAATGAATAAAGCATGCTATTGGTTTGAGAAAATAATTATAGGATGCCAGTTTAGAGCTATCATATATACTGTGTAATGCTTGTATAGGGAGTTATTTTCTATTTTTGTTGATTTATGATATTATACACCGCTTGTTTCCCATTGGAGGGGGGATTTCTTTGATATCATTGGCTTTATTTGTGCATTTGACTGCCTTATTTCTTAATGTGATGCCTGTGCGGGATCTTGAATAGATTTTAAGGACTTATTGATTAATATTTGCCTTTATCATGATAGAAGTGCATGAATTATGGGTTTATATGATACTAATTATGTTTACATGCTTGTCTAGTCCAATAGTGCACAACTAGAACTGATATCATGAATTACTGACATATTGAGTTGATTTTTATGATCACTTATACCTTCCATGGATTAGATTTGTATGTATTTTTTTATGGTGAGCATTATATCCTTATCGCATATATACACATTCATGAGATAAATTTACCATTAAAAATATCATTTTTTTTTAAATGAGACACTTAAAAATGCCTAGACCGAGGGATGCACCAATCAGGTAGATTAAGACATGAGATTGAAATTAGTAAAAATTTGAGATAGTATATGGGTTTATAACCCTTCATGGGTTCTATTTTGGGAGCATATGGCTCGATAGGTGTATACAAAGTCCTATGATGACTTTTAGCTATCTATTTCATCATTCATTGCATTGCATTGTATTTTCACATCATGCATTATTTTTATCTATGACTTGATATGTATTTAGTTTATATATATATATATATATTAGTGTATGTTTGGCCTTTTTGATGCTATATATATATATTAGAATTGTTAGTAGAGATGGTATGAGTTACCATTTAAGAACTTTTCTGCATGGAGATTGTGTGCTCATAGTATTTTTCTTTACTTATATTATTTTTTACTTTGTTTTATCAGCCTATGATACCTACTAAGTACAAGTGGATCGTATTCACTCCTACCGTTTACTCTTTGTGTAGATCCTACCACGATCACGACACGTAGAGGCTATTTTGTATTATTGAGTTGGTGATTTCGTGTGGTACTGGCCTATCCTAGGATTTTTAGAGTCGACTCTAGAACTTCTCTATATATTAGTTTTCTTATTTCTAGTTTAGAGATAAAATATGTATTATTTATATTAAATTATGTATTAGATGCTCTTAGACTTGTTGTACCATTTTTGGGTTTTGTGGTATTTTGTTTCGACTTTCGCTATATTGTACACTTGTTGACCTGACTTTGTTCTAAAAGTCTCATCTTGTCTTACTTTATATTTATTATTTCATACTTCTCCTTTTTGGGGTATTTTGTTTACTATTAAGGCTAGGCCATTATAATTCCATCATGACCTTAATTTTTAGGTCATTACACATTAGTATCAGAGCGTGAGGTTCATTAGTCTCATAAAGTTCAAGAGTAGGATGTCTGGCAGAGTCTCACGGATCAGTATGTAGATGTCTATATCTATCTTCAAGAGGCTATATGATATCGATAGAAAAAACTTATCTATTTCATTCCTTATTTTGTGGGTTATTCATACCCAATTTCTAAACTTGAATTCCGTTCTTTTTGTGCATATGATATGGACTAGGTCATAGAATGCTAGGAATTTTGATATGGCACATGATACGAGTTCCATAGTTAGATAATAAGAAAGGAGTTGTGTTCGACCCAGAGGTAGAGGATGGGCACAAGGAGATACCTCATCCAGAGGATGTGCTATAAAGTCCACTCCGAAGCATGAGATTTTGTATACTAGAGATAATTATTAAACTAGAAGCATGGGCCCATCTTAGGTTCCACGGAGTTCAGTTGATACCCAGTGATTTAGGAATTGTTTATTAGCTTTTTGAGGTGCTTAGAGAGTGTTTCATTGAGCGTAACTGGTATTCCTCAGACTTTAAATGGTGTTCTACCATATATACCGAGATCTTCTTATGGTATTCCTACTTCAGGGGTGCAACCATCATCAATGTTACCCCCACATATTGATTTAGTGCCTATCTAACTTACTTTTCTCCAATTGTTTTGAGTGTAATAATGTTTTCTAATGATTATAAGAGGTTTATTAGGTTTATCCATTTGGCTCCTCCAATATGGCTATGAGTTTTTAATTGATTGCTAAGAGAAGTTACATAATCTTGGATCTATCGAGTCTCATGGAGTTGCTTATACTACTATTTAGTTGATAGTTATATCTTCCATGCTTTGTGTACATTTTTGATGACTTATCTTATCTTGAGCTGGGGGTCTATCGTAAACATCCTTGCTACTTCTCCGGAGGTAGTGGTATGGACTACGTACATCTTACCCTCCCCAGACCTCATTATGTGGGAATACACTGGGTTTGTTGTTGTTGTTGTTGTAGTTGATGGTTATAACTAGAGATTAATGGAGGTCTTTATCCAATTATAGGCCTTTGGGTTCGCCTGTTATTACTTAGGCCCATTTTTTTAGGATTTTATGGAGATGTTTGTGCCATGTATCTTGACAGATCAGATGCATGATGAGTTTGATCATTTGGAGAAATTCTCCATGTTTATTGCTGAGTATGATACATGTTTATTTCTCAATCCAGGTACTTAGTTTCTGGTATTTCTAATAAGTTAGAGAGGATTCATAAGTTTGTAAAGGTATAAGAAGGTCCAAATCAGTCGTCTACTACCTAGATAGTTGTTTCAAGGGCTTCTTGTCATAGTACTATTGAGCACGCCAAGTTGACTGAGTTTATTACCCAGGTTACTTAGGGAGGCACTAGAAAGGTGCACCTTTAGGGCAAGTTTAGTGGTTGTGTCAACGGATATTGCTCGGGCGGTAGACCTTTTAATTCTTCAACTTTAGGTATCTAGGCATTATGTCATGCTAGTAAAGGTTCCAATTATAGATCTTAAGGCCGGAACAATTATCTTGATTTGTCTCTACTCCTTCAGATTGAGTCAAGATGTAGTGACTGCTTTGTATGTGATGAGATTGTCTATTTTCCAAAGTATTATCCCTAACGTGTGTATAGGCCAATTTTGCAGGGTTATAAACTTCATCTTTGACCTACTCTAATTTCTACAATGAGAGATGGTTCATAGAGTGGTAGTGGTGGTGCTAGTGGCCCTAGAGGTAATCGAGGTAAAGGTAGGGGAACTTGTGGTTGTGTTCACGGGAATACTCAGGTCGAAAGCAGATATGGTCAGTGTTATGCTATACCTATGAGACCCAAGGCAGATGTTTTTGGTGCAATTATTATAGGTGTCTTACTAATTTGCAATAGATCTACTTTCATTTTATTTGACCCTACGTCTATATTTTTCTATGTATGTATATATATATATATATATTTCTTCAATATTTTATGTTGCATGTGAGCCCTTTGTTATGCCTTTTCATACTTCTATCCCTGTAGGAGATTCTTTAGTGGTGTATCAGGTATACCAATCTTGTGTGGTTACCTTTTGTTGTTCATAAGACTTGGGTAGACTGATTATTCTAGATGTGGTAAATTTTGATGTTATTTTGGGCATAAATTCGTCAGCTCTGTAGAATGCTATTTTGGACTATTATGCCAAAATTGTGAACATAATTATAGTAGGTGTGCCAAGGTTAGTTTTGAACGGTATGCTTAATTTAGGTCTAAATGGAGTTATATCCTTTTTATGTTCTTGTTGAATAGTAGAGAGAGGGTATTTTTCTTATTTTGATGATGACCATGATACTAGTGTTGCCTCACTTTCTCCTATATATTCTATTCGTGTAGTTCATGAATTCATGGATGTATTTTCTAAGGATTTTTCTCGTATGCCCTTGAACGAGATATTGATTTTTCTATTGATATGGAGCTGAGAACCTATCCCATTTTCATCACTCATTATAGGATGGCCCAGGCTTAGCTAAAAAAATTGAAGGAGAAGTTACATGATTTATTTAATAAGGGATTAATTAAACTATATCTCCTAAGGGTACTCCTATTTTGTTCGTAAACAAAAAAGAATTTTTCTATGAATATGTGTATTGATTATAGTAGTCAAACAAAGTGATTGCTAAGAACAAGTATCCTCTTCCTCACATTAATGATCTTCTTGACCAGCTTTAGGGTGCTTTAATGTTTTCAAAAATTGATTTGAGATTTGGTTATTACCAATAGAAGATTCGAGCTTCAAAAATTCCAAAGATGGGTTTTTGAACTCGATACAATTATTATGAGTTTATGGTTTTGTCTTTTGGGTTGACCAATGTCCCTACTACATTAATAGAGTTAATGAATATGGTATTTTATCTGCATCTTAATTTCTTTGTGATTGTATTTATAGATGATATCTTTGTTTATTCAAAGAATGAAGCTTATCATTTGAAGCACTTGATGATTATACTTTAGAGGTTTTATGATGAGATGTTGTATGCCAAGTTTTCCAAGTGTGACTTTTGGTTGGATTCTATCTCTTTCTTAAGTTATATGGTGACCAATTATGTTATTATGGTTGATCCATCCAAGATAGTGGCAATTCATATTAGCCTAGACCTATTTTTTCCTACATACATTCAGAGTTTTTTTGGTTTTGTAGGTTATTAGCGGTATTTTTAAGAGGGTTTCTCATCTATTGTAGATCTTTTGACAAAGTTACCTTAGAAAAATATGGGATTTCAGTGATCTGATGCGTGTGAGAAATTCATCCAAAGGCTTAAGAAGTTGTTGACTACGACCTCTATTTTTACTTTGCCTAAGAAGGGGGTGGGCTTTTCCATGAGTTTTATAATTTTTTTATGCTTTTGGTGTTGGTTTTGGTGTGGTGTTGATGTAGGGGGTAAGGTGATATCTTATGCATTTTACCAGTTGAAGCCCTATGAGAGAAATTACCCAACCCATGATATAGAGTTGGCAGTTGTGGTGCTTGTCTTGAAATTATATCATCATTTCTTGTATGGAACTCCTTGCTAGACTTTCTCGAATAATCATAGATTTCAATACTTCTTTAATAAGAGAGATCTTAATTTGAATAACGGTGTTGGCTCGAGTTTCTTAAGGATTATGATCTCATTATTCTTTACTATTCTAGCAAGGATAATATGGTTTTTGATTCCTTATGCCAAAAGTTGACTAGTGTGAAGAGTTTAGATCATCTTTTGACCTGTGAGTGGCCTCTATACTTGAAGGTTTAGTCTTTATCTAATTAGATTATTAGGCTTGATATTTCCACAACGAATATGTTTTAGCCTTTGTTGATGCTAAATCTTCTTAGATAGAGCATATTCCAGCTCACCAATTTGATGATGATAGTTTAAAGGTGATTTGATATAAGGTGTGGAGTGATAAGATTAAGGTGGAATCTCTTGATTTTGATGGAGTTTTAAGGATTATAGGCTATATTTTTTATTAAGAGTTGGTGGTGAGGTGAAATAAATTTTGGAGGACTTATATTATTCCTGATATTCTATCAATACAGGGTGATAAAGATATTATTTGAACCAACATTAACGGTGGGGTAATTTGAAAAAGGATGTAAAAGATATTGTAGCTCATTGTTAGTGTTATCAGTAGGTGAATCCCAAGCATCTAAGAGTAGGTGAATTGCTTCAGAGATTACCTACTTTTGAGAGGAAAGGGGATTGGTTCACTATTTACTTTAAGACTGGGTTGCCTCGTACTTCTCATATTTATAACATCATTTGGGTCATCATGGATCAGTTAGCCAAATTGGCTTATTCATACCTATTTAGATTTCCTTTGGTGCTGAGAGGATGACTTGTATCTGTATTTGTGTAACAGTTCATCTTCATGGAATGCATATGTACATTATTTTAAATAGAGGCTCAAAGTTCACTTATAGCTTCTGGAATAACTTTTAAGAGGATTGGGTAAGCAAGTTGACCTTAGCATAGCCTTTTACCCCTAGAATAATAGTTAGTTTGAGCAGACTATTCAAGTTTTGGAGGATATTCTCCATACTATGCTATACACTTTGGAGCTCAGTGTGTGCAACATTTAGATCTAGCGTTGTTCGTTTATAATAATAGCTACTATTGAAGTATTTAGATGGAACCATTTGAGGTGTTTTATTGTAGGAGTTATCGATCTTTCATTTGTTAGTTTGATACCTTAGAGGTGAAACCCTGTAGTACCGGCTTACTTTGGTAGCCTTTCGACAGGGTTCAGGTGATTCAAATAAGATTCACAACCCTGAGTAAGAAAAAAAATTATGTGGACCACAATTTTCATGCCTTAAAGTTTGTTATTGGTGATCAAACCTTTCTTCATATGTCTCTCATAAAAGGTGTGATGAGGTTTGGGAAGAGGGGAAAGCTTAACCCCTGGTATATCGGGCCATTTAAGATTCTTTGGTCCATTGGGGAGGCTGTTAATGATTTTTTCTTACCTATAGACTTGTCGGCCATTCATCTAGATTTTCATGTATTTATGCTTTGGTACTATACTCTGATGAAATTTATGTGCTTTATTGGTATTTGGTTTAGTTGGATAAGTGGATGACCTTTGTCGTTGAGACAGTGTCCGTTTTAGTCGGAGATATAAGATGGTTGTGTTCTTGATATATTTAAATGGTTAAGGTTTAGTGGAAACACTATCCTATTGAGGAAGCTACTTGGGAGATCAAATCAGACATGCAGAGTAGTTACCCTCAACTCTTTACCGATTTAGGTATTTCCTTGCCTTTTAGTTTTGGAATAAACTAGAGTCTAAGTGGTGGATATTGTAATGACCTGATTTATAAAATTTTACTTTTGATATTATTATACCATTTTCATCCTCTCTATAGTAGCTACATGTTGATTTTGGGGTGTAGTGATGGTTTACATAGTTCTCAATGCCTTTGGGAGGGTTTTACGAGAGTTTGAGGTGTTTTGGAGCTTTAAAAGTTCCATAGTTGACTTCAGTCAATATTTGATGTTTTAAGTGTTAGATGGCAATTTGGATAGTTCCATTATATTTGGAATGTCGAATTTGGGTTAGTAGTGGGGTTGGTTCGAGTTTGGAGTCTTTTGTCTGTATTTTGATTCTCCATCTAAAAAACTAGTGAAATGTTCCATATAGGGATACCATGGGTTAATTTTATAAAAGCTATCTTTTTCAAAAATCAAATAATGCCATTGAGTATGGAATGTTGAAATTTGCCTAGTAGCATATATAATTTGTTTCTCTGGTGTCTGAACCAAATCCTGAGGGTCCGTTCAGATCATTCTTTGCTTGCTCTGAAAATAATGCTTACTAATATCTAGTGTGTCCACTTAAGTTTCCAAGGTCTTCTTAAGTGGTAGCCCTTTTAGCGACACAATACCGGATAACTGGTAGCCGTTATATGGCCAGGCAACTCTTAATCAACCACTGTATATAAACACCATTTCACAATTTTTTTACCTTTTTTGGACTTTGAGCTTTGAGTTTGTGCAATTTTTAGTGTTTTCATCACCATTTGATCTTTGGTATGCTCCAAAACCTTATTTCCATTACTTTTCTTTGAATCATACCATCAAAACACTCTTTATTGGTTTTAGCATGGGATTTGAGGATTTTTCTGAAAAAGCATAAAAATGGATTTTCTTTGATTTGGACCTCATTTTAAGCTTATTTTAGCATGTGTTGTAAATTGTAGATTTCATTAACCTTGAGGAATATATTTCTAAAATAAAATTTTGGTATTACCCTCTTTATTTTGGAACTCATTTTTCAAACCCATTTTGGACGGGGCTCAAATATGAGAAATAAGAGTATCATTAACTTTTTTTAAAGCGTTGATGTTATATTTGAATGTTGTATCTGATTTAGGTCATTCGAAAGGGGATCAATGTTGAAGGAATTAATGCTTGGATATCATCATTTTGAGGTAGGTTATGCCATAACTTTGTTCGGAATAGAATGGATAATTAATTAATGAGTAAAGCATGATATTGGTTGAAATAAAAATTATGGGATGTCAGTCTAGAGCTATCATATATACTGTGTGATGCCCTTGTGAGGGAATATTTTCTACTATTGTGATATTATGTACAGCGTGTTTCCCATGCGGGGGGTTTATTTGACATCATTGTCTTTTATTTTTATATTTGACTGTCTTGTTTGGTTAATGTGATACCTATGCCAGGTCTTGAATAGATCTTTAGAAAAACTGATCTAATAACCTAGCCTTCAATATAAAATTATCTCTAGCCATCGTAGACTTCTAATAACCTAGTCGTTGACTTTTCTGGCCATCATGTCTACCATAGCCGGTGGGACTATCCCACCGTATAATAGTAACAAACACATTACGGAGGGAACCAAATATGTTGATTTATTGAAACCTAAAGTGGTGGATCATTCTAACATTGGGGTTCAACCTAAACCTGTCATAATGTTGCATGAGTAGCCTAATATCACGTTGAAAATATCTGAAGTTAAAAATTTAATCATTCAAGAGAAATTACATTATGCAATCATTGATAAGTTTTCTTATGGAAAACCTCATATTGATATATTAAGGAAAATCATTCCTAATCAATGTGGAATAAAAGAACAACGCAATATAGGAGTAATGGATGAAAGACATGTGCTAATAAGGTTAGAAGCATCGGAGGACTACGTTTAATTATTATCAACATCAGCTTTTCACATTCAGTCGATGGACAGATATTGGCAAAAGAGGACGTTGAAGTGGGATCCATGATTTGAGCTTGATGTTGAAATTTCAATTGCAGTAGCCTGGATTTCTATGCCAAATCTTCCACCAAATATTTTTGCAAAGGGTGCAATATTATTTATTGCATCAGCTGTAGGAAGGCCTCTGACAGTTGATAGGGCAACCAAAAGTCATACTAGGCCTAGTTGTGCGAGGGTGAAAGTGGAGGTTGATTTGGTTGAAAAATTGCCTCAAAGGATTCGAATAAACGAAGAGAATGAAATCACTGGGGATCTCAAATCAAAATGGATTCAGATTCAGTATGATTATATGCCAAAATATTGTATTGAAAATATTAAGGCACTATCTTTATAGGGTGCATGTTGATGTGTTTACGAACCATAAAAGTTTGTAGTATGTGTTTACTCAGAGGAAGTTACATCTTCATCAGAGATGGTGATTAGAATTGTTGAAGGATTATGACAAAGAGTGTGTTATATCATCCGGGCAAGGCTAATGTAATGGAAGACGCCCTTAGTAGATTGTCTATGGGCAGTGTTGCTCATGTGGTGAATGATAAAAGAGAGTTATTTTGAGAAGTTCATCAGTTAGCTATATTGGGCGTGAGATTGGTTGACTCAATTAAAGGGAATATTTTGGTCCAGAGTAGTTCTGAATCTTCTCTAGTTTCTAAAGTGAAAGAGAGACGGGATAAGGATCCTAGTTTGGTCAAGATGAAGGGTTCTGTTAAAGACTAAAAGGTCAAAGTTTTCTCCCAAGGGGGAGATGGTGTGTTAAAATACCAGAATAGATTGTGTGTGCCATGTACAGATGATTTAAGGCAGCGAATTATGGTAGAAGTGCATGGTGTGCGTTATTTTATTCATCCAAGAGTCACAAAGATGTACCGCGACTTGCGAAAAGTCTATTGGTGGATTGGTATGAAGAAAGATATAGTATAATTTGTAGCCAAGTGTGCAACATATCAACAGGTTAAGGTAGAGCACCAAAGACCTGGTGAAACCTTGCAGGAATTTGGTATTCCCATTTGGAAGTGGAAAGAGGTGAATATGGATTTTGTGACTGGATTACTGCATTTGCATCGCCAGCATGATTCAATTTGGGTTATTATAGATAGATTTACCAAATCAGCTTATTTTTTTCCAGTTCACACATCCTAAACAGCTGAAGATTATGCTAAGCTATACATTAGAGAGTTAGTTAGATTGCAGGGAGTTTCATTATCCATCATCTCAAATAGGGGTACTCAGTTTACCTCTCAGTTTTAGAAAGTCTTTTAGAAGGGTCTTAGTACCCAAGTTCATCTCAGTTTAACTTTTCATCCACAGACAGATGGTTAGGAAGAGAGGGCCATTAATACTTTAGAAAATATGTTGAGGGTATGTGTTCTTGACTTCAAAGGCAGTTGGGATAACCACTTGCCGTTGATTGAGTTTCCCTATAATAACAGTTACCATTCTAGTATTCAGATGGCCCCGTTTGAGGCTCTTCATGGATGGAGATGTAGATCACCAATCGATTCATTCAAAGTGGGTGAGGCTACTTTGATTGGGTAAGATATGGTATTTGAAGCCATGGAGATAGTTCATTTGATTCGAGAGAGATTAAAAGCAGCTTAGAGTCGTCAAAAATCTTATACTGACGTAAGAAAAAGATATCTTGAGTTTGAATTAGATGATCTTATTTATTTTAAGGTTTCACCCATGAACGGGGTGAAGAGATTTGTCAAAAAGGGGAAGCTTAGTCCTCGATATATAGGACCCTATAGGATTTTGAATCGTGTTAGGAAGGTAGCATATAAGCTTGAGCTACCCTTAGACTTGTCGTCAGTTCATCCAGTGTTCTAGGTGTCCTTATTAAAGAATTGTATAGACGATTCAACCATTATAGTCACTCTAGAAAGTATAGATATTTAGAATAGCCTCTCATATGAAGAAGTTCTAGTAGAGATTCTTGATCATCAGAACAAAAAAGATCCCTTGGTCAATGTTCTGTGGTGAAATCAGTCCATTGGGGGTGCTACATGGGAAGCAGAAGCAGACATGCATACCAAGATTCCTCAACTTTTCCCCACGAACTCAGATTCAGCCGAAGGTAACAAGCTTCCTTAATTCAATTCATTTTCCAGTCTCAGATTCTTCCATATAATTATCTTTATGTAAATTCATGCACTCGTAGATTAGTTTAGTAGCTTAGCATGTTTAGATTTAGTCATGGAATTTGTTTAGTTGTGCATGTCAGCATACAACCTTAGCTCCTTAGTATTTCATATTTAACCATCCACATTTGAGGAC
This sequence comes from Capsicum pubescens, assembly GCA_030864215.1. Classification (NCBI taxonomy): domain Eukaryota; kingdom Viridiplantae; phylum Streptophyta; class Magnoliopsida; order Solanales; family Solanaceae; genus Capsicum; species Capsicum pubescens. The sequence continues at coordinate 208,403,903 of CM061547.1, forward strand.
GAATGTTCCCAAGGGGGAGTTATTGTAATACCCTGTACTTTTTCCTAGCTCAATTTATCTCCTAGAATGTCAAAGAGTTAGATTTGAAAATAAATAACTCTTGATACATGTGGAATTTTCAAGTTGTAGACCCACTAATGTGTAGATAATTGGCTCAACTTTCCAACGATATCAATTTCGCCTTAATACGATACTCGGTTGAGAATTTATGGCATTTTTAGTAAAATATAATGGCATTTTGATAGGCACCGCATCACGGTGAAGGACGATTTTGCAATTGTCAAAATCCAATGGAGCACCGCGATTACGTCGCATCATGGTGAAAGTCCAATTCCCACTCGTCCTTTTTCCAGTAAGGCGACTCGATTTTAGCGCATCGCGGTGATGGCCAAAATGGGACTCATCATTTTCTAGTAGCCCATCATGATAGCCCCGCGTCGATTTGATGGGCAAAACCGGGCTCACCCCTTTTCCAGTAAGCCACCGTGGTAGTGGTGCGTCGTGGTTGGTGGCCAAACTGGGATTTTTCCAGTTTTTGAGTTAATTTTAATAGGGCAATTTAGTTAATTCCCAAGCCCCTAAGTCGTGAATAACACAAAATTAAACCTATTCTAAGCATTCTATAATCCCTTTTCATCAATTCTCTCTCAAGAAAACCCTAGAACCTCAAAACTTTACCTCCAACAGATCAAATTTCCTCCATTATTTTTCAAAGATAGCTCAAAATTAAGCATTCCCAATTCAAGAGATTCAAGAATTTATCTTCAAGAGCATAAATAAGGATTCAAGTTTAAGCTTTCTTAGTAATTGCATCAATTATGGTACGTGGGGTTTATGAAAAAGATCCTCTTTCTTCCTTGTGCCCAAAACTAGTTTTAATTACAAATTTACATTATTTTGTATAATTATTCATGAATTCCAAATTAGGGTTCATATCCAATATTGCTAATTGAAGGTTTTGAGCTTTGAAGTTAGTTAGTTGATGAATTTCATGTTTACTTTCGTATTTTCATACGTATTGCAGTAATTTCTAGATTTTGAGATGAATTATCTATACCTTCATTATCAAGCATGAATATTGTAATATTTTGACATGAATTTGTTGCATGGGTATTAAGCATTGATTGAATGTTGCTATTTAAATATTAATTATTCTATGAGTACCCTATGACTAGAGTATTTTTATATTTTTTATAAAGATTTGATATTTTGATCTCAGCTTAGATATGGAATACACTTTTTAGTTTCAGATTGCAGTTTAACTTAACAAATATATAGTTGGTTTTCGTAATGAACCATTATACTAGATTTTAAAGTGGATTTCCAACAAAATGTTCATACTAATTAAAGGGAGTAGTATTTAGAGCCAAGGTGGGTATGTTCTCATGCCCCAAAACTACGAGCCAATGTAGGTTCAGAATATCAGATTATTCCCATTTCTAAATGATTGACATAGACAGATGTGATCTCTAAGATTAGGTTATACTATTTGGCAAGAGTATGACATCTCTCCCCAACGTGAGGTTTTCCCATAAGGGAACAAGACGTTGGACTCCATGATAGCTCATATGATTTATGTTGGTTAGAACAACCTCCCTTACAGAAAACTTTTAAAAGAATTCCCTATATCCTAACAGTAAAGACTTTCATAATAGTTTTTTAAAAAGTATTTCCCTACTAGTAAAACCTTACAGAACAGAATAATTTTAACAGAGCAGCTTTTAGAAACTATGTGTAAAGGCTCACAGTTTTATTGAAATATTTCTTTACATATGGCTTTATATGAGATTTCAGATTTAAGTTTACAGATACAGAAGTTAGTCCTTTCTACCCTTAGACAATATAATTTAAATATAGAATAGCAGTACAACTTTTAGAAACTAAATGTTATGACTCACTAGATTTATGCAACATGTTTTCTATTCTTGATTATGATTTATAGTTTTCAGATATTTCAGCATATGTGAGTCATTTACATTTAACATGCATTATTTTATAAATTATGATAACGTTGAGATATTATTTTACTTATGCATTCACCCCCATATACTCAGTACATTCTCAAAGTACTGATCCACATATACAGCTATGTGCTACATTGTCTTATAATATAGGTTCAGGTGCTCAGTTTCAGTAGCATGAGTGATTTCTAGCATATCCTTCTACATCCCAATAGTTGGTGAGTCCTCATAGTTCGGGGATTTAATCTTTCAGTTTTTCAGCTTATTAGTATAGATGATTCAGTATTTTTAGACAGTTTGAGTCAGCTGGGGGTTTGTCCCAGTGACTCTCTAGCATTAGTAGTAAGTCTTATCAGACTGCTAGATTATGATTCAAATTTTCAGTATTGATTGATCAGACTCTTGAGTCTAATATTTTTCAGAGATTATATTCAGATATTCTCAGTTAGCTTAGATAGATTTCTGTATTATAGTTTTGATGTTATATCTATATTTCCTTATTATAAGATTCAGACTCAGTAGAAGGAAGATAGGGTTATCTTAAGGCTACTCATAATCTTGATCACTTGTGACATCTCGGGACCCATTTTTGAGGTGTTACATAATCGTCATGATCCTCCTCACTCTTAGAATACATGAAAATATCATCGATAAAGACAATTACTAATAAATCTAAGAACTGATGGAAAACCCAACTTATGATATACTTAAATGCTATCACGGTATTAGGAAAACCAAAGGATGTCACCAAAAACTCAAAAATGACCTTACCGAGTTTGAAAAGCAGTCTTAGGGATATCCACCTCTCTAATATTCAACTGATGGTAACGCGAATGAAGATTAATATTAGAAAAATACTTAGTGCCCTAAAGTTGATTAAAGAGATCATCAAATATTAGAAGCAGATACTTATTTTGAATTGTCACCTTATTCAATTTGCGGTAATCAATACACATTAGAAGGGACCCATTCTTCTTACGTACAAAAAGAATAGAAGCACCCCACGGAGACACACTAGGGTTGATAAAAATCTTGTCAAGAAGATCTTTCAACTGCTTCTTGAGTTCATTCAACTCAGCCAGAGCCATGTTGTAAGAATTGATAGTAATAGGATGAGTTTTCGGAAGAAGATCCTGAGGGACCTAGTCCCTCATAATTGTTCTACTGATCTATCACTTGATATTGATCCTGAGGGACCTAGTCCCTCACTATGTGGTGTAACCCCCAAGTGTTCAACAATTGATATCAAAGCTAGTTTACTATAAAAGGTTCATACCTAGAGTGTTATGGTCATCATGAATTCTATAGCTAAACTAAGAGATGAAAGATAAGAATCTAGCCAGTGCAAATGATGAATAAAAATTTTGAATCATCCTGAAGAAAAGGTGGAGCTAGCTGATAGTAAAATAGGTGTTGGTGGCATTGGAAGACTCCTCTAGTACTACAAGTAAAGATGAGAAGATAAGAGATGTCTCTATACTAGCAGTGGAAGACAGTTTGGTTATCTATGACTCCATGTTTGTATTTTTAGCACTCCCAAAGGTGAAGAAGTAAAGGAGGTAACACTTTTTTATCCTAAAGAAAATCTAGGTAACTAAACTTCCATGAAAATAAAAAATCTTTCTAGTATGGTGATAATCTTTGTATGTGAAATAACTCCTGAGCAGAATGCATTCGAGAAGAAAGTAGAGAATCAAGAACATGAGTTGATTGCCTCGAATATTAAGATATCAAAAACTAAAGAAATGTTTTTTAAGTTGAAACCTGAGAATCTTTGTTGTATGAGTCAACTAAAAAGGAAAAATAAGTTAGATGAAAAAAAGAAGAAGGAAGCCTCAGGGATTCAAATTTTTATTGAAGAAAAATCAAGGGTTTCTAAAAAGCACCTTATGGATTCACTTTAAAGAAATAAAGTTTTTGAAAATGACCTGGTCCACTTCGGAGAAGATTTGAACAAATCTCTCAAATAGGCTGCTTATCACAAACTCTTTCTAATCTACTTAGTCAAGGTGTTAATAATAATAGAGGGTTGGGACATCAAGGAGAAATTCAACCTGTTGAGTTAAAAGGAAGGAATGCTCATTATGCTGAAAGCAAAAAGTATGAACTCAAGAGTACTCATAATGGAAGAAATGGACATCTGAAAGAAAAATGTCAATCCTGGATTTAAAGCTAAATAATGAAAAGGCTGATTGTGTTCTCTCTCTCTCTCAAGATACTTGAAGATAGAGGTGTCTTATTTTGAAATGGATGATTTCAGGGGACCTGGTCCTGATGAAATTCATATTAGAGGAATCTTTACTAGAATGAATAACGTGAGAATCAATTTCACCTCCAAATATTGTCTAGGACAAGGGGACAGGTATCCATGATAGAGTAGGTGTATGCTAATCTAACTCAGTGGCATACCTTTGCAGGTATACACCTAAGGGAACAAATTTGGCAGGAAATAATTGAAGCAAACATAAGTTAAGATCTCACTCAAAAAGGAGAGGGACATAGTCCCATCTCTCAGGTGATTACCAAAATGATATTCCAGTAATGTTTATAAGATTTCTATTTGAAAATTCTACTTGTTTAATTCCATATATACAAAAGTTGTCAAATTCATTCAGAAGTAAAAGAGTCACAATGGTTGTCATTAGATACGTCTGTTCAAAAAGGGTGGGTCTTAAATATGAAATGGTCATCTCTTTATTCAAACCCTATCAATTCATTATGTTTACAATTAACTTAGAACTCTATTAAAACTGGTCCTTCTTGTCTCTTTCTCAATTTTTTTCTCTCACCCTAAAAATGTCTGAAATTCCCTCGTCTTCAAACCCCATGAAAGATCTGTCTTCAGATCATTCTCAAGAACTATAAAAAGCATCATTTGTCAGTTCTTCTCAGGATATTCATGAAACCCTAGTTGAAATTTCTCCAATTTAAACTTTAAATCCCAGTGAATGCTCTATCCAAACAGATGACCCAAATAAAAATTAAACAAGAGATATTTCAAATAATGGTATCTCTTTCCTCAGAAAAACAATAATCCCCAGTGCCCCTCAAATTTAGGTTCCCTCTGATGAATTAAAAGGTGTCAACACTTCAAACAAGTTACAAGAACCTGTTTCTCCTACCCTTTCAGAGTCAAATTCTATATTTGCTAATCTAGTTGATGATGAGATTTTGGTGAAGAAATCTAACTCTCTTAGTAGCATGAATTTGGTAGTTGAAAACTTGCTATTACTTGGAAATAATCCCAAAGAAAATTTTTCTAGTGTGGAAGAGAAAATAACAAGGGAAAAGGATGATTTGGAAGAGAAAAGGGAATATGTATGACCTCTAAATAAAGAAGATGAGGAGGAGAAGGATGAAAAAACTATGATTCTTAAAATGAAAAAACTGAAGGATAGTAAGATAAAAGGAAAAATGATTGACACCAGTGTAGTAGAAGGAAAAAGATCCTATTTCACTAGAGGATCTGAACACAAATTGCTAGAAGACGCCATGAAGAAAAGTAAGTCATCTACTGCCAAAAGAAGAAAACTCAAAGAGGCTTCATAGTAGTGGGGGGAAATATCAAATTAGTGGAGATTAGAGAAAATGAGGATACTGAAACTGACATTGGTATTTCACATTAGATGAAAGAACCAAATGTTTTTTGTGATGAAAGGACTAGATCCTCTGATCCTAAGTCTAGGATTCATGGTGCAAGCAAAAGGAAACATATTGCTATGAAAAGGATGAAATATCCAAGGAACCTACTCCTAACAAAAGAAAAAATAATTAAAAAAAGAGCCAAATGATTAGTATAAGAGAGTAAATAAGGATCGAAATGTTGAAGACATAAAAAGTTCTAACAGGGAGAATGTTTAATCCCAAAATCTATGAAAAACCTGAGATGGTGGAATTAGTATAATATTTTAGGCATCAAGATTGGCTACATTTATTCGAGAAAGCAGCACCAGTGGTGTTTGAAAGCGAAGTAAAAGAATTCTATTATTTAATAGATTTCTCAGAAGATGGGTTAAGTCTATTTGCACTGGTGCAAGGAAAAAAAATATGGCTAGATGAAAAAATCATGGGAGGAATTCTTGATATGCCTGCTATAGGGGTAAAGACAGTTATGAAGCAACATCCCACAACTGAATTCATGATTGAAGCTTCAAGAGTAGGGGGCCTCAATTACTGAAGTAAAGAAGAAGTTTCTACAGAGTGAGTTTCTACCGGTTTTTGATTTTATTAATAAGTTCATGCTGCTAAGATCCAAGAAAATAACAATTGTTTCTGATATTTATCTATTTCTAATCGAATGCTTGAGTAAGTTTGAGTTCATGAGCCTGCCTACTCTAATGATAGAGCATATGCATACGGTGGTCGAAGAAAAGAAAGAAAGATGTGGTATGCCTTCTGGTTACTTTTTGAACAAAGTTTTAAATTATTTTGGAGTGATTAGGACTAAAGAAACACCAGAGATAGTGAAATAACTGATCAATTTAACCACACTGGTGGAAAATAGGTGTATTGAAGGGAAAGTGAGGATTGTATCCCGAGTGTTTGAACTAACGGATTCTCAAGAAATCTTATCTGGAGAGGTAGATGAGTTGAGGATTATACTAGCAGCCAAAGACACTAAAATAGTGACTCTGAAACTACAAATTTAGAAGTTGTCCACAAAGGGACCAGGTGACACAGAAGAAGTTACAACAGAGAATGCAAAACTCAAAGGAAAATTACAGAATTAACTAGTGAAATAAAATGACTAAATGATGAAGTAAAAGGTCTCATCAAACAATTTTTGGATCCTTATGCTATTGCAACTAATAGATTGGACATGTTGCTAAAGTGAATTTCTCTTAAGACTCCTTCTATCTAAGTCCTAGTGTGTCAGTTTTTGTCTTTTGGTTCCATTGTGGCCTTTAACATAAGTAGTTTTATAATTTATTTTTGGTATATTGTATTCATACTTATCCTAACTAGTTATGAATGAATATGTACTTGTGATATTCGATTGCTTTTTTTACTTTAAGCTATTGTTCATGATAGTGTTTCCCCTGTGGCCATGAGTTAATTAACTTGCACTTATTTTAACTTATAATTTACTGTATATCCTTTTCAATGATGCCAACAGGGGGAATACTACTAAATTTATATGTAAGGACCTGAAAGTACAATGGTAGAATAGTGATGGGGGAATAAATACAAATATCCAAATGCATAAATTGATATGGCGAATAAATACAAAGATGCAAATGCACAAATTGAAGGTGTAAAATGACAGGTAGAAGTTTTTGCTACCAAATGACAACAAGGGACCTAGTCCCTATGTTGCATTATAGAGAAAGTATGATAATAGGGTGAACATTCATCCTCAGCTGGTAATCACTCTATTTAAATGTGATGAATGTGCATCAAATTATATGAAACACCTAGGCTTTGGACACTTAGAAAAATTCCCTTAGGTTAAACTTTTGGACTAGGTGCGACTCAGGATACTGGTCGTACCCTAGTATACTATTTAATAACCCCCTCTTGTATCCTAGGAAGTTTGGAGAGGGTTGCATACTATTTAAGATTCAATGTAACCTCTCTATGGTCGTATATTAGTGTATTATCCAAACCAAGCTAAGTTGTATGATGTTTTGCACTTGGCCTAGTTGACACTATTTTGGGTACGGTTTTTGGGTATGATTTAGGGTACCATTCGTACCCTTGGGTATGATTCATGAATTTATGGTCATGCTATGGTCAGTATAGATGTCCTTTGTAATGCCTATGGTATGATTTAGGGCATCACTCATACCCTAAGGTATGATTGAGTAAGTGAATTGTACCCACCTGGGAAGTCACTTTTCAACTTTTTAGTTAAAGGCTCTATGGACATTTATCCACCCTTAAAACCCATAGTATATAACATATTTTGGACCTTTATTCTTTATAATTACAAGGTCAAAACACACAAAAATCCTCTCAAAGACTTCTCCCTCAAGATTGAAGCTAGGGTTCAAAGGGGTGTTCATATAGAAGAAAAGAGGAGTCAAGTTTCTTTAGTGAAACATCTTGTTTAAGGAATTTGACTCTTTCCCTTATTATTAACTTTAAAACAATGTATTTTAAATATGTATTAATATTTGTAAATGATTATTTTGAAATCAAATGATAAGGATTTTGTTGCCTAATGATGAGTAATGTTCGCTCTTACTTAGACTTGTCTTTTTACATGACAGTGATGGTGATTTGTACATGTGGGAACTAGTTTCTTATAGTTTATCAAATGGGTCTTGAGAAACCCTAATGTTGATGATTTCTACTTTGATATTGGCTTTGTTAAGGGCATACCCACAAGGTGTTTGTGAAAATGTCTAAAAGAAATGTCTAGTCACATTTTGATAATGTTTTAAACTAGGGAAATGGCCCAATAAGTGTCAATGGTTGGTAAATGGTATTGAAAAGGAATTTTTATCGATGTAATTATTTAATATATGACCTTGTTGGTTTTACGGCTAAAAAGGGGTTAAAGTCCCTAAACATGAAATTAAAGTATGTTGAACTAAAGTGTGGTATAATATTTCTAATAAATAATAAATGGTTTTTAAGGGTCTTGATGACTAGAAATTGAATTGAATATTGAATTTAATTAAGGCATTGGATTATTAAAGTATTTGTTTTATGAGTGGTTTCATGAATACCTCGTGGTTGTATATGGTGATGAATTGGTTAAATGGGGTAGAGTCCCTAAGTGTGAAAGTGAATGAATGTTAATATATGGACAAAGGGATAGAGTCCCAATATCAACTATCGATAGTTGCGATGGCTTGTGATTAAAGTCCCTTGCTTAATAAAGTGGAATGTGGTTAGATTCGTTTGATTAATGAAATTGCTTGAGGTTAGGGTCCCTTGCCTAAATACGCCGATTTGTGGTTAGGGTCCCTTATCTTATATGGCTTGTGGTTAGAGACCCTTGACCAACGAAATAGCTTGTGGTTAAAGTCCCTTGCCTAATGAAAATATATCTAGTTAAAGTCCCTTGCCTAATGAAAATACATGTGGTTAAAGTCCCTAGCCTAATGAGAAATGTTTGAATCTATAAATGTGGGAGGCCGAAGTCCTCCACTTCATGACTCATGATTGAATGAATCAAGAATACTTGATAAGTCATGTTTTCTTTGGCACGTTATGAACATGTTATAAATATATATACATATATATACATATATACAATGCATGCCCATGAATACGAATGTGGTTAAATATGATGATTTGTCTTGATTTTTAATGAACACTCTATTTTATCCTTATCCTTGAGTTACATGCTAGCACTCCAACTGCTAACCTTTTTCGGATGCTATGTCCCCACACGACATAGGGGTCGGAGCTTCTTCTTCTCTTTTTGCGTAGTGATTAGGTGATCGAAGTGGATCGTGTGTCGACTTAAGTGGTGAAATTCCCTACATTGGAAGGTATACACTTTATAGTCTCTTATCTTTGGTCATAGACTTATTTAGATTTTGTTTGGCTATTATCGGGGGCTTGCCCCGACATATTTAGACATCGGATTTGTGTAGAGGCATTGTGGATGACTGTGGACTTGGTAATTTTGTTAGAATATTGATGCAAATGAAATGTGTAGACATTTCTTAAGATTGATAGTAGACTTGTTTTTCGCTATCTTGATTTATAGTTATAATTTATCTGACACTAGTGGATTGGAATGATGGTTAGGTTGACAGGGGAGTCTCTAGTCCATGTTGGGCTTAAGATGCCTATACGACAAGTCCTGATCTCGAGTCGTGTCATTATATGGTTTGGTTTGTCATCATCAAAAAGGAGGAAAATTGTTGTGTAGTTTTGATGATGAGCAACTAAACTGCAAGGGACTAGGTCCCTGGACGTGCAAAGTATTGTACAGCTGGCACATGGTATCTATACAGTTTTGTCCTCTTGTGTAACAAACTTGCAGGTGTTGTTTTTTAACAGACTTGGATAGTTGGTCTAATGATATTCCATCTGTAATCATCACCTATCTATAAAAGGAAAGATACACCTCTTCAACAATTGGTTTTTGTAGATTCTAAAGAGTAAAAAGGAAGAAAACAAAAACCCATTTCATTACTCCTCAAGTTCTTAGAGGTTTATGTGAGCTTAAATTGAACTTGTTCTTGATTGAGTATTGAATTGTGATCGAACTACTCATGCTATAAGAATAGTATTTTATTTTAGAGAGATTTTCTTAGGTAGAGTTACTTAAGCATTATTGCTAATTGAAGTTAGTCAGCATAGAGAGTCCTTGGTAGAGTTACCAGGATAAGCTTATAGTAGAGTTTCTATAAGAGAAGGAGCCTAGAGGTAGGCCGAAATCTAGATTATAATAATAATGTTAATTATAGTGGATTTCTTTGATGCTTGTGTAATTCCCCGAGAGTACACCCTAGATTCCACAAGGTGCTTACAGTCCCGAAAAACCACAAGCTAACCCATGACTGGTACCTGCTATGAGCACTGAGTATAATTGATATCAAAAGATCATATGTGGAATTTAACTAAAAAATGACATAAGGTTTTAAAACATCGTTCAGATAATGTCTATCAAACAATACTGATAATACTGACAAAACGACTGAAAACTGACAAATTGTTTGTACTAGTCTGAAAAGCCTCTACTGACTGGTTGTGGAGATGATGAGATAAACCCCCAACTAACTCCTACTGATAAGTTAAACTGAGATAAATAAACCATGTCCTCAAAGTATGAGGACTCACTATTGCTACAGCCAATAATTTGGTATGCCTATGCATAATCAGGGAACTGAGCATCCGAACCTATGATATTAAATATCATAGCGCAAGAAACGAGTATGCAATCATTACTTTGAATGTACTGGTGTGCTAAATGAGGTTACGCTAATATGCATGGTTTCATGTGCATGAGTAATAATTGAATGAATGTATAGCATGAAGTACTAAGTAAGAATGCATGAAAACTATAAAGACTGAGAATGTATGACCAAGTATAAAACATGATTCTGAAATAGTCTGTGAACTAAAAATACTGAAATATTGATAACTGAATAACTTATATTGTATGATATAGTCAAGAAAACTTGAAATTGATTTCTAGACTGAGACTGTATGAGCTAGCTATAACCGATATGCCCTAATATACTATTAGGATCAAACCTATAACCCCAGCTGGAAGGGTTTTAGTACCGCGCCACGGGTACCAACAATGGTTGCGTGGATCTACTAAGTTACTGAAGAACCAGAGCATCAAACATAAACTGGTGGGTGATCTCTGGGCGGAGTCAAGCCTAATATAACGGGTGACCCTTGGGAGAAAGTCAATCCTAAACTGATGGGTGACCCCTCATCCTACGCTGGCTTTGTAGTTCTGGAATACAGGAACTTCTACTAACGACTCTGCCTAAATAACGGGGAAACCGCCATCCCTGCACATACTGGATGATAAATCCTACTCCTAGCTAAAAGACACTGAATATTGGACTGAACAAGATTTAACTGTTTATGGTAACTGACTGAACTGATAATGCTCATATTTATTTTGAAACTATTCTATAGATACTAAAAAACTAGGTAAGCAGCTAAATTTCGGATATTCAAAACCCCCAGAACTCTCTAGCAGTAATAATAAGATCATACTAAAACTTTGAGGACATGATAGATAGTTATTATTCACAACTCATTCTCTTAGACATTTTATCTAACACATGAGGGTCATGATTTAAAGCATGTAGATAGTTTAAAACATATGATAATCACATGGCTATAATACTAAACCAAAAATTAGGGATTTAACATGAAAAAATCATCAATCCAACATGTAAATTTTAATTTCAACAATTCATTGCAAACATCATGTATAATCGAAAACCATAAAGATTCATGGAGATAGTTTATTGTAAACATGTAAACTCATGATTTAAATCTTAAAAATGAATTCTTGGACTCCATGGGTGAAAAGGGCTCATGGATGACCATCAAACATACCTTAACGCCTTGATCTTAAAAGAGAATTAAATTTTCTTAAACGTTCTTGGATTGGGAACCTTAAATTCTTGATTATCTTGAAGAGAGTGTAATAGAGTCTTGATGTTCTTGGGAGATTACCATAAGAAGAAACCCTAATTTTTTTGTTGTTCTTGAGAGTAGGGGGAGTTAATGGCATCTAAAACTGATAAGTCATGGATAATAACGCATAATGATGCTTTAAGCCGTGGGTGAGGTAGGGTTTGAGGTGAGGAAAACACCAAAATACCCATCCAAAGTTGAATAAAATTTGCTGAAATTTTTAGAGGATGAATTGAATTGATATTTTATCAACTAGTTGATGACTTATCAACTTAAGTCGTCAACTCATTGTTGGATTTGGGACCTTTCTGGTCATAGATGATGACTTGGGTTGATATGTCGTCACTTAGGTGACGGCTTATCACCTCAAGTCGTCACTTTGTGGTTGAAATTATGACATACTGATTATGGGTGAGGACTTGGTTTGATAAGTCATCACATAGTTGATGGCTTATCAACTCAGGTCGTCACTTGGAAGCTGAAGTTGATGGTTTTCTGGTTGGACTGACGACTTGGGCTAATAAGTCGTCCCTTAGCTGACAGCTTATCAACTTAGGTCGTCACTTTGTTGACAGATGGACATGCTGAAGTAAAAGGAGTATAACTTTCTACTCTAATGTCGGATTAAGGTGAAACCAAATGTGTTGGAAAGAAGATTCAAAGATGTTTCTTTGGGTATATAGTAGAACACGTAACTCATTATGTACAAGGAGTAATGGTCATTTAAAGTTGACCCAAGCTGAAATGTCCCCTAAAACTTAACCAATAGAAGCGTTCTTAAATCGTCTTTGAGTTAGGAGATTTCTATGACCTCGACTGATATAAAAGGAATTTTTCACACTATCTAATTGATCATCACACATATATATACATAGAATAATTGGGTTCAATTATTTATACTTAGGAACAACAGTTTGAATTCTAGCCCAAAAATGTGGGGTGTTACTTTAGCTCCCCCTTGGGAACATTTATCCTCGAATGAGTATGGTTAGACTGAGAGTACTATACTAAGGTAACTGAGAGCATATAATAAACACTCATGATCGGGAACATGATTACATGAATGAGTCTAAAATATGATATATGACTGAATTGATTTCATGAATACATGCAATGACATAAGAATGGTTACAAGGCTGAGATAGAAATGAGAGAGTCACCTTATGAGTAACCATTACCTCCAGCTGGATCTTGTTTCATGAAGAAAAGATGACAATTTAGGACATGAAAACTTGGGGTATTACAACATCTCCCCTTTTGGATACTTTTTCCTCCGAATGATACTGACTTGGCTGAATTATTAAGGAAAGACTGAGATGATACATACGACATTTATGAACTGAATCATGACTGAATATCTGGAATCTGAAACTGATGCATGATGCATGAACTGAAATGGATTCACAATTCATATGGATGCAAACAAACTATATCTTGGAAGGGCCATATTCATGAAACTACAGATAGTAAGACTATATCAGAAGACGAAAAAACCATAGGGACTTGTATGTCTGATTGCTAATACGAATTGTTGTCTATACGGACTAACTCATACGGAAAACTTATGCCCAACTGGAGCATTTTTTCAATGCATTTCCTTAGAAGTTCTAATAGTATTAAAGAGAATGTAATCTTGGGCATGATCTTAATAAGACATCTATATAAGGAATACCAATATGGCTATAATTCTATAACATGAAACATAGGCCTATGAAACCTCTTCTAGGATAGAATTGCTATGGCTTAGACAATGCAACTGCTACTTTCAAGCTTAGATATACTCCTAAAATACTTCCTCGACTATACCTTCCACCTTGATGTTGTACTTCACCTAAGACTACTGAAAATATTCACATGGGCACTGATAACTCTACTTACTGAAGTTTGAGCAAGACTGAATTCTCCAACTATGTTCAAGCCTACTCAAATCTACAAAATTCACACATAACACTCTAATACTAGTCTTAGTCATGAATTCAATACACTCTACATTTCATACCTTTCCATGTCCTGAATAATTCTAATTTCCTCTTCAAAATCTAAGTACAACCTCTTACTAGCCATTCACTAACGCGTAATGCATTTGTCCACTTACACACCAATATGACATTCAAGCCTATCTTCATAACTACTGCATCGTGTAAAACAAGAATGCAATAATCTTTCCTTCAAATGAAATATTTACTCACTCCCACTTAAGCAATTTCTCATCACTAGATCATTTCATTAGGAGAAATCATTGAAAGGTTGAAATATGAGGACCTGAAGCATGCATGAACACTATACAAAACTTGACACTTAAAAGAGGCTAGAGAAATAGAATATCAATAGCATGGATTCATCAAGAGACCAAAACTAAGGATATACATGACATAATCTGAAGTTCGCTAATCATTAGGAGTGTAGTATGAATCATGGGAACTGAGCATACTATAGAACATGGATACAAGAGTCATGAGCTCCATGACCTGAGTTCAGAGTTTTTGAATTCATAGAACATGCTTCTTACTACTGAGTGAACTGAAACTCCTCATACTAGATATTGGAAGTATACATGATTTTTATGGCAAATGTATGAATATGAGCTATTATCATGGAGATGAAATGTAAGACATGAGTAGATATTGTGATGACTGAAAAACCCTGCATTGGGATAAGAATGGGTTAGGCATCCTCCTCCCTTACTACTATTCTACAACATACTGGCATCACTATTGGGATCTGAGAGCTTTACTTGGTTACTTGGGATCTGTGAACCACTTAATAAACTCTAAGATAAACTAAAACCATTTTACTCTAGAGTCCGAGATATAACAATACTCGTACATACTCAACTCACCCTGAAAGGTTGCATTTGAAAGTGTAAAATTATAACGACCCAAAATGCCTCTCGGGACGTCACACGGTTCTTAAGGCTACAAGTAGCCTCAAGCTAACCCTTAGAGCTAGTTTCTACCAGCAACACTCAATTCAAGATAAAATAGACTTAAAGACTCGCATAATCATATCATGTGAAAGGAAATATGGAAAGATACTCGGTCCATAAGACCATAATACAGAGAAACCTCAACAAAACCACAATACCGAACCCTCGACACATCACAAGTATGATACTAGTCTGACAAAACCTCTACGAATCAAAAACTAGAGAGCCGTTGGGACAGGTCCCCAACTGAATCAAAATGAACTGAAGATAAAACATAGTCTCTCAAATATAGAAAATATCTAAAGATCATTCCTCGAACCATGAGGACTCACCACTGTAGAAAACTGAGGCAAGGTACCCAAAGAATCACGGATGAGGCTGGGACTGAGCACATGAACCTACATTATAAGACAATGTAGCACATAGACATATATGTGAATGAGTACTTTGGAATGTATTGAGTATGCCGGGGTGAATGTATATGTATAAAAATAGTACCGATCTTCTTCAATCAAATCATGTATGTAAAATGAGACAACTCACATGGCTTGAACAAGTATAAAATATAAAGCTCATAAGTCATGTAGGATTGAGCATGTAACACAAATCTCCTGAGTCATCATTGTTTAATCTTTAAAATCAGAAATCTTCTCTTATTCTCAATGCCCATCAGGTAAGGAACTTTAAACAATAACTTCAACTCATGCATATGTCTCATAGAGAGTAACATGCGCCATGTGCTTCACCCATAATTCTCTGCCGTAAGTCATCAACACACGAGACATATAACCTACTGTGCAATCTCAACACACCATCTCCTCCTTGGGAGAAAACCTCTACCTTTTGGTCCTTAACTGACTCCTTCAATTTGACCAAACTAGGATCCCTATCTTGCTTCTCTTTCACTTCTGAAACTAAAAAGGATTCAGAACTACATTGCACCAATGTAATCCCTTCCGCTGAATCAACCAATCTAACACCCAACCTAGACAGACAATGCATATCATGAGCTAAATCTCATTTACCTTCCTCTATATGCGCAACACTGTTCATGGATAATCTGCTAAGGGCATCCTCCACTACATAGGCCTTGACCGGGTGATACAACACACTTATATCATAATATTTCAACAGCTCTAACCAGCTCCTCTGCCTAAGATTCAACTCCTTCTGGGTAAACACATACTGAAAGCTCTTATGATCGGTAAACACGTCAACATGGACACCATAAAGATAGTGTCTCAAAATTTTCAAAGCAAAGACCACAGCAACTAACTCAAGATCATGGGTCGGGTAGTTCTTTTCATACGGCTTCAACTGTCTAGAGGCATAGGCTATAACCTTACATTTTTGCATCAACACACAACCCAAACCAACTCTAAAGGTATCACAATACAACATAAAACCATCAGTATCATCAGGCAAAGTTAACACAGGGCTGAAGTGAGTCGAATCTTCAACTCCTGAAAAATCTTCTCACAAGAATCAGACCATTGTAATTTAACTTTCTTTTGGGTCAACCGGGTCATAGGAGACGCAATGGAAGATAAACCCTCAATAAAACGATGGTAAAAGCCTGCGAGACCCAAGAAACTCCTAATGTCAGACGGAGAAATAGGTCAAGGCTAATTTCTACTGGCTTCTGTCTTTTGGGGATCAACTTTAATACCCTCGGCTGAAACAACATAACCTAGAAAGGCTACAGACCTTAGCCAAAATTCACACTTACTGAATTTGGCAAACAACTAGTTATCTCTAAGAGATTTCAAGACAATTCTAAGATGAACTGCATGTTCATTCTCATTACGGGAATGCATAAAGATATCATCTATGAATACAATGACAAACATATAAAGGTACTGCTTGAAAACTCGATTCATGAGGTCCATGAAGGTTGCTGGGGCATTGGTTAGCCCAAAAGACATGACTAGAAACTCAAAGTGACCATAACGGGTACGAAGGTTGTCTTTGGAATATCACATTCCCTCACCTTAAGTTGATGATAGCCGAATCTAAGGTCTATCTTAGAGAAATAACTTGTACCTTTCAACTGATTAAATAGGTCATCAATTCTCGGAAGAGGATACTTGTTTTTTACTATGACCTTGTTCAGTTGACGGTAGTCAATGTACATATGCAAAGCTTCGTCTTTCTTTCGCATGAATAAAATGGGTGCGCCCCAAGAAGAAATATTGGGTCTAATAAAACCTTTGTCTAAGAGATCTTTAAGTTGATCCTTCAACTCCTTAAGATTTGTAGGTGACATATGGTATGGCAGAATAGAAATAGGCCAAATGTCGGGAAGAATGTCAATTCCAAACTTTATCTCTCTATCGGAAGGTACCCTTTGGAGATATTCAGGAAAGACATCGGGGAACTCATTAACAATATCTACCGACTGGATGGTTGGAGTCTCAGACTTAGTGTCCTCGACTCTAACTAGGTGATAGATGCAACCTTTGGATATAAGCTTTCTGGCTTTGATATAGGAGATAAAATGACTCTTGGGAGATACCAAACTCCCAAACTACTTAAATACTGGCTCACCAGGGAACTAAAACTTGACCACACGGGTACGACAATCTATAGATGCATAACAAGAATAAAGCCAATCCATAACCATAATAATGTCAAAATCCACCATGTCTAACTCTATCAAATCCGCAAGTATGACTCTATGAAGCACAGTAACAAGGCAATTTCTATACACTTGTTTAGCAACAACAGACTCCCCTACTGCTGTAGAAACTAGGAAAGGCTTAGAAATCTTTTCGGGAATCATTTTGAAATTTATAACAACAAGTGGGGTCATATAAGAGAGATTTGACCCGGGGTCCAACAACACATAAATATTAAGACAGAAGACACCGAGCATACCAGTAACAACATTAGGGGAATCCTCCTACTCTCGATGGGATGGTAAGGCATAGAATCTATTCTGTCACTGACCACCAGCAGTGCTAGAAGAAGTTCCTAGAGCAGGGGCGGGACGAAGTACCGGAGCTGGTGCACTAGCAGCCTATGCTTGAGGTCGGGCATCTCTGTTCCCCTGTCTAGTATGGGGGAAATCTCTAAGTCTGTGGCACTGCTTGCTACAACCAAAGCAACCCCTCAAATCTATGAAACACTCCTCAAGGTGATTTCTACCACACTTAGCACAAGAAGGACAACGAGGCCTGTTGCCAACACTGTTCTGCGACCCAGACATGAAAGGCCTACTCCTTTGCTCCTGCCTGCCTCTAGGAGGGGGAGCACTAGCTAATGAAGGAACCAGAACCGATGGACGTCGCTGAAATTGAGGGTGGCTCCCTCCATGGAACCTAGGCCAACTTTACTCATGTTGCTCAGATCTAGCCCTTTTGTTACCCCTTATTCTTTCTCTCTCTCTAAGCTTATCCACCTCTATATATTAGGCATGAATCATCAACCTAGCTAGATCTATATCCTTATGAAATATCATAGCCCTATACTCCTTCAGTACCATCACAGAAACACCGGTCATAAACTTACTCATACTAGCCTGGGTGTCAGAAATCAAATCAGGAGCGTACTTGGCCAACTGATTAAACTTCAAGTAGTACTCCTTAACAATCATAGATCCCTGCCTCAAGTTCATGAACTCCTCAATCTTTGCCTCCCTCATCTCAAGTGGAAAGAACTGGTCCAAGAAGGTATCTTGGAACACTTGCCAAGTAATAAGAGCGGCGTTCTTACCTATACCCTTCTTCCATGATACAACCCAATCTTAAGCAATCTCCTTCAGTCTATAGAAAGCCAACTCAACACTTCCTTCTTCTGAAATATGAATTACATCAGTGAGCTTCCTCACATCCTCTAAGTACAATTATGGGTCCTCATCCACCTTGGACCCGTACAACCCAGGCGGATTCATCCACATAAAGTCATGATCCTAGTTGTAGATATATCACTACCCTGCTGATTAGCAACTGGGGCCTGGTTATTGGACCAAACATTTGCGGTGACCGCTTGGGCTAACGCCTGAAAGGCTGCCCTAAACTCAGCATGGGAAACTGTCTCATTTAAAGGATCAGCAGGTGGGGGTTGCTCATCATTGTTTCCGCGGACATTCTCTCTTCAAGGAGGCATTTTCCGAAAATAAAAGAGCACGGATCATAAGATAAGAGGGAAAACTGTAGGAATGATAAAATCTGAAAGAAGAAACAACTTTTCCTAGAACGTCTCGTAACCTCTTGCACATAGATGTGGTGCACTACACACCGATTATCAAGACTCTACTCAACGTGGTATGTCAGACTCCCTAGGACTCCTTAGAAACCATAGGCTCTGATACCAAGTTTGTAACGACCCGAAATCGCCTCCCGAGACTTCACACGGTGCTTAAGGCTACAAGTAGCCCCAAGCAACCCTTAGAGCCGGTTTCTACCAAAAATACTCAATTTAAGATAAAATAGACTTAAACACTCGCATAATCATATCACGTGAAAGGAAATAAGGAAAGATACTCAGTCCATATGACCACAATACAGAGAAACCTAAACAAAACCACAATACCGAACCCTGGACACATAACAAGTACGATACTAGTCTGACAAAACCTCTACAAATTGAAAAATAGAGATCCATTGGGACAGGTCCACAACTGACTTGAAATGAACTGAAGATAAAACATAGTCTCTCAAATATAGAAAATATCTGAAGATCGGTCCTCGAACCATGAAGGCTCAACACTGTAGAAAACATAAGCAAGGTACTCGAAGAATCACAGATGAGGCTGGGAATGAGCACCTGAACCTACATTATAAGACAATGTAGAACATAGACATATATGTGAATCAGTACTTTGGAATGTAATGAGTATGTGGGGGTGAATGCATATTTATAAAAATAGTACTAATCTTCTTCAATCAAATCATGTATGCAAAATAAGACGACTCATATGGCTTGAAAAAGTATAAAATATAAAGCTCATAAGTCATGTAGGATGGAGCATGTAACACAAATCTCGTGAGTCATCTTTGTTTAATCTTTAAAATCAGAAATCTTCTCTTATTATCAGTGCCCATCAGGTAAGGAACTTTTAACAATAACCTTAACTCATGCATATGTCTCATGGAGAGTAAAACCTTCGCAATGCTCAATATTTCATAACCATTTAGAACTCGTATACTTGAAAATCAGAATCATATGACTCGGAAAACATACTTGAAGGTATTTTATTCACTTTAGAAAATTGTCTCATTTCAAGCTTTAGGTAAAATCATGCAATCTCAAATGGAAAAGTATTCTAGCTTAAGGAAATAACTTATCTCAAAGCTTTATGAAAATTACCTTAACAAGGGAAGATGCTTTCATTTTGGAAAATAACTCTCATCAAGAAAATACCTTGGTTTGGGAACATCTTTGCATTTCACCCATTTAGGAAAGTAGACTATAAGAAAGGAAAATAAGTATTTGATCTCTAAGTTTTAAAGGGTAAGGGAGGTTTTTGTAACTGACATAAACCATGCGAGCTACATGGTGTCCAACATTTTGTCCTCCTAAGGAAGAGACCCCTTGTTAGGGAGGAGCGTCATACTATTGCCTGGGAGTAAAACCTAGGTCTAGTGATCACTAAATGAAACTCGGCTTCGGGCCCAATTATAATCATCATAAACTCGGCCTCAGGCCCAACCTACGGTGGCACGTAGTTTTGGGGTAAGAAACCATAGTGACTTACCCGCTCGGTGCTAAGTACTACTCCCTTTAGATTATCTGCGCTCATCTCATAAAAATCTACTTTTAGAATAATCTCATGGTTCACCACGAACCCAATAATCAAATCGATAATCTCATATGATGAAGTGTATTTCAAAGCTTATGGACCATAAGGTCAATTCATTTCTCAATCATCTCAAAATAGTCAAATCATGTGTGCTTATAGCACAAGAGTTCATAATTTCACAAGTCTCAAATAGGGATTACTAACCCATAGTTCAATCTTAAGTTAAAGCTCATCAAAAGCGTAATATATAGCATATAGATTCATAAATCATGTGGAAATCTGGGAATTTCAGCAATTTATCTTAAAATCTCAATATAGTCATATGCTTCAATATCTCAACATTGCAAATATTAGCTTCTCAATGAGTAAAATCATGCGGTTTATACCCAGCTGTAAATTCTCAATAAAACATGAAGAAATTATGCCATTTGACTCTTAATTCATGGGAAATATCAAGATAATGCATTCAATAATAATGGGTGAAAAAACTCAATTCAAATTCATGTAAAAACCTCATAGATTTCAGGAAATTCTTGGTGTAAATAAGCTTTTTTGGCACAAGGGTGAAAGGGTTACCCTTGTTTAAAACCCCACATACCTTGAATTAGAAGCTTTGGATGAACTCTCACTTTTGAAAATCTATTTGTACTCTTAAATGAGGGTTCTTGAGGCCCTTGACTTGGGAACCTTGAATATTGACTCAATTTAGAAAATTCATGGTGAATTTTTGAGATTCTTGGAAGAGGTTTTGGATACTTAGGGTTTTCTATGAGAGAAAACTTGAGAAAAAACTCATAGAATGTTTGCAAATGACTTGGATTTGGTGTTTGAACGGTTTTATATGCTTGGAAAAAGTTCAAAATACCGCTTTTAACATCTGTACGAAGATGAAAAATTGAACTGGGAACCCAAATTAAGGGGTCACCGCGACGCGCCACTTATCGCGGTGGCTCACTGGAAATTGACAATTGGCAATATGGGAGTCACCGCGATGCGGAGCCATTGCATTTTCCCACTGGTTGGGACCTGGAACCTCAGAACGATGCGCTAATATCATGAAGTTCCACTGGAATTTGACAATTGTCAAATCGACGCACTCCGCGACGCGTCAAGCACTAAATTGACACAGTTTTATGACTAGGTCTTAAATTAGCCATAACTTCTTACCCGGGTATTGGATTTGGGCAAATCTTATATCGATGGAAATCTTATCAGATTTCCCAGATGATAGAAAGTCGAAATTAGATAAATTCTATATGGTTAACATGATACTCACTTAGGAAGCCACTTCTCAATCTTTTAGGGACGACATCATACCTCACTTGGCACACCCTACGAATCAAACTACGAGGGAACTTTGCAAGGCCTTACAAAAATACTACTACTGATACTTCCTTATGATTAGAAATCTTGACTTTCTATAGCCCCAATATTTATCATAAAACAACTTAAATACTGACTAACTTAGAATTTTCAACTCTTCTGTCTATTAGCTCAACTTTCAAAGATTCAAACTTAGATTCTAACACTTAACATCGATATCCCCACACCTTTAATGAAAGATAATAACTTCCTTCATAAACTACTAATATCATATCTCTAAATCATAATCACACCATCATACTTAATTTCATATCAATAAACTAAATTCTTGTATATACTCTTTGAAGCCTACTAATTCACCTTTCATACAACTAGCCCCATGAAATATAATTTTCTTGAATTCAAATAACACTATCCCCACTCCACTATTGTTGCTAAACTCCTAGTTTTATCCTTCTAATTCTTGATCATATGTTGCCATAGTATTTTGAGAAAGAATCGGAAAATATGTATGACTCCTATGCACTGTGGTACTACCCCTTTATTCAATAACTGATTTATTGAGAAACTAAAACTTAATGACTCTATTTCTAAAATAACCTGAAGTGATTATCTGGAGTACCGTAACTAGGAAATTTCCATATACCCATCTGGATGGAATAGGTTTACCTACTGGGGTAGACACTGTGAAAGGCTCTACTAAAATTTTGAGACTGACTCATGGACAACTATATCGGGGTTACAAAAAAATGTGAAGCTCTTGTGTATAATAAAGAATAAATATAAAGATGAAGGACCTATAATGTACCCATAGAAATATCAGGAGATCTTTGCTAATACTATTGGGACTGAAGTGCATATGGCTTATTCTGATGCTGGCCACTAGTGGCATTAGAAGTGGCACCCTGCGAAGTCGGGTGACCAGACAGAATTTGAGGACGGCTGTGCTGACTTCGTAGACCAACCATAGGATATTATCTAACTCTATGGCCTGGATTTCCACATCCAAAACATACATCACTATCGGCTCTACACACGCCTTTATGATTTCTACCATATTCTCTGCAAAGTGGATTAGTACGAACTCTTTTCCCACTACCCTATGACTTAGAGCCTGGTTCTCTATCTCGACTGTCATTCCTAAACTTAGGCACTGGTGTACTGGCTGAAGGAGGATCTAGGGCCGAGGATTTCTGATGGAACTAGGAATGGTTGCCACCCTCTGACGTTAGCATAAAACTACCTGTCCTAGCCCTCTTACTCTCTTTCTCTCTCTCTCCCTACGCTCCTCCCCCTCAATCTACAGAGTATCAACCGTAAGTATTTATAGAAAAATAGCTTGCTGATAGTTTTGAGTAGCTACTGAATGTGCCAAGGTAATGCAAGCAGCTCTGAATTCGGCATAGGAGATATATTCATTCAGGGGTTCTCCCTGAACACGCAGAGGTATGGGATAATTCTCATTCCTCTTTTCGTTGTTCCTTATGGGATGCATGGTCTAGAACAAAATGGAGAATAGATTAGGAAAAGAGTTTAAATTAGGCTCATACTTATTCACATGACATGAACACTGAAAGAAGGGAAACTTTTCCAAAAATGTTTTGTATCTTCTTGTCCATAAGTGTGGCGCGCTTTACACCCATGCACAAGACTATACGCAATATGTATTTCAGACTCCCTAGGATGATTTAAAACCTTAGGATCTGATACCAAGTTTGTAATATGTAAGACACCGTAAAAGTTCTAGTTCAAGTCAGTCCCATATAGCTTGTAATCTTAGAAAATTTCAGCTAAGTGTTAACACTTAGTCTCATTTTTGGCCTCGAAATTTCAATGGCATCATTTACGATATATTTGGCCTTAGATTATAGATTTTTAAGTTGATTCATGATTAGAAATATCAATATGTCATCTTGGGTGAGTTTCAGAATTTTCAGACATCATTTAAGTCGTGTTTGGATGACCAAAACAGCAAGCTAATGCGATCTCGATGCATTGCATTGGCTATTATATCAACGCGATGCGTTGGCAATCATGTTGACAATATCTACATGGTGCGTCAACACAATCGACATGGAGCGTCGCCTGCCTCATCACTAGGAATATTTTGATCACTCAATTTCAACTTTCCAAGGGTAATTAGGTCCTTTTCCCATCACCTAATTCAGCCAAAACACCAAATTAATCTCCCTAAAGGGAAAAATATGTTCATTATTAACAAAATACTCTCAAGAAATAAACCCTAGTTCATCAATCTCAAGATCAAGTTCCAAGAAATCCCCGACAATCTTAATGAATTCCGTCACTCAGGTATGTTAGGTGTTCATCCTTGGGTTTCTTTCCACCCTTGGAGTTTAAGAACTCTTTTTAAAACTTAACTTATGATTCCCATGTTATGAATTGAATTATGCTCATGTTTGTGTTGTTATTTGAGTTTCAAAGTTAAGAAAATATGAGTTTCATGCAAAATAGATCAATGGGTATGTTGGTTGATGTAGATCTCATGTCAAACCTTGAATTATGAATTGATTATTGTTGTCATGATGCATTAACATGTGTTCATTCCCATATACATGGTTATGCCTCCTAGGTATTTGAAAAAATATCTAAGTGAATGAATTGTGCATTGTGATCTTTTGGTAATCTTAGTATTGAAATCAAGCTATTACTACATGTCTAAACTATTCCCATGCTTAAGGTATGTCTTGTAAGTGTTTGATAAAATGTCCATATGAGTGAATCATGCATGGTAACCTATTGTTGTGTTGTTAAAGTTGTTATATGAGTTTTTCAATTATGCTATCGAGTTTTGGGGGTATTTATTACCTGAAATCTACCTATTTACTTTGTTACAGTAGTTATAGAATCGTCCCAGTAAAGGTCAAGAATAGTGGTACTCAGTCAGTTAACAGAACTCAGTGAACTCAATCCAGTATAGTCAGTTAATATGATCAGTGTCTATTCAGTCAAGCCTAGTACAGTCTAGTAATCAGTTCAGTGTCGATTCAGTTATGAGTAAGATTCAGCATCGAGTGAACCCAGGGATGGTGGCATTCCCGCCAGCAGAGGGTTTGACCCTTTGTAGCAGTCCATGCATTATGGAACTACATAGCTAGGGTAGGGTAAGTCGTCCTCCTGTCAGACTAGGGTTTACACAATCATATATATATTTCATGAGTCTTCCTTCCAGATTAGGGTTGACCCATCATTTTTAGTATTACATGGCAAGGTGCTAGCACCTTTCCAAGTAGGGTTACAGGTTGGACCCCAAATCATTCTAAACTGGGGTATGTCAGTTAGATAAACACTCTCACAGTTACAGTTTCAATCTCAGTACTCAGCAAAGAACTCAGTCAGTTCTACAGAACCATAGCTATCAATAATTAATTACTCAGCCATCAGAATTCAACACTCAGTTTCAGTATAATCTCAGATACACGATGTATATTTATATGCACAGTATAGCATGTTCAGTATGTTCCGTAGTTTCAATTTTATATGTACTCTTATCTAGTTACTTCATGATGTTTATTCAGTCAGTTATCAGCTCATGCATATGAATCTATGTCTATCAGACTTACCTCACTTAGCATACCAGTACATTCCACATATTGATTGTATACTTTGCTTTGCTCTATGATGTCTTATATCATGGGTTCAGGTGCTCAGGTTCCTGACCGTACTTAGCAGCTCAGGCTATCAGCAGCAGTTACACTGGTGGGTTCTCATATTTCAAAGACAAAGTTTATCCATTTCAGCAGTTTAGTAGTTATTTCAGTCGGAGTTAGTTGGGGGGTTTTCCTATCAACTCTATATTTAGCTAGTTAGACGCTTTCAGACTCACATAGAAAGTTATTAAGTTTTTAGATGTTATAATCGATTATACTCAATTCCTATTATTTTAGTATATTGAGAACCATATGGCATTTTCAGATTTTTCCTGTATATATATTTCAGTATTATATTCAGTGCTCACAGTAGGTATTAGTCATGGATTAGCTTGTGGTCCTTCGGGGTAGTTAGCACCATGTGGCACCTAGGGTAAAGTGTCGGGGTGTTACAAAATGCCCCAAGAGTACACCCTGGATGCCACACAATGCATACGATCCCAAAAGACCATAAGCTAACCCATGACTGGTACCTTCTATGAGCATTGAGTATAACTAATATTAGAAGATCATATGTGGAATTTAACTAAAAAATCTGTAAGGTTTTAAAACATAGTTCTAATAAAATCTGTAAAACAATACTGACAATACTGATAAAACAACTAAAAACTGACTAACTGTCTGTACTAGTCTAAAAAACCTCTATTGACTAACTGTGGAGTTGATGGGACAAACCCCCAACTAACTCCAGCTGAACAGAAAATACTTAACTGATAACGTAAAATAAGATAAGTAAATCATGTCCTCGAAGTATGAGGACTCACCCCTGCTACGACTGATAATCTGGTATGTCTATGAGAGATCAGGGAACTGAGCGTCCGAACCTATGATATTAAACATCATAGAACAAGAAACGAGTATGCAATTAGTACTTTTAATGTACGGGAATGCTAAATGAGGTTAGGCTAATATGCATGGTTTTATGTGCATGAGTAATAACTGACTGAATGAATAGCATGAAGTACTAAGTAAGAAAGCATGAAAACTGTAAAGACTGAGATGCATGACCAAGTATAAAACAAGATTCTGAAATATTCTGTGAACTGAAAATACTGAAATACTAATAACTGAATAACTGATACTGCATGATATGGTCAAGAAAATCTAAATTTGATTTCTAGACTGAGACTGTGGGAGATAGCTATAACCAACATGCCCAAATATACTATCAGGGCCCAATTTGTAACCCCAGCATGAAGGCTATTAGTATCGTGCCACGGGTACCACCAATGGCTTCGTGGATCCACTAAGATACTGAAGAACCAGGGTATCAAGCCTAAACTGATGGATTATCCATGGGCAGAGTCAAGCCTAATCTGACGGGTGATCCCTGGCAGGAAGTCAAGCCTAAGATGATGGGTAACCCCTCATCCTACGCTTACTACATAGTTCGAGAATATAAGGACTGCTACTAACGACTCTGCCTAACTAATGGGAAGCTGTCATTCCTTTACTCGCTCGGGGCTAAATCCTACTCCCAATAAAAAGACACTAAATACTGGATTGAACTAGGTTTAACTATTTATGGAAATTGACCGAACTAATAACTCTCATATCTATTCTTAAACCATTCTGTAGATACTGAAAAACTAGGTAAGTAGCTAAATTTTGGGTATTTGAAACCCCTAGGACTCGATAGAAAAAATGACTAGATCATACTAAAACTTAGAGGACATGATAGGTAGTCATTATTCACAACTCATTCTCTTAGACATTTTATCAAACATATGAGTGTCATGATTTAAAGCATATGGATAGTTTAAAACATATGATAATCACATGGCTATAATACTAAATCATAAATTAGGGATTTAATGTGTAAATTTTAATTTCAACAACAACTCATTGTAAACATCATGTATAATCGGAAACCAGAAAGATTCATGGAGATAATTTATTATAAACATGTAAACTCATGATTTAAACCTTAAAAATAGATTCTTGGACTCCATGGGTGAAAATGGTCCATGGATGAACATCAAACATACCTTAACGCCTTGATCTAGAAAGAGAATTAACTTTTGTTGAATTTTCTTTGATTGGGAACCTTAAATTCTTGATAATCTTGAAGAGAATGCAATAGTCTTGAAGTTCTTGGGAGATTACCTTAAGAAGAAATGGGATTTTTTTTATTGTTCCTTAGAGTAGAGAGAGTTAATGGCATCTAAAAGTGATAAGTGATAGATAATAACGCATAATAATGCTTTAGGTTATGGGAGAGGTAGGGTTTGAGGTGAGAAAAGGACCAAAATACCCCTCCAAAGTTAGATAAAAATTGCTGAAATTTTTAGTTGATGACTTGAGTTGATAGCTTATCAACTAGTTGAAGACTTATCAACTTAATTCATCAACTCATTGTTAGATTTGGGCCCTTGCTAGTCATGGGTGATGACTTGGGTTGGTGACGGCTTATCACCTCTAGTCGTCACTTTGTGGCTGAAATTATCACATACTGATTATGGGTGGCGACTTGATTTGATAAGTCATCACTTAGGTGACGGTTTATCAACTCAGGTCATCACTTGAAAGCTGAAGTTGATTGTTTTCTGGTTGGGATGATAAGTCGTCACTTAGCTAACGGCTTATCAACTCAGGTCGTCACTTTGTGACAGACAGACATGCTGAAGTAAAAGGAGTATAACGTTCTACTCCAATGTCGGATTAAGGTAAAACCAATTGCGTTGGAAAGAAGATTCAAAGATCTTTCTTTGGGTATATAGTAGGCCATGTAACTGATTATGTACAAGGATTAATGGTCATTTAAAGTTGACCCAAGATGAAATGTCCCCTAAAACTTAACCAATAGAAGCATTCTTAACTCGTCTTTGAGTTAGGAGATTTCTATGACCTCGACAGATATAAAACGAAATTTTTTCATTGTATAATTGATCATCACACATATATAGACATAGAATTATTGATTTCAGGTTTGTATACTTAGGAACAATGTTTTAAATTTTAGCCCGAAAATGTGGGGTGCTACAGCTTATGAGGACAAGCCATGTTATAACCATGTTGGATTTTCACATTAAAAACTTGTGTTCTTACTCTTCCTACATTGACTTTAATTTTCAGCACCTCATAATTGATCTACTGATCTATCACTTGAAATTGATCCCGAGGGACTTGGTCCCTCACCGTGCGGTGTAACCTCTAAGGGTTCAGTACGGGGTTTACTTTGCGCACAATAATAATAGCAAATCTCAAACTATTCACGGGAGGTGAAAAATTGAAATTGCATGAAAAGTGAATCATGCATGTTGGTGGGGAGTTTTTTTTTTGTCTATTTCCATAAAAACACTTTAACTTATGTTTTAGGAATTTCTAACCTTTTAATATATACTCCCATTAGTAATCTAGGTTTCAAGTGAAACTTTTGGAACTCCATCACTAACGTGTATTCTAACTTCTAGGTAAGCGACATGCACACAATTAAAATAGGAGAAAAAGAATACAACATAACGAATATTAAGATAAAATATTTATGGCTTCACGTCACATTTACTTATTTTAGACCCTTTTTAACTAACTTCTTAATTTAACTTTCATTATTTACATTCTATAGACGGTAGTTAATGTCTACATGTATTTAGTGAGGATTTATACAAAAACATATAAACCTTTTTTCTCTCTCTTTTCAGCTACAATAGAGATTAATAAGGAAAGGTATAGCAATCAAAACCTAATATTTTTTCCACCTTCCCCATAATAATCTCTTTACATATATATATATATAGATATGTATATAATAGCTTAAATAGATTCTATTAAATTAATCTATATATATAAAGTATACATGTACACATAAGACAATTAAATGTATATGTATACAAAATGAAAACAACAAAATATTCAATATTAAGACTTTAAGTATATATAATCCGTATACAAAATATATTAAAACTATATGTGCAACGACATGTACATATATTTAAGGACATGTACATACAGTTAATCAAATGAGTATACAAAATATATATGTTTATACAATTATATACAATTAAGGATGTATATGTGTGGGTGTGGGTGTGTGTGTGTATATATATATATATATATATATATACAAAGGGACTGGTTGAAATATACATATAAATCCACTTTATGACTAAAAAGATTATAGATACAAATATACATTTATTCATATCTTTAAGATAAAGATGAACTGATACAAATTCAAATATATGAAATGAATATAAATTCAGATTATATGTATAACTATACAAATTCAAAATATATAAATGTATACAAACTAAAAATGTATATATGCTTTCAAAATGAATATTGATTGAAGAGTGAAGGAAATATAATAAAATAAATATAAAAATATAAATACGCTGATACAAATATACAAACAACTTCACTTTATGACTAAAAAAATTTAAAGATACAAATATACATTTTATAGATGTATTTCAACTGAGGATGGTGAAGAACACATCACTACAAATGGCGGAAAAGATCCACTACTGGCTCCGCTTAGACCACCAAGCAAATCTGAAAGAATCACTACTACGCGTCCTTATTTTATCGTCGTCCAACTTTTAATAACCCAAAAAACCCGTCCAAGCAAAATTTCCGCTAACCCCTCTTTCCTATACTATTCTGACAGAACCGACAACAACAACAATGAAAATCTACCAATACCACAGTGTTTGTTTGTGTTAGATTCAGTTTTTGATTTTGTTAAGTTTATCAGTTTTGGTATTTTCCTCTTCGAGATTTCAGGTGAATAGAGTGTTCAAAGGAATTATTTTTTGTTCTATTTTGTCGAACAACTTGGGGTTTTGCCGCAGAAGGAGATGATAAGCGACGCAACAAGGAAGAGGGGGTTGCCGCCATGGGATTTTGCCGAGAAGAAGGTGGCAAGGAAGAGGGGTGTGGGCTTTATCTTCAAGGAGGCAGCGAGAAAGATGATGCCCATTGAAATCTCTTTAATAATGGTATTATTATATCATGTGCAAAAGTAGCCAAGAAGATGAAAGCGAATGTTTGAAAAATCAAGTGAGAGAGAATGTGTATTACGTATATACCTTATGTAGAATATTTGTATATGAGAGCCCACATAAAAAATAGATAGAAAACTAAAAAAATAATCATGTAAGTTAATTACTTTAATTAAAAGTTACATAAATTCAAACTCTTTCGAAGTTAATTACTATCTATCCCATCTCTTTTCAATATTATTAAAAAATTTCTGATTTAGTTCGCATTAATACATTATATTTTTTGGATACATCACTTAATTTTACACTGATACATCATAATTTTTTGGTTGCATCATATTTTTCTGTGATGTATCTGAGCTTTTAAGTAAAATTAGGAATTTATATTATTTAAAAGAGTTAAAATTTTAAATACTTATGGTAAGTTAAATAGTAGTATGATAGAATTTTTTCATATATTTTCCAGCGAGAAAGCCAAAACCACCTTTCCGGCCCATAGTTCAATATTGAAAATACAAAAAAATTACATCATAGCACTAATAATCCTACTATATCTTTAAAATATCATATATTATTTTCTTTAATTACATTTTGTACCATATTTTTATGTATCTGAAAAGTAATTGTAACGATTTAATTGTTGGTGATTTAGGTAAAATATTTATTGTTGTGTGATTTGATTATTTTATCCCTATTCATAGTAACTTTGTGATATTTTTGGGGTTTGACATAGTTTCTGATGCATTTTGGTGTGATTTATGTGATATTGTGATTTTTGGTGGCTTGAATAGCCTTATAGTTGACTTCAGTCAATATTTATTGATCTGTGCATTGGATGGCGGAACGTACTGCGCCAGTAGATCTGAAACATCAATTTAAGGATGGTAACATGGTTGGTATGGTTTTATGGCATTTCTATCTCATTTCGACCCACCATTTAGAAAGTTGTGATATTGGATTTCAGGGGCCAACTTTATGAAAATGATATTTTTTTGAAAATTCGTTATAATCATTGAATCAGAAGTATCGAATTAGATAGGGTAGCAAAGTTTGTTTGCATTCACGAAATTCTAGATAAATTTTGAGGGGTTCATGGAGACTTGATATTCTCCAAGTCTCTAGCTGGTGCACTCGCGTAAGCGACACTTTGATCGCTTATGTGACTTGACAGATCAGACCAAGTGTCGCTTATGAGATATCTTGATTGCGATTGTGAACCCCACATAAGAGATGACTGGTTCGCTTACGCGATACCTGCCTCTAGCAAGTTATCGCGTACGCGACACCTAGTCACTTAAGCGGCAGTCGCTTAAGCGACCTTGTGATCGCGTATGCGATGAGTGGATCCTTTAAATACCTATGTTTCACTATATTTTCATCATTTTTGTGACTTGGAGCCTAGGGTTTTGTGATTTTGAGTGATTTCCTCCATTTCTAAGCTTGGATAAGCACCAAAACACCTATTTCAACTAATTTTATCATTTAAATCTAGTTTAAATGAGGAAATTTAAAAGTAAAAATTGGAGATTTTGGCTTGGGAGGCTTAAAAATTATATTTTTGATATTTAAACCCAATTTCAATATGTTTTTACTTGGGTGAGTTTCTAGTGTTATAATTATCACTTTTCTCTCAATTCCATCTTCAAAACAACTCCAATTCTCGATTTTAAAATGAATTTCATGGGGTTTACTAGTAAAGCTTGAAAATATTTTTTTATCGATTTGGACCTTATTTTTAACTCGTTTTCGCTTGGGTTTTTTGTTGTAGCCTCCTAAGAGTATGAAAAACATGTTTCAAAAATTAAATTATAATTTTACCCTTATTTTTTTAAAATTAATTTCGGGGGTCCATTTGACTCCGACTCAAAATTAGGCAATATGAGTATCGTTGACCTTTTTGTATGCATAGATTTTATATTTCTATGTATTTGTTTATTCTGAGCCCGTTCATGGGAGTAAGTCTTAGAAGGCTTTCGGATCGATTTTCGGCATTCGAGGTGGGTTATGGCTTAACTTTCTTCAAATTAGGTTGGGTAGTTAATGTTGATACAAAATCATGTTAAGGGTGTGGGAACTATTAATACAAATGACTATATTTATCGTATTGTGCCCGTGTAGGAGTCTATATATTAATGTTATTTAGTAGTTTTGGAATATTATTTGCTATGTACGACCGCGTGGGGTTCTATATAATATTATTGTCCTTTTGTACATGAAATTAGTTGTATCTTGTTTGATAAAAAAATCCTAATATGGTACAATGGTCACTTTTAATGTATTTCATTCTATTGGCATATGGTCTATATTGGATTCATAGATGATTGGATTAATGAGTGGATTTTGGCTCACTTTGTTGGGATATTATTTGGATATGAAATTTCTTATTCTAGTTGTATGTGAGCATTAGTTCCTTATATCATATTCATTCATGGAACATTGGTACCATCTTGAAAATACTTGAAACACTGACTTTTCTGATAGAAAAGGTAATATCTTTAAAATCCTCTACTGATGGATGTGCCAAAGAGGAGATAAGGATATTGGTATTGGATATTGGTTATATACGAATTGACGAACCCCCCATGAGTCATACATCGAAAAACTTTAGCTCCATAGGTGTATATGGAGGCTGTGCGACGAACCCAAGCATCACATCATCATCATCATCATCATCCCCATTGGATTTATATTTACATTGTACCATTATTTGTGTTGCATTATCTCCCTTGATGTATACCTGTCTAAGTGTATTTCTTCCTTTATACGTGTATGTATGATATTTGTATACTTATATTCCTTTTTCGTAATTGCTATGGTGTATGTGAATATTATAGAACTGTTAGTGGAGACGGTGTGGGCTATCGTTTGGGAAATTTTTTTGTTGCAGGTGACGTGTCCTTAGTATGTATTTTATATGTTTTATTTTCTACTTTGCTCAGTCGGCCTATGATACCAACTTAGAATAAGTGAACCGTACTAACCCCTACTGTGCTCTTTCGGTGCAGATCCAGCTTTGAGTGTGCCTCATGGTGGTTGATTCAAGAGACATTTGGATCTTTTCGAGGTAACGGTTGATTTCATGCGTCTTGAGTTGACTTCTATCTTTCCTTATTTATACTATGTCTTTATTTTTATTCTGAGACAGAGTTGTTCCTGTTTTGGATAACTTATGTATTTTGATCTCGAGTTGTACTAGGTATGTTTGTATCTGTGACACTAGGTTTTGGGTTTTGGTCTGGTATTATTGACTATGTTTTTTTTCTTTTACTATATATACATATGGTTCGACTCTGCTCTAGGGGTCTTGCTGTAGGGTTTGATATCATTTTTCTCAATTCATATTAGTTTGAGTGATAAGCTTACTTGTCAAGGCTTACCGCGATAAGTGCCATCGTGACTCTTGGATTTTGGATCATGATAGCAATGTATCTGAAGAATTATACATCCGAAGAAACTTGTATGTGAGATGATATATCATGAGTTAACTTATATATCCCGAATAATTAATTATGATCATGATACATAACAATCAACCTAACTTATGTATCATGAATTAATTATGGATATGATATATTGAAATTTATCTAATAATACTACACCTTATATACAACAATTCAACGTATTCTAAGAAAAGTAATGTATCCAGCTAACAATTATTTGGAATTTTGTGTAATATTTA
The DNA here is from genome assembly GCA_030864215.1 of Capsicum pubescens. Classification (NCBI taxonomy): domain Eukaryota; kingdom Viridiplantae; phylum Streptophyta; class Magnoliopsida; order Solanales; family Solanaceae; genus Capsicum; species Capsicum pubescens. Next base: position 208,438,217 of record CM061547.1, read on the forward strand.
AAATATATGAGGTATAGAGTAATTAAGTATCATAGTAATGAGATTTATGTTGTTTATGCCACTTTGAATTCTTGTGAGGTCCACTTTCTTGTTAATATTAGCTAAAACAAAAATGTGTGTATTTCAGATCAGTAAGATTAAAGTTCATTTATAAATGTGATAATAATTTTTTTCCATATTTCACCCATTAGTCAAATGATTCGAGAAAATATAAAACATTAATGGCCTGTCACTATTGTTCTTCCTTGTGGGTTTGGAGAATGTTGGAGGGATGGATGTAAAAAGGTTGACATTAAATTAATAGTACTAGTGATTACTATGCATATAATAGAAAGAAAAAAAAGAAATATAGTATTGAAGAAACATTGTCAGTTTAGGCTTACAGCTGAAATTTGTTTGTTCGTCAAATTATGTGTTTAAGACGAACATTTTCAATGCATGGCAGGTGCTGAGATTTAAGTACTAGTCTTAATTAGGTCTAAGCATGAATTTGGATATAGTCGATTCACTTTTAATATACGGAAAAGAATCAGAAATATCTTTCAATTGGCATGGTTTAATAGATTTGATCGGGGTAATTTTAGTTGGGTATGGATTTAGTTATAAGATAATAAGATTTAAACTAATTTAATTTGCAATCAATAGAAAGCTTACACATAATAAATACTATTTTTAACTATGTTTAAAAAAGATTTGTTAACTGTAAGGGTATATTTAATCCATAAAGGTGAGTAAAGGGATATTTTTGGCCCAATAGATAAACGAATAATATTTTGAATCAATTCCAATAGAATATTTCTTACCCTTTTCCATTTAGTAGAAAGTGATTAGTGAAAACTGGTTCTGTTTCATCATTCCATGAAATATAAAGTAGGTCGCGTCACTTCATGCTAATAAAACAGGTCATATTAGCATAAATTATTGATGTCATTTTTGGTAATCTTGAATCGACTTGTCTTCTCTTCATTGCAATCTATTAATTAAAAGCTCATGGCGGACGCACAGAAATTATTGTCGTGTGGTTGTTTTTTCAAATCATTAGACCAACAAGAAATGAAGTTCCTACTATATGTATTTGGTATTTGGTCCCCTAAATTGCACAAATCTCTTTAGGATTGGACCCACGCGAATGACAGTATATGGCTCCTTCACTCTTATTTTTGGGTTTCTTAACCAATGTCTCCTGCAGGGCCGGACTAATTCGAATTCGAACCTCATAAGATTCAATTAAGGGGGCGCGCATTACTAGAAATTAGGTCTACGGCAATGAATTTTTTGGCGATGATTATAAATACGTTGCTATAGAGTATCTGCGGCAATACTGCCAAAAATAATTATTCTATTAGCACTATAACCATTGCTACTGAAAATAAACCATTGCAATAGATATATATATAGCAACACTTTTTAAAATCGTCACCATAGAAGTATCTATGGCAACGCTTAATCAGGAAAAATTATTTATCGCAACACTTATTAATTCCCTCCATAATATTTCACATAAATCCGCGTATAGAATACATGAAAAACCACTATTTCTCTTTCTCATGAAAATTCCTCTCTTTCTCATCGACCAAAAACTCATTTCTCAAAACTTATGTCTCTTTAGATCAATCAATCGTCTTACTTCCATTTTCGGCATTTTCGTCACCGTCGGTTTATTTTGTTCTTGTCAACATTCTTTTAAAAATTGACTAATTTCTGTGTATTTTGTTCCATGTTTTATTCTTCTTTTCTTAACCTTGCTTTATATGCATATCTATATATATATTCCTTTTTGATTTTTAGTTGATTTTTATGCTGCAATAGTTGTTTTGGTTCCCGTAATTAGGGTTAGGTATAGCGGTTTTTTTACAGCCAAGATCGCCTTACTTTCTAGATTATTTTGTTGAATCTAGAAAATTTATATTTTTTCCGATGTGGGTTTTGCCAGATTTTGGTTGTAAAGGGGTATGATCTAAATTGAGTTGCTTTTGGTAGGTGTGAATTTTGATTTTTTGTGGGATTTGTATTGCTTTTTTTTTCTGACATAAAATTAGAGAATGTGATCTTTTTGGTTATCTTTGATTTATGTGTTCTGCTTGATGGTGGAATGGAACATATAATGATGGTAACATAAAAGAAAAGAATGTTTTGGGTTTTTGTTTGCAGATGAAGAATTGAAGGGGTTTCTTCTGTTTATTTAAAATAGGGAAGTGTTCGAAGAATAGTGCGTTGCACTAACTCTTCAAGGACATGGCGAAGAACCGTGTCGATGATATGCAGGGTGTTTTAATAACCTACAATTAGCAAGGAAAGAAAGTCGAACTTATGATGCTGGGATGGTTGAAGCGCAGGTCCAGCAGATGTTTCGTGAGTGGAAGGCTAAGCTCAATGAGACTTCCCCTGCCTCTTCTTTGAAGGCAAGAACCAACCTTAGTCTCTTTAGAGAGGTATGCCAAGTGGTTTTAGTTTCATTTACTGTCCACAATGTCCCGTGTTGTAATATTGTCTGGTATACATTAGTCTTACATTAATGGATGCAATTCGTCTTTATATGTGTGTTTGTGATGTCTAATGTTATGGTTGGTTGAACCATCTTGAGCAAATGTTTACAAACAATTTGGATCTATTACAAGTGAAAACTTGAATCACTATAAATGTAATTGCATCACGTTATCCATTATGGTGTAATTGTGTGCAATCATTGATACTAGTGTTTTAACTATGTTTCTGTGTTCAAGCCTTTTTATATAGTTTTAACGCACATGAAGCTATTAGTTATGAGTGTTTATCTTAATGCATGGTCTACAGGGAGGAAGTTGTATCTCATCGGACCTCTATAAGCTACTTCTTGGAGAGGAGAAAGATGATGCTACTAGCGCGTTGGTTGTACCTAAGCCTGATCCGGATGCGCAAAAACACGATGTTAATGCTGCCCAAGAACATGATATCGCTAGTTTTCAAGAGGTAATTGTGTTCCTTGAGATTATCTTGTGCATGTGATAGACTCTTGACTGGTAGTGTTTCTAACAGAACAATCCTTTTCGTGAATCAATTTTAGAATGAGGTTGGTTTGTCATTTATCTTTCTGTTTGTTCAAATCAACTTGTTCTTCCCAAGTTGGAGTAGTGTTGTCATTGAATATTCTAGTTTCCACCTAGATTTGCTTTGAGAGTGAACTAGGTGTTGTCCTACAATTTTCCTTCTTCAAAGGAACATATTGGAAGATGGCTGTAAATGTTCTTTTTCTCTTTGAACCACAAAATTTTAAAATTATATGACCATGTTACTAGTTGTTGAGTGTGTTGAAAATGGAGATTAGTCTATGGGTGTATCTAGAAAGTTCTTTTGAAAGTACCTCAAAATTTGAAATATGTGAACGTTATTCAATGTTCCCTAATCCTCATTACATATCAATCAAACAATTGTAACACCAAATTAGATAGGGACAACTTTATGTATCCTTTGCATCCATTCTGCTATATTGTGGATTCGGTATTCAAATGATCATGATAGCTAGACTATTTTCCTGTTGATCTTTAACCTATCAGGATGTTTTTCCTTTAATCCCTATTGGGATCAGTTGTGCTTTACAAAGTACAGAGCTGTTAAGTTTCTCTGTCTATGTGGTAAATATAAATAAATCTATTTGTACCATTTGATGGTTGTTTATTGTTGTTTTTACTTTAAAGACTCAAGACAGTAGTTGACTAATGTCCATTTTAATAGTCTTTTTGATATAGCTAGTTTTGTGTCTTGGACTTGAAAACTGCTTCCCTCTTAATGTTGTCCTCATAACGTTATGTGTCATGACTGACCACTTATTGAAGTGTTACCTCTTTCTTTGGTTTGATTATACGTTTGCTATTTTTTTATCCTCATTCTCCTATGAATGTCACTCCTTTTAGAGACTTCATGACCATCTTTTTTCAGATAGCTTTCGTGAAATCATTTTTCTTTATCAGTTTCACACACCAATTATATCATTGAATTCTCACTAGTTATGTGGTGTGTTTTCTGCAGGGTTTTAATGCAACTCTGGTGCTACAGGAGCAAGGTTACCAGTTGATTGATCAATGCAAAAGTATGCCTTGAGTGGATAATAATGCAGGGATTAACAACCTAGGTGTTGCAACACAATTAGATTACCATTCGTTTGATCCACATCAAGACTTTGATCAGTTTGGATTTGATGCTTTAAATATTTATCTAGAGGATGATTTGCCTCCTATTCAGATTAGCCCCCCACCCTCTACTTTCTTGGGACCTTAATATGCACTTTGGGATTGTCCTTGACCTGTGATGGGATCAGATTGGTACCAGAAGTCTCATGACTAGTGCAATGACTATCGTGCTGCTTTTGCGTCTAATGAATGTGGGTTTTGATGTGGTTGAGGGTTTGACATGGTTGATTCTTAAATTATTTTCCGTGATTCATTATGCATTTTTATGCTTTAATAATTGTTTTGAACTTGTGGGGTGCATGGGAATTATTGAAACGTGGGGGTTGTACCACACTCTGAGAGACCAGGTCCCTTAAAGTCAGTCACAAGAAATCAAATAGTAAAGTTTTAAGAAAGCTAAAACTTTGTAGGAATTTAAGGAACTCAAAGATTTAATGTTGAAACCTTCTTTATTAAGGGAGGAAAAACCATGTATTTCCCTCACAAGCACTCAACAATCAACTATAATAAACCTCTTTATTACAGACTCGATGTGAACTTAACTCTAGGCTCCACCTGCTTGTAATAGCTCTACTACAAGCCTACCTTAACAATTCTGCCAAGAACACACCTCAATACTAAATAACTCTAACCAATATTGAACTCAGGTAACTCTAACTAAGTTCTCTAAAAAGAAAACAAATAAAATATTACTCTTATAACATGAGTAATTCAATTATAAATGACGATTCAACCCAAGAACACGCACACTCTCTCAACATATAAAAAATGGATCTTGAGCAATGTCGCTAAATTAAATTTTCTCCTTATTCACTCTTTGAAAATTCAGAATCGTGAAAACTCACTCATTTAGAAGAATTTTTTTCCTTTAATAGCGTAATAATGATTAGTGTAGAAATCTTACTGGGCCAAGTATCCTGACTGGTACACATCTCACCTGCGTAGTTTGTTAGACTAGACGACATAACTGTGCAAGCCATGTGACAACTATATATTTTAATGAAGACCTAGGAACCTCGTCCCTTGTTGTCAGTTGATCATCATCAAAACATGATATAGCAATTTCCCCCCTTTTCGATGATGACAAACCACATAATTTGATCACATAACTTGGAGAATCAAATTCATTCACCTTATTCGGTCAGCGTGATTACCACTATTCCCAGTGAATGTTTCCCTATCATTATACACAATTCTTCCCGCTATCCATTTTCCATATACCATGATTCCCCCATCAATATGCTATCATGCTTGAGAAAGTTCTTCCCCCTTTCACTATGACATGCCATCATGCTTCACCAACATTCAACACATTCAACATGTATGCACCTGATACTTGGTCCCTTCTATGTCCACATTATGAAAAACATACACCTAAACACTCACACCTAATCCCTATAACACGCATTCAATATTTCCTTTTGTGACATCATTAAAAAGTAATAACAATAAACTAAGTAAAATAAGCACAAGTTAGTTAACTCATGTCCACTGGGGCAACACTAACATGAAGAACAACATTTAAAATAATGGAAGAGATAGAAGAAATACACAGACTGAGATTCATTCGAATAAAAATGGTAAGTATCATTGTAGTGCATAATTTAAATATTCCAGGGAAAAAGCCACATGAATCAAGAAAGATTAACGGGTAAAGAACTTGGGAAGAGGGTTTAGAGAAGTAGATCTATGTCATTGTTTTCTATAGCATGAAGGTGTAAGAATTCCTTTGTTAGATACCTTATCTAAGATGTTGAATTGTCACTGCCAATTTTCTAATCTATTCATCCTTACCAGCTAAGTTGAACTTCAGTTCTTCTATTTCTTCGTTGAATTCCTCTTAAGAGATGTTAACTGATTTCTTTCCCACACAATTAATTTTGATCAGATTCTTAATACCAAGCAATTGTATCACAGTTCTAAGAGTTCTATTTTTATAGAGAATACCAAAATGATCATATACTTTGTTCAACCAATATTTGTAAGATCTGCCATGTTTCCATTTTTCTCATGAAACACATTATGCATGTGCTCCAAATTTAAGGCAGGTAAACAAATGAACTCAGAACTGCTAAGAAACCCCATCATATACAAAGCAGCATCTAAGGCAACGTTCCACTTTTGTGATCTAGGAAGAACCACTTTGTTAAAAAAATCAATGATTAATTGGACCTCACTTTTGAGTGATTTCCTATTCGCTGTAGCCATAAATTTTCCTTTAACCGTTGATGTGTTTGCCAAAAACTCTATTAAGGTTTGTTGCTTTAAAATAATCCTCTCACCACTAATCGAAATATCTAGAATTTTCCTAAGAAATATAGCATTAATATTAATCCTTTTCCCTTGAACTTTAGCAACCATCTTAAGTTTATCTTCAGAAAAATCCAATGTGGAATAGAATTCCCTAATTACCTTATCAAAGACTGTGTGAATGGGTCCTTACAAAAGATGGAGCCATCCTTAATGTTTAACAATCTCAACTAATTCAATTATGCTTGGTTCTATTAACACACTTGAGTCAATGATCCTCCCAGTTAGCACCTTATGATTTTTCAAGAACCTTTTTCTCACATCTTTAGACACAATCTTTCCTTCTTTCTCCAGTTTTCCCTTTTTAAAAACCTTCATGGTTTCTCCTTTAGTAATTTTCTTCTTCTTAGGACCAGGTCCTTCAGAAGTCTGCTGCTTCTCAGCAAAACTTCCAGACATCTCTTCGAGATTCCTTATTATCTTACAAAAAATTTGTTCTTTAAGACCAATTTTACTCTTTCCTAGGTTATTCGACAACATGATGAGATTTTTAGTAACCCATGCATCATTTATCTGTATATTATCAAATAAAATTGATGGTTCAGGGATGATTTTTCATCAACGAGCTGAGTGACGAAGGGGTTTGTCTTTGGAAGAGTAGGAGATGAAAGGTGTTTTCAAGAAGATTTGAGAGAGGACTTTTATCTATGCTAAGCTCAGATTCCTATGAAAGATACAAAAATGGGAAATTTGTTTCTATTTGTAAGTCCTTTTCATAGAAGGACTATTTGTGACTAGAATTTTTCTTTTAAAATGAGAAGGGGTAGGTACAGTAAGATTTAAGGGAATGAATAAGCATTGGAAAGGTTTTTGAAAGAATAGGAGGTGATCAATTTCAATTTTAGGGTGACTCATCTTCCCTTTTACAATAAGAAAATTTTCTGACACAGAGATAGAGATAGGACATGACTTTATCTATTAGAATAAAAAAATACACATTCATGTTACTAACTTGAGACATTGGACCAGGTCCCTCTCTTTCTTGAGTGAATCCTTAACTTTGTGCATGTCATATCTGTTCTCCTCCAAATTTAGTCCCGTGGGTGTATACCTGTAATGGTATGGTACTGAGTTAGACCAAAAAGTATATACTTTATCAAGAAAACTTTTCATCTAATCATAGCAATTTTTAAGGAGAACAACTGGTTCATCTAATAGGTCAGGTAATTTTTATAAGACCCAGCCATAACCCGTTCTTCACAAATTATTCCTTATGAAGGGACATAGTAAAAATGTCTGCTATTTGATCCTCAGTCTTGCAGAACTTCATACAAATAGTTCCCCTCTCAACATTGTTTCTCAGAAAGTGGTGTCTCACGTTAATATGCTTGGTCCTCTTATGCTGCACTAGATTTTTGGCCATATTGAGAGCACTTGTGTTGAAACATATTAAAGGCATAGTATCTAAGATAATCCCAAATTCATTCAATTTTTGTTTGATCCATAACAATTGAGCACAACTGTAATTCCTCGAAAATACCCCCCGGACGTCACATGGTGCTCAAAGCTACGAATAACTCTAAGATAACCCATGATATCTAATAAGCTTGAAACTCGCATAACAAGTAAATTAAAATGTAAATAAAAGAAAGATAAACCATTACATAACTTAATATGAATATCTTACTTCAGAAACATTGAACAAACTTCTTGAACTTAGAGAACACACAGTCTGACAAGCCTCTACTAAAGACAAGAGATCCATTGGGACAGACTCGTATGGTAAAGCTATGAGTTAGCCTCATTAATCATAAGCTTAGGAGAATAAAGGTGGTACACACTCGTCAACATACTAGTCTAAACCTGCGACTAGTACCATCACAATATGACTTGTAGTCCCTCCCTCATAACTTGGAAAGAAACTTAGAGAACCTAGGTTGTTACCCTTACGAATAAACTTCAAACGACTCGTATATAAATCATACAACTCTAACGGTTGAGTCATACATAAAACTAAATGTTAACCATTTCACATTTTCTTGGATAAGAATACAACATACTACTCGTATTTCATATGAATGACTTACGGAAAATGGGTCATATGATGCACATAGGCTTCCATACATGGGGTATTACAATATCTCCCCTTTGGAAACATTCATCCTCGAATGTGATTCATCTAGGATTGGGATTTGGAAAATAAACCATACATTTACACTAAACATATACCTATCACAAGGATCCAATCACTCACAACATAAGATATGACTTAAGAATACTTAAACAGACTTGAGGAGAAAGGTCTTCGTTGAAAATAACTTTTCACCTTTGGTAGGAACTAAGTTGGAAGAAAAGAGATTAGGATATTTGGTCATCATGTCTGCTTCAGCTTCCCAAGTAGATCTGTAAAATAATTGGTTTTTACAAAGAATGTTGACTAGCACTACTTTTTAACTCATTATCCTTCGGACCTGCCTATCAAGTATCTCTACAAGAATCTCTTCATACGTCAACTTATCCTTGACTATAATACTCTATAGGGGAACTACTAAGGATGGATCTCCAATACAATTCCTAAGCATCGAAATAAGAAACACAGGGTGAACTACAACTAGCTCTGATAGAATGTTCAATTCATAAGCAACCTCTTATACATGCGTTAGTATCTCAAATTGTAATGCCCTGAGAGTACACCCCGGGTATCATACGGTGCTTACAGTCTAGAGGGACCACAAGCTAACCCATGAGCTGTTACCTACTGTGAGCACTGAATAATATAATCATAAATATGGAAGAATAATTGCTATGCCATAAGGTTTCAAAAACTAAATTATGAATCTGAAGAACATAGTTATTTGAGTCTAATAAAAACACTGGAATCTGAATAAACTGAATAACTAACTGTAGTGTTTATTGAAGTCTGAATACTGAATAACTGACTCTAATGTCTGAAAGCCTCTAAACTGAATGACTAGAATTTGATGGGACAGGCCCCAACTAACTTCAACTAACTTCTAAACTAAAAACATAAAATAGAAATACTCTATCCTCGAAATACGAGGACTCACCACTGCTACTACTGAGATGTCTAAAATGTCTAAGCACGATCTGGGAGCTGGGTGTCAGAACCTATGATATAATTCATCATAGTCTAATAAAAGGTATGCGATTAGTACTTTAAACGTACTGGTATGCTAAATGAGGTAGGCTGATATTCATGGTTTCATGAACTGGAATAATAAGTTATCTAAATATACATGTAAAACATGGAGTACTAAATAGAGAGCGTGAAATCTGTAATTACTATGTATGCATGAAAGTCTGTAAATACTAAAGATACATGAAAATTTATAGATACTAAGGATGCATGGCCAAGAACATAACATGAACTGAGTAAACTATATAAACTGAAATACTTAAATAACTGACGTTTGTATGCTTTGGTTAAACAACACTAAGACTAAATTTATGAATTGATTACTGGATTAAGACTGTAATTGATATTATGACTTAGATTGTGGATGAGACTGTGGGAGGTATCATCTAACCGACATGCCCCAATCTGAGCTAATCGAGGTCCAACCTATAACCCCAGCTGGAAGGGTGTTAAAACAGTGCCTCGGGTACTAACACTGGCTTTGTGGATCCATTATACTGATATACTATCCGTAGGACTAAGGATGTCAATCCTGAACTGACAGGTGACCCTGCGAGATAGTCAAGCCTAATATGATGGGTGACTTCTCATATCCTACGCTGGCTACGTACATATGGAGTATAGGTACTGCTACTGTAATACCCCAAAGATTTCTAGCAAATTTCGTCCCAAGAATGCCTAGTATTAGCTTCTAAAGTGAATGATAATTATTCCATAAGGAATTTTCAAGATTTTCACTTGTTGTCATGTGGAAAAATCAATAATCTTTCCATCGATGTATGATTCACTTAAATCCGATAACCGGGTAAAAAGTTATGACTATTTCAAGTTACCCTCATAAAACAACGCCATATTAGTCAGTGCCACACCGCACCATAAGAGGAAATGAAATTTGGAAATTTCCAGTAGGTGTGCGCAATTATGGCGCGTCGCGCCAATACTCAAATTCAGAATTGTCATTTTTCCAGTGTCTCGGTACGATTTACCCCGCGTCGCGCCAGAGTTCCAGGTCACAAAGAAAGGGGCAATGCAAGGGCTCCACGTCGCTCCATCCCTCAATTTCCCAATTGTCAATTTCTAGTAAAACTGCGTGATAACGCCGCGTCGCACTAGGGGCCCAGTTCGGGAAAATTTTACTGAAATTAAATAACGCATCCTGGGTTAAAAGGGTCAATTTTCTACCCTTATTTAAACCCAATAACACATGATTTAGCCATTCTTCACCCAAAATATACTAGTTTCTCTGAAGTTTCTCTCAAGAACAAGCTAGGGTTTCTATTGGGGATTCAAATTCAAGAAGGTTTCACCATGAATGATCATGAAATCACGAACTAAGGTATGCATAGTGTTCATTCATGGACTCCTTTCATCCATGAAGTGCAAGAATCCCTTTTCTAAATTCAAGTTATGGATTTTCTTATGAATTTTATGATTGGGCTGCTTTTGTTCATTTTAATAATGAGTAATTGCATCGTATTCCATGAATGAGTGTTAAATTCCATATGGGTTGATTTGTATCGGTATAGATTCATGAAACCCTAGGACTAAACCCTTGAATGATTAAATTGGAATTGAATCACGACAGTTAATTATTGTATGATGTTGTTTACGCATTCTATGCCTACTATGTGTTTGGTTGAATGCCTAGATGATAGGAAAATGTCTAATTATCATAATATCATGAAATCCCCATGTACGTACAAGCTTATGCCTATCACATTTTTGAGGAAATGCTTCAGTAAATGTATTATGATGATTTTAAGTATTCAAGTAAGTCATGCTTTGTCAGTTTCCTTCCATCGAGTAATGGGGGTACTTGTACCCGAAACATTATCTGTGTACCTTGAGCAATGTCATGTTTTCATGATACTATGAGTCAAGCTATGAATCCTTATACTTAAGATAGTCTTATGTCTCAGTAAAAATCTCCATGATCTCAAGACTCAGTCAGTTGTCAGATATCAGTAGTATTTCGTTAGTCAACAAAACTTAGTAACTTAGCTCATGTTCAGTTCAGTAAATCATGTTCTGTGTCCATTCATATTGGAGTAGGAATTAGCACCGAGTGAACCCAAGGATGGGGACACACACTATCAGATAAAGGTGTGATCCTTAGAAGTCATCCTTGCATTCCAGAACTATGTAGCCAGCATAGATTGAGACATCAATACTGTACAACGAGGGTTGATGAGGTGGATCAGAACTGTCAGATAAGGGCCTCGACATTCTCTTTTGGGGACACTATCAGATAAGGGTCGCCCACAGATTAACCTTACCAGTGGCGCGGTATTGACACCCTTCTAATTGGGGTTACAGATTGGACCCTAACTCAGCCATAATGGCATATCAGGGGAATGTCGGTTAAATACTACCTCACACAGTTTCAGTACCAGTATCAGTAAAAGAACTCAGATAGTTCTTCAAATTCAAGACTATCAGATACAGTCAACTCAAATATAGTAAGGAACTCTGATAGTTTCATCAGATTCAGGTCTGTCAGATATAGTCACCCATGTTATCAGTTACATTAAGATACAACTATTTATGCTATCAGTTATATATGTTATTAGTATGTCATTTCATCAGTATTTAGATTCAGTAATCATGATATCACAGTGTCAGTTACAGTTATGTATTTATTTATGCATTGTTGCATTCATGTTAGACAGTCAACTAGCATTATTCATACATGTTAACCCTTGCATTAGCCTACCTCACATGTATACTCAGTACATTTCATTGTACTGACACATTTTCTCTATGGTGCTTTCTTTTATGTTACACCATAGGTTCAGAGACACGAGTTACAGATCAGCAGTAGATTCTAGTCTCAGCAGTCAGAGTTGAAGTGAGTCCTCATCCTTCGAGGATATGATTATTTATCTATGATCTTATTAATTAGTTAATTAGTTGGAGTAAGTTGGGGACATGTCCTATCATCTCCTTCTTCAGACTATTCAGATAGTAGAGGCTGTCAGACTTGATATAGACTTTCATGTTCAGACTCTTGTATTTTTAGTTTTGTTTTTGGTATTCTATTACTCCACACGAATGTTATATTCTTCAGTTATGTTCAGTATTGAACCTTTTGGCCTTTCAATTTATATTTCCATATTATTATATTATATTATGCAGTATACAGGTACAAATATCAATCAAGGGTTAGCTTGTGATCCTTCGGGGTCATGTGCACCATGTAGCATTCTGGTTCAACAAATTGGGGCATTACAAACTTGGTATTAGAACCTAAGGTTCAATAGAGTCCTAGGAAGTCTAAAAGCCGCATATAGTAGAGTCTTGTACATGGGTGTGTTGTGTGCCACATTTATGTGCAAAAGGCTATGAGATGTTTAGGAATAGTTTCCCTTCTTTCAGTATTCATATCATGCCAGTGAGCATAATCACAAGTCAATCTCTCAGTATAATCCACTTCTTCTCTTTATTTCAGAATATGACTCCTAAGAGAAGAAATCAGTTATCCCCTTAGCCCGAAGAACCTTTGGGCGACCATATTTCTCATGTGGAGTTTAGGACCGCATTTACCACTCTTGCTCAGTCAGTAGCTGCCCATAATGAGAGATCAGCTGTTGTTCTGGCCAACCTAGTGGCCAACTCAGCTGCAGTTAGGATTCGGGACTTCACCCGAATGAATCCTTCATCCTTCCATGGGTCTAAAGTAGATGAAGACCCTCAGGAATTCATTGATCAAGTTCAGAAAGTGACAAACATCATGCGTGTGACTAATGTTGAGAGTGCTGAGTTAGCCGCATACCAGTTATAGGATATGGCTCATACTTGGTTTTAACAGTGAAAGTCAGAAAGGTCAGATGATGCAGGTCCTACAGAGTAGGAGGAGTTTGTCACTGCATTCTTAGATAGATTCTTTCCCCAAAAGATTAGAGAGGCTAAGGTGCTAGAATTCATCAACTTCAGGCAGGGAAATATGACGGTGAAAGAGTATTCTCTAAAGTTTACTTAATTAGAAAAATATGCCCCTCATGTGGTTGCAGACGACAGATCTAAGATGAGTAAGTTTGCTTCAGGCGTAAATGATAGCGTGGTTAATGATTGCAGATCTGCCATCCTAAATAGTGACATAACTTTAGCAAAACTTATGACCCATGCTCAACAGATAGAGAAGCAAAATATTAAGTAGAGGGAAAAGCATAATAAGAAAGATAGGACAGGTTGCTTCAATTTTAGTCGGCCTAAATCAGAAGAAGGAGACCGTTCTCAGTTTCTTCCTAAGTCATTAGTTCCAGCTCCATCTTCAGCCAGTGTTCCAGATCCTAAGTTCAGAGTTAGAGTGCCAGGATATAAGTCTCAGGGTAGTGTCAGCAATGCCCTAACTAATCCCCTTTGTCAGACTAGTGGTAAAGACCACAAGGGTGCTTGCAGAGCTAGCATCGATGTATGTTTTAGTTGTGGCAATCTAGGACACAAAGTCAGAAACTGCCCTTATTCTGGTTATCAGAGTTATCTCCACTCCTCAGCTAAGTACGATCGCCCGAATCAGCAGGGTGCCACCATCAGTGCTACTAGCGGGCAATGCCCAAATAGACTATATTCTCTTCAGACCCGACAAGATTAGGAAAATTCTCCTGATGTAGTTACTGGTATGTTACAGATATTTCATATGCATGTTTACGCTTTGCTAGATCCAGGAGCTTCTTTGTATTTTATTACTCCCTATATAGCTGTTGATTTCGGAATCAGTCCCAAAATTCTAGCAGAGCCCTTCTCATTCTCTACCCTAGTGGGAAAAACCATCATAGCTCAGTGGGTATACAGAAACTGCCCGGTTATGATATTTCAAAAATTCACTTTAGCAGACTTAGTCGAATTAGAGATGACTAATTTTGATGTCATTCACGACATGGATTGGCTTCATTCCTACTATGCCACAGTCGACTGCAGAAACAAAATAGTCCAGTTTCAGTTTCAAAATTAACTCGTCCTTGAGTGGAAGGGTAGTGTATCTGCTTTCAGAGGTCAGCTTATTTCCTACCTTCGGGCAAGGAAAATGATATCTAAATGATGTGTCTATTATTTTTTTCGAGTTAAGGACATTAGTTCCAAAACTCCCAGCCTTGAATCAGCCCCAGTAGTGAATGAATATTCAAATGTCTTTCCTTAAGATCTTCCAGGAATTCCTCTCGAAAGGGAAATAGACTTCAGCATTTATCTTCTTCCAAATACTCAGCCTATCTCTATTCCTCCATATAGAATGGCACCAGCAAAACTCTGAGAATTGAAACAACAATTGAAGGATCTCTTAGATAAGGGATTCATCAAACCTAGCATTTCCCCGTGGGGCGCACCAGTCTTATTCTTGCACAAGAAAGACAGTTCTCTCAGAATGTGCATGGATTACCGTTAACTCAATAAGGTTAGTCAAGAACAAGTATCCTCCTTATAGAATCAATGACTTATTTGACCAACTTCAGGGTGCCAGCTATTTCTCTAAGATAGACCTCAGATCCGACTATCATCAACTCAAAGTTAGAGAAAGTGACATTCTGAAAATAGCTTTCCGTATTCGATATGTTCACTTTGAATTCTTAGTCATGTCATTTGGTCTTACCAATGCACCAGAAGCTTCCATAGACTAGATGAACTATGTGTTCAAGAAGTACTTAGACATCTTCGTTATAGTCTTCATAGATGATATTCTGGTCTATTCCTGCACTGAGCGCGATCATTCAGACCATCTTAGAATTATACTACAAACTCTTAGGGATCATCAATTATTCGCCAAATTTAATAAGTGCAAATTTTGGCTAAGGTCAGTAGCATTCCTTGGTCATACCATTTTTGGTGATAGTATTAGGGTATATCCTTAAAAGACCGAAGCTGTAAGAAACTGGACAAGACCTATCTCTCCATCAGATATTAGGGTTTTCTTGGGTTTCGCTGGCTATTACAGATGGTTTGTTGAAGGATTTTCATATATTGCATCCCCTATGACCAGATTGACTTAGAAGAAAGTCAAGTTTCAGTGGTCAGACCCTTGCGAGAAGAGCTTTCAGAAGTTGAAAACTCGACTTACCTCAGCCCCAGTCTTAGCTTTTCCAGATGATTCAGATGGTTTCGTGGTGTATTGTGATGGATCCAGATTAGGTTTGGGTTGTGTACTCATGCAGCATGGTAAGGTCATATCCTATGCCTCCAGACAACTTAAACCCCATGAGAGAAATTAGCCTACTCATCATCTTGAGTTAGTAACCGTATTCTTTTCCTTGAAGATTTGGAGGCATTATCTCTATGGAGTTCATGTAGATGTCTTCACAGATCACAAGAGTTTTTAGTATTTTTTTCTTAAAAAGATCTTAATCTTCGTCAGAGAAGGTGGTTAGAGCTCTTAAAAGACTACAACATGAGTGTCCTCTATCATCCGGTCAAGGCCAACGTAGTGACTGACGGTCTCAGTACGCTATCCAGGGGTAGTGTTTCTCATGTGGAAGATAGTAAGAAAACGTTAGCTTAAGAAGTCCATCAGCTTGCCAGACTAGACGTTTGCTTAGTCGATTCTTCAGAGGTTGGTGTATGTTTTCAGAGTAGTTCAGAATCATCTCTAGTTTCTGAGGTGAAAGAATAGCACGATAGAGATCTCAGCCTTGTCAACTTGAAAGAGTTAGTTTAGGATTAGAAAGTAGAGGTTTTTTCCCAAGGGGGAGATGGTGTTTGCGTTGTCAGGGTCGTCTCTGTGTTCCAGATGTAGACGACTTAAGGCAGCAAATTCTTGCAGAAGTGCATGGTGAGCCCTACTCTATTCATCCAGGGGCCACAAAGATGTACCACAACTTAAGGGAAATCTATTGGTGGAGTGGGATAAAGAGAGACATTGAAGAGTTTGTGGCTAAGTGCTTTACATGTCAGCAAGTTAAGATAGAGCATCCGAAGCATAGTGGGTCCATGCAGGAGTTCAGTATTCCTACTTGGAATTGGATGTTGTGAAAATGGACTTCGTGATGGGTTTTCCTCGAACTCATCATCAACATGATTCAGTTTGGGTCATTGTAGACAGAATGACCAAATCATCTTATTTTCTTCCAGTTCATACATCTTATTTAGCCGAGGATTACGCCAAACTCTATATCAAGGAGTTGGTCAGATTGCACGGTGTTCTGTTATCCATTATCTCAGACAGAGGTACCCAGTTCACCTCTTATTTCTGGAAATCATTCCAAAAGGGTCTCGGTACCCAAGTTCATATCAGTACAACCTTTCATCCTCAGATAGATGGTCATGCATAAAGGGTCATTCAGACTTTAGAAGATATGCTAAGGGCTTGTGCAATTAATTTTGATGGAAGTTGGGATGACCAATTGCCTTTGATTGAGTTTGCATACAACAACAGCGATCATTACAGTATTAAGATAGCTCCATTCAAAGTTCTCTATGGTAGGATATGTGGATCTCCAATTGGTTGGTTCAAAGTTAGTGAGGCCTCAGTCATAGGTCCTGACTTAGTATTCGACGCCTTAGAAAAAGTCCAGTTAATCTAAAAAAAGCTCTGGGCTGCTCAGAGCTGACAGAAGTCTTATGTAGATGTTCGTAGAAAAGATCTCGAGTTTAAGGTTGGTGATCATATCTCTCTAAAGATTTCTCCAATGAAGGAAGTGAAGAGATTCAACAAGAAAGGAAAGCGCAGTCCCCGATATGTCGGTCCCTTCAAGATTCTCAGTCATTTCAGCAAGGTAGCTTATGAGCTCGAATTGCCTTAAGATCTAAACTTAGTTCATCCAGTCTTCCAAGTCTCTTTTCTCAAGAATTGTATAGGTGACCCACCAGTCGTAGTCCCTATTCAGAGCATTAATGTTAAGAACAGTCTCTCTTATGAAGAGATTCCAGTCGAAATCTTAGACTATCAGACTCGTCGATTGAGGAACAAAGAAATCCCTCTAGTTAAAGTTCTTTGGAGAAATCATTTCGTTGAGAGAGCTACTTGGGAAGAAGAAGAAAACATGCGTACCAACTATCCTCACCTCCTCTCCGCCAACTCAGATCAAGCACAAGGTAACAGTTCTCCTTAAGCTTACTCAGTTTCATGATCAGTGTTCATCGCGAACTTGGTATTTAGTTTAATGTTCATGTTCCCAGTATAAACTTGGTATCAAGTACCATTTCATATTCAGTCATGCATTCATGTATCAACTTAGTTAGATAATTATGAATCATAAATGCATTCTCATTGTGAGAAATTTAGTTCCTCGGAACATCCAGTCATGCATTCATGAATCAGTTACACATGCATCAGATATGCATGTTCAGTATGTTAAATTCAGTTTGTCAGTCATGCGATCATGTTCCAGTTATTCATTTTCAGTTCATGTTCAGCTTGTTGTTTTCCTTCTCAGACAGTCTCATTCGAGGATGAATGTTCTCAAGGGGGAGATATTGTAATACCCCAAAGATTTCTAGCAAATTTCATCCCAAGAATGCCTAGTATTATATTCTAAAGTGAATAATAATTATTCCATGAGTATTTTTCAAGATTTTTACTTTTTTCATGTGGAAAATTCAATATGATTTCCATCGATATATGATTTGCTTAGATCCAATAACCGGGTAAGAAGTTATGACTATTTCAAGTTCCCGTCGTAAAACAGCGCCATATTAGTCATTTTCGCGCCGCACCACAAGAGGAAATGGCCTTTTGCAATTTCCAGTAGGTGTCCGTGATTATGGCACATTGCGCTAGCACTCAAATTCAGAATTGTCCTTTTTCAAGTGTCTTTGCGCGATTTCCCCCACGTCGCGCCAAAGTTCCAGGTCACAAATGAAGGGGCAATGCGATGGCTCTGCATCGCGCCATCCCTTAATTTTCCAATTGTCAATTTCCAGTGACACGACGAAATAACGCCGCGTCGTGCCAGGGGACCAATTCGGGAAAATTTTACTGATATTAAATGACACGTCCCGAGTTAAAAGGGTCAATTTCCTACCCCTATTTAAACCCAATAACACGTGATTTAGCCATTCTTCACCTAAAATATACTATTTTCTCTCAAGTTTCTCTCAAGAAAAATCTAGGGTTTCTATTGGGGCTTCAAATTCAAGAAGGTTTGACTATCAATCTTCATGAAATCACGAACTAAGGTATGCATTGTGTTTATTCATGGACTCTTTTCTTCCATAAAGCCTAAGAATTCATTTTCTAAATTCAAGTTATGGATTTTCTTATGAATTTCATGATTGGGCTACTTTTGTTCATGTTGATAATAAGTAATTGAATTGTATTCCATGAATGAGTGTTAAATTCTATATGGGTTGATTTGTATCGGTATAGATTCATGAAACCCAAGGATTAAACCCTTGAATGATTAAATTGGAATTGAATCACAACAGTTAATTGTTGTATGATGTTGTTTACACATTCTATGCCTACTAGATGAAAGGAAAGTGTCTACTTCGCAAGATATCATGAAATCCCCATGTACTAACAAGCTTATGCCTATCACATGTTTGATGAAATGCTTCAGTAAATCTATTATGATGATTATTATGTATTCAAGTAAGTCATGCTTTGTCAATTTCCTTCCATCGATTCCTGGGGTACTTGTATCCAAAACATTAACTATCTACCTAGATCCATTTCATATTTTCACGATACACTTAGTCAAGATATGAATCCTTTGACTTCAGATAGTCTTATGACTCAGGAAAAATCTCCATGATCTCATGACTCAGTCAGTTGTCAAATATCAGTAGTACTCCGTCAGTCAATGAAACTTAGTAACTCAGCTCATGTTCAGTTCAGTAAATCATGTTTAGTGTCCATTCAGATGGGAGTAGGAATTAGCACCGAGTAAACCCAAGGACGGGGACACACACTATCAGATAAGGGTGTGATCCTTAGAAGTCATCCTTGCATTCCAGAACTATGTAGCCAGCATAGGTTGAGATATCAACACTATCTGATGAGGGTTGATGAGGTGGATAATCACTGTTAGATAAGGGTCCCACCATTTTCTTTTGGGGAAACTATCAGATAAGGGTCGTCCACAACTTGTCCTTATCAGTGGCACGGTATTGACACCCTTCCAATTGGGGTTACAGATTGGACCCAAACTCAGTCATAATGGCATATCAGGGGAAGTTCAGTTAAATACTACCTCCCATAATTTCAGTACCAGTCTCGGTAAAAGAACTCAAATAGTTCTTTAGATTCAAGACTGTTAGATACAGTCGACTTAGATACAGTAAGGAAATCAGATAGTTCTATTAGATTCAGGACTGTCAGATACAGTTACCCATGTTATTAGTTACATTCAGATATAACTATTTATGCTATTAGTTATATTAGTTATTAGTATGTCATGTCATCAGTATTTAGATTCAGTAATCAAGATATCACAGTTTTAATTACAGTTACGTATTTATGTATGCATTCTCGCATTCATGTTAGACAGTCAGCTAGCATTATTCATGCTTGCTAACCCTTTTATTATCCTACCTCACATGTGTATTCAGTATATTCCATTGTACTGATGCATTTTTGCTATAGTGTTTTCTTTTATGTTACACCATAGGTTCAGAGACACGAGTTCCATATCAGCTGTAGATTCCAGTCTCAGCAGTCAGAGTTGAAGTGAATCCTCATCCTTCGAGGACGTGATTATTTATATATGATCTCATTAATTAGTATATTAGTTGGATTTAGTTGGGGACATGTCCCATCAACTCCTTATTTAGACTATTCAGATAATAGAGGCTTTCACACTTAATATAGACTATCATGTACAGAATACTGTATTTTCAGTTTTGTTTGGGGTATTCTATTACCCCGCACGGATGTTATATTCTTCAGTTATGTTCAGTATTGAACCATATGGACTTTCAGTTGATGTTTTCTCATTATTATGTTATATTATGTTATGCACAGGTATAGATATCAGTCATAGGTTAGCTTGAAGTCCTTCGAGTTCATGAGCACTATGTATCATTTCGGTTCAGCAAATCGGGGTATTAAAGCTACTAGCTATTCTTCCTTTATGATGGGGAAGCCTCCATCCCCACACTTGATCGGTGCTAAATCCTACTCCCAACTGAACAACACTAAAATACTAGACTGGTCAGAGTTTAACTGAGCGATATCTGACTGTCCTGATAACGCTCATAGTATATTTTAAAGACTATTATGTAATGTACCAAGACTAGACTAAGTAAACATCTATGGTTTTCGAGTATTCAATACCCCAGGACTCAAAAACAATAATAGTAAAATGACACTAACGCTTGGAGGACAAAGCATGAAAGCTTTTATTAAATCAATCACTCGTGTAGGCATTTTATCAAACACTTGGAGTTCATGGTTTGATCAAATCATAGGAATATCATGGGACTTGTATTAAAAGCATGAATTCAACATGAATAATACTAAATCATGATTTTATTCAAGGAATGATAACATTAAAACATGGAGAATTGAATAACAACAATAATTTCATTGAAACATTGTATAAAATCATAGTTCATGGAGATTCATGGATGAAATCACAATTTAAAATCAAATAACTTGAAAAGATCACAATTTTGTAATTTAAATAGGATACTTGGACTCCATGGGTAAGAGGAACCCATGGATGAACATCTAGCATACCTGAGTTAATGAATTTGGAAGTATTGATGTTGATTTCTTGAGATTTAGCCTTGAATTTAAGAGCTAGGGTTTCTTGTTCTTGAAAAGAAGATCTTTACTTTGAGAGAAATTGAATAATGATGAGTATTTAGGTCAATTTAGGGTTACATTTCGTGTTTAGTATGAGTTTGGGGCTTAGGAAAAAGACCCGAATACCCTTAAACGAATTTAAAAACACAAGATGGAAACTGAAGATCTTAATTTTGGGACTTGGTGAGACGTGTCACTATCGTGTCAAACCACTGGAAAAGGGACAATTGGGAAGATGGATGATGGCACAACGCGGTAAGATCACAGTTTTTCACTAGAATGCCATTTTGGCCACCTCCGCGACACTCCATAATCGCGGAGGCAAACTGAAAATTGCCAAACAAGAACTGGTCCTTAGAGCGATGTGCCAACATTGCGGTACCACACTGGAAACTAACAATTGTTATTAAGACTGGCTCCGCGATGTTCTAAGAGTCAAAATAATGGTCTTTAACGACTGATACTTAAAATAGCCATAACTTCTTACCCGGTTATTGGATTTGGGCGAATTTTATATCATTGGAAAGCTAATTGAATTTCCTATGCAATGACAGACTCTAAACTGAAAATTAATGAGTATTTAGAAAATTTTATATATGAATACTCATGTATTGGACTTAGATTATGCTAGGGAAATATAGAGTATTACAATATCTCCCCTTGAGATCATTCATCCTCAAACTGAGCCATTCGGATACTGGATTGATAGCTATTATTATATACGAATTAAATCAAGGGTAAGTGTTTATCCCAACTACCCTTGAAATCAACAACACATGCTCTCAGTATATCCTCAAGAGTCTGAATGGTCCTTTCTACTTGACTATCTTTCTGTGGGTGGAAAGTTGTACTGAGATAGACATGGGTACCAAGACCATTTTGGAATGCCTTCCAGAAGTGAGAGGTAAATTGGGTACCTCTATCTAATATTATAGATAAGGGAACACCATACAACCTAACCAACTCTCTGAGTTAGAGTTTGGATTAGTCCTCGGCTAAGTAAAAGGTATAGACTGGCAAGAAATAAATTGATTTGGTCATCCTATCTATGATAACCTAAATAGAATCATGTTGAAGATGGGTACGAGGTAAACCTGTCACAAAATCCATGTTTACTTCTTCCCATTTCTATGTGGGAATACTAAAATCCTGCATGGACCCACTAGTTTTTTGGTGCTCAATCTTAACTTGTTGACATGTAGAGCATTTAGCTATATCTCTGCAATATCCCTTTTTATCCCACTCCACCTATAGATCTCTTGTAAATCACGGTACATCTTAGTGGCCCCTGGATGAATAGAGTAACGCGAACTATGTGCTTCTGCAAGAATTCGTTGTCTCAAATCTTCTATATCAGGCACACACAATCTACCCTAACAATTCAAAACACCATCTCCCTCTTGGAAGAAAACCTTCACTTTCTGATATCTGACTTATTTTTTCAACTTAACTATACTAGGATCTCTATCCTGCTTTTTCTTTACCTCGGAAACTAGAGATTATTCGGTGCTACAATGCACCCATACACTATCTCTGCTGAGTCGACTAAGTGGACACCTATTCAGGCAAGCTGATAAACTTCCTGAGCTAACTTCTTCTTACCAGCCTCAATATGAGAAACACTACCCATAGACATTCTACTGAGAGCATCAACTACTACATTGGCTTTTCCCAAATGATATAAAACACTCATGTCATAATCTTTTAATAACTCTAACCACCTTCTCTGATGCAGATTCAAATATTTCTGAGAGAACATGTACTGTAGGCTCTTATGGTCAATGAACACATTTACGTGCACCCCATACAAGTAATGCCTCCAAATCTTTAAGGCAAAGACTACAATTGCTAGCTCCAAATCATGAGTAGGGTAATTCTTCTCTTGGGGATTAAGTTGTCTGGTGGAATAAGCTATGAAATTACATCTCTGCATGAGAAAACAACCCTGAACTACTTTGGATGCATCAAAGTACACAACAAACCGATCTGAACTATCTGGTAGAGTCAAAACTGGGGCTGAGATGAGTCAAGACTTCAACTCTTGATAACTCTTCTCGCAGGAATCTGACCACTGAAAATTAAATTTCTTCTGCATCAATCTGTACATGGGGGATGAAATAGAAGACAATCCTTCAAAAAACCGACGGTAATATACATCCAAACCCAAGAAACTCTTGGTGTCTAACAGAGAAATAGGTTTGGGCCAGTTTATCACCGCCTCGGTTTTTTGAGGATCAACCCTAATGTCATCAGAAGAAATAATGGCTAAGAAAATCTACTGATCTTAGCCAAAATTCACACTTACTTACTTTAGCAAATAAATGGTGAGCTCTAAGAGTTTATAACACTATTCTAAGATGGTCTGCATGATCACTTTCACTACGGGAATAAACAAGGATGTCATCAATGAAAACTATGATAAACATGTACAAGTAATACTTGAACACTTAGTTCATAAAGTCCATGAAGGCTTCTGGGGAATTCGTGAGACCAAAGGACATGACTAGAAACTCAAAATGACCATACAGGGTTCAGAAAACTATTTTTGGAATGTCACATCCCTGACTCTAAACTGATGATAGCCTGAACTGAGGCCTATCTTTGAAAAATATTTGGCACCCTAAAGTTGGTCAAACAAGTCATCGTTTCTAGGAAGTGGATATCTATTCTTGACTGTGACTTTGTTTAACTAAAGGTTGTCTATACATATTTGGACAAAACCATCTTTTTTATGCAGGAATAGAATAGGTGAACCCTACGGAGAGACACTGGGTCTGATGAATCCCTTATCTAGGAGATCCTTTAAATGTTTTTTTAACTCCTTGAGTTCTACTGGAGCCATTCTGTGTAGAAGAATAGATATGGGTTGAGTTTCTGGGCGAAGGTCTATTCCAAAGTCAATTTCTCTTTCGAGAGAAATTCTGGAATGATCTTTAGGGAACACATCTGGAAATTACCTCACTACTAAAACTGACTCAAGAGTTGGAGTATCTGAGTTTGAGTCTTTGACTCGAACAAGATGGTAAATACACCTCTTCGATATCATCTTTCTCGCTCTAATGTATGAAATCAACTGACCTCTAAGAGTTGTGGTACTGCCCCTCCATTTAAGGACTGGTTCATTTGGGGATAGAAAATAAACTATTCTATTTCTACAATCAACTTAGGCATAACATGAGCATGGACTAGCTAACTTGGATATGTATTTTTTGGACTAGCTAAAGGATATTCACTAACTAGCTAACTTGGATATGTATTTTTTGGACTTTGAGCATGGACGTATGATTTTTCAAGAAGTGGTTAAGATTTCTCTTGGTCCCAAGGTCAAGGAGAATCAGGTTTTAAATCTTGTACTTATGTAGATTAAGGAAGATGAGCATTTACAAGAGGTTATTGCACTCGAGATTAGGGGAGATCGTATCTTGATGTACCACGGTAGGCTTTATTGATGTTTATGGGATGCGAGAAAGGATTTTGGTTGAATCTCAAGAGTCTAGGTATATAGTTCATCTGCGTTCGACAACGATGTACCATGAATTAAAGGAGATCTATCGATGGCGCAAATGAAGAAGGATGTGGTGAATTTTTTGGCCAAGTGTATAGTTTATCAGCAGTTGAAGGATGAACACTTGAAGCCTGTAGGGATATCTTAATGATAGAATTTCCTGTGTAGAAGTGGGAGATAATCAAAATGGATTTCAATATGGGTCTTTCGCGGTGTCGCAATTAGTATAATTCGATTTGGGTCATTGAGGATTGGATGACCAAGTCTGCTCACTTGTTGGCTATGAGGACTAACTACTCTGAAGATGATTATGCTACGTTATTTATTCAAGAGATTGGCAAGCTGCATAAAGCTCCAATTTACACCATTTTAGATCGAGGTATGCAGTTCTCTTCTCACTTTTGGCATTCATTTTAGAGAGGTTTGGAGACTATGGTGAACCTTGGGACCTATTTCCATCTTCAAACGGATGGACAAGCAGAACAGACTATCCTGACTTTGAAGGATATATTAAGGGATTGTGATTTATTTTATAGGTTGTTGAGTTGATCACTTGCCTCTTATTGAGTTTGCATATAAAAGTAGTTACCATTCAAGTATTAAAATGGTTTATTTTGAGGCTTTAAATGGTAGGAGGTGTAGGTCTCCTATTGGGTGATTCGATGTTTGTGAGACTGGGTTGTTTGGTCCTGTCTTGGTTGATAAGGCCTTGGAAAAGGTGAAGGAGATTAGAGAAAGGCTTAAAACTCCCTAAAGTCGCCAAATATTCTATGTGGACATAAGGCAAAGGAGAGTTGGAGTTTTAAGTAGGTGATCAGGTATTCTTAAAGGTTTCTCCTATGAAGAAAGTGATGAGGTTTTGGCAGAAAAAAAAAAGATCAGCCCCGGCTATGTTTGATATGCCTAAATTTCAACTCTCGTTAGAAAGTGTAAGCGGTCGCTGTCAAATATAGAACCCAACTGGGTTGGGTGTCGAATCCCACAGGGAATACTATGATCACTAAGTATTGCGATTATTATTAGACTGTTGGTCGAAGGTTCCAAGATAAGGGGGTTTGGTATAAGTGCACAATAATATTATCAGTGTAACGATGAGATGATATGCATAGTTATATTTGATCACAGAGAATAACAAGTTAGGGTTATGTCCACCTTGTAGCTTCTATTTCTATATTAACTATGGGTAATACGGATTTTATACATGCATGCACTTATAGAGAGACGTATTCTAATTCTAAATCCAAGTGTTTTTCAACCATCAAGGATTTATTCACCTTAGTTCTCTCGAACCTAAATTGTACAACAAACTATACGAACTGTCCAAGATGTTAATCCTGCTAGGGCATTAACGTGTAAACTAGAGGTTGGAAACCCTAATTTCTTGTCACACTCTCTTTTCCAAATAGCAACTTTTCTATCGAACAAGTTATTGCTATAATGGCGTATTCCCTATGTTTGCAACCACGAGAATTCAATCAAAATGAAGAGAGTAATGATATAAATGGCATGACACATCATAAATTCACAAACCCATAGCAATAGAGAGTATACTACAAGGTTTCCATAACCCTAACAAATAAGTTTAGCTACTCATGAGTACAACGGAAATCAAAATAGACATAATCATCATACCAAAACTTAGAACAATCTCGGCGATGGATATGACTAGCGACAATGAGAGTTTCTCTCTCTCCGTTGCTCAAGCTAAGCCGTTTTTCTGCTTTCAAAAATATTACAGAATCTGAATAATGAATTATGGCTGAAAATTCAGCAATAAGGTTTTTAATAACAACCTTCTCTACTAAGTTGCTACTGCATCCTTAACTATTTAAAAATGTTGAGTTTGCCCGGGAAAAAGTTCTCATGCATCACATTCAGTCCAAAAGCTGCCTTCCCTTTTATGTGAAGTTTTCCTTTGCTGTCCACAGGTCCCCAAAGTGCTGAAATCTTCCGCATTAGTACCTGGAAAGCATGCTAATCATATAGGTCAGCTCACTTAATTGAAAGTAGACTAAAAGTGCAGGAATTATGTATTTTATCCTCAAAACTTAGCTAAAATATGGGTAAGTTATGGTGCTTATACGTATAAATACGCCTAACATCATTGGTCCATATCATATTTTGAGGGAAGTTTGAAATATTGCTTATGAGTCAGATTTTCCTCAGAGTTTGGGTTCCATTGATATGGTTTTCAATAGGTCGATGTTGGAGAAATGTGTCGGTGGTCCATCTTTTATTGTCCCTTTGGAGAATGTCGGTGTTTTGGATTCATTGACTTATGAGGAAGTCTCGTTCGAGATCTTGGATAGGAAAGTTTGTAGGTTGAGGACTAAGGATATAGCTTCATTGAAGGTCCTTTATAGGGATCCAACGATGGAAGAGTCTACTTGGAAAGCTGAAGAGGACATGAATCAAAATATCCAAACCTATTCCCCGTGTTGGATGAAAATGCTTGAGGTATGGTTTTCTCTATCTTTTTTGTGTCCTTTCAAATTTGTTGTTAGGGTATGTGTGCATTGTTTCTTGTTTTTGTGCTAATGGGTGCCTTGACTCCTCATTCGATGATAAATAATCCTGGGAGGGGGGATAATGTAATACCCTAGGTTTTAGCCACTGGAAATTTCTTAATTCTTTCCATCACTGTCTGCACTATGATTCAGGTAACAAGTCGTAGTTACTCTATATGAGTCGTATAGTTCCAATCCTAGCCAAACTGGTGAGGCGGCCTAATGTTTCTGTCCTGACCATGACTAAGACCCTATAAGTTGTAAGGTGCGGTCACGAATTATAGGGAGGGACTCGTCACCACAGAAATACAGGTGCCTAATTTTTCTTCCCGAACTACGAGTCCAAGCAAAGAGTCGTAGCCAATCATTATGAGTCATCACCTGATCCGTATTGACTGGCCACAGTTTTCCTACACATTTTTATTAAGGGTTTTTTTATTTTTTCCCGTGTTTAACTCATTACCCATGACTTAAAAACAATTCTAGTGTCTCATTATCATCAATAAAAAAGAAGATAGGGTTTCTAAGGATTAAACACCTAAGGTTCAAATTTTTGTTTCTTCTCTAAATTCTTGGTATTTTCAAGTATGTATCTCTTCCTTTCATTTATTTTACCCAAAGCATAAGTTTAATTGTTATCTAAGTGAATTTAATTGACAGTTTTTAATATGGGTTGAGGGATTTGGAATGGTTATACATGATTTGAATTCCTATAGATTTTGAATTGGTTATTCATACTCTATTTTATGATTTTGAACTGAATAAATGTATGGGTATGGGAATTGAAATGGGGAACATGACTTTTCCCAAATTTTAGGATTTAATGGTTCGGAATTGGATTTAACCTCAACCCAACTTGTTTAATTGGTTTTAAAAACATAGATATATGCATAATTTCACTTACTCTCGAAACCTTGCATTGCATAAATGGTTAATGGAAAATAAGATGGTTTGAAAAGGCCTTGGTGGCCATTCTTTTGGATTAAAATGGTTTGGAAATCCTTGGTGGCTATGGATAATTTTAATAGGAATTAGCTTGCAAGATTAACTTTATTTGGTATGACAATACCAACGGTAAATGCCTATTTAAAAGACTCATTGGTTATTGATGGAAATGTGTAAATAATTTTTATTTGGGCTTAAAGGGGGTTGTGTAGCTCGTCGTGGAAGGTGATGGTCCCAGAGGAATCGATTCTGGAAACCACGTTTATCGGCGCGGAGGTCTTGGTGACCATATACGTAGTTCACGCACTATATATTTCTTGAATTTTTATAGCCTCGGTGGATTCGTCCCTTCCTCAAATTCTCCTGGTTTGTGTGGCTGACCCACACTGGGACCCTTTCAGCAAGGGGAGATAAACCCATATAGCCTATGGGTACCCATAGGACAGTTAGAGCTACACAGTCCAGTTTAATAGTTTTTAAATCTCATGCTAAACCTTATTCCCTATCCCAGCATATAATATATATATATATGTATGAATTTGTGCATACGGTTTTTGTATGATTTTTGAGTGGTTTGATTGTGGTATTATTTATCCCTTCCCTGGTTTACATGCTAGTGCTCACCCCGCTAACCATCGTTGAACTCTTCATCATTTCATTATGTAGGATCCTAGGGGGTTTTCAGTTACCTTGTGTAAAGTTAGGTGATTCTGGTTCGTCTATTGGTCTATGTTGAAATTGTGAGCCTCCATCTTTTGGAAGGTCGGACATTTCACTACTTTCTTTATATTTTTCAAAAATCCTATTAGTTTCTTTTCATACTTTTGGATTGTCTTTTGGCTATGGTCGAGGGCATGTCCCAACCTAACTTGGTATTTCAATTTAGAGGCTTTTGTTGGCAAAGTATGGGTGGTTATTGCTTATTCCTTCTTATTCCCTATTGAGTTATCTATATATCTTTCACATTATGTTTGAGTTGCTTTCTCTATTATATCATATTGTGTTCTGGTTGGCTAGGCTATGGGGGTGGTCTCTGTCTCCCAGTAGGCTTGAGATACCTATCATGACTAGGTTTAAGGTCTATTTGCGACAGTCAGTAAGTAAAGGTTGAAAACTTAAGGCCTAGTAGCATGTCTTAAGAGATAGAGTTGCCTATATGGAAATGAGAGATAATCAATATGGATTTCATTAAGGGTCTTACGCGGTCTTGCAATCAATATGAAACGACTATGTCCGCTCACTTCTTTCTATGAGGACTGACTATTCAAGAGAGAATTATGCTAAGTTGTTCATCCAAGAGGTTATAATGTTGCTTGGTGTGTTAGTGTCCATCATATCAGACAAAGGTATATAGTTTTTATCTCACTTATGGCATTCATTTTAGAAAGGATTGGGTAGACAGGTGAACCTTATTAACTCTTTCCACCTTCAAACAGATGGTCAAGAAAGCATACTATTCAGACTTTAAAAAATATGCTAAGGTCCTATGTGATTGACCTTAAGGGTAGTTGGGTTGATCATTTACCCCTTATAGAGTTTGTGTATAATAACAGTTATCATTTGAGCATCAAATGACTCTTTTTGAGGCTCTTTATGGTAGGCGGTGTAGGTCTCCTTTGGATGGTTTAAGGTTGGTGAGACTAGGTTATTTGTTTATGACTTAGTTCACCAAGCCATGTAGAAGGTGAAAAGGATTAAAGAAATACTTAAGACTACTCAAAGTCATCAAAAGTCTTATACGGATGTGAGAAGGAGAGAATCAAAGTTTGAAGTAAATGATTGGGTATTCTTGAAGGTGTTTCCTTTGAAAGGAGCCATGATATTTGCGAAGAAGGGTAATCTTAGTCCCCGTTACGTTGGTTCCTATAAGATTTTGAGGAGAGCCGGGAATGTTTCTCATGAGTTGGATTTACCAGCGAGTTTGGGTTTTATTCATCCTGTGTTTCATGTGTCCATGCTGAAAAAGTGTATAGGAGATCCTTCCTTGATAGTGCATGTTGAAGATGTTTGTTTTACGGATTTCTTGTCCTATGAGGAAGTTCGGTTGAGATATTGGATAGGCAAGTTGGTAGATTAAGGACCAACGATGTAGCTTCAGTAAAGGTTCTTTGGAGAAACCAAAAGGTAGAAGAGGCTACATAGGAAGCTGAGGAAGACATGAAGGCCATGTAACCATTCTTGTTTCCTGAGTTGGATAAAAGTGCTTAAGGTATGATTTTAATTTTCCTAGAAATACTTTTCGAGTTTGTAATTTGATTCTAGTGTATTCTTGATATTCTTGTGCTAAAAGTGTCCTAATTCATTATTTGGGGACGAATGATCCTGGGGGGAGGGATAATATGAGACCCCATAAAACTTTTAAAATTTTATTTTTAACCTTCCCGCGTGCATAATATTGATATTTGACTTGAATTGTGTTTAGGGATGTTAAAAGGGTAATTTAGGAAAATTTCAAAAAATTTGGAAAGGTTCGCGCCTAATTTGGAATTCTGAGGTAGTGTGCCTTTGTGATATCACCGTGCCATGGAGGTTATGCTCAATGATATTGGCGCGGCACGGAGGTTAACCTCCGTGATAAGGTTGTGCCACGCTGAGGTGCCAATTTAGTGAAGGTCTGATTTTTTCACTTAGGGGTGAGGGGATTTTGATATTTTAACCCTTCCCACGACTTATAAATATAAAATTAACATTTTCATCTTCAGTTAAAAAGATCAAACTCTCGTATTCTCTTCTCTAGCATCTAAACCAAGAAAGCTTAAGGGTTTTTAAAGAAATCACTACTCCGTTCTCAAAACTTCAAATTGATTTAAAATTCTTGTGTGTTTCAGGCATGCCTGTCTTCCCTAAACGTTAATTTTACATTGTTACATGAATTGAATGGATTTTCATAAGATTAAAGTTGTGGGTCTTGAATATGGGTTGAGGGGTTTTAATTTTTACTGATTGAATTACTAGTCCCACGTTTTGAATTGATTATTCATGTATTAAATTGATATTTTTGGGACTGAATTGGTACATTATTTAAATAGTTGGAATAGGGTACATGAGTTTCCCCAAATTGGATGAAATTTTACTTGGAATTGAATGAAACTGAACCCACGTTGTGAATTTGATTTTATTTATGAAAACTACATAGTTTAACATGTTTTTGAACTAAATACATTACATTAATGGATAAATGGATATAAAATTGATTTGGATGGCCTTGGTGGCATTGATTTGGATTTTAATGGGACTTGGAAATCCAATTTGGTTGTGAGAATTGGTTTGGCATGTTCAATTTATCTTGCAAGCATATTGGTATGATGATACCAAGTTGTAAATGCCTTAATGAATGACTCCCAAGTTAATGGTTGGAATCATGAGCAAATTATTTTACTTTGATCTTAAAAGGCATTCTGAAGGTATAAGTACAGAGGGGATAAATACTGGAAACGACATTTTCCAACGTTAAAAGTCTATATGACTGTATACTTGATACACACATGATATATATTTGGGGTGGTTATTGCCTATGATGGATTTAGTTTTCCATCAGTTTTTCCTCAATGTGTGTGGCTAACACACACCAAGGCCATTTTAGTAATGGGAGCTGAACCCATATAGCCCATGGGTTCCTTTAGGACGAATATAGCTACATAGTCCAGATTAATGATTTTAAAAATCTCATGTTCATGACACTTACCCTATCCTGACATTTTATATCTAAATATTAATGTGTGCATATGGTTTTGACTTATTTTTTACATGGAATTATTTTATAACTTTCCCTAAGTTATATGTCAGTGCTTATCTCTCTGACCTTCCTAGGACACTACATCATTTTAGTATGTAGGGTCAGAAGACTTTTCTGTTGCTCTTGTGCATCGTTAGGCGGATTAGCAGGTCTATTTTCTGGGAAGTTGTTGTGAAGTGGTGAGACTCCATCCTTCGGAAGAACTTATCATATCACTATTCTTTCATAATTAACTTAGTACTTTTGGATTATTTTTTGTCATAGTTGGATGCATATCCCGACTTACATATTATTCTGATTTTAGAGGCTTTCGTGGATAGATGAGGGTTGGTTGGTTACTGTTTTTGACTATTATTCTTCTTTGAGTTATTTTACTCATCTTCTTATCACTGTTAATTGGCTTCCGTATTATTATGTTTTTTGAGCTCATGGGGTTAGGCGATCGTGGTGGTCTCCAATTCATAATGGGGTAGAGATACCCATCTTAACAAGGCCCTAGTTCAGGTCATGAAAATGTTAACTAAGGGAACTGAATAAGTTTAGGCCTACTACTCTAGGATGAGAGATTTATGGAATGAGATAGATGTTAATATGACTCCTCCATCATGCGATTATAAAGAATCAAGGACTCATATAGAAGCATATCAAAAAACAGTGGTCGTTGTAGTTTCCTATTGAAGAGAATGAGAATTATGCTCATGTGCGAAGTTCTATTTTGCCCGGTTCATCTATTCCTAGTGTGAATCAAGCATACGCCATAGAGGCCAAGAGGAAAATCAAAGAAAATTGGGTTTAGTAGAAAAATCAAAGGAACCGTTAACATTGTTCGCGGGTAGAAATCAAAATTTTTATGGTCAAAATAGTCATGGAAGAAATATACAGTCTGAAAATTTAAAAGGAAATATGTTTTAAATTGTGTGTAAACACTGTGGTTTAAAGGGAAAAAATGTTTATTGGGTTAAATTTCTTACTTTTACCTTAAAAATTCATTAATCACAATTCAGTTAGTTATAACTGTTCAGGTTGGTTAATCACTGTTTAATTTTAGTTAAGTAGAGTAAGTTAGGCGATATGTGTTATAAGCTAGCTATCGCTGTCAGTCTATTAAAAAGATCTATAAAAGAGCATGTACTCTCCTTATTCATATTCATTTAAACATTTCCCATTCAACGAGAATGTAGAAGCTTTTAGCCTAGATATTTTCTCTTCTCCTTTCTTCTCCTTCTTTCCCTTTTATCCTCACTTAGCTTATAATATTTATGTAAATTTTAGAGTTTCACATGGTATCAAAGATTCTCATTGAGATTGAAAACCAGTAGAATTTTGTAATTTGCAGTCGCCGAAAATTAAATTGCTAAGCATTGATAATGGCAAAAACTCAAAATCAAACCATTGAAAATTCAAAAAATTCATCAATTGATCCACAATTGAATCACAATCACCTATTGTATTTGCAAACATCTGATCCGGTGTTTCCTTAATGCCTATGAAGATCACAGGTCCAGAAAACTACAAAGTATAGATTAGATGGATGTGATTGGCGTTTTTAGGAAAAAACAAACTCGACTTTGTGGATGGTACTTAGGTAAAGAACTCCTACAAAGGAGCATTAGCAATTGGATGGGAGAGATGTGAAGTCATGTTCCTATCCTAGATAAGTGCATTTGTAATACTAAGACTGATGACAAATATTATTTATGCATCTAGTTCAATGAATATCTTGAATGATTTCAAAGAGAGATTTGACAAGTTGAATTTGACTCGAATTTTCCATCTTTAGAATGAGATAAGCATTTTAACTCAAGAAATTGATTTGGTTACGACATATTACTCTAATATGAGAGATTTATGAAATGAGATATATGTTATGGTGCCTCCTCTATTATGCGATTGCGAGGAATCTAGGCCTCATATAGAAGCATATCAAACAACAAAGGTTGTTGCCGTTTCCAGTTGGACTTAATGAGAATTATGCTCCAGTGTGAAGTTCTATTTTGCTTAGTTTATCAATTTTTAGTCTGAATCAAGCATATGTGATGGGTACCAAGAGGAAAGTCAGAGAAAATTGGGTTTAGTAGAAATATCAAAGGAACCATTAACATTGTTCACAGGTAAAAATAAAAAAATGTAAGGTCAAAATAGTCACGGAAGAAATACATAGGCTTAGAATTCTTAAGGAAAGAAGATTAAAATTGTATGTGAAAACTGTGGTTTTAAGGGACATAATAAAGAGAACTGTTATAGAATTGTTGACTTTTGATAATATTTCAAAACCAAAAAAAAATTGCAAGGAGAAGTTTGTGAATCATATACCAACAATGCTTCTATAGAAGACAAAAGCATCACTGAAGCGCAGAGCCTAGGAGGAACACAGTGGTACTTTCTAGGAGGTTACTTCTTAAGAGAGAAGTATGAATAAGTTCTAAAGATAATGGTGCCTACACCAATGAAAACTTACAAGTCAAATGTTGTAACAGGTTTGCCTAAATTAGACATAATTTGAGTACATAGTTGAGTCTGGTGCTTCATACCATATCACTTGTATTGAAAAATTACTAAAAATACTATATAACTATGTTAGATTCAGGAAAGTATGTGCCAGCAGGGAAGAAAATTCAAATGGAGCACATTGGAAATTCAGTCATTCTAGGAGACTGCATATTGAAGGACGTCCTGCATGTACTAGATTTTAAGCTTAAACTATTATCAGTATCAAAACTCACTAGAGATCTTCAATGCTTGGTATATTTTTATCTTGATCTATGTTTATTGTAGGGTCTCTACATCGGGAAGTTAATTGTGATTGGTAGAGAATCAGAAAGAATTCACATTCTAAGGAATCACTTAATTCCAGTAGTTATTACAATAATACCTACCAAGGAGAAAGAAGATCACAGACAATGGCATCTCAGAAGGGGACACCCCTCAATAATTTTAACCAAGCACATTCCCTCACTAAGGATCAATGATGATTCAATTGTACACAGAGACCGTATGATTTACTCTTTAGCAAAACAATGTAGATTAAAGTTTCAAGTTCGTAGTATTGTATCTACTATTATTTTTTAACTTGTGCAATCGAATATTTGGGTTCCACACAAAAATTCAACCTATGATAGAAAGCATTACTTCTTAATCACAATTGATGATTATAGTAGATTTACTTGGATTACTTTGATGCAATCTAAGAAGGAGGTTTTTGTTGTGTTGAAAAAATATTATCTTTATGATTTGTTTTCATTTTTGCACTGGAATAAAAAATTTGAGATCTGATAATGCAACTAAATTTTTCAATACTAAAATGTATGATTTATTGCTTCACCATAGAATTATCCAGCAAAGTAGTTGTCCTTGTATTCCACAATAGAATGGTGTAGTTGAAATAAAACACATAAATATATTTGAGATGGGAGATTTTTAAAATTACAATCTCATGTTCCTAGTAGATTTTAGTGAGATTGTATCCTCACTGCAGTATATTTGATCAATAGACTGTCTACTATCGTTTTAGGAGGTAGATGACTTTTGAATTGTTGTTTGGGAAAATACTTAAACTAGATCACATCAGGGTCTTTAGTTGTTTATGCTTTTCAATTATATTACCAAACGGAGACAATTTTGAAGCAAGAGCAAGAAAGGTTGTATTGCTTGGTTCTCTTCCAGACAAAATGGCTACAAGCTATATGGTTTAGAGACTAAATTACAATTCTCTAGAGAGATGTTTCTTTTAGATAGCATGTATTTCCCTTCACGGAAACGGGAATGAAGGATGATTGTTTATCTTTACTTTCATATGTTTTATCCCATTTCTGTTCGAAGGTTGTGAAAACAATGATTTTTAATTTTTTAAATTATTTTAAAAGTTCAAATACAATTAGAAAAATACAGAGTTGTCAATTAAATTTTTTTAGAAAATATCAAGAAAACTAAACATATTTTAAAGATTTGAAAATAGAAACAAACTCTTAAAATTAAAAAAAATGGGTAAGAATTCACGTAATGCCTTGAGAAGGTTCTTAAGACACAAAAGAAGCATCTGTTAAAAATGGTCAACCAAAAGCCTATATGACTTATTTGTAAAAAACTAATAGTTTTGAAAAATATGTCAAACAGTATTAAATCTTAAATTCATTTTCAAACATGACGTTCATTTTATTCATGCAAAAAGTAGTTCATTACCTAAAATAATTCTCTTAACAAGAAAGTTGAACTAAATCTGATTCTTTTATCAATTTAAGAAAAAAATAAATTATTTTTAATAACAAGGATAAGCAAGTAATTTTGAACATCATTTTTTGATAATAAGAATTTTTTTTTTCTTTTTAAAATACCAATTTAAATATGTTACGAAATTTTTGACTAATTATGAAATGATTTTAATTTTTACAAGTAAAATCGCTTTTTGTGATTGAGGAGAATTTTCTTTAATTTAAGTAAATCAATTTAGCACATGAATAAAATAAAATGTCATTCGATTTTGTAAAGATTCGTTCTAAAAGGAAACATAAAGAAAACAAAATTCATTTTTGTTAATTCGCAAATATTATACTATGTAATAAGCAACAATTGAAGAAAAATTTTGAAAAAAAATAAAAATAACAATTCAATGAGGATTTTTTATGATTTAACCAATTACAAAAATTTTACTACACATGGTCAAATCTGAACTGCAAGTAAATAATAAATAGAGAGGGTTAAGAAAAATGATTTTTGAACTCATTTGGATCTGGCCGACTTCAATCCTAAAGTTTAATAGTATTTTAGCCTATTTTTATTTTTTCCCGCTATGCTTTTGAACATTTTCTCTTCAACATTGATTTTTCACCCACTTTTGGGTCATGAGGTTTCGATTCCAAAGATATGGGCCTTATTGTCCCAAAGAAAATGCAGGAGAGGGGGTTCAAATGGACTCAATCCGAATGTCACATGCATACAAACTTAAAGGGAGAAGGATTACTATGTATTCATGATAAACCTTTAAAAAACATGAAGTGAATCCAAACAAATAAGGTTTAGTGAGTCACAACAAACAAAAGGTACAGTGGATAGACTCATAAGTGAACAATTTATTACACTGTTAGAAATATACTTATCAAAGATGCATTTTAAAATAATCTCAAAAGCTTAATTGAATAGAGTTGAGAGAGCATGCTTATATCTTGGAAAGGAAGGTTTATATGCAGGAAGCATGCTTAGAAACTAAAAATAAAGATCCATCAAAAGGCCCTCTCAGATAATGGACAACCTCATAAAATATGTGGTAATGATAAGCAATAAAAGTCATTTTTATTTCACATAACAATCAATTCATCCATGAGTAAGAAAACCTTTTAAAAAAATAACTTTTTCTACACATAAAGACCAAACTCCCAGAATACATCAACAAAATGATCTAAGGACAATATTCTTCTCATTTTTAACATAACTCTACCAATCAAGAATACAACAATCAACTTATAATCAATTTGAGTTACTTGTGATTTTAATACAGATGCACAATAACTCTACCAATCAAGAGTGCAACAAGCAAATTATAATCAATTATAGTTACCAGTGATTTTAACACAGATGCCCAACAAATGTTTTATCAAATAAACAAGACAAATCATTCTCTAATTTATAATACATGAAGAAAAATAGTGGCAATGGTGTGAGGATTGATTTAAATAAGAATGACTAGTGACAACACCTAAGAGCATTACCTATTTCCTATTACGAGATAGAATCGAAAATTGGGAACGAAGAATAACCACATATATTGAGGCCATGACCAACTAACCATTACTTCTTTTCATCGAATAAACCAACTAACAATTGAGCCTATACCTATAAAAGAAGACAGGAAAACTTGTAGAAAGCGAAATGAAACTCAGCACACATAATTATAAGGATCGACTAAGAAGCAAGCAAGTTAAGCAAACAAGATGATAGGCCATCACGATGCATTGAGGTAAAAGAATTTATGAAATTAAACTTTTGAAGTGTAGACTATCATGACCTATTCCTCAATTTTTTAAGGATATGGGTCAATAAAACCACTGAAGAATCCTTAACTCATCAATTCATTCAGTTTACTATCTATGCCTATGCAATTAATCTCTTTGGTCAAGAGAACAACAAAGAGCCTTATCATCCATCTGTATGACTATTTTGAGCACAAAGACTATCCTTTTATCTACTCACACAAATAAAATCTACTTGATCCTAAATTTTCATCACAAGAAAAGAGCATGAAATTCACATACATTTAAGTAGTTTAAAATATAAAAGTAAAAAAATAATTAATACAAGGAACAATCATGTACTCACAAAATCAAAATAGAATAAGATAAATAAAACAGGGCCTTCAGGCACAATATTCGTCTAAAATCATATGAGGACAACATAGAAAATGAGCCATGACTCTCAATACCAAGTCCTCAATAATCAGTCAAAAATACCACGTAAATTTAAACAAAACTAGTCTCAAACATCAGATTTCACATTTTTACACTTTAATACAACAAAAATCAATGGAAAGGTTGAGTCTTTACATTAATTTTATTATCAAATTAGCCTCACGATAGCAAAAAGAATTCAGAACATTAAAAAAATTTCACACCATCACATTCCAAACCCAAAGAAGAAGAAAAAATATAAATAGATGAATTTTTTACCTTTTCCGGAGTAGCAAACTTGAGACTACAAGCCTTTATTATTAAAAAATTCCACCAGAGCTTGATTTATCAAAATTATTTCGTCAGAGTTTGATATCTAACACTTCAAAATTCAATAATTTTTTCCAAAATTTGAGTATATTACTTTGTAAGTTTTGGTTACATAGGATTAAAAGCATGGGCCTCCATAATACCTAAATTTTTCTCCACAAATACTACTTCAACCTTAACCTTTCACTCTGTATTTATAGAAAAATTGTAAATGAAAATGGGGGAAAACTAAGGAGTATTTTAGGATAAATGAATTGAAATTTTGAAATTTGAATTTAGTTAAGAATTGAGTTTGACATTAGATGAACTTAGACCAATTTTAGGGGAGATGTGTTTGGGATTCTCGGGAGAAAAAATGAATCCCCTTGCAACCAATGAAATTTGTTTGAGTATGTACTGCCTTAGTATGAAACTGCTAATTCATCGCCAAATTCTAAAGAATTTGAAGTTGTTGCTGCATGTTTTTTGGTTGGCAGATATTGTTGTTGTCTACTGATGTAGTTGTATTATTTTGAGGGAGAGAAAGGGGATAAGGAGAGAGAAAACAAAATATGGAGAGTGGAATATGTGAGACACGTGTATGCATGTGTACGTATATTTATATATAAGTGTGTATGCATATAATGGATTAAGAGGATTAAATTAAGGTGTTTAGGAGGTTAGGCCGGGTCGAAAGGGATTATTTTGGGCTTGGTCAATTGAAATAAGGGGAAAAAATAAATGTGAGGTCTTATTTAACATCTTAGCCAATTCAAATTAATAAAACTATTGAATTGAATTAACCATACCAAATTGGGACATGATTAATTTCTAATCAATTTAAAGAGCTTATCAAATTCAATAATTTAAAAAATAAACATTTAATAAGGCATAATTATTTTGTTTAAAAGTTAAATAACCAACTATGTCATTAATTCCTTAATTTCAATTGATTTTTGTGAAAAGTAGAGTGTTTGCAATTTGAATAAACTTTTCACTCAAAATAAATTTTAAAAAATATATTTAATTTAGAATTATATGTTTCTATATAATTAAACATAGAATACATTAATTTCACCTAAAATTCAAAAGGTAAGCTTGAAATTTATTTTCAAAATAACTTAAAATATATATTTTAAAATTATTTGAAATTAAGAAGTTCAAAAACTAATTTAGAAAAAATTGGTGTCAACAAATATCCCCTCCATTTGGGTAGGGTGATGCAGGTAACACTGGGCTAAGAGTGTTTAACATCCCTAATTTCGTCCCACCATAATTTATTCCTTGGAAACAATTGAGTTTTATGTGAATTTTTAAGAAATTATGGTTGAACTCTGCTATTGAGTATCCTACATATCTCAGGTCGCATGATAACACGGGCCACCGGTAGTTTATAAAGCATGATTTTTAAAAAATTAACAAGCTATTGTAATTTGAAACTTTAGTGAAACCAAAATACTGGGAATAAGAGGATATTGGGGCAAGGTGTAATGCAGTCGAGTTTCCCATATAGATCCACAGCCTAAAAATTCACAAAACTCAGGGAATCAGACTTCTTTTGTTTGACTCGATCGGTAGAAAAGGTTATCTTTTATTTAAAGATCACTTTTGACGTTAGATAATGACAAATAATGTAAGATATAGAAAAGAGGTTTGTAATGACTTAATCATAAATGTAGGATCCTTCACATCCATAGGTAAGATTTTACTCAGACATAATTTCCAAAGCACTCGAATTTAAAAAAAAAGGAAAATTACTTATCATTTGTGTTTATAAGTACTCCGCAAGCGAAATGTGAAAAAAAAATTCCAAAATACCCACATCCCTTCTGATAGGGGTGTGGTTTGATGGCGGTGGAAGTCATCCTTTAGCTCGTGTCCAAAGAGTTTGATATTCCTCTTTGGACTATATCCCAATTTGCTACTAAGAAAAAAGTCTACGTTGTGTTGCATCCCTTTTAGAGTTGTCCACGCCTGTGGTTTTGATTTGAGATTTTCATCCTTTTGAATTCTCTAAAAAATATCTCAAATAAAATTATTAGCGATAAATATAATTCACCAAGCAATAGATAGTTTTTTACTATATTCCTGCGTGAATCATTTCTGACTAGTAGTGTCGTCCTTTTCTCCCTCTAGTTTTGGAAGAAAATATTTTCCATAACAATATAGGCATAACAACCATCTTAGTTGTTGGATATGATAGACCTTTGGCAATTGAATCTTTCTTCAAACAAGGGGGGCTCTCATATCCACCGATGGTATTTTGGGTATATTTTGCAGAAAATCATGGTTTTGATTATAAGTTCATGAAATATGTGAAAAGGGGTATTTTTATACACTTTGTGAGATATTAGGGATATTTTTTATATTTTTCGACTTGATCATGATAAATGCATATTTGAAAGTCAAAGATATGAAAAACTAACTCCCGGCACCTACAAAGTCAACCTACGGACCATATGTGAACCTACGGACCGCAGGTATAGAAATCGAGTAACAAAATATCAAAATCTCGAGAGCTGACATACAGGAATTGATCCATTTTCAACCTGCGTTCTGTATTTATACCCAGTGCCAGACCACAAGTACCACCTGCGCCCTTTCAGACTGCGGGTACAGAGAACAGGTGGCCACCGACCCAGTTTTTGCTGATTATATTCGAGCTTTATTTTTAGGGTTAGCTCTTGTACTATAAATACCCCTTATGTACTTTTTAGTAGGAGTTATGCACTTTTAACACTAAGAGACATATTTTGATTTCACGATCTTTTAACACTAAGAGGCATATTTTGATTTCAAGATCCATCTTTTGATCTTGGGATTCCCGTGTATTGACTTTGATTAATTATTCAGTTTACGATTGTGGGTTTGCATTCATCTTATCATTGTAATTTCATATTTTCTTTCTAATATGAATGTTATTGATTTATTCACTATCATGAATGGCTAAAACCCTTATCTAGTGTTATGGAAACCCAGGCAAATTGACAAAGTAGGGGAAGTGTGATAGTTGATCTGAACCAATACCCATGTCATGTATTGC
Source organism: Capsicum pubescens (assembly GCA_030864215.1). Taxonomy (NCBI): domain Eukaryota; kingdom Viridiplantae; phylum Streptophyta; class Magnoliopsida; order Solanales; family Solanaceae; genus Capsicum; species Capsicum pubescens. The sequence goes on from CM061547.1 coordinate 208,479,886, forward strand.
TTTATCTTCGTTATGATTGATTTCTTAATGGGTGCACATATTAGGATCCTACCTAGATATTGCTACTTACTCTAAAAGAGGAGTAGTGACTAGGAAAAGTGTAACGCCTCGAGTCTGTACTCCGGACGCTACACGGTGCTTACGACCCCGAAAAATCATAAGCTAACCCATGAATAATATCTGCTGTGAGCACTGAATAAATATACAATAATAAATGCAGAATAATAGGCTAAAATTCCATAAGGTTCAAAGCATCTGAAATACTGATAAATTATATCGTCTATGATAATATCTGTAAAATTGATACTTACTATAAACTAGTCTAAAAAGCCTCTAAACTGAACTATCTAAATGTGGAGTTGATGAAACAATCCCTCAACTAACTTCATCTACTGAAATACTGAATCTACTGTAATAATAAAATGAAAAAATATCCTCGATAGATGAGGACTCACTATTAAATCTACTGTTGGCTGAATCTGAATCTATCTATGTGCGAGCAGGAACCTGAGCGTACGAACCTATGATATAATACATCATACCGCAAAGAAAGAGTATGTGTCAGCATGTGGAATGTACTGGTAGGCTAGATGGGGTAAGGCTGAATGCAAGGGTTCATATGCATGAATAATAACTGACTGTATGATATAAGGTAACTGAACATGAGAGTACATGGATAACTGATACTACTATAAATATTGAGTATGCACTACTGTGTATATGAATAAATTCTATGAATAAGCTTATTTAAAGCTATGTCCTGAGTTCTGATACTGAGTAACTGATATCTAAAGTTTTTGATACTGGTTGACTGTTTGTTACACTATCTAAATCTTTTGGACTATTTATTATACCTATTCCATTTATTCCTTTTCAAAAATTATAAAATTGTGTTTCTACGTTAATTAAAGTGTATTCTTTTTGTATATTCTCGATGTAATCAAGTTCTTCTATATTGATTAAAGTATAATTTTTAAATTCTGTAGAACTGAACTAAGTTCTATTTTGAAGACTGAAACCTAGACTGTGGGAGGTAATCATCTAACTGGCATGCCCCAAATAAGATAAGGTAACTAAGTTGGGGTCCAATATGTAACCCTAATTGGAAGGGTATCAATACCGTGCCATGGGTAAGGACAAGCTGAGAGTTACCATCATCTTCCAGGTACTCTAGTGAGAATGGTGGAACCCTCATCTAGCAGGTTAAAACACCTCATCAACCCTCAACTAGCAAGTTTGATGTCTCAACCTACTCTGGCTACGTTGTTCTGGAATGTAAGGATTGCTTATAAGAATTACACCCTCTACTTATAGGTGAGCCTCCATCCTTTGGTTCACTCAGTGTTGAATCCTACTACCAACTGAAAGACACTGAATAAAGTATATTGAACTGGACTGAACTAATACTGAGTTTACTGAATAACTGACTGAGTTCTACTGAGTTCTGTAACTGACTGAGAGTACTACTGATCATGACAGGACTGAGACTATTCTGTAACTAATACTGACACAAGGTAAACAGCTAAATTGTTGGGTATTAAATACCCCCAGGGCCCAATAGCATGAAAAATAAAGTATAGCATGATCTTGAGATACACAACAATGTACACTTGTCCATAATTCATTCATAAAGGCATTTATCAAACACTTGTAAGGAATAAGCTTGTACATGATTGGGACCATATAAAGATGTAATACCCCGCATATTTCTAAGCTAGGAAGTGAATAAGTTTTCCTACGTATGAAACCTCCTTTCCTGTGAGTAGCATTTTAGTGCGTGACTTACAATGAATATCCTAGCGATAGTATAGCTTGAGATGTCTTAATCATGCTCATATGAGTCGCTTAGAGTGATGCAAGCTAAGATTTTTTGAATCCATCAAGTCTTAGTGTTCGATTTTGAAAGGGTCATCTTTGAACAAGAATAACAATATTGATATGTGATATTTTGGAATATTTAGACCCACCAAACTGTAGAGAATCTAATTAGCTTTCCAAAGATACCAATTTCATTAAAATTCGACACCCAAGCAAGGAGTTATGGACTTTCAAAGTAGAATGTGTTGCCTAACCAATCGCACAGGGCCACTGGAAAGCATAGGCGATATCATATGCGGCGCCTATGTAAGCATAGGCAATATCATATGTGGCGCCTATGTAAATATAGGCAATATCATATACGGTGCCTATGTAAATATAGGCAATATCATATGCGGCGCCTATGTATGATTTCAGCCACGAAAACACTTAGTTTTTGAGTTATTTCGAGGGTAGTTAAGTTTTTTAACACTCCTTACATGTCCCTAAACCTAAACTCACGAAATTTATAGATTCTAAACACATTACAACCTTATTAACATCTCAAAGTTCATTATCCAAGAGCACCATAGGAGAAAAATAACTAGGGTTGCGCAATCAAGCTTGAAAATCAAATTTCAAGAAAATTCCTCTGTCAATCATCAAGAACCTCCCTTCCAAGGTATGCTTAGTGTTCATCCACGGATTCCTTTCATCCGTGGATTTCAAGAATCAATATTTAAAATACACAATCTTGGTTGGTTGTGGTGATATGATCATACCCATGTTGATGCTTATTTGTTTTGCTATATAATAGTATCGTGACTGTATATCTTATGAAAGTTATGTTGTTAGTTGAAAAACATGATCTTTAGATGGATTGATATAATGCAAGTATGAAATCCACCTATGCCTTAAAGAATGCATGCAAGGTGTTCGATAAAATGCGTAGTATGTTAGAACTTCATATTTACATGATTTCATGATATCTAAATAACAAGTTCATGTTAGCCATACACTCCAATATGAATTTCCATGCAAATTATATGTTTTTATTATTGTGGTATAAAGCATGTATGATCATGGAGATATAAATTATGTACACAAAATATATCCATGTTTTTCCTATCATGATTGAAATGTTGAATAAATACATGAAGTATACTATCCCCTACTTATGATATTGTGAATTGTGGACTCAAATCTTGTGATCAAGTCATGTCATGTGTGTCAGTTTCCTCCTATCGAGTCCTGGGGGTATTCGTACCCAAAAACTATAGCTGTGTTCCTAGAGCCATGTCATGTTTCATGATATCCGACTCAAGCTATGATTCCATAGACTTCAGTCAGTCATGTAACTCAGGAAAACCTCATGATCTCAGTCAGTTGTCAGATATCAGTTACATTCCACCAGTAGGCGGAATTCAGTAAGATTAAGTAATGTATAGTCAGTTATTCATGTCCAGTCCCTCCAGATGGGAGTAGAGGTTAGCACCGAGTGAACCCAAGGATGGGAACTCACCCGCCAGTTCAGGGTGTGATTCTTAGAAGCAGTTCTTGTGTTCCAGAACTACGTAGCCAGCATAGGTTGAGACATCATAACCTGTCAAACTAGGGTTGATGAGGTGGCTTAACCTATAATTTGAGGGTTCCCACCGTTCTCATTGAGTACCTGCGAGATAAGGGTCACTCACAAGCTGTCCTTACCCGTGGCATGGTATTGACACCCCTCCAATCGGGGCAGAGATTGGACCCCAGCTTAGCCATAATGTCATACATAGGGCATGTCGGTTAAACACTATCTCTCACAGTTTCAGTATCAGTCTCAGTAAAAAAACTCAGGGCGTTCTTTGGATTTCAGTATATACAGAACTGTCAGATACAATCGTTATGTTCTTTAGATTTTAGTATATACAGAACTGTCAGATACAGTCATCCATGTTATCAGCTTGTAGTATCAGCCATAACAGTTATAAGTAAACCGTATATTAGCTTACAGGTCTTGCTATCACACATTCACGGTCCCAGTTTCTATAAATGTATGTTTGCACTCCCACGTTCATATTAATCAGTCAGTGTTGTTCATGCATGAAACCCTTTATGTTCAGCCTACCACCCTCATATACTCAGTACTCCAGTTGTACTGACGCATTTGTGCTATAGTGCTTTCTTTTAATGTTACACCATAGGTTCCAAGACATGGGTTTCAACCCAGTAGTAGCGGTAGCATTCCAGTCGCAGAGACACAGTGAGTCCTCATTGATTCGAGGAAAATATGATTTGATACATTTATTTATTTCTTTAGTTTAGTTTTACGAAGTTAGTTGGAGACATGTTCCTTCAACTCCTTATTGAGATAGTTTAGAGGCTTTCAGATTTATGTTCAGATTTACGTTCATACTTAGCTTTCAGATTGAGTTGTTTTGGCTATTTTCACCCACATAGATGTTATGATTTTCAGACATGGTTTTATTCAGTTGAACCTTATGGCCTTACAGTTTTATGTATTCTTCATTATTATGTCATGATTTGTAGTATACAAGTACAAATATCAGTCATGGGTTAGCTTGTGGTCCCTCGAGGTCATATGCACTATGTAGCATTTCGGTTCAGCAAATTGGGGCATTACAAAATTGGTATTAGAGCCTAAGGTTCAATAGAGTCCTAGGAAGTCTGAAAACTTATGACTTTAGAAGTGGTTATGACTTGACCTCAACCCATATTATGGAATTTTCTTGAATATGAAAACTATGCACATTAAACTACTCTCGAACTATTTCATAATGTAAAAAGGGTAATGAAGCATAATGATTTTGAATTGAACTTTATGGGGTTGTGTAATTCCCCAAACTAATGTGAAATTAAACCAAAGAGGGTTGTGAATTCCCCCAAGTGTGGTAATTGGTGTGGCATGTTAATGGTACCTTTCTAGTGTAGTTAGTATGACCATACGAACAATGTATGCCTAAATGTGTGTCATGGTTAAATAAATGGGAATGTGTGATAATTATTTTAATTGGGCTTTAATGAGGCTTATGTAGTTCAGTCTTAAAATTGGAGGTCCCGAGGGATCTCCACTTAAAACTGCAGTTGCCGACCCAGGGGTCTTCATGACCAGATGGTTTGAGTACCCTTATTATTGTCATATGATTGGGAGGCTTGAGTCCCCCACATTATATTTCATGATTTGATGCTTGTATAACCATGATATACTGTGAGGTTCAAGTTCCCCATAGTGCATATGTATACCCTCTGGTTCGTGCGACCATACACACTGGGCCCCTACCAGCTGGGGAATACTAGGCCCATATAGCCCGTGGGTGCCTTAGTATGTTATGATGGTTGAGATACACAATCTTTTCCCAACACATGATGTATATTATCTATTTGCATATGATTATATACATTGGATTTGGATAGATTTTGAAGCATTGACTATGGAATTATTTTTCTCCCTTATCGCTGAGTTTCATGCTAGTGTTCACACCACTTTCCATCTCTAGATGTTGTAACTCCACATAATGTATGGTTTGAAGACAAGTCTACTTCTTTTGTGTAGAGTTAGGTGGATCATCTCAGTTTGTCCATTTGTTTTGGTGAAGTGGTGAGCTTTCATACTTCTGAAGACTTAGATATTTCATTAGTTCTTAGCATAGACTCGAGTTGAGAGTTTCTTTATCATTAACATTAGCATTTTCATTGTCATCTGTCGAATTCGGGGATATATCCCAACCAAAACTTGTGTTTGGTTCTTTTGTTAGAAGGTTTTATTTGGATTTGTGTGGACTTAGGTGACGTTGGTTGAAGTTTTGGCCGATAACTGGTTGTTGGTCATAAACATATCATTTACTCTTTAAGATTATCTTGTTATATATTCGGAATTCACCCGATATTAGGGATATTATATAGTTTGGTTAGGTGCACAGGGGTAGTCTCTAGTACCCAGTGGACTTGAGACACCTGTCACAGCCAGGCCCTAGTTTGAGTCGTGACAAAAAATTCTATTAGAGCCTAGGTTTAGAGTGATTGGGTGTCCAATAAAGTCGTGTTAAGTAGAGTCTATTTTATGGGTGTGTAGCACGCCATAATCATAAGGGAGAGGCTACGAGAAATTTAGGAATATTTCCCTTTCTTGTTATTCTATTTTTAATCTATAGAGGCTAAGGTATTGAATCTCCTCTAATTTGCAAATGTTCGCTTTTCATATCATGCCTCCCAGAAGATTTGATGCTCGTGTGAACTCTTCTATCCCATCTAAGGACAATATGGATGGTGCTCATCCTACTCTTGGAGTTCAGATCCGGTCTATGGTCATTGTTTCTGATTGCCCTAATGCAGCTCCATTAGTTCCCCCTATCCTTTCTCAGGTACCTGAGGCTGGCATATCTAATGCTGAGTTTTACTCGATTTATTTGCATACCCAGTTGGTGGCCTCCTAGATTGAGTGTGTTACTTCTGTTGCTCCATCCTTTCAGGCCACTAGAGTTGGCCAATTTATGAGGTTTAGTCCTCCTACTTTTACTGGTTCTAAAGTTAATGAAGATCTTAAAAATTTCATTGATTAGATAGAAAAGATATTTTATGTGATGCATACTACTGATGTGGAGGGTGTAGAGTTTGCTGCTTATCAATTAAAGTATGTAGCAAACCAATGGTATGAAGAGTAGGAGCAACTTAGGGGCGATGATGGAGAGTCATTTTTGTGGGATGACTTCTCTAATACTTTTCTTGATTGCTTCTTTCCTTAGGAGTTAAGGGAGGCGAAAATTGAGGAATTCGTGAATTTGAAACAAGTATGGATGACAGTAAAGGAGTATACCTTGAAGTCTTATAAAATATCATGTTATGCTCCTGAATTGGTGTCTAGTATGAGGGCTAGAATGGGGAAGTTTACCTTTGGGTTGTCCTGTGAATTGATCTTGGAGAGCAACGCTGCCTTGTTGAATAAGGTTATGGACTTCTTGAGACTTATTTTGTGTATGCAACAAGTGGAAGAAGAAAAGAAGTAGGTAAAGATAAAAGAAAGGTAGAGTAAGAAGTCTTGCTACTCAAAACAGGGGGGAGGTCTGCAACAAAGTGGTAGAGATGGTAGAAAGTGGTTTATGAAAAAGTGGGGCAATTTTTGTTCTTACTCTATGGCTAGTTCTCCTTATCCAAAGACATCAAATAATCATCATTCTCAGTGTAATAGTAGCTTTAGATAACCAAGAGCCCAACCTTAGGCTAGTGGGGCTCAGTCAGCACCATCATATCCTGCTTGTAGATTTTGTGGTCAGGTGCACAATGGTGTTTTTGAATAGGGGAGAAACAAGTGCTTTAAATACGGTCAGATTGGTCATGTTCCGAGGGATTATCCTTCTAAGGTCTCTTTTAGGTAAAATAAGATTCCTATCACTACTTTATAAGATCCTGCACCAAGGGATGCCACTTTTTTTTTCTGGCTTCGACACTGGTCAGAATGGTCTGTACGCTCTTGTCACTCACCTGCATTTTGGGGTTTCCCCCCGATGTTGTTACTGGTATGCTCAAACTTTTCTCTTGTGATATATATTTCTTACTTGATATTGGGTATACAATCTCTTATGTGACCTCTTATGTGGTTATCCATTTTGGCTTTGATCCTGAATGTATTTTAGACCCCTTTTCTGTGTCCACCCTAATGGGTGACTCCATTATGTCAAAAAGAGTTTATAGGGGTTGTGCAATATCGGTCTATGGTATGTACAACTTGGTAGATCTGATAGTATTGGACATATTAGACTTTGATATGATTTTGGGGAGGGATTGGTTATATTTGTGCTATGCGTCTCTTGATTATCGGACCCAAAGGGTCAGTTTCTATTTTCCGAATGAGTCAGTAATCAAATGGGAAGTTAGTTCTATAGTACCTAAAGGAAAGATCATTTCATATATTAGAGTTCAGAAATTGGTTTCTAAATGGTGCCTCTATAGCTTCGTGATTGTTAAAGATTCTAGATTTGAAGGTCCTTCTTTGAAGACTGTCCTTGTAGTCGATAAATTTCCCTAGGTGTTCCTTCATGATCTTCTTGGTGTTCATCCCGATAGGGAAATTGATTTTTGAATTGATCTTCTTTCGGACACTCATCCTATTTCTATCCCTCCATACAGAATGGCTCCGATTGAGTTAAAAGAACTTAAGGAGCAGTTGAAAGATCTTATGGATAAGAGTTTTATCTTACCTAGTGTGTCCTCGTAGGGTTCTCCTATTCTTTCGTTTGTAAGAAGGATGGGTCCCTTTAAATGTGTATTGATTACCACTCTTCGAATAAGGTGACCCTGAAGAATACGTATCTGCTTCCGAGGATTGATAATCTCATTGATCAACTTCATGGTGCTAAGTTATTTTCTATGATTTATCTTTGGTCAATTTACAATCAGTTGAAGATTAGGGAGATAGATATCCCTTAGAATGTTTTTCAAACTCGATATGGTCATTTTGAGTTTTTGGTGATGTCCTTTGGTTTGACCAATGCTTCGACAACATTTATGAATCTTATGAATCAGGTTTTCTGATAGTTCTGGGATTAGTTTGTGATCGTGTTTAGAAATGATATTTTGGGGTATTCTAAGAGTGAGGCAAACCATATCGATCACCTTCGCCTTGTGTTGCAAACCCTAAGGGATCAATGATTATACGTGAAATTTTTAAATGTAAGTTTTGTTTAATTGTTATGACTTATTTTGGATATATTGTTTCTAGTAAAAGGATCATAGTGGATCCATAAGATGTTGCGGTGGTTAAGAAGTGGCCTAGACCCATGACTTTAATCGACATTTAGAGCTTCTTGGGTTTAGTGGTTATTATAGAAGGTTTATGGAGATTTTGTTTTCTATTGCTGCCCTATTGACTAAGTTGACTCAGAAGAAGGTGAAATTCTTATGGTCTGATGCTTGTGAGGGTAGTTTCAGGAAACTAAAGGATAAGTTTCTTCGAATTTGGTCTTAACTCTGCCTAAGGGCACTGATGGTTTTGTTGTCTATTATGATGCATCTTGGGTGGGACTAGGTTGTGTGTTGATACACTATGGCAAGGTGGTTGCTTATGCCTCAAGACAATTGAAAGTTTGTGAGAAGAATTATCTGACTCATGACTTGGAATTATTAGTTGTGGTGTTTGCATTAAAGATCTGGAGTAATTATTTGTATGAGGTCTATGCTAATATATATTCTAATCATAAGAGCATGCAATGCGTGTTCACTCAGAAGGAGCTAAAACACAGGCTGATGAGATATTATGAATTGCTCAAGGACTATGAGATGAGTCTTAACTATCATCCAAGTAAAGCTAACATGGATTTTGATACTCTTAACAGGTTGTCCATGGGAAGCTTATCTCATGTAGACAAACAAAAGCGGAATTTGGTGAAGGATATTCATTGTTTGGAAAATTTTGGAGTCCAACTTTTGGATTCAAAGGATGGTAGAATGATTGTTTAAGAGGTGGAAAAGTCATCTCTTGGTACTGAAGTGATGGAGAAACAGATGTTGGATCCTGTATGGATGCAAATCAAGAATAATATTGGTAGGCAGAAAGTGAGGGTTTTCAAGATTAGTAGTGGTGGTATCCTGAGACACCAAGGGAGGTTGTGCGCTTTCCATATAGATGAGTTGCGAGGAATAATTTTGGCCAAAGCTCATGAGTCACAGTATACTATTCATCCCAGTTTGATGAAAATGTATTATGCTCTTAAGAAGATTTATTGGTGGAGTAATATGAAGAAGGATGTGGCCAATTTTATGGCTAAGTGCATGGTTTGTCAGTAAAGGTGAAGAACGTAAGGGTCGGTGGGTTGACTTAAGAGATTGAGCCACCAATTTAGAAATAAAAGATAATTAATATGGATTTTGTTATCGTTCTTTCGCGATTTTGCCATCAAGATGATTTGATTTGTGTCATCGTGGATAGGATGATTAAGTTTGATCACTTCTTACCAGTGAGGACTAATTTCTCTTTCGAGGATGATGACAAGTTGTTCATTGAGGAGATCATAAAGTTTCATGATACTCTAGTTTCCATATTATCTAACTAGGATACTCAGTTCTCATCTCACTTTTGGAGGTCTTTCCAGCGACAGTTGGGGACAAAGGTAGCCCTTAGTACTGCTTTCCACTAGTAGACGAATGGGTAAGCAAAAAGGACTATTCAAGCTCTGGAAGATGTTCTTTGGGCTTATGTTTTTTTATCTTGGTGGTAGTTTGGTTGACCACTTATCTCTTATAAAATTTGCGTACAACAATAATAATCAGTTTAGAATTAGTATGGCTCTGTTTGAGTCCTTATAGGGTAGTATGTGTAGGTCTCCTATTGGGTGGTTTGAGATTGGTGAAAGTAAGTTATTTGGCCTCAATTTGGTTCACCAATCCATGGACAAGGTGAAGGAGGTTTGGGATAGGCTTAAAATTTCCCAAAGCCTCCAAAAGTTTGATGCGGATGTGAGGCGAAGGGAGTTGGAGTTTAGTATTCGTGATTGGGTGTTTTTTAAGGTGTCTTCTATGAAGGGGGAGATGTGGTTTAGTAAGAAGGTGAAGCTCAGTACCTATTATGTTGGTGCATACTTGGTTTTGAAGAGGGTTGGTAATGTTGCATTTGAATTAAAGTTTCCTTCTAGTTTGAGCTCCATTCATCCAGTGTTTCATGTTTCGATGTTGAGAAAGTGCGTGGGTGATCCTTCTATGGTTGTTCTTTTGTAGGAGGTGGGTATTTTATATTCCTAGTCTTATAAAGAAATCCAGGTTGAGATTTTGGAAATACGAGTCCATCTGTTGCGGACCTAGGATGTGGCATCAATAAAGGTTCTCTGGAGGAGCCAAAAGGTTGAGGAAGCTATGTTGGAAGTTGAGGAGGAAATGAAGTCCAATTATCCATTATTGTTCCCTATTACAGACAGTCGTGCTTGAGGTATGCGTATTCTTTAATATCTTTATTTTTTGTCTTTGTTAAAAGTAAGCGTGATTGTGTGTGAAGTCAAATCGTGCTAATAAATGACTTGTCTTGTAATTCATGGATGAATGATCCTATGGGGGGAGTATATAGTGCCCCATCTTTTTGGTCCTTTAGTTTTTTTTGAAATTTTATCCTTACTTTCCTGACTACGACTCTCCTTATGATTTGTAGGGAGTCTTGATGCATCCTAGGGATCCTAGACGTTACCAAATCAGTAAGTTGCAAAGTTCTGCTCTGAGTACAAGTGGATCACTATGACTCGTAAGGACTTGTTATGAGTCGTGGGGTGGAAATCATAGGGTGTCGAGTATTTACCCCAAATGGGTTTTGTGTTGACTACGATTGGACCCTATGAGTCGTAGGGTTCTATTATGAGTCAAATTAGTTGAGTCATATGGTTAACATATTGGGAGTGCCTTGGAGACTCTCTTGGTTATGACTCATGGTGAAGAGTCATAATGAGTCAATATGAGTCGTATAGTGACCCATAATCATTGATGACTAAATTTCAGCTTTTAATTTGAGAGCATTTTGGACAATTCCCACTTTACCCAATTAAAACCCCATGTCCATAAAGCACTTAAGGGGGTTAAATTTCATTCTTAACATACTCAAACACTTCCAAAGTTCTCTCAAATTTTCTCAAGCAACCAAACTTAGGGTTTCCATGAAAGAGGTTATCCAAAGGCTCATGGGTGGAATTATTTTTGTGAAACTTGGTATTTCAAGCATATTACTCATACCTAATTATTAATTTGCTAAAAACATAAGTTTTAAAATGTTTTTCTGATGGTACTGAGGTTTGTTTTGAACACATGGGCTGAAGATTTTAAATAATTGTTGTTTATGTGATGTTTCATATTTGTCCCTGCATGGGTTACATTTATATGGTGGTTTTAAAATCAATTTGATGCATGAGAGTGGTGAATGAACTAGGGATTGTGATTTTCCAAACTTGTAACTTTTGAAGTGGTTATGACCTGACCTCAACCCATATTGTGGAATTTGTTTTGAATATTAAAATTATGTACATTGAACTACTCTTGAGACGTTTCATAATGTAAAATGGGTAATGAAGCATATTGAATTTGAATTGAACTTTATGCGGTTGTGTAGTTCCCCAAGGTAATGTGAAATTGAACCAAAGAGGGTTATGAATTCCCCCATGTATGGTAATTCGTGTGGCATGTTGATGTTACCTTGCAAGTGTAGTTGGTATGACAATACCAACTATGTATGCCTAAATGTGTGTCATGGTTTAATAAATAGAAATGTGTGATAATTGTTTAAATTGTACTTTAATGAGGGTTGTGTAGCTGAGTCGTGAAAGTGGAGGTCCCAAGGGATCTCTACTAGAAACCGCGGTTGCTGACGCGGGGTTCTACACGACCGGGTGGTTCAAGTCTCACTTATTATTATCATATAATTATGAGGTTCAAGTCTCCCATATTATATTACATTGGTGCTTGTGATACCTTGATATGGTGGGAGGTTTGAGTCCCCCATAATGCATATTTATGCCCTCTAGTTCGTGCGGCCACACGCACTGGGCCTTACTAGCTGGGGGAGAGTTGGGAACATATAGCCCGTGGGTGCCTTAGTATGTTATGACGCTTGATCTACATACTTCAGGATAATGTTTTAAAGTGTATATTAAGCCTTGTTCCCTATCCCAGTGCGTGATGTATTTTTATGTATTTGTATATGGTTACATGCATTGGATTTAGACTGATTTTGAAGCGTTGAGTATGGAATTATTTTGCTTCCTTATCCCTGAGTTTTATTCTATTGTTCACACAATTAACCATCAATGGATGCTGTATCCTATCACGATGCAGGGTACAAAGGAAAGTCTACTTTTTTGCGTAGAGTTAGATTGATCTTCTCGGTTCATCGGTTCGTTATGATAAAGTGCTGAGCTTCTATACTTCAAAAGACTTAGACATTTCATCAGTTCTTATCATAGAATAGAGTTGAGAGTTTGATTATTATTAACAGTATCGTTGTCATTGTCATCTTTGAGAGTCAGGGATATGTCCCGACCAAGATTGGCTTTAGGTTCTTTTGTTAGAATATGTTGTTTCTATTACTGTGGACTTAGGTAATGTTGGTCGGATGTTTTGGCCGATTATCGATAATCGGTCATAAATGTATCATTTGCTCTTTGATCTTATCTTGTTGTATGTTTGGAATTCATTTGACATTGGGGATATTGTGTGGTTTGGTTAGGTACACAGGGGCGGTCTCCGATCTTCGGTGGACTTGAGATACCTGTCATGGCTAGAACCTGGTTCAGGTCATGATAGTTTTGTTATGACTCATCACCACGAGTCGTATCCAAGACTTCTTCAAGGGTTCATACACATTGTTGACCCTACAACTCAACTAATACGAATCATAATGGGAACCTACGAGTAGTCTACACAAGAACTATTTAGGGAAAACACTGGACATCCGACGAATTGCACAAAACAACTCGTAACGAGTCCTTACGATTCGTAGTGAGCCACTCATACTCAGAACAAAATTTAGCCACAGACGCTATTTAGGCTATGATTTGAGTCCAATGACTTATCATGCATATTTATGAATCGTGATCCGAAGTCATAATCAAGATACCAACTTAAGCACTATTCACTGGACACCTTACGACTAGGGTCATATGACACGTCAAGATATACTATGACTCGTAGGGCGAGTCATAGTTAGGAAAGTGAGGATAAAATTTCACAAATTTTCAAAGATTAACACCTGGGTTGTTTCATTCTCCCCCTTAGTATCAGTCCTCATCGAATGATGGGTCAAGGCATCCCTTAGCAAGATTTAACACAAAAACGCACCCATACATCCATTAACAAAGACAAAAAATAAAGATGTTAAGATCACACATACCATAGGAACGATTTTCTGGAATAGGGAATAGGAATGGATACTTGGACTTCATGTCCTCCTTATCTTTCTAAGTAGCTTCCTCATACTTTTGGTTCCTACAAAGAACCTTTACAGCAACCACGTACTTTATCCGCAACCGACGGACTTGCCGATTTATCATCTCCATCGGAAAATTCTGATAAGGAAAAGAATTCAAAATGCCCACACCTTCCAAAGGAATAACCACTGAAGGATTACCCCATGCACTTCCTCAACATCGAGACATGGAAGATTTGATGGTTGGACCTCAAGCTAGAAGGAAAATCCAATTCATAAGCAACATTACCAACCCTCTTCAAAATAAAATACGGACCAACATAATGGGGACTAACCTTCTCTTTCTTCCCAATCCACATCACGCCCTTCATGGGAGTAACCTTCAAGAACACCCAGTCACCAAAATTAAACTCTAACTCCCTTTGTCTCACATCCGTATAAGACTTTTGGCGACTTTGGGCTGTCTTAAGCTTATATCGAATAACCTTCACCTTCTCCATGGCTTGGTGAACCAAATCAAGGCAAAATAGATTATTCTCACCAACCTCAAATTACCCAATAGGAGAACTATACCTCCTACCATACAAGTCCTCAAATAGAGCAATACAAATACTAGAGTGATAACTATTATTGTAGGAAAATTATATGAGAGGCAAGTGGTAAACCCAACTACCACCATAGTTAATCATACAAGATTTGAGCATATCCTCCAATGTATGAATGATTCTCTTTTCTTGCCCATATTTCTGCAGGTGGAAAGAGGTATTAAGGCTCACCTTATTCCCCAATCCTCTTTGAAAGGAATGATAAAAGTGAGAAGAGAACTGAGTACCTCGATCAGATATGATGAAAACTAGAGCACAATACAACTTCACCATCTTCTCAATGAAAAACTTGGCATAATCCTTAGAAGAGAAATTAGTCCTCACTAGAAAGAAGTGAGAGGACTTAGTCATCCTATCCATGGTGACCCAAATAAAATGAAATTACTGGAGAGGCTGTGGTACATCGGTAACAAAATCCATATTAATTATTACCCATTTTAACTTAGGCAACTCAATTTCTTAGAACAATGCACCAGGCCTCAAGTGTTTCACCTTTAGTTGCTGACACATTATGCACTTAGCCAAAAAATTTGCCACATCCCACTTCATATTATTCCACCAATAAATTTCCTTAAGATTATGATACATTTTCGTCAAACCAAAATGAATAGTTTATTGCAACTCATTAGGTTTGACCAAAATTCTTCATCACAACCCATCAATATTTGGAACACATAATCTACCTTGGTACCTCAAGATACCATCACCACAAATCTCGAAAGCCATCACTTTCTATCTACCTATATCCTCCTTGATTTGCATTAAGATATGGTCCAACACTTTCTTGTCCTTTACCTCAGCACCAAGAGATGACTTCACCACCTCTTGAATAATCACATCACCAACCTAGGAATCCAAGAGACGGACTCCAAGATTAGCCAAATAATGAATATCCTACACCAAATCCCACTTGCCCTTGTCCACTTGGGAATAGATCCCCATGGACAGCCCGCTAGAGCATTAGAAACGACATTAGCTTTACCTGGATGATAATAGAGACTCATGTCATAGTCCTTTGGCAACTCAAGCCTTTTTTTCCCTAAAATTCAGCTCTTTCTGAGTGAACACATATTGCAGGCTTTTATGATCAGAATAAATATCTACATGGGCCCTATTCAAATAATGTCGCCAGATCTTCAATTCAAATACCATAGCCAACAATTCCAAATCATGAGTCGGATAATTCTCCTCATGAACCTTTAAATGTCTAAAATCATATGCAACTAGCTTGCCATGCTGCATCAATACACTACCCAATCCCACTCGGGACACATCATAAAAGACAACAATAACATTAGTACCCCCAAATAGAGTCAAGACCAAATCCGAAGTTAACTTATCCTTCAACTTCTCGAAAGCACCCTTGGAAGCAAAAAACCATAAGAACTTCACCTTCTTTTGAGTCAACTTAGTTAATGTGGAAGCAATAGAAAAGAAACTCTTTACAAACCTTCTATTATGATCGGCTAAACCTAAGAAACTTAGACTATCAATTGGAGTCGTGGGTCTAGGCTACTTCTTAACCACCACAACTTCTTGTGGATCCACCATTATTCCTTCACTATAAAAAACATGACCTAGATCAGTCACAACATTCAACCAGAACTCACACGTAAAGAATTTAGCATACAACTATTTCTCCTTAAGGGTTTGCATCACTAAATAAAGGTGATCGACATGATCTTCCTCACTCTTTGTATTTACCAAAATATCATCAATGAACACAACGGAAAAAAATTTTAGAAGCTAATGGAAAAGACATTTCATAAGATCCATGAATGTTGTCGAGGCATTAATAAAATCAAAAGACATCACCAAAAACTCAAAATGGCCATATTAGGTTTGTAAAGCAGTCTCAGGGATATCCACCTCCCTAATCTTTAAATAATGGTATCCAGACTGAAGATCAATCTTACAAAAGTACTTAGCACCCTGATACCGATTGAACAGATTATTAATCTTAAAAAAAGGATACTTATTCTTTACGGTCACCTTGTTCAATTGGTGGTAGTCAATACATATCCGAAGGGACCCATCCTTCTTACACATAAATAGAACTGGAGCACCCTAAGAAGAAATACTAGGGTGGATAAAACCCTTATCTAGAAGATCTTTCAACCGCTCTTTTAGTTCTTTCAACTTAGTCATAATACACTCAGGGTCAAAACATTAATGGATAGCCAAATAAGGGGTCACATAAGAGAGGATAGACTCGGGATAAAGTAGACAATATACATCATGAGAGAAAAGTTTGAGCATACCAGAAAAAATATCGAGGGGTGACTCAGAGTTCTGGCGAGTGGAAAGAGTATACAGACGGTTCCATCCAGTGGCGGAGCCAGAAGCAGAAGTAGCACCCTTTGGTACATGAGCCAATGAAGTTTCAATAGGAATTTTATTTTCTCCAGAAACAACCCTAGAAAGACAATTTCTCTGTATATGACCAATCTTACCCCATTTAATGCACTCATTATCCCTCTTTCTAATCATCAAAATACACCTGACCATAAAATCTACAAGGGGGATATGATGAAGCTGACTGAGCCTCACCAGCCTGAGGATGGATACACTGTACCCTTGTACCCACAATATTCTTTAAATGATGATCACCCGTTGGCTTTGGATAATGAGCACTAGCCATAGAGTAGGAACTAGAATTGCCCTATTTCTTCTTAGATCGTATCTTAAACTTCAGAAGATCTCCTGAAACTTATTCGATAATACAAATGGAACCTCCTTCTGAGTTAAACTTATCAAATGAGTTTCAATAGAAGCAAAATTTTGACAAACTTGCAATAATATCTAGCAAGGCCTACGATTCTCCTAACCTTAGTCATAGAGATAGGCCGACCTCAACTCTTAACCACTGATGTCTCCCAAAACTATACATCCAAGAAGTATAATATGGTCGATGTTAAATATAGTAACCCAACAAAGGTTGGGGTCAAACCCAAAGGGAATAGGCCAAATATCTCTCTCGAATCTGCTGAAGTAGCCAGAAAAATGCATAAAAATAAATGAGGGGATATGGTGAGAACAATATCAATTATTAATAAATCTTGGTCGATTTGGTTGAAATCAATCTGAGATGAATACTAGGACTGTATTCCCCCTGGCTTACTAACTTCATAGACTTATCGTGCTCAATCCAACTATCTCAATTCCCTACATGCAACATCTGATAAGTTATGTATCACCAACCATATTTTAAACGCCTTTGGTGAATTTCACTCATCACCTTTTGAGTCATTGAGTGTCGCCTTACTAACCCTTGTCTTTGATCCCAAATTAACTATCTCTTTTTATGCGTCAAGTTAATTAGACGAGGATTAGTAGCCTTGAATCATCAGTGCATTATTTTTTTCCTAATATCACCCTCACTTGTGAAGTTGATCTCGAATACAAGCAAGATCTTAACTTGTGCAGTAGTTAAGAAAGCAAATAAACTAAAGAAGATCACAATACATGCATAAATACAAATTTTGAAGGACCTCTTGCTTCCTCTACTATGTTTCTTTGCCAGGGTTCCTAAAACCCTAGTTAAGTGGTTTAGCTTTTCACGTTTGCGAGAATATCCATGGAATTCATAAATGAGAGCATATGATTAATCTCACAATAATTTAAGAATTAAACCGAGAATCTCATATTAAGAATCAAAAAAATAATCAAGAAAAAATAATTCCAAGATCAAAGGTCGAATCTTAGAATCAATGTAATGTTGTGAATGTAAAGAGTGTGTAAACTAGTACAAAAATATAAAAAAGTTATTTATAGATTACATCAGAACCCTAAAAATTCTAATCAGAATAAGTAAGAAAAACTGGGTCATTGACTACTTACTATTTGTAAGTGGTACTTATAGACCCCTCAGTGGGTCGTAAGTGTCAAAAAATCTTCAGAGCTTCAGGAACCCACGATGGTACTTACGATGGTGTAAATGGTACTTATCCCCCGTAAGTGACTCCTCATAACTGTTAGAAAAAATCATCACTTTTAGAGTCTCAGAATCTTCAACCTCCGATACATATATGGCCATTTATGGTTGACGTTAGTAGCACTTAAGTGTCGTAAGTGGCTCTCCATTAATGTCAGAACAAAATTTTAGACTTCAGGTTCTTAGATCCTTTTCTTTTATAACTTATGAGGCCACTTACAGTGGGTGTAAGTGGCACTTGCGCCCCGTAAGTGGGCTCATAAGTAAGGGCTTCTGAATACTTCAACTTTTTTTATTCTTTTTAGCTCCAAAACCTACTTTCCTGCAAAATAAACACAAAAACACATCATATCTAACAAAATGGACCTAAGTACTTGCATATTTTCTAATTTGAACCATTGAAAGTTCCATGAAACCATGGCACATCTCACCCTCAACTTAGAATGTTTTTATGTCCTCAGGCAACAAACAAATAACAAAATGATACAACGATGCTTAACCAAAAGAAACCTAAGGTACCTACGACAGTCAACTCCATTCCAGCTCAAAAAATTACCCCTCCTATTTCTATATTTTACAAACCATTATGTGGATCTATGTATCACAACAATGAAACACAAAGGAATCAAGATATAGAATTACATTAGCAACAAACAACCATGCAAGTACGCAAGCTACACTACCCAAATAGATAAGCAACCTATAACGCAACCCATGTACCCTCACCAAAAAGAAGTCCCAATCTCAAAGTATGATCATGCATGTCAATACAGGGATGATATCAAGATACTCCCACTCTCAAAGAAGTTCTAATCAATGTGCATAAAATACTATTGGCTTGACCTTATTTTCTTTACCGTAGTTTTTCAAACAGTCAATATAGGATCATATAAGACTTTATTATACTTATAACATAGGCTTGGAGGATGGTCTGGTACATTTGGGAATTAGTTACTAACCCTCCTTGACATTATAATTACTTTTGGGGTCCAATTCTCATCCATAATTTTTTTTCTCCTTTATTGCTCCCTTTTTTCTATTATTTATTATTTAGGTTAGGTATAATTTCTTTATTCTCTTACTTTTTTTATCATTTTTTTCTTTTTACCACACCCAACTATACTTTCTTTTATCCTTTTAGATCCTTATTCATACCCAATTCTAACTAAGTACCCCTATTATAGCCACCCTCAACTTACTAGATTGTCCTGAGTTGAGGTGCATAATGTGCAAGGAGGGATCAGGGTTAATATAGGTTCATTGTAATTAAATTGGGAAGGTAAAAGGTGAAAATAAAAAAAATTGTTCTATGTAGGCTCAAATCAGCGATCAACAGATAATTTTCATATTTAGATGACCATTTAGGCTAAAACGACCTATGATCATGTCCTAACCAATTATCCTATAACCTAGGAAAGACTAACCAGGCAAGTTTTGGATTAAATGCACGAACAAAACTAGGTAAGCATCTCACACACATAGAGTACAGGGATGTATTACCAACTACTACCTATCTAGTTCATGAAAATGATAATCTATGATTATTATCCGTAATCCTAATGCCATAATAAGATTTACAATGGACACACATACAATCACATCACATAGTTCATAAAAAAACCTCTTTGTTATGGAGGGGTATCAGTTTTCTCAAAATACTTTAAGATAGTCAAAATATATCAACTGCTCTTAGGTCACTTCTTTTTATCCTATTTAAATACAAATAAAACATAACATATGTATGACACTGTAACACTCCAGATTTTTGCCCCTAGAAAATACTAAGTTTCAAACTTACCATCGAGCCTACGACTCACCATATGAGTAGCAAGGTGTCTTAACGGATCATAGGACCCCAATCATAGGGTGTCACTGAAGAGTGCCTCAGTTATTTCCTTGGTTACAACTGAGGGTAAAAACTTTTAAAGTCTTTATACGAGTCATATAGTGGTTCTCGTAGCCTAACTAGTAAAGGTGTCCAATGTTTCTATCTTGCCTATGATTTGACCTAACGAGTCATAAGGTCTGATTATGTGTCGTAGGGAATGACTATAGTCATACCAGAGTTGGTGCCCATGAACAATGTCATCCTACAACTAGATTCCATGAGTAGTAGGGTGGCCCTACGAGTGTAAGGTCACCCATAACGACTGGGCGTCAGTTTTCCAGTCTTTTAATTAGGGTCACTTTAGACATTTACCCTTTTCCCCAATAATAACCCACAACTAAAAACCCTATTGGGGAACCTATTATCATCCATAAAATAAAAATAAAACTCTAAAGGCCCTCTTAAATTCTCTCAAGCAAAAACACTTAGGGATTCTTAAGGTTGGCAATTAGAGCTTCCAAGGGTGATTCCTTCTATAAATTTCTTGGTGATTAAGGCATGTGACTCTACCCTTAAAATTATTTTCCTTATAAAATTTGTATTAAATGATTATTGATATTAAATTGAATATGGGTTTGACATGGTTGAGGGTTTTTTCATGGTTGAGTCTTAAATTATTTTCCTATGACTATTATGAATTGTTCATATTTTGAAATGAATGTTTGTAAACTAATGGGGTGAATGGGTGTGGGAATTGGAATGGGGGATGAGTAATTCCCTCAAAGTTGATGATTTTGGTATTGAAATTTGTTTGGAAATTATGTTCCCTCGACCCACTTGTTCCTTGGTTTTGAAATACGATTTGTCACATAATTTGACGTACTTACCTACACTATTGCAATGCATAATTTTTTAAAAGGTTAAACATGGATCTTAAAGTCCTTGTTGTCTGCGTGTTGATTGAAATTAAAACCCTGGAGGTCGAGGAATTATCTAAACTTGATTTAATGAACAAAGCGGATCATGGCATTCCCCCAAGATGATTAACTATAATTACAATGGCATAAGTGTAATCTTGCATGTGTAAGGGTATGACAATACCTATGGTTCCCTTAATGTGTTATTCCATGGTTAAATAAATGGTCTATGTGAAACTTATTTTAAATTGGGCTTAATTAGGTTTATGTAGCTAAGCTTTGAAGGTGTGAGTCTTAGAGGACTTGTACTAGAAACTCACGTTTGTCAATGTAAAGATTGGTCTTGATGACTATGTGCATATGTCACACTATATATATGTGTGTGTTTATGTGTGTGTATTTGTATCCTGGAATGATGTGGGGTTAGGGCAATCCCTATTCTTCCTTAATACCTTCGATTCATATGACCAATATGCTCTGGGGCCATTTCAGCAGGGGAAGCTAAACGGATATAGCCCATGGGTTCCTTTTATGACGGTTGAGCTACATAATCCATGCTAAGGTTTACTTGCATCATAAGACTTGTTACCTACCATAGAATGACTATATATATGTATGTAAAATTGTGTGTATATGGATTTTACTGTGGTTTTCACTTGGAATTATTTTATCCTTTATCCCCAAGTTATATACTAGAGCTCAACCTGCAAACCATCTCCGGGCAATGTATCCCCTTGTGATGTAGGCACTGTAAATACTTCTACTTTTCCTACGAAGATATAGATAATCGTTGGATAGGACCATGAGTCATCTTGATGTGGTGAGATTTCATATTTAAGAGGAATTCATTTCATGTTTTGGTCTCCTATTTTCATAGACTATTACTTTAGTTAATTTTTGGCTATAGTTAGGGGCTTGTCCCAACATAGATGGTTTTTGGTTATTATAAGGTTTTTATGGATACTGTGGATTAGGTATGATTGTCGATATATCTTAGATTTCCTTTGAGATTATCTTTTCTATCTTTTTATATGTTTGGAATTCAACCTCTATTAGTGTGTCATATTTATTTGACTTGGAAAATGGGGTGGTGTTTGGTCTATGGAAAACTTGAGATACCCATCATAGCCAGTCCCTGGTGTAGGTTGTGGTAGAACAAAACATGTGGTAGAACAAAACACAAAATTACCTAAACAAGGCAGTTATACTATGATAGCACAATCGATAAGAAAAGAAAGATGGCAAGAAGAATCCTTCCCCTAAACTAAAAACTATGCGATATCCCTAGTGCATATCTATAACATAAAATAATAGAACGAGGACATACTTGGGACACTCTAGGAATCATTAGCATATTATCCTCTATTTGGGACATCTCATGGATTATACTACAGAGGTGGTGGTGGGGCATCTCCGTGCATCAATTACTAAGAACACACTAGAATCATGAGCAATCTTTTTCAAGGCCTAATTAAAGGGCAAGGTAGGGTCCTGTAACTCTACCTCATGGACTCTCTTGGTACCAAACACCGAGATAACCTTCTCCTTATTAAACAAATAAAATCTCATAGGTGGAGGCGGAGGAATTTAATGTGTGAAAGATGGAATGACAGGAGGGATGACTGGAACATAACTCTATGCTAATGATCATACCTCCGTGCATAATGTAGCCATCTTTTCATGAATCCCAAATTTATCAGGTGAATGAACCTCACTAAATTGTGAATTCACCGGACCCTAAAAAGCATCAATCCGCACATGCAACTCTTGAATAAACTGTATCGTGTTTTCCCTCATCCTCTCCTCTAATCAGACCTTAATAGTCTCAAGTGTAGTTTGAACCCAGGGATGAATTTGTCTAAATAATGTAGCCAAGTAAGATTTGGTCTTAGTAAGGCATGCTTTAACCTCATCTTGCCGCTCAATCATGCACTTAAGAAACTCATGCATCACATTAACCAAACAAACAACTATAGGGTGAGAACCCAAAGAAGATGCCCCAACTGGCTCAAAAGTAGAAGCTGGGTCTGATGGAGATGTAGTCGAGGCCCCCCACCTGTAGCTATTTCGGGCTCAACTCTATGCTCTTCCATATAAATATCAGTACCAATGTCCAACCTATTAACAGTCTCAGTTAGAACTGACGGTCCCTCAGAATGGACCAGAACTGAAGGTCCATCAAAATAGACCAGAATAATAGTGGGAGGTGGCTATGCTCTCTATGCAAGGACCAGGTTTACTAGATACTTGATCAAACTAAAATACACAGTTCTCATCACCTCAATCCTATAATCAATATAAGTAATAGTCATCACATCAGTTATATCACAAAATTGTTGGATAAAATAAGGTAAAGTGAGAATAGTGGTCTCACCGATTGCTCTGACATGAATCTTTACACGGATTAGTGATGCAAGCTATATATAATTCCCCACGAGAAGGATGAAAACTAAGGAAGATCTCTCCATGTAAGTATGTTGTTCGATAAAGTCTGACTTACCCTAAATTGTACCATGGTCCAACAAAATTTTGTTGCAAAATACAACATTGCCTTCTTTATCTCTTTTTGCCTCTATCTAGGGGGCATCAATGCCTAAGTAAGAAATCTGGATGACTATCCATATGGCCAAGTCAAGACTCTGTCGTATGAAATCAATATCTCTCATAATGTATCTATCTCATTCCAGTCTTATCCTAAAATTAAACTCTTCCTGATGATGTCAGTGCCACATAATTTAAACCAAATAATATCTAATAGATAGCTGTTTGTAGAATTGTCTACTCTAATTCTTCTGACTAAAGTATGATCCAGTTAGGGTTGCTCTACACCTCTAACCTTACGTGTAGTAATCAAATAGATTTTTAAGGAATAAGAGGCATAAAACTCAAAAATAAGAGTTGGACTGTATGATACTTAGGGTTTAGTTATCCACCTAACTGATAACGATCAAATAAGTCTTGAAGGTCTAGTGCCCCTGCTATCCCCATCAGATTAATCCTTCTCTCAGCTATAATACTCTTCTTAGGCTGACCCTACTCCACGATGAGGTTGTTCTTATCAAATATATGTTGCATACCATCTCGAGTTTATCTCAGCTATAGGCACATCTAAGATGTGTATAGAGTTAGACCCTGGGGATGCAGGTAATAGAGTAGGAGGATGGGTGTCCTATGCAATCGGCGAAGCATTGTGTCACGACCCGAGACTACCCCTAGTCGTAACACGATGCTTGGAACCATAAGTGATTCCAAGCTAACCCATGAATTGTCATGATACTTGAGCAATTGATTTAGAATATATTAGATAGCTAGTTTTTATGTGTGGAAACATAATCATAATGAAATCTGAATAAGTATGTAACTAATAAAGTTTACAATCGAGTGAAATTGAAGAGAGAACTAAAATTTTAATTTTCATGACCTTGACTAACTATCTATAAAACCTCTACTATACTGACTATGGATTGCTGGGACATGCCTCCAAGTACCCCTAATCAATACATGTGAATAATCAAAATAAAGTACATGAACTACAATTGTCTAGAGTTCTCGAAATAAGAGAACTCGTTATTTGTTGGCTGGAAGCTACAAACTATCTGATTCTGATGTGAATGCTACATATAGTACCTATATTATGAAGGATATAACCACAAACGCATATATGTGGTCAGTACATTGGAATGTACTAAGTATATGGAGACATGAACTAAATCATGAAAATATTTCAAATATGCTATAAAATGGAGGATATAAGTTATTTGTTAAAACATAAATTTGAAACATGACTATACGTGAAAACTATAAATCATAGAGAATTTATAAATCTTGAGCTGAAAACAATTCTATAAGCTAGAAGGCGGTAGAAATATAAATGCTGTAAAAGTTGTATTGAGGATGACGTATGAATACTGGATCTGAAACTATGTGGTGTGAACTGACTTAACTCAAGGATCTGAATATACAAACATACTGGGCCTGAATGAATAGAAATACAAAACCAACATAACATGTATTAAGTAGATTTTATTAACTGAATGACTGATGCCCATGTGACAAACAACTGAAATCTATGTAAAGAGAGGACTAACATTTGTATGCTGAGTAGCGGATATATGAATACTGATCAACTGATATCTGAATATTGGATAACTGACATATAAATACTTATTAACTGATATTTGGATTGGCTAAAATGCATGGGATACTGTGCATATGAGATAAGGACTAACTGAACATCATGAGGTAGCTGAGCCTGAATGCATAAACATATAATATCTGGGAATACAGGACCAATAATAAATCTATACTAAGATAAATATGTAATCTAAAAGATTGAAAATTGTATAAATGAATATCTGAAAGTCTGTATACTTGGTCAAGAAAACCTAAACTGAGAATACACTGAATACTATACTAAGACTGTGGGAGGTATCATTTAACAAACATTCCCCAATCTGAGCTAATCAGGGTCCAACCTGTAACCCCAATTGGAAGGGTGTCAGTACCGTGCCACAGGTACTAGCATTGGATGTGTGGATCTAATAAAATGGTGTCTCAAAGAACTAAGAAGTCACCCTCTACTGGCAGGTGCTCTCATGAGATATTTGTCAACCCTCAACTATAAGGTATATATCTTAAACCTATGTTGGCTACGTAGTTCTGTAACTCAGGGATTGCTACTGAGGGTCGTCATAACCTCTTCTGGAAGGTAAGGCCTCATCCCTGGGTTCACTCGGTGCTAAATTCTAATCCCAACTGAATGACACTGGAATCATGAATTGGTCCATGCATTGATGATTGATATGCTAAAATCTGGTATTCTAAAAACTCACAGTGCATGCATAATCTGAAGTAACCATGAACATATGAACTGATGAATTTAACATAAAGTAAAACTGGTAAGTTCTTTATAAAAATTATAATCTAAATATAGGAATAAAATCATGATTCTGACTAACTTGTTACTTAAAAACAAAAATATGTAAAAACACATCGGTATCGGGTGTTCTTAAACCACTAGCACTGAATGATTAGAAAGCACAATCTTAACACTTAAAAACTCTAGTATAAGAATCATGGTTCAAAACCCAAGAGCATAGACATTTCATCAAACCCATGGGAATCATGAACTTGAACATGGGAATATGTTAAACATGGGAACTCAACATGATTACATGGCTAAGATCATAACTTGGTATTATAACATGAAATTCACTTGAATATGACATATGAGATTGAAACTTAAAACATGAAATAGCCTAACTTTTCATGGAATCATATTTGGACATGAATTGAGTTCAAAATACTAATTAACAATAGAGGAAAACTCATACTTCACTTTAAAAAGAGGGTTTTTGACTCAATGGGTTAAAGGAACCATTGATGAATACCCTATGTACCTGAGTAGATGGTTTCTTGAAGATTTCTTGAGGGTTTCTTGAACTTGGAATCTTGAATTCTTGATTTATTGAGAAAGGGGCTTGAATTTTGTTCTTGGCAAAATGATTAGGGACAGTTTAGGGGTGTTAAAGGTCTTCAATGCCCTTGATTAAGTCAAAGCTGAGAACTTTTGGCACCGTGTAATCACCTATACAATGTACCTCCAATTGCCCAATCCAAGGTTGTCAATCCATGGCCAATAGTAAAACCCTTAAGTGGGCGTCGAATGGCCAATCACACACCCTTTCCATTGGCCCTTTCCAATTTGTCATGCAACGTACGACCTTTTGTATAACTATAACTTTTCACTCGAGTATCGAATTAAGGCAAAATTTGTATCGTTGGAAATATAATTAAATTATCTACAATTTGGTTGGTCTTGAGACAAAAAATTCCACTTATGTCAAAAGTTATTTATGTTTAAAGTTGACCCTAGTAGAATCAAATACCATAATTTTCCCGAATCAAAAGCTCTTAGTTCCACCTTGCTCTAAGTGATTCCTATGAACATTTTTCACCTCATAAGCACCCTATACACTAGGATAATTGTCATGACATATATATTCAAATTATAAATCATTGTATTAGAGTTTACATATGTAGGAATGATGGTTTGATTTCTAGCTCAAAAATACGGGGTGTTACACATTGTGTGCTAAAGACAATAAAATCTGTTGTGGACCTTGTTTAAAACACTCCTCATACTAGGTTTAATCTATGCCAACTAAATTTCCAATATTGATGCATACTCCAACCCTTTATTAGACTGGAATTGAAGAGCCTCCTCCTCCTCTATAGACCCTGATGCTAGTCCAGACTCAACCTCTTGTCCAAACCCTAATTATGATTCTACCTCATCCTCTGTATCATCCTCTTCCTTCTCAGACTGGAAAAGTGCGATAGTGTCTTACTCATATTCTTTATTTGAGGCCTCATCTTAAAAACTGGGGTGATGAGGGCTGGGCCCCTGCCTATGGCACATGTGTGGTCTGAGCAGCCAATGTATCCACAACTATTGCAGTTGTATCCTATTTGTTAGCTTTTCCCCGAGTCTTTCTCGAGGACAATAGACTATCTGGGATCACCCGGTACTCCACTACTGCACCAATACTCTCAGGGGACACATCTCGAAGCCTCAACTATACTTCCTTCTTTTGTGTTGATTTTGGTGCCATTGTACCTAAAAAATTATTTTTAGTGCTTTAACAGAGGACTAGAACAAGAAATGTTTTAAATAAAATAATAATTCCTAGGGTATGGAAGCTATAATCCCACTTACAGGCAGTAAGTTCCACTTATGGGGGTCGTAGGTGTACTCGTAAGTGTCAGTTAAGGACCTAAAACTATAGGTATTTAGGAATGACACTTATGATGGCTCCTACATCCCGTAACTTCCGCTTACGTGGATCATAAGTACCTACAAAGGTACTCTACTGAGGGTACTTCAAATTTCCCCCAAATTTTACTATCCCAGATAGTGTATTTTGCATTTTTAAGTCCAATTTGATACACAACAATATATATCAAGTTAAATTTTACAGTTATTGCACTAGATTTTTCATTTTTCATCTACTTATTCAACTTCCACTCCCTTAAAGGACATGATCACAGGTGAGCCAGTCAAGAACAATGTAATAAGTTCACATTTTAACCAGTCTCATCTCCCATCTATCAAGACTTATGAGATTCATTAAATTTTTAGGATTATTTTAAGTACCAACTCATGTTCTGTGCTAATAATAAAATTTATAACTAGTACAAGCCAATAGTTTTACCTTAGTTGCAAGAGATGGAATTAGAAAGTGAGTAAGCCTGATTAATACCCTAGTTGTGTGCTCTGTGCATTCAAGTGAGAGAGAGCGGGATTGGTTCATTGTTTTATAGTGAGAAAAGGGTGTGGAGAGTTTCAATTTGGTTAAGAAGTTACAAAATCTGGGGAATATCGATCGGATTTGGGGTTTTTATTGTCGATGGTATGCAGGATTGGGTCGGATCCACTTGGGCCAAACACAAATTTTGAATTTTCAACCCTTGATTTTTGGTCCACTTACGGGGATACGTACGACCCGTAAATGGCAAAAAAATTTAGTAACCCTCCTATTTTAATCTTTAATTTCAACAGCCTTACTTATGGGGTCGTAGGTTGTACTTATGACCACCATAAGTGGGTTTGTAAGTACAACTTCAAACACCCTAAAATTCTTAAATTTTCACTCGGATATCTACTGCATCACTTACTTTGTATAGGTGGGATTTATGACCCCCACAAGTGGGTTAGTGAGTCCCATTACCTGGAATTTTCTAAACTGTCAATTTCTTACCATCTTCCAGGTACTTTCCTAAGCTTTAAACCTACAAAAAAGGAAAACAAAGTGAACACTAAAATATTGGGTTGTCTCCTAACCAACTATAAATTAAACGTCGTGGTATGACATGGCTATGTTGGATACTCAAACTTCACCAATAAGACTATGGGTTGTATCCTATGAAGTACCTGATTTAACATCGTAGCATGACATGGTTGCCTTGGCTACTCTGACTTTGCAAAGGATTACGTCAACACCAACTTTCACATCATCAGTGTTTCCCATATAGTGTTTAACATGCTACCCATTAACATTAAATGGGGCTTCACCATCTTGTTTTAACTCAATACCACCATACGGAAACACTCTAAGCATAGTGAATGGTCCATACCACCTAGACTTCATCTTGCGTGGAAACAAGTGAAGTCTAAAAATAATACAATACTACCATATCACCAGGATCAAACACTCTTTTCTTGATCATTTTCTCATGATACAACTTCATCTTCTCCTTGTACAAAGCTGAACTATCATAAGATGGAGACAGAATTCATCCAATTCATTCACCTTATTCAACCTCAAATTTGCTACATCACCCACTCAAAATTGAGATTTTTTAATGCCCATAGTACTTTGTGCTCAAGTTCGACTAGCAAGTGACATGCCTTGCCATACACAAGCTGATATGGAAAGACACTGATGGGGTTTTCCAAAGGTTTTCGATAAGCACTGAGTGCATCATCTATCTTTTGTTGATCAATCAGTCCAGTTGGCATTTACAGTCTTTGCCAATATGGAACTGATCTCACGATTGGAGACCTCAACCTACCCACTTGTCTGCGGATGGTAAGGTGTTACCACCTTATGCTACACCCCATATTTTTTTAGCAGGAACTTAAAAAGACGATTAAAAAAGTGGGACCCACCATCACTAATAACAATATATGGAAAGCTAAATAATGAAAATTTATTCTTCTTCAAGAATGCAATGACACTTTGACCCTCATTGTTTGTAATCACAACTGCATCTACCCATTTCAAAACATAGTCGACTTCTACTTGTATATACTTCATTCCATAAGATCTCACAAATGTACCCATGAAATCAACTCCCCATACATAGAACAACTCTAACTCCTAGATAGGTGTCATAGGGAGTTCATATTTTGTTGAAATATTACCTTGCCGCTGACACTGATCACAGGCTTGAGAAAAATCATGAGCATCCTTGTATTTAGTCTGCCAATAATACCCATACTATAGAATTTTATAGGTTGTACAAGTGCAACTATGATGACCCTATCTGGCAAATAATGACAAGCCTCAAGGATTATAATTATCTCCATCTTAGGAATACAACTCCGAATAACTCCATACGCATATGCCCAAAAAAAGATAAGGTTCATCCCAGAAAAAACTCTCACAGCATGCATGAACTGCTTGTGTTGTTGGAATGACAAATCTTCAGGGACAAGATCATTTGCCAAAAAGTTGGCAAAATCAGCAAACCAGGGGATTAAGTCTTGAGATACTGCCAAGACCCGCTCATTTAGAAAAGTATCATTTCTTTCAAGCTCATCCACTAATTTAAACATTGTCTCCTGTTCAAGGCGAGATAAGTGGTCCACAAGTTGTTTTTTAGTGCCATTTTTGGTCCTTTACCTCAAAGTCAAATACTTTTAAAAAGATTACCCAATGAATCAACCTTGCTTCGCATATTTCTTCGACATAAGGTATCTCAATGTTGTATGATTCATATGAACAATGACTTTGGTCCTTATCAAGTAGGATCTGAATTTCCCAAAAGCAAAAGCCACTGCGAGTAGCTCCTGCTCAGTGACTATATAATTCTTTTGCACAGGGTTTAATGCTTTGCAAGAATTATATATTGGGTAAAAGTTCTTCTCACATCATTGGCCTAGGACATCTCCTGAATCCATATCTCTAGCATCACACATCACCTCAAAAGGCAAAGATTAGTCTGGAGACACAATAATAAGAGTCAAGATAAACCACTTCTTAAGGTCCTCAAAGGCCTTGAGACATGTATCATCAAACATGAACTTCACCTCCTCTAAAATCTTGCATAATGGATTTGAAATTTTAGAGAAGTCCTTGATGAATCTCCTATAAAACCCAACATGAACCAAGAAACTTTTGATACCCTTAACTGATGATGGAGGAGGTAATTTTTCAATCACCTCTATCTTTGCCTTGTCAACCTCAATACCCCTTTCCAAAATCTTATGTCTGAGAACAATCTCATCATTTACCTTAAAGTGGCCCTTTTCCCAATTCAAAATTAGGTCGTACTCCACACATCTCTGAAGTGCATTGGCGAAAAAGACAAAACAATCATCAAAAGAGTCCCCAACTACCTAAAAGTCATCCAAGAAGACCTCTATAGTGTCCACCATATTAGAAAATATAAACATCATACAATGTCGAAAGGTGGCCGGAGCATTGCAAAGTCTGAACGACATCCTCATGAATGCAAAAGTACTATATGGTCAAGTAAAAGTGGACTTGTCTTGGTCTTCAGGGGCAATAGAAATCTAATTATATCCCCAATATATATCAAGAAAATAGATCTAACCCCAGCCTATAAGTTTGTCTAGCATTTGATCCATGAACAACATAGGAAAATAGTCTTTTTATGTGCAAGTGTTCAACTTTTGGTAATCAATGCATACACTATCTAGTAACTGATTTCATGACCACTAAATTATTCTTCTCATTTAAGACCATACTAATCCCACCCTTCTTAGGTACATATTAAATTGGGAACACCTACTTGCTATCCGTAATTGGATAAACCATGCCCGCATCTAACCACTTTATGAACTCTTTCTTCACCACCTATTGCATCGGTAGGTTTAAATGATGCTGATGTTCAAATATGAAAACAAAATCTAGTTTAAGATGAATTTTATGAGTACAAATCCCAAGTAAAATCCCAACAATATATGCAATAGTCCATCCGATGTCCCTCTTAAATCTTGCAAGACTAAAATCAATGCCACAACCTGTGTATCTAATAAATTGACACAAATCGACCGGGGGCCTTATAGTAATGGTCATCTTAAGTCCAACAAGGACTGGAGACCAGCCCCATTACCTAACCAACCTGCACATACTCTGAGTCAGACGAATTTTGAACATATAATAATATAGCATTATTGCATAATCTAAGACTCTGGGATAGCTCTATATCTGTGGTCACCCAAATGTGTCCAACTATCTGATACCCAACCAATAACCAAAACCAACCAAACAATAACCATATGAGTTCCAGAATAATTATATAATCCCAAAATAAAAGAGGATAGAACAACAAAAAATACTATCAGCCGCAATACCAATGTCAATACTAAGGTTGACATCTCTACCGATCCCGCCCATTCCAACCCATAATAGTTCCACAAAAACCTCTAACCAAAAGAATACTAAAATTCAATTGGGACATGCCCCCAATGATAGCCAAAAATAATATCCATAAATAAACCAAAGCATGAAATAATATCCATGAAATAGATCCTTACAGAAAGATAAAATCTCACCACCACAATCTAATAGCTGATCTCAAAATTTGATCACTAAGCATGAGGAATAGAATGGCCAGTTACTGCATCGCATGGGTATACAATCGCTTGAAGATGGGTTAGCGGGAGAACGCTAGCATAAAATTAGGATAAGGGTAAGATAATTCCATTCAACAAAATGAAGTAAACCATACGTATGCTTACAAATTATACATATATATATAACCATGCCAGAAAAGGTAACTGAGTTTAGCATGCATTTAAAACCATGAACCTGGGTATGTGTAGCTTAACCGTTCTTAACCACCCACGGGATATATGGGTCCAGTGTAACTCCTTAACGGGCCCCAATGCCTGTAGCCACATGAACTAGAGATACATAAAAGTAAGGGATTCCCAAGGAACTTCACCCTCTATGATACATATGTATAATGTACTTAGAGTATTCTCGAGTACCTCATAGTATCATATAAGGTAGCCATAATCTACCCCTCATGTAGGAAAACATGAGTTTTTAATGTTCATCCATTAAACTCTCACCTTCACGACTAGCTATCATACCCCGCCTTTATTTTCCAATTAAAACCATTTCCAACAAACCAAACCATTGTTATTAACTTAGAATATACATAATAGTATAGTCATACCGACTATAACTTACAAGTATTGTCCATAGAAAACCTTTTAGAGATCAAGGGATTCCCATGTACCCATAGATTATATTATCGAATTAACTCGAGGGAGTCCCATGTAACCCACAAGTGTTTCATCATTATGAATACTTAGGGGATTTCCTTGTACCCCATAAAAATGATTGTTAAACCTAAAACCATTCCACTTTTACCATTCCAACCCATTTAGCCATTTAGGGTTCCATTACCAAGTTTAAACCATGCATAAGTTTCATTAAAATCTAACAATGTCGTGGCAAATTATCATAGGCATTTTATCAAACACATTGGGGGCATAGTATTTCCAAAACCAAAGCCAATTACCAAATACCCATTCACATGCAACCAATTATCTAAAACCACCATCAAAGCATATAAAATCATAATTAAATCATGGAAAAACCATAATCAAACATTTATAACAAAAAAACCCAAATTATATTTGAAAACCCCAAACCATACAATAATCAAACCATGAAAACATTGTATAAAATCATGTATTTAGTTGGAAATAACAATGAGTAAAGAGAACATGCCTTAAACCTAGAAGATGATGGAGAGAAATCACCAACACAAGCCCCATATTAATCCTTAAGATGAAACCTTAGATTTCCTTGCCAAAGAACTTTAGAGAGGATTAAAGAGTCTTTTTATAAGTTTTACAGAACAAAATAATAGGGAAAATAACCTCCCAAGTGAGTTAAAAGTCATGGGGCCTCATTAGGTTAAGTTGGGAAATGTCGAAATTGCCCTCACTTAAACTGCACCAAAATCCTATCAGAGGGATATGACTATCTATATTGGTCATACCCTCTAATATGAGTGGTACCTACCACTTGTAACCAAGGCTATATTCCTTGGACCCAACACTGTCCAAGGTATGACTCACCCTAAACTATGTTGTATCCATGCATAAGACCAGTACCCATGATCTGTACCCTAGGAAGAATAGAATCTAAAGAGGATTAAACACTGCCCACCATGCAAGTCCATGGTATTATTCATACCCTGGCTTATGGATCATGGTGATCCACTCATACTCAGATCCAACTTAGAATACCAAGTCTAATATTAAGTGAAGAAAGGACCCAAACTAAATGACCCGTGTCCACTATTATGACTTATACCACCCAAGTCGTTCTATTCCATAAACCAAATCCAACCCACCAACCAATACTTATCAGAATAAGACTAACCCATACCACTCGTATCCTAGTGCATGAGTCATTTATCCTAGTCGTATCCTGCCTAGAGACAAGAAATCCAGGAAATTTTCTAAGGGTCAGAAACCCAGGGTGTTTCATAAATCAGTAATAAAAATAATCGACAATGTGTTATTGTCCCTCAAAAATGCATATTGAAAGTAAGATGTAAGGGTATTCAATTCAAAAACTGGTGGCTCCTCAGTAGTTGGATGAGCTGGTAGAGTTGCTCTATTCTTCAAATTAAGGTTCTAACTTCTTCAACATATACAAATAAAAACCTCTACCATACAGTTCACTCACCATCTCATCAAAATCATCGATACTAGTACTATCAATGTATAATGTATTGGGTTTTTGGTCTTTCAAAAATTTTGGAAATTTTAACCTCCCTGTCTTGACTACGACTCTTGTTACGAGTCGCAGGGAGTCTTAATAGGTCTTCGGGACCCAAGTCATAACCAAATTAGTAAGTAAGTGGCTAAGTTCTACTCTAAGTATAATTATCTCACTATGAGTCATAAGGACTTATTACTAGTCATTGGGTGCAAATCATAAGGTGTCTAGTGTTTACCCTAAATAGGTTCTGGATTGACTATGATTGGACCGTGCGATTCATATGGTCCCTTTATGAGTCATAGTAGTTGAGTCGTAGGGTCAACATAGTATGAATACCTTAGAGTCTATCTTAGCTACAACTCATGGTGAAGAGTCATAATGAGTCTATATGAGTCGTATAATGACCCGTAATTATTGATGACTAAATTTTAGCTTTTATTTTAAGGACACTTTAAACAATTACCTCCTTACAAAATTAAAACCTGACATCTATAAAGCACTTAAGGGGGCTATATTTCATTCTAAAAATATTCAAATACTTCTAAATCTCTCTCAAATTTTCTCAAGTAGCCATGCTTAGAGTTTCTAATAAGTACGTCATCCAAGGGCATATGGGTTGAATTCTTTCTGTGAAACTTGGTATTTTAGACATGTTACTCTTCCCTAATTTCTAATTTGTTAAAATCATATGTTTTAAAGTGTTGATCGTGAGATATTGATGATGATTTTGAAATTATGGGTTTAGGGTTTTGTATAACTATTGTTTATATGATATTTCATGTTTGTCCCTACATGGTTTATGTTTAAATAGTGGTTTTAAATCAATTTGATACATGGGGATGGTTTATGAACTAGGGATTGTGACTTTCCAAACTTGTGACTTTTGAAGTGGTTATGACTTGACCTCAGCCCCGTATTGTGGAAGTTGTTTTGAATATGAAAAATGCACGTTGGACAACTCTTAAACTATTGCATAGTGTAAAATGCTAATGAAGCATAATAATTTTAAATTGAATCAATGGGGGTTGTGAATTCCCTCACGTGATGGTAATTTCTTTGGCATATTGATGTTACCTTGCATGTGTAGTTGGTATAACGATACTAACAATGTGTGCCTAAATGTATATCATAGTTCAATGAATGATAATGTATGTGCTAATTGTTTTAATTAGGATTTAATGCGGGTTGCGTAAATGAGTCATGAAAGTGGAGGTTCAAGATCAATAGTGGAAACCACAGTTGCCAATGCGGGGGTCTATATGACTAGGTGGTCCGAGTCCCTCTTATTAATACTATTTGATTGGGAGGTTAGATTCACCCAGATCTTATTACATTCTTTGGTACTTGTTTCACCCAAATATACAGGGAGGTTTGAGTCCCCCATAGTGCATATGTATTTCTTCTAGTTCGTGCTACCATATGTATTACGACCCTACCACCTGGGGGAATGCTGTGCCCATATATCCCATAGGTGACTTCTTATGTTATGATAGTTGAGCTACACAATCAATGCTAAAGTTTTAAAGTACATGCTAGTCCATGTTCCCTACCATGGCACGTGATATATATTTATATGTACTTGCATACAATTTTGTGTATTAGATCTTGGAATGGTTTTGAATTGTTATTCATGAAATTAATTTCTCCTCTATCCTTGAGTTTTCTGCTAGTGTTCATACAACTAAGTGTCTATGGATGTTTATCCCCATGTAATGAAGGGTCCGAAGACAAGTTTTTTTCTATGCAGAGTTAGCTGGATCAACTTGTTTCGTTGATTCATTATGGTAAAGTGGTGATCTTCCATACTTCAAAAGACTTAGACATTTCATCAGTTCTTATCATAAATTAGAGTTGAGAGTTTCATTATCATTAACATTATTGTCGTCATTTGTCAGAGTTGGGGATTTATCCCGACCAAGTCTAGTTTTCTTTGTTTTTTTTTGTTTGAAGGATTTGTTTGGATTAATGTGGATATTGGGTAACGTTGGTCGATAGTGTTGCCAATTACTGGTCATCAATTATAGACATATTTGAATTTTCTTAAGCTTATTGCATGCTATTTTGTTATATGTTCGAAATCTATTTGATGTTGGGAATATTGCATTTGGTTTTATTAGTGTAGGGGTGATATCTAGTCCATGTGGGACTTGAGATACCCATCATGTCTAGGAACTGATCCGAGTCATGACAAATATGATATCAGAGCCTAGGTTTGGTGTAATTTGGTATCCCAAAAAGTCGTGTCAAGTAGAGTTTTTTCATAGGTGTTTAGAGCGCCATATTTATAATTAATATGCTACAAGACATTTAGGAATGTTTCTCTTTCTTGTTGTTTTAGTTTTGAGCTATAGAGTCTAAGGTCTTGAATCTCCTCTAATTCCCAAATGTTTGATTTACAGATCATGCCTCCCCAAAGATTTGATCCTCATGGAAACCCTTCTATTCCCTCTGAGGACAATGTAGATGGAGCTCATCCAACTCTAAGAGTTTAGACTTGGTCTAGGTTCGCTACTTCTAATTTCCCTAATAGAACTTCACTAGTTTCCCCTATCCCTCCCCAGGCACCCCTAGGCTAGTGTGTTTAATGTTGAGTTTCACCAGTCAATTTATTTGCTTACCTTGTTGGTGGCCTTTAAGACTAAGCGTGTTGCTTCTATTTTTCCATCATTTGAGTCCACTAGGGTTGGCCAATTTTGAGGTTAATTCCTCCTACTTCCATTAGTTCTAATGTTGAGGAGGATCCTTAAAATTTCATTAATGAGATGGAAAAGATCTTTCGTGTAATGCATGCTACTGATGTAGAGAGTGTAGAGTTTGTTATTATCTATTGAAGGATGTAGCATTCCAATTATATAAAGAGTGGGAGAAACTTAGGGGTGATGATGTTGAGTTCGCCTTATGGGACAACTTTTCCAGTACTTTTCTTGATCACTTTTTTCCTTAGGAGTTGATAGAGGCGAAGGCTAAGGAGTTTGTAAATTTGAAGCATGTCATGATGACAGTGAAGGAGTATGCCTTGAAGGTTCATCTACTATCATATAATGCTCTAGAATTGGTGTCTAGCATGAGAGATAAGATGAGGAAGTTTGCCTCAGAGTTATCCCATGAATTGATCTTGGAGAGCAAGGTTGCCTTATTAAACAAGGATATAAACATCTCTAGACTTGTGGTGTGTATGAAAAAAATGTATAAATAAATGAAGATGCAAGGAGAGATGAGTGTAAGGAAAAATAAGAAGTTTTACTACTCAAATCAGGGTGGAGGTTAGCAACAGAGTGGTAGAAATGGTACAAAGTGGTCTAAGAAGAAGTAGGAAAATTATGCTTCCTACTCTACCACTAGTGCTACTTATCAAAAGACATCAGGTGATCGTCATTCTCAATATAATGGTGGGTTTAGACCACCAGGAGCCTAGCCTTAGTCTAATTGGGCTCAGTCAGCTATATCATATCCTCTTTGTAGATTCTATGGTCGGGTGCATCATGCTGTTTCTGAATAAGAGAGGAACAAGTGCTTTAAATATGGTCAGATTAGTAATATGTTGAGGGATTGTCCTTCTAAGGTTGATTTTAGGGAAAACAAGATTCCTATCGCTACTTCATCAGCTTTCGCACCAAAAGGTACTACTACTGCTTCTGGCTTCAGCACTGGTTAGAACCATCTGTGATTATATTGTCTACTTAACCCTGGGTCTATTCTCTCATATGTGAGCCTTTATGTGCTAGCATTAATCTCGAGTATATTTCAGATCTCTATGCTGTGTCCACCCCGGTGGGTGACTCTATTGAGGCTAGAGGGGTTTATAGGGGTTGTTTGATGTCAGCCTATGGTAGAGAGACCTTGGTAGATCTAATTGAGTTGGACATGGCAGACTTTGATGTGATATTAGGGAGGGATTGGTTGCATTTGTGTTATGTGTCTCTTGATTATCGGACCCAAAGAGTTAGTTTCCATTTCCCAAATTAACCAATAATCGAGTGGGAAGGTAGTTCCCTAGTACCCAAGGGGAGATTCATTACATATCTTAGATCCCGGAAATTAGTTTCTAAAAGGTACGTTTATCACTTAGTGCATGTTAAGGATTCTAGATCTGAAGGTCCTTCTTTGCAGACTGTCCCTATGGTTTAGGAATTTTCTGA
The DNA here is from genome assembly GCA_030864215.1 of Capsicum pubescens. Lineage (NCBI taxonomy): Eukaryota > Viridiplantae > Streptophyta > Magnoliopsida > Solanales > Solanaceae > Capsicum > Capsicum pubescens. Next base: position 208,518,498 of record CM061547.1, read on the forward strand.
GAAGTTCCCCAATGATCTTCATAGTGTTCCTCCAAATAAGGAAATTGATATTAGGATTGATCTTCTTTCGTACACTCATCCTATTTCTATCCCTCTTTATAGAATGGCTATGACCGAGTTGCAAGAACTTAAGGAGAAGTTGAAAGATTTTCTTGACAAGGGTTTTAATATCCCTAATGTGTCTCCGTGGGGTGCTCCTATTTTTTTGTGCATAAGAATTATGGATCCCTTCGGATGTGTATTGATTACCACCAATTAAATAAGGTGATTGTGAAGAATAAGTATCCCCTTCTGAGGATTGATGATCTTTTCGATAAACTTCAGGGTGCTAAGTTTTTTCCTTAGATTGATCTTCGGTAGGGTTATCATCAGTTGAATATTAGGGAGGTGGATATCCTTAAGACTACTTTTCAAACTCGGTTTGGTCATTTTGAGTTTATTGTGATGTCTTTTGGTTTGAGCAATGCCCCGACAACATTAATAGATCATATGAATTGTGTTTTTTGATACGTCTTAGATTTATTCGTTATCGTGTTTATCAATGATATTTTAGTTTATTCTAAAAGCGAGGTAGATCATGGTGATCACCTCCACCTTGTGTTGCAAACCTTAAGAGATCAACAGTTGTATGTGAAATTTTTTAAGTGTGAGTTCTGGTTAAATGATATAACTTATCTGGGACACATCATTTCTAGTAAAGGGATCATGGGTGATCCACAGAAGGTTGCGGTGGTTAAGAGGTCACATATACCCGTGACTCTAACTGACATTTGGAGCTTCTTGGGTTTAGCTGGTTATTATAGACGATTTGTGGAGAGTTTCTCTTTTATTATTGCCCCATTGACTAAGTTGGCTCAGAAAAAGGTGAAATTCTTGTGGTCTGATGCTTGTGAGGGTAGTTTTAAGAAGCTAAAGGCTAAGTTACTTTGACTCTAGTCTTCACTCTACCTGAGGGTAATAATGCTTTTGTTGTCTATTATAATGCATCTTGGGTGGGACTGAGTTTTGTGTTGATGCAGCATACAAGGTGGTTGTTTATGCCTCTAGAAAATTGAAAGTTTATGAGAAGAATTATCCAACTAATGACTTGGAATTATTGGAGATTATGGTGTTCACAATAAAGATATGGAGGCATTATTTGTATGGGGTCCATGTTTATATATATTCTGATCATAAGACCGTGCAATACATGTTCATTCAGAAGGAGGTAAATCTCAGGTAGAGGAGATGGCTTGAGTTTCTCAAGGACTATGACATGAGTCTTTACTATTAGCCAAGTAAAGCTAATATGGTTGTTGATGCTCATAGCAGGTTGTCCACGGGAAGCTTATCTTATGTAGATGAAGAAAAATAGGATTTGGTTAATTATATTCACCGTTTGGCTAATCTAGGATTCCATCTCTTAGATTCTGAGGATAGTGGGGTGATTATTCAAGAGATGGAAAAGTCATCTCTTGGTACTAAGGTGAAGGAGGATAAAATGTTAGATCTTATTTTGATGCAAATTAAGAAGGATGTAGGTTGGAAGAAGGTGATTATTTTTTAGATTGGTGGTGATGGTATCTCGAGGTACCAAGGCAGATTATGTGTTCCTGATGTTGGTGGGTTGTAAGGAATAATTTTGGTCAAAGCTTATGAGTCGCATTATACTATTCATCCTGGTTCGATGAAAAAGTATCACGATCTTAAGGATATTTATGGGTGGAATAACATGAAGCCAGATATGGCCAATTTTATGGCTAAGTGCATGGTGTATCAGCAAGTGAAGGTGGAGCACTTGAGGCCCGTTGTATTGACTAAAGAGATCGAGATGCCGGTGTGCAAATGGGATATAACTAATATGGATTTTGTTATCAGTCTTCCACAATCTCGCCAACAATTTGATTTTATTTGGGTCATCGTGGATAGGATGACTAAGTCTGCTTACTTCTTTCCCGTAAGGACTAATTATTCTTCTGAAGATTATGCCAAGTTGTTTATTGAGGAGATCGTGAAGTTATATGTTTACTTCCATGTCCATCATATCTGATTAGGGTACTTAGTTCTCATCGCACTTTTGGAGGTTGTTCCAGGGAGAATTGTGTTCCTCCCACAGACGGATGGGTAAGCAAAAAGGACAATTAAGGTTTTAGAAGTTATGCTTTGGTCATGTATTTTTTATTTTGGTGGTAGTGGGGTTGACCACATACCTCTCATATAATTTTCCTACAACAACAATTATCTCTCTAGCATTTGTATGGTTCCTTTCGAGGCCTTATATAGTAGAAGGTATAGGTCTCCTATTGGGTAGTTTGAGGTTGGTGAGAACAAGTTATTTGGACCTGATTTAGTTCACCAAGACATGGAGAAGGTAAAGGTAGTTTGGGATAGACTTAAGGCCGCCCAAAGTCTCCAAAAGTCCTAGCGGATGTGAGGCGAAGGGAGATAGTGTTCAATGTTTGTGATTGGGTGTTCTTTAAGATTTCCCCCATGAATAGAGTGATGTGGTGTGGTAATAAGGGGAAGATTCTTCCTCTTTATGTTGGTCTATACTTAGTTTTGAAAAGGTTTGGTAATGTTGCATATGAATTGGATTTTCCTTCTAGTTTGAGCTTCATTCATCCAGTGTTTCATGTTTCGATGTTAAGAAAATGTGTGGGTGACCTTTGAAGGTTTTTCCTTTGTAGAAGGTTGGTAATTTGGTTTACTTATCTTATGAGGAAGTCCTAGTTGAGATTTTGGATCAGCAAGTTCATTGGTTGTGTGCGAAAGAGGTGGCATCGGTAAAGGTTCTTTGAAGGAACCAAAAGGTTGAGGGAGCTACGTGGGAAGTCGAGGAGGACATAAAGTCCAAGAATCTATTATAGTTCCCTATGTGGGAATGTTCTTTTGTTCTTTCTTTAAAAGATCTTAGGTAGAGTTACCTAAGGTAGATATTGGTTAGAGTTAATCAATAGCAAGGTTTGTTCTTGGCAGAGTTGTCAAGTTTAGCTTGTACTAGAGTTATTACATGAAGAAGTAACCTAGAGTTAGGTTCATTGAAGTATGTAATCAAGAGTTTTATTATAGTGAAGTTTTGGGTGCTTGTGATGGCAAGACGTGATTTTTCCTCACTTGAACAAGGGGTTTTTTATGTTAAATCTTGTGTTCTTTACATTTCCTGCACTTTTTTATGTTCCTGGTTGATTTACTGTGTTTTTTCTTATGATTGATTTTGAGGGACCTGGTCCCTCGTAGTGTGGTGCACCCCCAAGGTTTCAATAATTAGTATCAGAGACAGAACACTCTTAGGGTTAACCCCTTAAGTGATTTGGATAGCATGGTTGCACCACCTAACCAAGAAGAAGGGCAATATATACTAAACCACCTAGATTTAATGGGCAGTATTATGGGTGATGGAAAACCAGGATTTTTGACTTTATTATGGATGAGGACGGTGAACTTATGGATATAATTCTTGATGGACCTCATATTCTAGTTAAAGAAGTCAAATAAGGAGAAATGAAAAGAATTTTAGTAAAAGCATGAGAGAGTATGATAATGAAGACTGGAAGAAAATTGAGAAGAATTACAAGGCCAAGAAATTACTAGTTTGTGGTATAGGGCCTGATGAATACAATTGGATTTCTGCATGTGAAAATGCTTAAGAAATCTGGGACTACTTAAAAACAGCTCATGAGGGAACTATAGACGTGAAGGATTTTAAAGTTGACATACTGACTACCTAGTATGAAACCTTTACCATGAAAGAAAGAAAGAGAGACAATACATGAAATACTTTGAAGATTCACTTCCAACACAAATGAGCTATACTGCCTAGGAGAAGTGATTTGATTGTATATGAAAGTGAGAAAGATTCTTGAGGTTCTAGCAAAATCTTGGGAAAGAAAAGTAGATGCTATTACGGAGGCTAGGAACCTAAGAACTCTCACTATGGATGAGCTTCTTGGAAGTTTAAAGACACATGAACTCAAGAACCAGCAAAACAAGAGAAGAAGAAAGAAAAAAAGGAAAAATCTTAGGCACTGAGGCCACTAAAATCAAACTCAAATGTTGAATACATTGGTGTCGCCTATTTGGAAAGAGTAATTGTTAGAGCTATGAAAAAAAATGGCCAGTTTCAAAGAAGTGAAAGTAGCAGCAAAAAGGGAGGCACTATATAGGTTTGTCATAAATGTGAAAGTCCTGAGCAATTTATTCAGGAATGTCCAATGCACAAATTTGACTATTAGGAATATCTCAAGACTAGAGGTGACAAAGGAAAGAATAGGGACTAGATCCTTATAAAATTAAGCAAAATGGCTGCAGCTGATTATGCAGTAAGGCAGGCTCTCGCAATATGGGGATATTTCTCTAGTGAATTTGAGAAAAATGAGAAACATGAAGATGTCTCTATGGTGACAGTGGAGGATGATAAATGACCTTTGATTCCATGTTTGCTTTTATGGCAAACACTGAAGATGAAGAAGAAAATGATGTAACACTTTCCGACCTTAAAGAAAACTTGGAAACCTATTGTTCTAGAAAGATAAAAAAGCTTGCAAATGTGCTTATTGATTCTATGTGTGAAATGACTGGGAAATAAATTTCTCTAGAAGAATAAGTGGAAAGTCAAGATCTTGAGTTCATTGCTTTAACTCTCCAAATATTTGAAATTGAGGAGCAGGTTACTAAGTTGAAATCTAAAAATCTAAGCTTGGTGAGTCAACTTGAGAAAGTAGATGATTCAAATAATAAGGGGAATAAAGAATACTAAAAAATCAATTGAACATGAAAAGAAACTAAAGGATTATCAAAGGCATCCTATGAAAACACTCCAGAAGAATGAGGAGTTAGAGTGGGACCTGGTACATTTGAGGGAAGAACTTAAAAAATCCCTACATTTGACTTCATATTCACAGATCCTTTCTAACTTAGCTGGTAAAGGAGTTAATAATAGCAAAGGCCTAGGCTATTGGGGAGAATTCCAAACTACTAGGTCTCAAGGGAAGCCTGTCAATAATGTTAGAAACAAAGGACACAAACTCCTATACACTCATTGTGAAAAAGATGGGCACACCAAGGATAATTATCATAGTCTGATAAGAGCAATTATGAATGGTTTTAGATATGTTCAATAGGAGAATACCTAGCCTAAGGACTTGAAGTCTCTAAAATGGTACAAAGGAACTTTTTACCTAGATGGGACAGGAAGGTTTTAATAACACCATTGTCCTCCTACTGGTAACTCAAGCTTAAGTGGGTTCCTAAATCCAACAAGTTATCATGATTTAATATATGAGAAAAGGGATTGCAGAAAGGAATGGCCATTGATAGTATGTTCTCAAAGCTTAATTTTAAAAGGTTTGAGTGTATTATCTCTTTTTATTAAGACACTTTAACTGGAGGTGTCTCATTTTAAAATAGTTGATTTCAAATTACCTGGTCCACTACAGAACATAACTGAAATTTCTAAGACAAGAAGAACTCATTGGAGAATTGATAAAGGGCTGGTGATATTGAAGATGATGGGAAAACGTCTAAAAGATATAGACGAGAATGGTGATAATTCAGAACTCCAGTAACAGCTGAAGTAAAATATTAATAAGAAAGGGGTCATGATTCTCAAGGACCTGGTCCCTAGGAAACTCATCTCAGAAGGAAAATCTTCAGCATTGTAAGTAAAGTCAAGTCTGGGACATAGTCCCCAGACCTTCTTTGAGTACATACTCCTTTAATACAAAGGGTGTGTAGAGGGTAAAGCATGGACTGATCAAACTAACCTGAACTAACATGTGAATTAGTGTCTCTCCTAAAATATAGTCATTATAAAGAGATAGGTATCCATGATAAGGTAGGTGAATATTTAGTCTAACTCAGTATCATACCTTTTCAGGTATACACCCATAGGGACAAATTTGGAGGAGGAAAATGTGACATGCACAAAGTCAAGGATTCACTCAAAGAAAGAGAGGGATCTAGTCCTATGTTACAGGTTAGTATCATGAATGGTAATTTTTTGTTGGTTCTAATAGATAAAGTCACGCCCTCTCTCTCTCTCTATTCCCATGTTAGAAAAATTATCCTATTCTAAAAGAAAGGATGAGTCATCCCTGAATTAAAAATGATAACATCCAATTATTTAAAAAACCCTTCTTATTCTTATTTCTTCCTTTATATCTAGGCATACCTATTCCTCCTCTTATATAAAAAAGGGGGAAAAGTACATTCGCAAATACTTCTCTTGTGGAAAGGATCTACAAATGGCTACGAATTCCTCACTTTCATGTCTTTTAAAGTAAATTGAACTTAGAATTAATAAAAGTCCTTTCTCAAATCCTTTTGAAGAACAACCCCTCATATCCTAAACTTCTAAACCCAAACCCCTTCTTAACTTAAATTATCGATGAAGAATCATCCCTAAACCCTCAAAACTTTTTTTATAATACATTGATGGATGATGCCTGGGTTACTGAAAAATCATCTTGCTTTTAAATAAAACAAAAAAGGGGTATAATTGGTCTTAAAAATCAAAATATTAGTAAATGATTAAGATAATCTAGTGAAAAGTCTAAAAGATCTACTGAAAAGGAGAGTCCTGAGGGACCTAGCTCCAAAAGGAGGATAGTGGCTATTAGGGAATCTGTGATCACTTTTACAATAAGGAAAAATAGGGAGAAAAGTAAGGTTGTGTATAAAGAAGTGAGAAATAGGTTCTTGAGAAATCAAAAGCTTTTAACTGGAAGGATTTTTCACACAAGCGTGTTAATAGAACCTGGAATATTAGAGTTAGTTTAGCTGGTAAAAAATCAAGGCTTGATGTATAGCATGGAATGACCTATTCCCACAGTAGTTGATAAGGTAGTTAGGGAGTTCTATTCCACATTGGAGTTCTCTGATGATAAAAGGAATATGACAATAGTAGTTTAAGGGAAGAAGATGAATACTGATATTGCTTTACTTGGGAGAACTCTGGATGTTCCTATTTGTGTTGTGAGGACTATCTCAGGGAAATAGCCATCAATAGAGTTCATGGAAACTACATTAAAGGTTAAAGGTAAATTAGTGGCTGTAGTGAATAGAAAGTCACTCAAGAGTGATTTGCAATTGGTCTTTGATTTTGTAAACAAAGTAGTTTTGCCCAGATCACAAAAAAGAAACATTACTTCAACTACTGACTTGTATGTTAGGGAATGTCTTAGTAGTTTTTTGTTCATTAATTTTCCTGCATTGATGATGGAACACATACACAAAGTGATTCTTGGGAAAAATAACAAACATGGCATGCCTTATGGTTACTGGTTAAATAAAGCATTTGATCACTTTTGTATTATCTGTGAGAATGGAACTCCTGAGATGGTATTGCAAATATTGGTATGAAGACACTGGTTAAAACTGAGTGTGTGAAGAAGAAATCACGCACCAACTGCCAAAGTGAATTCAACAAATAGATAGAGGAGTTAAAACTCAATATAGTTTCTAAGGATACAGACATCAACAAATTAAACATGACAATTTAACATCTGACTATTGAGAGTCCAAGTGTCAGTGATGAACTTAAAACTAAGAATGATGACCTAATGAAAAGAGTCTCAACCTTTACAGATGAGGTTCTCAGCTTGAATACAGAAATAAGGCATTTAACCTAGGAATTATTGCAATGTCATGCTACAGAAAACAATAACCTTGCTCTCCTCCTTCAAACCATCCTTTCAAGTCCCTCCGTTGTTTAACCTTCCTTGATTCTTGAGGATTTTTCCCTAGAATACTTAAATTATGCATTGTAATGATACTTATCCTCTACATATGAATAAATCTTTGCTTGTGTGATACTTGTATTTCCTCTTTATACTAAAGATGTTTTCATGTTTATGTTTCCCCAGTGGCCATGAGTTAACTAACTTATGCTTACTATTACTCTTGGTTTACTATTTTCTCTCTTCAATGATGACAAAAGGGGGAATACTGATTTTATGTGTTAAGGACTAGGTGTGTTTAGGAATGTTGATTTTCATTTGAGTATGATGAGGCAGAATGATGGGGGAAGTATGATAAGGCACAATGATAGGGGAAAATAAATGAGTTGAGTTTTTGATACAAATGATAAGAAGGGACCAGGTCTCTAAGTTACATGATGGTGGAAGCATGGTTGGTTTTGCATGATAGGGTGAACATTCATCTTCAGTAGTGGTAATCACACTGATTAAATGTGATGAATGAGTATTGATACTGAAAACTCCATGGTTGGTTTATCATCATAAAAAAGGGGGGAAATTGTTGTATATTATTTTGATGAAGAGCAGATAACAATAAGGGACCAGGTCCCTGGATGGTCAAGGCTACAATAAAGCCGGTACGTGTCTGCACGGTTTTTTCCTCTTGTGTAACAAACTGTATAGGTGTTTCTTGTACTATTTAGGACACCTCATCCAATTGTATTTCAACCCTAATAATCAGTCAACTATATAATGAAAATGATGCTTATCTATCAACTAGTTTTTGCGAAATTCAGAAAAAAAATTGGGAGTGGTAAAACTCAATCCAGATTCAATTGCTCAAGTATAGCTCAGGTTTTTATTTATTATGCACAAAATGAATGAGTGTTCTTGAGTTGAGTCCTGAATTCTAATTGAATTACTCATGTTATAAGAGTAATGTTCTTTTGTTTTTACTTTAAGAGAGTTTAGATAGAGTTACCCATACTGAGTCCTAGAAGTTGTCATGGGTTGTCATGGGTATATTTTCAGTCCAAAGTTTCAACTGATGGTAACCTGACCTCAAGTCAATCTAAGAGAATACTGAAGTACCCTACAACTAGTTAAAGAGATTATCTACGCGGAGAAAGGGTTACTTATTCATGATGGTAACCTTATTTAACTATCTATGATCAATGATTATCCTCAGACTACTATTTTTTTTTAATCCATTAAATTGGAGCACCACAAGGTGAAGCACTATGATGAATAAATCCCTTATCAAGTATTTTCTGCAATTGAGTTTTAAGTTTACTCAACTCTGATAGAGCCATACGATAAAGAGGAATAGGAATTGGGTGCGTGACCAACTCCAAATCAAAGAAAAAATGAATATCCCTATCCAAAAGTACACTAGTCAAATCTGTGGGATACCTCTTGGAAACTTAATAACTCTAGGAATATAATCAATAAAAAGGGACTCTACATTAACATCCTAGAGATAAACTAGAAAGGCTGAACACCCCTTCCTCACTAGATTTCTAGCTTGAAAAAAAGGTATATTTTTCATTGATCTAGGATTATACATACCCTCCCTCTCAAATTTATCCTTACTAGGCATTTATATATGCATGATATTAGACTTACAATCCAATACAACATAATATGGAGACAACCAGGTTATACCCCGAATAATTTCAAAGTAAAGCATGTCTAAAATAATCATATCTACCCAAGTGTAAAAAACCATGAATAAAATAAAACATGCACAAAATAAAATATGCAAGATATACATGGATTACTAGCAAAAAATCTCCAACCAGATTAGAAACATATACAAGAGAATTGAGTACATCACAAAAAAGGTACAAACCTAAAGAAAATCTAACAAATACATATGGATAAGTAGACCCCGAATCAAATAAAATAGTAGCCATCTTGTCACAAACTAGAATAGTACCTGTGATAACAACGTTTGAAGCTTCGACCTTTGCCTTTCTTGGGAAGGCATATTAGTGAGTTCTATCATTAGCATGGGCAACTTCTTTAGCAGGCTGCGCTCCACCTTTCCCTGAATTATCAATTCCCTTATTTCCTTTCTGACCTCTTGGATTATTACCTCATCCACCCCATGGATGACCCTTACCATTACCACATCAACCTCTACCTACTAGAACCACAAGCCTAGTCTGTTTTTGTGCTTGAATACCTATTTTCTTTAAAGGAAACTCTTTCTTGAAGTCCCCTGTAGTACTATAAGTCTAACAAAGTCCTTAAGATAAGTCCTATTAGACAAACAAGACGAAGCACCTTAGCCTCTAGAAATTGATGACTGCTGAATAGCCCCTGAATGACCACTTGTAGAGGCTGTTAAAGCTTACTAATGGGCATGCCAGATGAACCTATTATCCATGAACTTTGTAAAAAGAACCACTGGTGTTACCCATAATTTGGGAATTTTTGGCTAACACCTTAGCATAACTACCTACTTAACTCCCTCAAGCACTTTCACATAATAAGACACATCATTGAAACCCTTTACTATAGACATCATATTTATAGATATTACCAAACGATCAGTGTTCAAACCTTTAACAAATAACCGCATCCTCTACTTCTCAATGCCCAATAGTTGAGTAGCATAGCGAGACAAGCCATGAAACTTAGCCTCATAGGATGCGACTGATATACTACCCCATTCAAGGGCCAAAACTCATCTTTCATGTGGTTACAAAGAGTACGGGGCAAATACATCTCCAAAAATAAGGTGTGAAATTGAACCCAAATAAATGGAGTCAAAACTAGTAATAAATACTTCATATAGGCTCTACACCACTACCGTCACAACCCAAAAAAAATGTCATGATGGCACTTGTCATGACCTAGCCATGATAAGTAAGCCAATCACTCAAAAGGGAAAGAAATTCTCAACAAGTAACAATTACAATAAGGTGATACTTCTAGAACGAAGTTAGGACAATAGAAAACATAAATAAGTAGAAGTTTAAAAGAAAGAGAATAAAATCCCTAAAAATCTTGTTTCATAAGAGTAAAGTATCTAATATATAATCTAAATTCAAGAATGGTACAGTGTCTGTCTCCAAAAATAAGTAAAGTCTTTATAAAAATAAGAGGAGGTATAAAAGTCAACTCTAACCCTAGAGCAACCTCGTACCTTGTTCATAATGTCTAAGAAGCACAATCATCCATCGTGCTTCATACTTAAGTTAGGATCTGCACTGAAAGGGCATAGTAGGAGTAAGTATGGTCCAAATATATTTAGTAGGAATCATAAGACAATTGATCAAAGCAAAAAAGTTCACAAATAATAGTGAAAGTCATTTCATGACTTTATGTATACACCTATCGAGCTCACAACTCCAAAAATAGGACCCGTGGGGGGTTCGTAATCCATATAATATAATCATATTTCAAATATTAACCCATCTCTCTGGCTCATGTACATGAATAGGGTTTTCATAAAGTTGTCTCATTTTCTTTCAAAATAGTGTTTCTTAATAGAATCGATATCTCATCGTTGTATATGTATGAAATGAGGATGTAATGCTCACAATCAAATTAGCATAAAGATATCCAATTTATTCAGTACATACATATATTCATCAGAAAAATTAACTCAATATGTCCATAATTTAGGATTATCAACTCTAATCAGGCACCATCATGATAACTATGCATGTTAGAGATCATTAATATCATGTCAACCCCTAAATCAGACATTACTATCATAATTAAGGCAATCGATGCTTAATAAGAATTATAATAACAACTCAATCCCCCACACGAGCATTATATCTTGAATAAAGGCATTTAAATGCATATATAAGGCCAAAGATATCAAATAAAGCCTTCACATAGGCAACTTGCAATATCAGATGTCACAAGTCAACAATTATTGAATAATAATCTCAATTGATAAGCCCCTTAGTTATTTTCCCCATTCCATAGCATGCTTTATTATTTATTAAATATGCAGCTCAATTTGAAATAATGTAAGCCATAACCTACCTCAAAATAATGAAATCCAAGAATGAAGTGCATAAATATGAGACTTTCCTCTTTTGAATGGCCTCGGTATCAACTACAACATACAAATAGAGCACCTATCTGTTAAAAAAAATCTAATGGTACTCATATTACCTATATTTTAGTCGAGTCCAAAACTGGTTTGAAAAATAAATTCAAAAACAAAAGGGGTAAAATTGGAATTTTTTTTTAGAAATTCATTACCCAAGGTTAAAGGAATCCACAGTTGAAAACCCATGCAAAAATGGGTTAAAATAAGGTCCAATTCTAAGATAAATCATTTTAAAGCTTCACCAGTAAAATCCTCAAAATCTCATTTTGAATTTATGATTAAAGAGTGTTTTTAAAGATATAATCAAGGTGAAATAATGAAACAAAGCTTTTGGAGTTTACTGAATCTCAAATAGTGAAGAAATTCTCAAAAATTGCCCAAACACAAAGCTCAATGTTTCAAAAATGGTAAAAATTTTGAAAAATGGGGTTCATATACAAGTTGACGGCTTTAGCATCTAAATAATTGCTAAAACGGTCACCGCTAAAATGATCGGGCACCACTTAAGTGATGACTGATAAGGAGACCCATAGGAACTTAGGAGGCTTCTACCTTAGTGGCCCATTGGCACTTATGTAGCTTTCACTTTAGAGGCCAATTGGATAATTAAGCAGTTGTACCATCCGATGCCTTACACCAATATCTTAGCTAAAAGTCTAAGTTTCTGATTGGACTTTTGAGATTCTTTCAAAATCTCGTGAATACAAACGAACTATGCTACTAGAATATTTTAGAATTTTAGACTCAATGTCAATGTCAGATTTTTTGAAAAAATATTGTTTTCAACGAATAAACCCCTAAGACCCCTATAAGACATATTTCACTAGATTTTCAAATAGAGGGCCAAAATGCATAATAAAGGATCTGAACCCAAACCAACCTGACTACTAACCTAAATTTGACATTCTGGACCTAATGAAGTTGTCCAATATGCCATCTAGTACTTTGAATGTCAAATTCTAACCAGAGTCAACTATGGAACTTTTGAAATCTCTAAACATCACAAACTCTCCCAAATCACTCCCGATTGTATAGAGAATCATGCCAACCATCCCCATACTGAATATTTAACATGTATCTACTATAGAAAAGGAAAAATTGTAAAATCACATACCAAAGAAAGATTTCAAACTTTAGGTCATTATAACTAATTTTCATGCCCTTATAGTTGGAAGGTCACAAACTCATACCATGTTGTTGCACAATCCCTAATTTTGCAGCCTTTAATTGTAATTGATGTTAAACTCAAATTCATCCCTAGTATTAGTATAATGAAATGAAGGAGTTTTCATTACCAACCAAAAATTGACCCTCAGTCTTAGTACCATGAAATAAATGAGGCTTAGCACATGACTGAGGAGTACATTAATTCTTGAATACTCACCACTCTGGGAGCTAAAATGGTAGTAGAATAAGTATCTAAATTCTAAAAGTTCGGCATATTGGGAGAGGCATGAGTACCAGTTAGCCCACTAAATTTTTTTTAAACCTATTGAATAGCCTCTGAAGACATCAGAGAACGGGTTGCACTTCCATTCAATCCTTTCATATTCTATACCAAGTCATCCTCGTCCACTTCCTCAACTTTCCCATGATGATATTGGGGTGTGGTAGGTGACACTGATCTCTGATGGGCCTATAAAAATACTACTTGAGTTGCACCCCTGGCGGGTATTGCTATCCCTCTTCCTCTTCTTCTACCCCTTCCTCATCATCGTTCTCAAATAACTAATTCAATAGCTAGAGTTGCTGGTACAAAGGCTGCTGCTCGTGCTCCATTAACTTTAGTGTTCTTTAACTGTGATAAAAAAAATAAAAAGGGTCATATACCAATTTAGATTGCTAGATACCAATTGGAATCAAGTTACAACATCAAAAAGGAATGAAAGGATATTTTTATAAAGTCCTATATCATCTTAAAGAAAAGGGCATACGTATCTATACTGTTCTACAAGACTCTACTGGGATCATTTTGGTAAAATGAGATCAACATACATAGGAATATGATACCAACTTTATCACAACCCAAAACCATTCTGAGAGGTGCCTACACTAACTTCCTAGTGGGAGAATCAACTAACCCAAAAATATCAATCCAATCCCTAATAAAAAATAAGGCAACTAATAATTTTTCATTAATGAGAAATTATCAAAAACAAAAATAAATGTGAAATTAGAGAAATTAGTTAATCACCTAGGACCTGAAAGTTATTGTACCAAAACTACTACATATTTCATAACAGGGTCAACGCAAAACTAATGAAATATCTAAGTCTAAAACAATAGACCATAAACTGGATGAATAACTAATGGTGGAACCAAAGATGTAGATCACTCTTAATTTTAATCATAGTCTAAATCAAAATTGAGGTCGCAAAACAATCGCCAGAATATACCATATACTAAATAAAAAATAAGCATGTATAGTATTAACAAATAAAAAATAACTGTGTACTAGTAGGATCATCGGCCAACCCAAAATGAGAAATATGAACACATAACCATAAAATAGTACAAAAAGACATCCATGAACCCTACTTCAATTCAAAACACTTAACCTTGTAAGCAAGTACAACATGAGGTTTATTCAATATGAGTCAATAAGGATAGCAAGTTATGTCAAACTATGGACACCAACAAGACTCCATGGAAACAACTATGATGCAACAACCATGTATCTTATGTACTAATTACACAAGTAAGAAAAAACATGGAGGTATGCCATAACTTACAATTAGCAAGGACCACACAAGGATCCACAAGTTTACAAAAAGAAACCGCCCTTAACAATTAAGAACATATCCCAATTTTCTCATGAAACCAATGTGATGATCATAACACTTAAGCTGGGTTTACTCAAGGAACCAATATAATCAAGAAAATAAATTGCCAATTTAATGAAAAAATCATCTGACAAGAAAGAGTCGCTCCAATGGTAAGCACGCCTCACTTTCAACCTAAATGTTGTGAGTTTGAGTCACCGTTGGAGAAAAAATTGGAAAATCCTAACAAAGGTAATAAATACAAAAAACCCTTAAGAAATCAACACGCTTACTTGTCCTTTTACATACTATAATACCCCATACTTTTCTTAGCTCAGTTTAGCTCATAGTGCTTGTATAAGACGCATACAGCCTAAAAATTTCACCAAGTATTAGGACTTAGTCTTATTTTTGGTCTCTTAACTTCGAGGATTTTTAAATTGGCCTTCCCGACCCTGAGACGTAAGTGTTTTAGTTAATTCATGTTCATGGGTGTAAAGAGCATATCTCGGGGAAGTTTTTCGATTATTTGGATAAGGATTTCATTTCTAGCACCTAATCGTGACAGTGGCACGTCATGGTGGGTATAGAGGTAAGGCCCTTGGTGCATCATCGTGCTCCTCTAAAATGCATTCCGGTTATGAATTTAAATGTGTTAGGGGAAGTAGCATCTTTTTCCCTCAATCCAAGTCGTCATAAGCCAACTTATCTCAATAATTTGGGATTTTTTTGCCCATTTTTCTCCAATTTTCTTTAAAGGAAACCCTAACCCTCTCCCAAAAACATCAAATTAAATTACATTCTCTTCAAGAAAACCAATAATTCAAGT
Source organism: Capsicum pubescens (assembly GCA_030864215.1). Taxonomy (NCBI): domain Eukaryota; kingdom Viridiplantae; phylum Streptophyta; class Magnoliopsida; order Solanales; family Solanaceae; genus Capsicum; species Capsicum pubescens. Next base: position 208,533,840 of record CM061547.1, read on the forward strand.
TTCCCAATCGAAGAACTTTTAATAAAGCTTTCAAGATTGTGTTTTCCTTTCAAGCTTAAGGGTTCAAGGTATGTGTGATGTTCATCCATGGTTTTCTTTCACCACGGAGTCCAAGAATCCCCTTTTAAATGTTAAATTATGAGTTTTCCATGTTTTAAATGAGTTATCTCCATGAATTACTTGTTATTTTTATTTCTAGTTAAGATTACAATTGTCCTCAAGTGGAATGGATTATACAATATTTTGGATATTGAAGATTCTATGTCATGTTCATGCAATTTAGGATAAACCCTCAATTTATGTTTTTAGTCAGGTAATCACATTATCTCATCATGTTTAAAAGAATCCACATGTTAAAGTATTAATCACTATGTGTTTGATAAAATGCCAAAGAGAATGATTTTGTAGAATGATTCCCCATTATGGTTTTTCGAAGCTTTTACATGCCTTTGTTGTTATTTACATTCAGCACTGGGGGTTATGAATACCCGATACTTAATAGTTTAAAGATTTTTTGAATGGTTTTAGATAAACCATGAGCATTGTCATCTAGTTAGTTACCATGATTAGTTTTATTGCTCAGTTTAACTTAGCTTAGTTTAGTAATCAGTGCCAGTTTAGTTGGGAGTAGGATTTAGCACTAATTGAACCTAGGGATAGGGGATCACCTTTCAGTTAGAACTGGGTCCTTAGAAGTAGTCCCTAAGTTCCAAAACTACGTAGCCAACGTAGGATTATGAGATGTCACCCGCCAGTTTAGGACTGACATTCTCTAAGATGTCACCCACCAGTTTAGGACTGACATTCTCTTTGGGGTCATCCGCCAATTTAGGACTGACTCTCTAGTCCTTTGGGACACCATTTGAGTGGATCCACATAACCATTATTAGTACATGTGGCATGGTACTGATACCTTTCCAACTGGAGTTATAGGTTGGACCTCGATTTGCTCAGATTGGGGTATGTCGGTTAGATGAGACCTCCTATAGTCTCAGTTCAGTATTCAGTACAAAATTTAGTTAAGGTTTACTTGACTATAGAATATAGTTTATCAGTTATTCAGTAACTAGATTTTAGTATTTCGGCTTACAGACTATTTCAGTATCATGTTATATGCTTGGTCATGCATTCTTAGATTTTATAGTTTTCATGCATATTATGCATCAGTTATCTCATGTTATTCAGTTAGTCATTATCTCATTCTATTAAGTCATTTAGTATTTCATGCATATGAACCTATGTACTTCATCCTAACCTTATCTCATATACTATTAAATTTAAAGTACTGGTCGTATACTTTCTTTGTGCTATGATGTATTATATCATAGGTTCAGACACTTCGTTCCCTGACTGCGCGTAGATAGTTCAGCCTCTCAGCAACATCAGTTATGGGGAGTCCTTAAATATTGAGGACCTATTATATTATTTTAGTATTTCCATATTTCAGTTCAGCTAGTTTAGTTTGGAGTTTGTTGGGTCCTGTTCCATCAACTCTTTCAGTTTAGAGGCTTTCAGACTTGCAGTCAGTCGGTTAGATGGTCAGTTAGTTTTATCAAATATTTCAAAAATATTTTGAGACATATTTCAGTACCCAGTTTTACACTATCTTATCAGTATTTAAACCTTATAGCATTGATAGTTTTCTTTTGAACATGTGTATTTTGTTACTTCATTAAGTGCTCACAGTATGTACCATCTCATGGGTTAGCTTGTGGTCAATTATGACCGTAAGCACCATTGTCGTGACTAAGGGTAGCCTCAGGTCGTGAAAAAACCTGGTATCAAAGCATAAGGTTTTATAGTGTCCTAGGGAGTCTGAAAGCTACGTAGAGTAGTCTTGTGCATGTGTGTGAAGCGCGCCACACTTATGGATAAGAGGCTACACAATATTTTAGGAAAAGATTTCCTTCTTTCAGTATTCATGTCGTGCGAGTGAAAATGATCTCTATTTAAACTTTCTTTATGACTCATTCTTCCTTTTAATTACATATAATGCCTCCCAGAATGAATAACAGAAGAAGGAATGGGAAGCACCCTGCACGTCTGCCTATTTAGGAATATCCCCTGAATGAGCATGTCCCTCCTGCCAAATTCAAAGCAATTTTCACTACCTTAGCTCATTCAGTAGTTGTTCAGAATGATCTTCAGGTTATTGTTCTACTAGGCTTATGGTTCATGCTCAACAAAGTGAGGAGGAGAAGTATAGGGAGAAAAAGAGAAATAATAAGAAGGCCAAACAGTTGGTTTTAAGTCAAGGTCAGCGAGTGGTAACAATTCCTAGTTCTAACAAAAATTCTTAGCCCCATCTCCTTATTCATTTAGTGAGATAGTGCCAAAGTTAAAAAAAAATAATTAGGATAGAGTGCTAGGCCCTAGGACCCAGGGTTGTGTGAACAGTGGTCATACTAATCTTCTCTATAAGAGGTGTGGTAGGAATTATTAGGGTGTATGTATGGCTGGTAGTTTGTTTGTTTTAAATGTGGCAAACTAGGCCACAAAGTTATAGAATTCCCACAGATGGGTCAGCATAGTCAACACAGTCGTTCCCATATTCCATCTAGTCGCTCGACTCAGCAGGGCACCCCTTTCAGTGCCACCAGTGGTCAGTGCCAGAATAGATTGTGGGCACTCCAGTCCCTTCATGAATAGGAAATATCTCCTGATGTGGTTAAAGGTATGTTACACGTCTTTCATCTTTATGTGTATATTTTATTAGACCCCGGAGCCTCACTTTTTTTATAACCACTATATAGCTATCAATTTTGATGTCAGTCCCAAAATATTAGCAGGGCCTTTCTTTGTGTCTACCCTAGTGGGTAAATCTATTATAGCTAGATGGGTATACAAAAACTAACCAGTTACAGTATTCTAGAAAATCACTTCAGTTGATTGCAAGAATAAAATTGTTCGGTTTCAGTTTCCTAATGAACCTCTCATTGAATAGAAGGATAGTACCCTAGTTCTTAAGGGTCAGATATGTTTTCAGATCCCTCCTCAAAATCCTATGACAACATATGATCTACAGTTAGAAGCATGAACCCAAAAGTTTAGAAATAGTAATATAGGGATAATATTTTCTGAGTTTAGTAGATGATGTATCCATGGGAGTAGTTGTATGAAAGGTGGATAAGTAGGCCTGGAATTGTGTATGCAAGAATTTATGTTTATTGATTTAAAATTAAGTATGATGATATGGGTGTGATTTAGAGATATGATATTAGTAGGATATGAAAGGAGTTAGTGGTCCATTAAAGATTTAGGGATATCCATATTGAGTGTTAGAATCTATGTTTAAATCTTTGAAGATTGAGATAATAGAAGGTAGTGTTAAAATTCTTAATAGTGTAAGCTAATGGTATGGTGATACCCATGATGATTTTAAGTTAGTAAGTGTTTAAGTTATTATGTGGTGAATATTGGGGCCATAAAATTTTAAGAATTGTATCTCAAAAGGCAGTATTAGCAATGAGTTTTGCACTTTTAGTGTAGTCTTTCAAGGTGAATTTATTACTGAAGAGCATTATCATATTACGAACTTTAGAGTAAAGTGGTTGCAGTCTAGTTTAGAGTTTATCAAAAAGGTTCCATAGACATAGAGTGCTGGCTTATTGTTAAGGGGGGGATGATACAATAAGTAACCAAGTCAGGTTCTCAGATTCCAGTAGTGATTCCAGTACATTGTAGAATAGTATTAAGGGATGATGATGACCAACCCATTCTTATTTCAGTATGTGTACTTAAGTTATCATGTTATATACTCATGCCTTAGATGTCAGTCCCTCATCATATCTCAAATTCACGCACTTTTCATAGAATCATGTATGCTTCCAGTTCTTAGTATAAGGAGTTCCAGTTTGCTCAATTGTACGAATAATATTCCATGAAATTTATGAACTCCAAACTCAGGACATGCAACTCATGACTCATGTACTCATGCTTTACAGTATGTTTAGTTCTAGTAGTCATGCTACTCTCTTAATAAATAGTAAAATTCAAATTATGTCATATATATCCTCAGTTTTTATCTCTATAATGAATCCAAGTCATGGATACTCCATTTCTCAGGCCTCAATGTAGCATTCAGGTTATGCGTAGTATTATTTCATGCTTAACGTCCTCATGCTCTAACATTTCAGTGACCTCTCCTTTTGAAATGATAGTGGCGATGAACAATTCTTTAGATGAGAAAGAGTAAATGTTTCATATTGGTAAATATTATTGTATGCTTGTTTTAGCTAAGGTTGTAAGTGTGAAGTAAGATTTAGTCCAAGTTTTTGATCTATGTGATGATTAGTTGAAATTTTGTGTCTGATTTTCTTAAGAATAACGCATGGAAGTTGTTAATAATAGAAGTATTAGAGAGTACGGAGAAGATGTTTTAATGGGTTGTTTTCCTAGAACTTCATGTATGGTTATGATGATAGGTTTGAATGTCATGTTGGTATATATAAATGGATGGGTGAATTGTGCTTTAGTGTATTCCTAGTAAGAGGTTGAATGTAGTTGTTGAAGTTGTAAGGAGAATTATTCTTGAGATGAGAAGTTGTGAAAATGCAGGGTGTATTGAATTCATGATTCCGACAAGTATTATAGTGTTATGGGTGCACTTTCTGCTTGAACATAGTGAGAGAATTCAGTTTAGCTTAGATTTCTGTAGATAGAGTTATTAGTTCCCATGTGAATATTTTCAGTATCCTCAAGTGAAGTGCGGTATTGAAGTGGAATGTATAGTGAAGGGAGTATTTGAGGAGTATATCTAAGATCAAGAGTATCAGTTGCATTATCTAAGGCATAACACTTCTAGTTTATGTTTCATAGGCCTACGACCCATGTTGCAGAGTTATAGCCTTATTAAGAGTCCTTACTCATACATCTCATTCAGATCATGCCCAAGTTCTTTGCTTTCTACTGTTATTATAACTTCTAAAGAAGAGTGTTGAAGAAATACTCCAGTTGAGTATAATCTTTTAGTATAATTTAGTCTATAAAGCCAGTAATTCAGTTTAGCAGTCAGACAGAAAAGTTCCTATGATTTTTCAATCTTCCAATCTAGTCTTACTATCAGAAGCTTCACGAATATTGCCATTCCAAGAGATAGTTTGTTCACATCCATGTAAATTGTGAATTCAGTTCAGTTCATGCATCATGATTCAGATTCAGGTATTCAGTCATGATTTAGATCATTAGTGCCTCGTACATTATCTTATTCTTTCCTTAGTATTTTAGAAAAGTCAATATCATTCGAGGGACGAATAATCCCAAGTGGGAGATATTGTACTACCCCAAATTTCCATGTCCTAAACCTCTCAAATTTTCTTGGCTAAACTAGATCCATCCGAGGACATGATTACTCATAATATGACTCCCTCATTTATATCACAACCTTACAACTACTCTTATGTCATTTCATGTATTCAAAGAATTAGTTCAATTCATGATATTCAATTCATGTATCATGTTTCAGACTCAGTCATGTAATAATGTTTTCAGTTACGCATGTTCAGTATGTGATTTCAGTTTCCCCTATATTCTCAGCTTAATTAGTCTCATTCAAGGATGAATGTTCCCAAGGGGAGATATTATAATACCCCATACTTTATTAGCTCGGTTCAACTCATAGTGCTTGCATAAGAGGCTTACAACCTGAAAATTTCACTAAGTGTTAGGGACTTAGCCTTATTTTTGGCCTCTTAACTTTGAGGATTTTTAAACTTGCCTTCCTTACCCCGAGACATAATTTTTTGAGTTAATTCATGTTCAGGGGTGTAAAGAGCACGTCTCGATGAATCTTTAGATTTTTCGGATGAGGATTGGGTCGTGTTTGGATTTTACGTCCAGCACCTCACTGCGATAGTGGCGCGTTGTTGTGGGTTTTGCGGTAAGGCCCTTGGTTCATCACGGTGCTCCTCCAAAATGCATTCAAGTTATGAATTTAAATGTTTGAGGGGTAGTAGCATCATTTCCCGTCAATCTAAGTCATCATAACACGACTTATATCAACAATTTGTGTGTTATTTACCCATTCTTATACAATTTTCTATCAAATAAACCCTAACCCTCTCCCAAGAACATCAAATTCAATTACATTCTCTTTAAGAAAACCAAGAATTCAAGTTTCCCAATCCAAGAACTTTCAAAAAAGGTTCCAAGATTGTGTTTCCCGTACAAGCTTAAGGGTTCAAGGTACGTGTGATGTTCATCCATGGTTTCCTTTCACCATGGAGTGCAAGTATCCTTTTTTAAATGTTAAATTAGGAGTTTACAATGTTTTAAATGTGTTATCTCCATGAATTACTTGTTATTTTTATTTCAAGTTAAGATTACAATTGTCCTCAAGTGGAACGGATTATAGTATGTTTTGGATATTGAAATTCCATGTCATGTTCATGCAATTCAGGATAAACCCTCAATTTAAGGTTTTTGTCATATAATCATGCTATTTCATCATGTATAAAAGCATCCCCATGTCAACATCTTAATCTCCATATGTTTGATGAAATGCCAAAGAGAATGACTTTCTAGAATGATTCCCCATTATGGTTTTTGGAAGCTTTTACATGTCTTTGTTGTTATTTACATTCAGTGTTGGGGGTTATGAATACCCGATACTTAGCTATTTCCATAGTTTCAGTATTTTCAGAATGGTTTCAGATAAACCATGAGCATTGTCATCCAGTTAGTTACCTTGATCAGTTGTATTGCTCAGTTAAACTTAGCTTAGTCCAGTAAATCAGCATCAGTTCAATTGGGAGTAGGATTTAGCTCCGAGCAAACCTAGGGATGGGGTCTCACCTATAAGTTAGGACTGGGTCTTTAGAAATAATCCCTAAGTTCCAGAACTACGTAGCCAGTGTAGGATTATGAGATGTCACCCGCTAGTTTAGGACTGACATTCTCTGAGATATCACCCTCTAGTTTAGGACTTATATTTTTTTAGGGGTCACCTGCCAGTTTAGGACTGACTCCCTAGTCCTTCTGGACACCAGTTGAGTGGATCCACACAATAACTGTTAGTACCCGTGGCATGGTACTGACACCCTTTAAACTGGGGTTACATGTTCGACCTCGATTGGATTAAATTGGGCTATGTCAGTTAGATGATACCTCCTACAGTCTCAGTTCAGTATTCAGTACAAAATTCAGTTTAGGTTTACTTGACTATAGAATATAGTTTATTAGTTATTTAGTTACCAGATTTTAGTATTTCAGCTTACAGACTATTTTAGTATCATGTTATATGCTTGGTCATGTATTCTCAGATTTTTCAGTTTTTACTCATATTATGCATTAGTAATCTCATCTTATTCAGTCTGTCATTATCTCATGCTATTCAGTCAGTCAGTATTTCATGCATATGAACTTGTGCACTTCAACCTAACCTCATATCATACACCAGTACATTCAAAGTACTGACCGCATACTTTCTTCACGTTATGATGTCTTGTATCATAGGTTCGAACACTCAGTTCCCTGACTACGCTTAGATAGTTTAGCCTATCGGCAACATTAGTTGTGGTGAGTCCTCTTATGTTGAGAACCTATTATATTATTTTAGTATTTCTGCATTTCAGTTCAGTTAGTTCAGTTTGGATTTAGTTGGGGTTTGTCCCATCAACTCTTCAGTCAGTTTAGTGGCTTTCAGACATGCATCCAGTTAGTTAGATAGTCAGCTAGTTTTATCAAATGTTTCAGACACGTTTTGATACGTATTGCAGTATCCAATTTTACATTATCTTATCAACATTTAAACCTTATGGCATTGATAGTTTACTTTCGTATTTGTGTATTTTGTTACTTTATTTAGTGCTCATAGTAGGTATCAGCTTATGGGTTAGCTTGTTGTCAATTGTGACTATAAGCACCGTTGTGGCGACTAGGGTGTAGCCTCGGGTCGTTACATATACATGCTAAGGGTCCTATGGTCATCCACTACTCATGACCTACATGGGATGAGCTATTTTCCATGTACCTAATTCCAAATAACAAGTGTCTACCACCTTATACTAACCAATCGCATGAAGATGTCCAAATATCTGTCCATCCTACAATAATTATAGATATCACAACAATCATAACCACAATAAATGCAAAACAACACTTGTAACAACCGTAAGACTTACATCTAAGTTCATTACCTGAATTAACACTTAGGATATCAAATATCATTCATTTTCCTTGAGCATGCATTATACAAGAAATACTTAGAAATAATTAGTGTGTATACATAAAAAAATTGGGTTTCAAATATACAAAAACCACCACCTACCTCAATACAACCCTAAAATGCTCTAAGGAACTTGATCTTTCCTTTTCTTGCAACCTTGGCTTGATTGTGGTCTAAAAATAGAAATATAATGCACAAAAAATCAAATGACCTACATCAGAATTACAACCTAATCCTGAACACCAAGACCAATCTAATGATCATTCCCCTATTCTAGGTTATTTTACTATGAATTCATTGTAAACCTATCAATTTCATGATTATATGTGAGAATTATAGTCATGCAAGAGTAAATAATCAACTTTTAACTAAATCCAAAGACTTTAAACTTAATTTACCTATTGCACCAGAAAATTCACCCAGGTCAAGTTAAACCCTCCCCAAGACCCATAAACTAATGATTTTAAGGATTACAAATTGAAAAATTAGTTAATGGGGATAAATAACTTACCTTTATGAAGAATTCTGATGAAAAATAGGTAAAAACTATCCTAAATCACCCTAAACCGTCCCAAATCGAGTTCAGAAATAATAAATTATTTTTGGAGAAATTTCTGTATAAAAAATAATTTACCCCACTATAGCAACGCAGTCCCACTATGACAACATCGCTATAGCAAAATCCACCCACTATAGCGGGATTGACCATACTTGATTCTCTTTGTTGCAAAAATTTATCCGCCATAGTTGTAGCCCCATAATAGCTTGACACCCATTAAAATAGGTATGTCTAGACAAAAACTCAAGATTTCTCCCAATTTCACCTTTTTGACAATGCACCCTCAATTCATGATACTTTAGAATAACCATTTTATGTCAAGCTCGATATCATGTGTTCCACTAACAAAAATTTACTTTTAAAAAATTCTATGAATTTCTTATCATCTTAGCTAACATAAAAAATGCTACATTTTATAACATTTACCTAATCCATTTCTAGATTTCCCTAGACCAAACCTCATTTGAGATTCATTTAAGACTAATCTAGACTAAAATTTCTAACTCTAATCCAGAAAAAATCTTAACCCAAATGTTTGGATGCTGGACTTGTTCGTAATGATGGAAAGTGCTACTACATTAATGAAGCTCTTAAGAAAAATATTGATGAATTTGAATATGAGAAAACATTTTTATGTTCTCAAATTTTTGAGATAAAAGAAAATTATGGCATGTTATTAATTAAAAATATGGCTTTGCATGAGAAGTTTAAAGAAACTTCTCACAATGGTTTAAAAGCAAACGACGAAGGTATTAACCTCCAGTTTGAGTTTGAAGAAAATCTCAACAATTGTTAAGTAGATCTTACTTCATTTCTTGAAAGAAATATGGAATTTGAAAATTACCTGATTCATGTTAAAAGTGAACTTGAAAAGTCCCTTAGGCGGAAAACTTGTTTTGTCTCAGAGGACCAAGATGCCAGCCTGGCAAACATAATCTTGATTTTTAATTTGTCTACATACTAGGAACTCAAATTAAAATGGGTTCCCAAGTCTAACAAAAAATAATATTGCAGGAAGGCGTGAGAGGACCTATCGAGGATGGTCTATGGTTAGTGGCTACTCAAAACATATGAATGGAAAGATAAAAAAAAAAATTTTACTCAGAGCAATCCAAGGGGCAGTGTTTTCTTTAAAGATAGCAAGAAGGGAGATTTTCTTGGTGTAGGCAAGATTGAAAACTACTTTCTCATGCTTTAGAGAATGTCTAACTAAAATACAATCTACTTAATGAAGCACAAATTTTGGATAAAGGAAATAAAGTAAAATTTCTCTTATATTAATGCACTATAAGAAGCCTAAAAATTGTTGAAGTGTTGTTAATAGCTCCAAGGAGTAATAAATTACTAATTTAGAGTCAATGTGAAAACTGACATTACATATCTGAGTGCCCAAGAATATAAAGAAAAACTTTGACATAGAATATTAGGGCATGCTAGTTCTTCTTTGCTTAATAAGCCAATTTCCAAGGACCAATCCATTGTTTGCCTAAATAAAACTCCCAGAAGGAAATATTTTGGTGTATGTGTAATAGGCAAGCAACTCAGATAATCATTTAAGCCCAAGAAGCAAGTCAATTATTCAAAGCCTTTAAATCTCCTACATATGGATCTTTGTGAACTAGTTTGAGTTCTTAGTAAAGGAGAAAATAGATTTATTTTGTAATTGTGACTGATCATTCTAGGTTCTCCTGGACTATGATTCTCAAGTCCAAGGATGAGACCTTTTCAACCTTCATCATTTTTGCTAAGCAAGTTTAATTCAAGTTCAAGGAAACTATAGTTGGGATCAAATCCAATCATGGTGTAGAATTTAAAAACTCCAGGTTTGATGAATTTTATGCACAAAATGGTATTTATATCAAATTCTCAAATCACTACACTCCTCATCAAAATAGGGTGGTATAAATAACGAATAGTAGATTGTGCAAGAACTATGCTTGTAGATGGCAATGTTCATTAAAGTTTCAAGACAGAGGCAATGAACATTGACTGCTCTATGCAGAACAGGTGCTTAATTAGGTCCTTGTTGAAGAATACACCTTATGAGTTTCTATTTTAGAATAAACCAAAGTTGAGTTACAACTATAACTTCGGTTGCAAGTGCTTTGTTCTCAACAATGGCATGGAAGTTCTAGGAATATTTGATCTAAAAATGATGAATGAATATCCCTTGGTAATTCTTCTAGCAATAAGGAATATAGAGTTTTTAACAAAGGGACCCAATGCATTGAAGAAAATATTTATGTGACCTTTGATGAGCCTGTTGATCTAGCACATAGTGAGTCTCTAGACAAAGATAAAATTGAGGAGTTGTTGCAGCTTCAAAATCATGATCCTATTGAACTAGAGAATGGTGCTAAAGGAAGATAATATGTTTATAATAATGCTAATCCTGATACTCAATTTCATGAAATTACAATAAAACTATTAGCTTCTAAGTATTGAGAAAGCACAGATCCTCCCTCTAAAGAGATAGCTTAAGAAGGTGAACAATATGAAGGGAGTTCTAACTTTAATCAGGAAGTTTCATCAATAAAAAGGTCCAACTAGAATCATAAAAGCTATTACTCTCTGGATAATTCATCTCTCTATTCAACACAAGCATGCATACTATGTCTATGTCCATAAATTCTCTCAGATTCTTAACATTTATATATAAATTAAACCCAAAGGTATTAAGAAAGCAATCAAAGATACATATTAGATCAATGTTGTGCAAGACAAATGGCACCAATTGGATAGAAACAAACTATGGTACCTTGTTCCTAAACTTGCTTACAGAACCATCATAGGAACCAAGTAGGTGTTCAGGAACAAGATTGATGAGGATGGAAAACTACAAAAAAATAAGGCAAGAATGGTAGTTTAAGGTTATAGTAAAAAAAAAGAATTGATTATGAAGAGATCTTTGCTCCTATGGTATGGATAGAAGCTTTTAGAATTCCCATTGCCTTTGCCACAATTATAAAGATAAAAATCTTTCAAATGGATTTCAAAAGTTCTTTTCTTAATGAGTACTTGAATGAGGAAATGTATACTAAGCAACCCCCAAGATTTAAAGATGTTGAACATCCTCTTCATGTATTCAAATTTGACAAAGCTTTCCATGATTTGAAGTAGGCTTCAAGGGCCTGGTATGAAAGACTTTAAAAATATTTACTGAAGAGAGGAAAAATCGATATTACTCTCTTTCTGAAGACTAGAGGAATAAGTCTTCTCATAGTTCAAATCTATATAGTTGATATTACCTTTGGTCTTGATGAGAGAAAAATATCATATATAAATTAAATTATTAGTCAATTTTAATATTAATATTTTTATTTTTTTCAAAAAATATCATGATTTAGTAAAAAGAACATCAACTAAGGAAATATATGGTGGAAGAAATTTGCGTAATAATTTTACAAGAAAAGATCTAGCATAAACAAAATGAATAAGACAAAGTAAACAAAGGAATAAGAATGAAAGTAAATGTGAAACAAAAGGTGAAACAAGTGTTGCAAAGAAAATTGTGCAACATATTTTACCCTAGGGCACACTAGTTTTATAAAAAGAAAAAATATCATAAATATGCACCTTAATTTGTCATATTTACACAAGTTTTCACCTTTATAATGTAATTACAAAAAATTCAATTAATTATGTATCTTCCTTAGATGTATCGGGGAGCTAATTATGTTTCTCAACAAATTTAGAATTAGAAAAAATATAGCGAAAGTTAATTATGTATTTTTAAAAGAAAAAATGTAACTTGACAGACCAAAAATAAAAAAAATGTATCAGAAACTAATTATGTATCTTTACAAATAAAAAAATTGTATCTTCGTTTGATGTATCGGGAGTTAATTATGTATCTCGATAGGCCTAATGTTGGTATTTTCAGTAATTATATAAAATATCAAAATTTTCTATAATTAAACTCCAAGCTATCAAAATTTATGTTGTTTGCCATTGTAAAAAAGAAACAACCACAGATAGAAAAAGAAATGAGAAAGTGATCTAAAAGTTGAAGAGATGTTGCAAGTATAAAGACTAAAAGTAAAATTGTGTAATGCTTCACCACGAGGCAGATAAAAAAAGGAAAAGAAAAATCAAAGGAGGAATAAAGAAAATACAAAGAATTTAATTCAAGTTGCATCGTCAGATGAAAAAAAATGGTGGATATTAGTAAGAAATCAGAATCTAAAATTTACATTTACAAAATTTCTAAAAATAGAGATTTCATTTAAATAGTTGAATAGAGATAGGGGATTGGATAAGCACATTACTTTTAAATATTTTTTCTTCTACTCTTTATTTAGTTATTTTATGTTGAAAATTATTCTTCTTGAATATTTATTCTATTTTCTTTTTTAATGAAGAAGAATATTTTTGTTAATAGTGATAAATTTTGTATGGAGTATTTTATTATTGTGTTAGAAAAATGACGAATCTTATCGTTTCTATGTAATATCAAGTATTAGTCCTCAATTTCACGTGTGCAAACTGAAGCTTTCTATTTAACTTTTTTATACTACATATTACAAATTTTGTGATGGAGAGAGGCGAATGAAGTGACATCACTAATTGAAATATTGACAGATTATTAATATTTATCTAGTAACATCTATCTATTTTATGTTATAATTAACTCCTCACTTATTTATTAGTGAGGGAGATGAATAGTGTAATGATTAGTTATAACAAGTACGATAACCAAATGGGCTTACTTAAATAGAACATGTTTTAGTTCAAGTACATATGTCTTATTCATTAGTATTACTAATTTGATGATTAAATTATATAATCGAGAGGACTGAATTTAATTGTTTAACTTCAGTAATTATATATAAATATAACCAAGGGAGGTATTTATACTTTTATGAGAAATAGAAATAAAGGAATAAAGAATTTACTCTATATAAAAATATCGAGTGAAGTCAAAATCCCAACATCTCTTTAACATATTGTGAAAAACAAAATATTTTATCTTCTTCTCTATTTATGTATTATTAATTAGTTAATTTACTATTCAACTATTTTCAATTTTCTCAAATAGTAATTAAAACAAGAAACATTTGTAGAATAGATAAATCAATTTATTCCTATTTATCTTATTTTCTCTAATTATTTTAATTTCTAAAGTTGGGATTTCAGGAAGTGTATGACATGTTCTTCTTCAAGAGAACACAATTAAAAAATTAAAAAATTACTACAATTGTTACGTAAAGAACAAGTCTCTCAATCTCAATTTCTCCCTAAAAAGAAACGGAGAACGAATGGATTAATAATAATAGCAACCCACTTCCACCACATCAAGTGGAAAAGAATTTAATGAGATAGTACCAGGAAATGATAGAATACTTAGAGATCATGCAATACCAAATCACTTTGAAGAAGAGTCAAGTGTGTAGAGGCCACCAATAGTTGCAAATAACATTAAAATCCATATAGGTTTGATACAGACTATTCGACTTCATATCAGTTTACTGGTGATGTAAGTGCATATTCTGATACCCATCTAATTGACTTACTTGAATTAATTAAAAATTTTAAGTATAATGGAGTCATAACAAATGCTATTAGATTACAACTGTTGGTATAATATACCACAATTATAATAAATGATTACAGTTAAAATAAAATGAACAAAAGTTAAGAAATAAAATAATCTTCTTCTTGGTTGAGGCATGGATATCTCGCTCTCTTTAAGGAGATTCAAGCCCACTACGACATAATTTACCCCGATCGAGTAGATATAACAGCCCATCAATGATGTACAACTCAAAAAACTCCGTATTAGTTGAAAAGTTCAAAGCTCCACCATAAGAACACCTTCCTTCAATATATAAAACTCACTTTTTTTGTATAGTGAAAATAGTTAAAGACTTCAAATATTTTCTATGTCTCAACTCTCTCTTTCACTTATTATATTTTTCTTATGCTAATATATGAACACAAAGGAAGAAACACCACTATTTATAGGTGTAGAATTGTTCCATGTAATGAATAATATGAATGACGGGTAGTAATATGGGTAGATGAATAGTTTTGATGTTACATATGTTACATGCAACTAATGACCATGGAGTTACAAGAAACTAATGACCATATGAGTTACAAGAATAATAGTCATATGAGTTACAAGAATAATGATCATCTTTTACCACAATTTATACCCACTAACGCCAAAGGATAATTTGGTGAGTTACAAGACTTATTGTGTAGATAATGGAAAAATAAAGTGTAAGATGTTACAAGAGTTATCAAAATATAGTAACACCACTTTCTCCACTTTGTGTCCATAAATTATTATGCAATTTAATTTTAATAGTAAAATGCACCAATATCCCCTACTAATTTTAATATTCAAATAAGAGAGTTCACTAATTTAGTTAAAGGGAAACTATTATGCATAATGAAGGTGTGCTCTGCATTGAGCTTCCACTTAGAAAAATAGTAACCTTTACTCCAGAGTCAGTAATGATCTTAGACTTTAACTATGACTTTTTAAGGGAAATAAAGTATCACTGCTTACACAAAATAATCAAGGTGTTGACATAAGCTTTAATAGCCAACATATTACAACCTTGTACTATTCTGATTTTCGTAAGTGTTTTTGAGAATAAGCTCAATTCTTATAGGAAGTTACCTACTTCAACCCTCACATAGGTGAAATCTATCAAGGATGATCCTATAATTATAACACCCTTCTCATACGAGGTATATAATTTTATTAAGAGTTCTTTGATTCAACCTTCATAAATCATTATAAGAACAAAGTGCACTCATATCATAGGAAGGATTAAACAATAGTACATCCCACACCAAATCGTCATACTATTCATTTTTCCCATTGAACATGGATATAGGATCTCTAGTCCCCAAGTTGGGTTTCCTCATCTATGACTCAAGGATTTTAATAGGGTTCTTTCCCCCCCTCAATGTAATTCAAACCTTTTATCTTTCAAAGGCCTTGCCTAGTTCATCTGTAAGATAATCACATAATTTGGCATACTCAATGTTAGTGGTACTACTTATCAAATATAATATCACAATATCATTTTGTTCTCATAGGTCTGAATTTACTGTTGCAATAACAACTTCAAACATTATCAATAATATTGGTGCTATCACAATACTCAAAATTAGAGAAATCAATTTCTCAAAATAAAGAGATTGATCAATTCATTTTTTTTCTAGTTGAAACTAAAATAATTAGCTCAACCTCCACAGTAGAGTTAACAAATAATAATTTGTTTCTTCATTTCAACCAATAACACCAAGAATTCTCATTTGCATCACAAAGTACTTTAAAGTAAAGTAGGATATTTTTTAAATAGAACAAGCCACAAATATTTATATCAAGTAAATATACTCGATTTGCTTGTATATACCGGAAAAATACTTCAATTTCATCATAATATCAAGCCAAGTGCAATTAGCCACCTATCCTTTTTTTATTAGGCTAGCAAACTCCTTTTTATTTCTCACATTAATTTTACATATTTGAATCAAAAGGAGTTGCATGGCTCATACAATCAACAAATTGTATTTCACAATTTTTCTTTTTCACCATAAAGTGACATCTCAAGAAAAAGCTAATTGAAATACCCTGGGTTTAGACCCTTAGAAAATTTCTTAGATTTCTAGATTCTGGGATACATATGACTTGTGGGTACCAATCATATGATGGGGAATGAGTGCTATGCCTTGGTCGCATGGTAACAAGTGATTGTTAGTGGGTTTAATTGGTTTCGGGAATGGGTACAACTTGGTTGGTACGAGTCGTAAGGTTGGTGACGGGTCATATGTTTTGGGTTTTTCCTTCACTTAATCTGAGACATAGTAACTTAACATAGATCTGAGTACAAGTGTCTTACCATGATCCATAACATAGGTTACGAGTCGTACCATTGACTCGTAGGGTAGATAGTGTTCAAAATTTCTTTGATTCTATTTTGCTAGGGATACGATATAGGGGTACTAATCATATGGTTGGATACGACTTGGTTTGGGTAATTCATATGGTGGATAGTGTTGGGTAAAGGGGGAGGTATAGGGTACGAGTGGTGGGTACGACTGGCATGGGGGAGTCGTACCATCTGATGGGAATTTTAAGCAGTTTAAGTTTGGGGTAATCTGGGTATTTCCCCACTTAACCTCTTAAGTACCCACGACTTAAAACTCTTTTCGGAACATATTTACCCTATTATTCTAATCTTAAACTCTTATAAACTCTTACCAATTCACTCTAAGGCTCTTGGGTAGAGGAAAACTAGGGTTTCATTTAGAGGGTAAATTTAGGGCTTGTACGGGTGATTTCTCTCCATTTTTTTATAATATAAGGCACGTACTCCTACCGCATTGTTAGTTCCAACTAAAGGCATGATTTATACAATCTTTTCATGGAATTATTATTGTATGGTTTGGGGGGTTTCAAATATATGCTGAGGGTTTTGGTATTCAATATTTAGTTGTGGTTTTCCCATGTTTTAATCATGTTTTTACATGCTTTAATAGTGGTTTGGACAATTGGTTGCATGGGAATGGTTAATTTGTATTTGGAATTGGTTTTGGAAACACTATGACCCAAATATGTTTGATAAAATGCCTTTGATAATGCTTTTACTACATTATTGGACTTTTAATGGAACAATTGCATGGTATGATTTGGTAATAGAACCCTAAATGTTATAAATGGTTTTGAATGGTTAAAATGCTATGGTTTTGTGGTTATGGTTATGGTTAATTAAACATCCTTGTGGGGTATTAGGAAATCCCTCAAGTAAATATGCTAATGAACAACTTGTGGGGTACATTGGATTCCCCCAAGCAAACATAATAATGAAACACTTTAGGGGTACATGGTATTCCCCCAAGTTAACTTGATAATGTAATCTATGGGAACATATGAATCCCTCTTCAAAAAAAAGTTGTCTAAGGACATTGCTTGTAAGCTATATTCGTATGAAAATACCAATACTTATAGCCTTGGTTAATAATAATGGTCTAATGGTTTGGTTGGATGGAAATGATTTTAGTTGGGCAATAATGGATGGGTATGATATCTAACCGTGAAGGTGAGAGTCCAATGGATGGACACTAGAAACTCATGTTTGCCGACATGAGGGGTGGTCATAGAGACCATATATGATACTATTAGGTACATGGTAATCCTCTAAGTACACTTTGCATATGTATCATTGAGAGAAAAGGGTACTAGAGAATCTGCTACTCTTATGGTATCTCTGGTTCGAATGGCTACACTCATCGAGGCTCGTTCAGGGGATTACACTGGACCCATATAACCCATGGGTGATTCTAGGATGGTTAAGCTTGTGTCAACAACTATCCAATTCTAGTTTAACAATTGAGATCAAGTAACCAAAAAGAGTGTTGAATAATTATAAACTAAAAATAAAGTAAACAATGCGAAAATTAAAATCGTGGAACAATCAGTGGATTAAAGCCCAGGGTTAAAGCACTTTGAACAATCATTCTATGTTATTGAATTTCATTCGCCAATTTTCTTATCTTGGTTGTTGATTCGTAGGGTTAATTGCATGATCATGGTTTTCCAACCTCTAATCTTTTACCTAATTTCGACATTACAACTACATCATTGAGCGGGGATGTAATAATCTAATTAAGTTAATTAAATCTATCATCCTACGTTTGAATAAGGTAAGGCATCTAAGTACATCCTTGTCCTAGATGCTAAGTTTAACTCTTTTTTTTTTATAAAAGAATAAAAATCATAATTTGTTTATTCCCATGTTCTATCTCCCTATTTCCTCTCCCAAGATCAAAAGGTTGACAATATATGTATTTTATGGATGATCAATCCATAAAATAAGTAAAACAAAAATAAACAAACAACCAAATCTGATAAGCACAATTAATACAAATTAATCCAAAATAATAGTACTCTTGTTCTTGTCTTTAACACCGAAAAGAGGGTTTTTAGCCAATAATATTTAGAATCACGATCCAAATTATTGAATACATGTTATGAAAAATTAAAAGATAATTAAAATAATTAAAAATCTAATTTACGTGCAGTTAATTAAATGCAATTTATAACGTAATGGGTAAAAAAATCAAATTACGCTCACTCTCACAAAGAATTCAAAAGTTACAGACAATGAACCATAAGCTTTCCCTTATTGTAATGCTCTACTAATATCAGAATGTCAAGTATAGGATCAAATAGGTCTTTTCCGGGTTGTAATGTAGGCTAAGGGACGGGTATAAACTATTTGGGAATAGTGACTAACCTCTCTAAGCTCTTTGATACACTACATTAAATATTTAAAACCAATCTCCAACAACCAAATTAAACTTTTTCATTCACCCATCTCTTTTATTTTTGCCTCATCTCTTTTGAGCATTTTCACAAACACATGGTGGACGCATAGTTTACTACCACATGAATTAATTTTTCTCTTTTTTCAAAATCATGGCAATATTTCTAGCATAAATTACATCACACCTATCTACCACACATCAATTATAAACACCAATAACTATTATCTTAGGGAATCAATTTCACCTCTTTCTTCTTCAATTTCTCAAAGTCCTTACTAATTCAAATTTTTGTTTTTCATTAAAGCATTTATGAGCTTTTTGGATCAAATTATGGTCTATCAAAAAAAGGAATTAGGCTACATATGAGGCTACAAAAGAAAAGGCCAAAGGATTAATGAGGGTTAACTAGGATAATGCACAAAGGGTAGGACAAATAGAAGATTTAAAACAAGGTTATCAAAGAAATGCCTAAATCATCTCCTAAACCCACATTCTTTATTTTGCCTTACACACACATCGAAAAAGTTCTAGACATCACATGCAACAAGCAATATACAAAAATCTCACACAATACATGGAACATGCTCAACTCAATAGGATCATCATAGACTCCCAACCAAACAATAACATGAATTCAAATTTAAGCCAACAAATACAAGAGTCATAAACATGAGCCTAAGAGTCTCAAAAGTAGCCATTCACTCAATCAACATGCTTTTACAAATAAAAAAACTTGCACCATGTAATAAAAAATAGCACCAACAAAAATATGTCACGCAAAAAATTATTAAATTGAGCCAAAATTTGGAAATTTCCCCAGAAAAACTTGACAGCGCCTATGAACCCATCCAAGTGTGCATGGTCTTATCAAGTAATATAGTGGCCTTCAGAAAAGCTAAATATCAATCCCACAGAGACTTGATTTAACAACAATTCAATTCTAGTTTAACTTTTAAGATTAATTTAGTGCAAGAGTTACCAAAAAGAGTTTTTGTATTTTATAAATTAAAAATAAAGTAAACAATGTGAAAATTAAAATCTTGGAATAGTCAATTGATTAAAAACCAGGGTTAAAGCACTTTGAAAAATCATACGATTTTATTGAATTTCATTCATCAATTTACTTATCTTGGTTGTTGATTTGTAGGGTTAATTGCGTGACAATGGATTCCCAACCTCTAATCTTTTACCTAATTTGGACATTACAACTACATCGTTGAATGGGGATGTAATAATACCATTAAGTTAATTAAATCTATCATCCTACATTTGAATCAAGTAATACATCTAAGTACATCCCTATCCTAGATGCTAAGTTTAATTCTTTATTTTATAAAAGAATCAAAACCATACTTTGTTTATTCCATGTTCTATCACCCTATTCCCTCTTCCGAAATCAAAAGATTGATAATATATGTATTTTATGGGTGAAAAATCCATAAAATTATTGAAACAATAATAAACAAACAACCAAATATGATAAGCACAATTAATCAAAATTAATCCCAAATAATAGTACTTATCTTCTTGTCTTTAACCCCAGAAAGAAAGTTTTTTGCCGATAATATTCATAATCATGATCCAAATCATTGAACACATGTTATGAAAATTTAAAATCTAATTAAAATAATTAAAAACCTAATTTGCGTGAAGCTGTCTCCACCGTCACACATAATTGTCCAAGCACCAAATTAATTGTCCATTTTTGTTTCAGTGAATGTCCACAATTGTGTGCATATATAATAAATTCTCTGAATTATTGTAGGATTTAGAAATTGGCACATATTCCAATATATTCCCACAATATTGCCTTCATTACTTAATACTTGTGCCATGTATTGTATTAAGAACAGGATAATGACAAGTTGTGTCGGCAAAATTGAAGTGGTGGGATTTATCATGCGTCGTACTCATTAGTTCACCGAAATTGAGGGTGCAACACATGATAGTCACGTGCAACCATTGAAATTGCATCTTATTTAACTTTCTAAGGTAGTGGAGCATGCGACGCATTCTCATCACACGCACACACTGGAACTTGTATCCAAAATTTTGGTTAAGTCTTTATAATCCCATCTTTCATTCCTTGTATCGTAGTGTACTTTTCATAGATTTTTAGCCTTTATATCATAAATATATCATCGTATACATCTCACAAATCTTCCTACAACATCACACACCAAAAATTAGAAATTAAAACAACACAATATTCTCAGCAACGAATCAAAACAAGAGCTAAGATAAGGCTAATTCGTAATGATCTTCATTTTTATGTTCCGACTCTAGACTTAATTAAATTGAACTTTTCCCATTAAAAATAAGTTATTCCACTCATAATTACACATTTAAAATATTTGGAACACATTAAATACATTGTAATCCCACGAAGCCAACTAGACACACACCTAGCTCAAGCTAGAAAAATTACTTTTCTCGATTAAACTCTAAATGGCTCAATTAAGTACAAACTTGTTTGAAAACACTTTGGACATTGTAAATACACACTTGGAAACTTATAATTATTATTTATATCAATACGAACATGTTAAGAACACAAATTTCTCTCAAAAGAAAGCAAAATAAGCTAGAATAATGATACCGAAGTGCATAAAATCACCTCAGATCATCACCCCACACTTAAACTCTTGTTCGTCCTAGAACAACTCTTTACTTTAAGAATCAAAAACTGAGGTGATGCTGGACTTCTTCTAAAATAAAGACACTCGATCTAGTCGTACAATGATTACATTGAATGCAAGTTTCTACACAATGCATGTTATTTACACCATTGAAAGCTCAAGAATTCTACTCTGAAACATTCTAACCTCACGAATTGACTCAACAAGTGGAAACTCACACATATTGATCAATCAAAGACATCATACAAATCACCCATATTCATCAAACACGTTCCCCTCACAATGAGGGAGATACCTTTAATTACTTACAATAATGCAATTTATAACGTGATGGGTACAAGAATCAAATTATGCTCACTCTCACAAAGAATTCACAAGTTATACACAATGAACCATAAGCTTGACCTTATTGTAATGCTCTACTAATATCAGAATGTCAAGTATAGGATCAAATAAGTCTTTTTCGGGTTGTAATATAGGCTAAGGGACGGATATGAACTATTTGGGAATAGTGACTAACCTCTCTAAGTTCTTTAATATACTAAATTAAATAATTAAAACC
Source organism: Capsicum pubescens (assembly GCA_030864215.1). Taxonomy (NCBI): domain Eukaryota; kingdom Viridiplantae; phylum Streptophyta; class Magnoliopsida; order Solanales; family Solanaceae; genus Capsicum; species Capsicum pubescens. Next base: position 208,556,054 of record CM061547.1, read on the forward strand.
AATCTCCAACAAAAAAATTACACTTTTTCATCCACCTATATCTTTTATTTTTGCCTCATCTCTTTTAAGCATTTTCACAAACACATTGTGGACTCATAGTTTACTACCACATGAATCAATTTTTCTCTTTCTTTTTTACAATCATGGCAATATTTATATCATAAATTACATCACACCCATCCAACATACATCAATTAAAAACACCAATAACTATTACCTTGGGGCATCAATTTCACCTTTTTCTTCTTCAATGTATCAAACACCTTACTAATTCAAATTTTTATTTTTTATTAAAGCATTTAGGTGATTTTTGGATCAAATTAGGGTCTAATAAAGAAGGGTATTAGGATACATTTGAGGCTACTAAAGAAAAGGCCAAAGTCTTTGTAACACCCTGTACTTTCAAACAAGAATTTAGACTGTTTTTCCTATGCATATAGACCCGAACTAAATGATTCCTTGTTAATATGCTTGGTGATTGATCCTATTGTGTGGGAAAATATTTGAATATGAATTGAGGTCACAAAAATTCCCTAACTCTTAAGACGAGTTGAAAACATTTCTATCGATTAAGTTTTAGTAGATGTTTCAACTTGGGTCAAGTTCCATCGACCATAAATTCTTGTATAGAACGAATTATAGGGACTACTATATATAAAATGAAAGGTCTTTGAAGTATCTTCCAACATTACTAATTTCTCCTTAACACGACACCCGAGCGAAAAGTAATGGCTTTTTAACAGGGTATGCATCGCCTAACAATCACAAACGTTCACTGGATAGAGTTTGCAATAGGCAGTGCGATGCAAAGCATAAAGTTTTCCATTGGGAGAGCAATGTAAACCATAAATTTTGTCATATCTTGTGCGATGCAAACCCCATGGTACAACGACTTGGACATTTTGTTTTTGAGATAATCCGAGGGCAACCAAGTATTTTTATACTCCAAAACCATCCCTAATCATCCTTTAACAAAATTAAGGTTATTAGTAACATTTTAACTCCTCAAAAATCCCTAAATAATCTTCCAAAACACAAGAGGAGAAAACAACTAGGGTTTGGGTAATCAAGCTTAAAGGTCCAATCTTTTCAAAATTTCTTCATGATTTCTTCGCAACTAAGGCACGTGGGTTTTCCCTAAACTACATTGGATTGTTGAAAACACAATGAATATAGTTTAAATTTATCAAGATCATGAATTTATAAAGGGGTTTTGGAATTTGCATTTGTAATTATGCATTATGAACTCTTTAAATGATATTATTGTTTTGGTCTTGAGGCCTTTCCCTTAAATTTATTTGTAGTCATATATATGTATGTATGAAATGGAGATTTAGTGTTTAATTGAGATAATGAACAATTATAACCCCTCTCTTGTTACTAAGCCTCTTGTTTTCGTACATTATGAGCTATTTAAATTGCATTTACAAAAGCAACATACAAATGTCATAATTATTATTTATGACTTGATTATGGTTTTGAATTAAGGAGAGGGTGTTTTTATATGTTGATAAATGTTGAGGATATATAGAGAAAGAGTTGCATATTTTGTCACAAACTTCATGACCACCACATGTTTGTTGAAATATTTAAAAGAGTGATTTTTGCATAATTTGATAAATGTTTTGAAGTATGAATTTTCATAAATTGTTAGAAGTATGGTGTTCCAAACCTTATGCTTGAAAGAAGAGACTTTACTATTATATTTTATGTCTCAGAAATATGACTTGCATTTCTTGGTGTGACGACACCCACCCAGATAATGCCATAACAGATTTCAGACCATAATAGAAGTCAGATTTCACTTATATTTTCAGAATGTGAGTTTTGAATGATGATTGTTCAGAAAAGGTTAAAAATGGGCTCAAGAGATGTTAGCTAGTTACTCGAAGAAGGCACGAGTTCAGAAAACTCATTTCCCAAAACCATGTTTTGCCGATGCAGGTTAATGTATCCCCAAGAGGGATTATACACTAGCCTAGTGCCCTGTGGCGTATCAGAATCAGAATCAGAATAAGAAACTCTAACTTTTGCGGCAAACTTGGTTTGGGGGCTTGGCTTCCGAGTCAAGGGCGGACTCCATATAGCCCGTGGGGTCATAGAATTGTAGGGAGTACCACCTAACTCAAAAGTAATACAAATATTAGAACTGTCTTGTCAAAATTATTTTAAGATCATTGAAATTGACCATGTGCTTTTAACTATTTTATGTATGATGTTTCAAACTTTTCTCATCTATGTTATCTATATGTAAACACATTATTTTAGATTTCTCTGCGTACCAGTACATTTGTATTAACCCCTTATATTTTAGGTCTGTGGCTCAGTTCAGAGGTCCCGCTAAGCCGTAGGTCTATCAGACAAAATGTGCAGTCAGTGAGCCTTTTTTATTTCAGAAGGCCTGTTTTTAGAACATTATTATTTCATTCTGGTTTTGAGTTCGACTGGGGGCTTTGTCCCAATTTTAGACAAGTTATTATATTCTGATGTATTAGAGATTTCACAAACTGAGATGGGTGTTATCTAGATACTTATTGATTTTATTCCGTATTATTCAGTTGAACTCAGCGTATGACCATGATTTCATTTGTTTATTTCCATATTTCTTTTATATTATTATGAATATTATGCATGACTACCAGATACAGAAGGGCATTAGGGCCTTCATGGTTCGTGATGCTTGTCATGGCCAAGACACTTGTTTGGGTCATGATAAACTTGGTATCAGATCACGGTTCATGGTCCCAGGGTATCTGCGAAATTATGTCGGTTAGAGTCCTATTTATGGGTATATAGCGCGCCACACTTATAAGTAGGAGGCTACAAGGTGTTTAGGAATGTTTCTATTTCTTCATGTTATAGTTCATTCTAGGGAGTTAAAATGTTTCTTTTTCATACTCTAGTTCATGCTATGGTGTCGTCCATATGAAAGTAAAGTTATCCCAACTCTTTTCTTACTCTGATGTTCTTAGATATGTCTCATTATTCAGGCGAGTCAAGTGTAGAAGCTTAGAATATAAATGAGGTAGTCCTTTTCTACTTGAGTCATAAAGGATTTTAAAATTGTGTAGGGACTTAAGAGGAGTCCATTAGTGCTTCAAGGTGAATTAATTCTAGTGTAAACTTTGATCCAGATGAAATTATGCTCTTCATCCTAAGGTATTAAGTGTATCCATTCCCTGTCAAAATTTTTGTTGCAGATGTTATGCGTAAGGGGAATGATGAGTAGAAAAAAATGTTGTAACTGTACTTCCACCCGAGTAGTAGTGAATGTTAAAGTGTCATGACCTATTGGTAGTGAGATTAGGCCAAGAAGTTGGTGATATGAAGTCATGAGGTTAGAAGTCAGAATGAGGGAGAATTTTGTGTAAATAAATATTCTTTGTGGTATAACCATTGATTGAGGGATGATTTGTCATTTTATGGTGATAGACTAGTGTGGTAGCAATACATGTAGACTGTACGGTAATTATGAAGGAAGTGTTTGTCTATTATTATTATCTAATCAAAATAGGGAAGGAGCCTAGAGTGGATAGTTATGGTGGTTATAGAAAACTCTTATAGGTTTTGAATAGAAATTGTTAGATTAGCCAATAAGTTATAATTATAGACTCATGGTTGTTTGTGGAATTTGAAGGTAGTCTAAATGTTTGCTTGGGTAATTAAGTATAATGTGAGAAACTAGAATATATAGACAAGATCATATTGGGTTATAATATAAGATTAGGGTTAACCATGTCTATTATGTGACTTTACCCCCTTCACCTCTTTTATTTAGTGGTTGTAAAGTAGTACTACTTGTGAGAAGGTATGTAGTTAATTTTGAGGTGTAGTAGTAATGTCATGGAGATGATTTAGTTGTAGGTAGTATCTAGGTGAAATGAGGTATTTGGGTTGAATTTCCTAATTTAATGGACTAGTATATTATGTTGCATGCTTCATTGGTGGTAGATGATTGATGCTAGACTATAGGCTTGAATTTTTGATGTAAAATATTGTGGTAAGATTAGTAGCTTAATGTTAATGATGTATCTATTGCGGGAATGAATTAGTAGGCTTGATATTAATTGTGAAAGAGCCTAGGTTTATAATTTATGAAAAATTTAAGTGGTAATTTTGAGATATATGTGTCTATGAGGACTAGTGTTAAAATAATGAATTATGGGTGAGTCATTAAGTAGATAAGGGCGTAAGTATATAAGAATAAGTTTCACCCCCTTGGTAGTATGTCATTAGGTAAGATTTTATGCTATAGGTTATGTGATTAATGGTCTAATGTTAGAAAGTTAAGTAGTTGAGAGTGAATATTTATGTAATAAGGAGTGACGATATGTGTGCTCATGAGACTACGAGTTGTAGGTTAATAACGATAGAGGATTGCAAAGAGTAGCATTCTGGGAAAGCAATGCCTTGAGAGTATGCATAAAAGGGAATGTTTAGCATTTATGTGTATAAGTGTTTTGCGTAACTAGTTTGTATTCTTGAAATTATAGTATGGAGAAGTCTAGTGAGTTGTTGTATGGTGTTCGTTAGAGTTGAATTGAGAAAATATTGGTCGGCAATATGAGCCTTGGGTATGGTTTTACAAAATTTGTTAAGTTGTAAGTTATGTGATTAGAGGTGTAATGCAAGTATTCTAAGGAGTTGATGATGGAGTGTTAAGTGTCCAGAAGCATGGATGTCCATGCCCATAATAATATTAGTCATGAGTCAATGACTTTGTTGTTAGAGGAAGTTATGATTAGTATCCCTGAGGGGGGATGTTTCAGAAAGAATTTAGTATCTTTATGTTAAATTATTGAGGGAATTTTACCTTCATGTGTATACCGATACCCCCCTATTGCATTGAGAATTATGGTTATAGATTGATAATAGTTTATGTTCTCAAGTCTAGGATTGTGACTTTGATATAAGGGGGAGATGGTGAGTTAAGGTAGTTTCTGAATTTTCTCACTGTGGCAAGTTAGAAAATAGTCATGATAAACCTATTCCTATTCAAGCATGTCCCTCCTACTTCAGTTTAAGAGTTCATTCTACCAATGTCTTATGTACTCAGCCGCCTATGTCTAAGGTTTGAGCTCTCCATGTAACTCATGACATGTCTCGACTTCAAAACTAGAAGCTATAATTTTCCTTAGTGAACCAATATTCTAGGTATCCAAGCCATATGTTATGTTGCTCATGAACCATAAATTTGTATCCCAAATCGTTCTTGGTTCTAAGGAACTATGTTTCTATATGTTACAGATTTATTTTATGCTAGGATTAGATAAAAATGATAAGATTGTGCAAACTCACTACTATTTCATACCTGAAAATAAGAAGTGATAGCTTCGAGTAGGAGTCCTTATCTCAATCATTGACTTCATGAATTCTAAACTTATGTTATACGATTCATGATGTGAGCACCCATGTTTCTCACTATAGTTTGTCCTAAGAAATCATGTTGTGTCGTGTTTATGCTGAACGACTCTTTACTTATGATCCAGACACTTGATATATGAAGCACTTCATGCCTGTTGTATCATATATTCATTTCATGTCCCTTCTTGAGTATTGCAATAATTATAAGTTATGATCTAATAATCTTACTTCTATTCATGATATTTATGCTCAGGTTACCCAATTACCCTCCATATATAAGTATAATAGTGGTTGTGAAGCTTAGTAGTGTTTTAGGTGGGGGAGTAGATGTTCTTGAAGGTGAAATTTTTTTATGTGATTCTCGAACTAAGGTTATAGGTGAAAAGAAAAAGAAGGAGATGAACTTTTGTTGTGTGAAATAGCTAAGAAGAAGAAATATGGCAAAAATATTTTTGAGAGTGATTGAAATTGCTGGTCTTAGTGGGGTGATCCATGTAGTGGGTGTAGTAATAATTAGGTTTGAATGTTCTAATTGATCAAAACATAAACCTATGTTCCATATGGTTAGTATTCCTTGAATTAAGGATTGAGGTTGTTGGGTTATAGTGACGAGGTGAGGTGATTTCTTAATGTGGTGTAAATTGCAGGGTCACGTAGTTTAAATTAGCACCTCTTTTCTTTGAGTTAGGCTTGAACATAGAAGTATTATATGGCGGGACATAATTTCTTGTGGTTATATGTGTTATGGGAGAATTGTAAGTTTGAAATAAAGAAGTTTGTTGATTAATGTTGGGGTATAGATGAGTAGTGTCTCTAACTTTAAGTCTTTTCATTGTATCATGTAAGATGGAGAATGCTAATATTCTTATGTCCTACGAGAATCTTATCTCATGTCTTGTGCCAATCTTAATTAGGCTGAGGACTCCTAGGAAAAATTCATGTCTTACAATGTTTTGATCATGTGCCATAAAACACATGCCAAGATCATGTCGATGTTAAGTTTCGTTCTCTCAGGTTTCATGCTTACCCATTTTCCTAGGGGTACTCATGAAGATCATGTGATGCCTCTGCATATTTTGATAAGGAAAAATGATCAAATCAAAATTACGTTCTGCATTCTACACGTTTAGAGCTTCAAGAAGTCCCTACCCATTATTCAGGGATGAATGATCCCAAGGGAGAGATAATGTAACACCCCGTACTTTAGGGTAAGAATTCAGATTGTCATTCCTATGCGTATAGACCCGAACTAAATGATTCCTTGTTAATATATGTATGGTGATCGATCCTATAGTATGGGAAAACTTTTGAATATGAATTGAGGTCACAAAAATCCCCTAACTCTAAGACTAGTTGAAAACATTTCTATTGATTAAGTTTTAGACGACGTTCCAACTTGGGTCAAGTTCCATCGACCATAACTTCTTGTATATAACACATTAGAGGGCCTATTATATATCAAATGAAAGGTCTTCGAAGTAGATTTCCAAACATACAAATTTCACCTTAATCTGACACCTGAGTGAAAAGGTATGGCTTTGCAAAGGGGTGTACATCGCCTAACAATCACCAACGTTCACTGGAAAGAGTTTTCCATAGGCAATGCAACAAAAACCGCAACAAAAACCATAAAGTTTGCCATAGGGAGTGAGACGCAAACCATAAAGTTTGTCGTAGCTTGTGCGGTGCAAACCCCATGGCACAACGACCTGGACATTTCGTTTTTGAAGTATTTCGAGGGCAACCAAGTCTTTTTATACACGAAAACCATCCCAATTAATCCTTTAACGAAATTAAGGTCATTACTAACATTTTAACTCCTCAAAAATCCCTAAATCATATTCCAAAACACAAGAGAGGAAAACAACTAGGGTTTGGGCAATCAAGCTTAAAGTTCCAGTCTTTTCAAAATTTCTTCGTGATTTCTTCGCAACTAAGGTACGTGGGGTTTTCCTAAACTACATGGGATTATATAAAACACATTCAATAAGTTTTAAAGTTATAAAGATCATGAATTTATAAAGGGGTTTTGGAATTTGCATTTGTAATTATGCATTATGAACTCTTTAAATGACAGTATTGATTTGGTCTTGAGGCTTTTCCCCTAAATCGATTTGTACTCATATATACATATGTATGAAATTGAGATTTAATGTTTAATTGAGAGTATGAAAAATTATAAACCCTCTCTTGTTGCTAAGCCTTTTGTTTTCGTACGTTATGAGCTATTTAAATTGTATTTAGAAAAGCAAGATAAAAATATCTTGATTATTATTTATGACTTGATTATGATTTCAAATTGAGGAGAGGGTGATTTTATATGTTGATAAATTTTGAGGATATATAGTGAAAGTTGCATATTTTGTCACAAACTTCATGACCACCACATGTTTGTTGAAATGTTGAAAAGAGTAATCTTTGCATAATTTGATAAATGCTTTGAAGCATGAATTTTCATAAATTGTTGGAAGTACGGTAGTCTAAACCTTATGCTTGAAAGAAGAGACTTTACTATGATATTTATGGCTTAGAAATATGACTTTCAAGTCTTGGTATGACGACACCAACCCAGATAATGCTATAAAAAATTTCATACCATAATAGAAGTCAGATTTCACTTATATTTTCAGAATGTGAGTTTTTAACGATGAATGTTCAGAAAAGGTTAAAAATGAGATCAAGAGATGTTAGTTGGTTACACAAAGAAGGAACGAGTTCAGAAAACCCATTGCTCGAAACTGTTTTTTGACAATGCGGGGTATTGTATCTGAAAGAGGGATTATACGCAGGCCTAGTGCCCTGTGGAGTATCAGAATCAGAATCAAAAAATCTAACTCTTGCTACAAACTTGGGTTGAGGGCTTGTTTGCTGAGTCATGGGTGGACTCCATATAGCCCGTTGGGTCATATAATTGTAGGGCATACCACCTAACTCAGAAGTAATACAAAGATTAGAACTGCCTTGTCAAAATCGTTTTAAGATCACTAAAATTGCCCATGTGTTTTTAAATATTTCATGCATGATGTTTCATACAGGCACTCAGCTATGTTATCGATATGTAAACACATTATTTTTTGTTGATCTGTGTACCAGACGTTTGTATTGACCCTATATATTTCAGAGTCTGAGGCTCAGTCCAGAGGTCCCGCTAAGCCCTAGGTCTATCAGACAAAAGTGTGCAGTCGGTGAGCCGTCTTTATTTCGGAAGGCCTGTTTTGAGAACATTATTATTTCATTCTGGTCTTGGGTCCGACTGGGAGCCTTGTCCCAGTTTTAGAAAAGTTATTATATTCTAATGTATTAGAGATTTTTGTAGACTGAGATGGATATTGTCTAGACAGTTACTGATTTCATTCGTATTGTTAAGTTGAACTCAGCGTATTACCATGATTCCGTTTGTTCATTTCCATATTTCTTTTATATTATTGTGAATATTTTGCATGATTATCAGATATAGAAGGGCGCCTAGGACTTCATGGTTCGGGATACTCATCACGACCATGACCACTGTTTGGGTTGTGATAGGCTCAATGGGATTTAACTAGGATAATGCATAAAGGGTAGGACAAATAGAAGATATAAAACAAGGTTATCAAAGAAATGCCTAAATCATCTCCTAAACCCACACTCTTTATTTCGCTTTACACATACACCGGGCAAGTTCTAGACATCACATGTAACAAAAAATATACAAAAATCTCACACCACACATTGTACATGCTCAACACAATATGATCATCATAGACTCCCAACCAAACAATAGCATGAATTCAAATTTAAGCCAACAATTACAAATGTCACAAACATAATCCTAAGATTCTCAAAAGTAGCCATTCACTCAATCAACATGCATTTACAAACAAAAAAAACTTGCACCATGTAATAAAAAATAGCACCAATAATAATATCTCACATAAAAAAATTTAAATTATGCCAAAATTTGGGAATTTCCCCACCCCACACTTAAAAGTCTACTTTGTCCCCAAAGTGAATTTAAAAGTAAGAGATAGAAACACTCCTTGAGGCATCTAGGCCTAGCTAGTAGCATCTTTACACATAAAGGAGATCTGTGGGACTCCACACTCAGTTTTTCCCATGCTCTTTAGCTCAATTTTGTGGTACTCAGTCTTCGAATTAACCTTTGACTCAACCAAAAATAAAAACAACATGAAATAAAAACTAAAAACTGAAAAGAAAACATACATAATTAACTTGGGTTGCTTCCTAAGAAACACCTTATTTAGTGTCATGGCACGACAAAGCTTAACGACTTAGTCATTCTCTTTCCTTCTCTTTCTCACGCTTGGTCTCCATCTTCTTATTCTTTTCACCCCGCTTGGGTATAAATTCTTATGAGCAGTAGATTTTTCAACTATAGCCTTTTCAGACTCATCAATTAGCATCCCTCCAGGCTACATTATTAGAGGTTTGGGTAACTCAATGTGGGTGTCCGAAGAGGTCTTTGGTGGACCAACCACCCCATACTTGTCCCCTTCAATAATAGTGATCATGCATAAACCTTTATACTAGGATGATGTGTTTAGTGATTGGTAAACTTTAAATACCGCCTCGTCATCCTCCAACCTCATGGTGAGCGTACCTTCTCTAACATCAATCAATGCTCCTCCCATTGCTAAAAATGGATGCCCCAAGATGATTGGTACATGTTTGTCTTCCTTAAAATCAAGAACAAAAAATTTAATAGGAATAATAAACTTACCAACCTTAATAAAGACGTCCTTTATGATTCCTTTCGGATGGGCTATGCCTCCATTCGCCAACTATAGAAGAAAAGTGGTCGGTCTAGGCTTTCCCAAGCCTAATGTGGTGAACAAAGAGAGGGGAATAAAATTTATGCTCGCCCATAAGTCACACAGTGCATTGACCACTTTACTCCCAATTTAGATAGGGAGAGTAAACTTCCCCGAATCTCTCAACTTCTTTGGGATTTTCTGTGTCACTACCAGGCTACACACTTTAGTGAGTGCCATGGTCTAAACTTCCTGCAGCTTAGTTTTATTTTCAACCACATCCCTTAAGTACTTTGCATATTTTTGCATACCTTGTAAAACATCTAACAAAGGTAAGTTAATGTGAAGCTCTCTGAACTTGTCAAAAAACTTATTAAACATTACATCCTCTTTTGCTTTCATGTGCTTTTGAGGAAAGGGTAATGGCGGCATCTTCTTCACTTCTTCTACATAAAATTTTTCTTTCATTTTCTCAAACTTCCTTAAATTTTTAGCAACTCTGTCATTTACCTATTGGGTCACCATATCAGCATCTACCTCTTTTGCTGTCTTTGAAGGTTCTCCTTGAATCTCTTTACCACTTCTTAAGGTGATTCCCATAACCTTCTTTGGAGTTTCAGTGTCTTCTGGCAAACTACCTTGTGACCTAGTATTTAATGTTTTTGATAATTTCCCCAACTGCGACTCTAAACTTTTGGTGGCCGTTTGCTGATTTTTCATGTCAGTAGTCAACTGTGCTTGGTTAGCTAAAAGATGCTTCAAAATCTCCTCCATATTACTAGTTGACTGATTAGTTTAGTCCTGTGGCTATGGAATTTGTTGTTGTTGTGCATTCTAAGGCTGAGTCTACCTTTTCATGTTGTAGACGTTACCAAAATTTGGCCTTTGAGCATTGCCTACATACATCACTAATTCCAGATTTGAATCACACATGGCTACTGAATGGCTTTTATTTCTTCATACTTTACACCAACTTGAACCTAGTTAGATAGCATTGACTGTGGCTTCAGGTTGTGCTGCTCCTAGTTTTATGAAGTTGAATTGAGTGTTGATCAAATTCTGTAATGCTGAAACCTATGCTGATAAGACTGTGAATTGGTTCACCTCCAATACACCCGTAATTTTTTTAGTGAAACTTCTAGAATCTGAATGCCCCTCTAGATTTCCTTGTGATACACAGTTCAATAATTTGTGCATCTCATCATAAGTCAATTCCAGTGCTTGACCACCTACGGTTAAATCTAAGAAAATCTTTGTATTGTAATCAAGAGCTTCTACAAAAGTGTGAGCTAGTACCTTATTAGACTATTGATGATATGGACAGTCTCGAAGAAGTTCCTTGAATAATTCCCAAGCATGATAAGGGTTCTTGTGTGTCCTCTTCTTGAAGCCACTATCTCACTGTGATGTCTCGCAGTATGGCCAGATGGAAAGAATCTGATGAGGAATTTTTTGTCTAAGGCATCCCATGTAGCCATTAAATTGGTTGACTACACATTCAACCATCTTTCTGCTTCCCCCAGAAGTGAATGGGGAAAAAGTGCTAGCCTCACGTAATCTGTATTCACCCAATCGAAATGAATGTGATTGTAAGCTCAGTGAAATTTTGCAAGTGGACATGTGGGTCCTCGTGTGAAATCCCTATAAATTTCTGCTACTGATTATAAGCTACACCATATAGTTCTTTAACTGAAAATTCCCGCCAGCAGTCAGTGTAACGCCCCGATTTTTCTGAATCGAAATGCTACACGGTGCTTATGACCCCGAGGGAACACAAGATAACCCATGACTGATATCTATACCTTTATACTGTAATTCATGACATAATAATGTGGAAAACTTGCACAATAGGCGATAAGGTTCAACTCAAATAATATAACATCCATATGGGCAAAAAATACTTAAAACAACTGAAAACTGAATCTGAATGCTAAATCTGAGCGTAAATCCAAAAGCCTTTAAGTACTATCTGAAATAAGGAGTTGATGGAAAATGTCTCCAACTAACTCCGTAAAACTGCACTGAAGAAATAAATGAATATATCAAACAATGTCGTCCTAGAATGAAGAGGACTCACTGCCACTATGTATGCTGAATGCGACTGCTACTGCTGGTCTGGGACTCGTGCCTCTAAACCTATGGTGTAACATGAAAAGAATGCACCATAGCAGAAATGCATCAATACAACTGGAGTACTGAGTATACGAGTAAGGTAGGCTAATGCAAAGGGTTTACATTCATGAATAATACTACTTACTGATTGATATGAACGTAAGAGTGCAGACATACTTAAATAGTAAATAAGTTCATAAGTACATAATGTCTAAATATGTACGCTAATACATGGCTGGAACCTTAGTTCTAATAACATGGATGACTATATCTGACAGCCCTGAATCTGGTTGAACTCTCTGAGTTCCGTGCTATAAATGAATTTGACTGTATCTAACAGTCCTGGTATACTGATATCTGAAGAAATATCTAATTTTTTTTACTGAGACTGATACTGAACTATGGGAGGTAGTTGTTTAACCGATATGCCCCATTATACCATTACAGCTAAGCTGGGGTCCAATCTCTGCCCCGATTGGAGGGGTGTCAATACCGCTCCACTGGTAAAGACAGTTCTGAGTGACCCTTATCTGGCAGGTACTAAAAGTGAGAATGGTGGGACCCTGAACTGGCAGGTTAAGCCACCTCATCAACCCTAATCTTAAAGGCTAAGATGTCTCAACCTACGCTGGCTATGTAGTTCTGGAACACAAGGATGACTTCTATGAATCACACCCTAAACTGGTAGGTGAGTCCCCATCCTTGGGTTCACTTGGTGCTAACTTCTACTCCCATCTGAAGAGACTAAACATGATTCAACTGACTGTACATGGACAGATTAACTGACTTCTGTTAACTAACGGAGTAGTACTATTATTTGAGAGTTAATTGAGATCATGAGATTTCTGTGGTTTCCTGAGTCACATGACCGACTGAGTTATATAGATTATAGCTTGACTGAGATTATCATGACAATAGGACATGTATCTAGGCACACAACTATGTTTTTTGCGTACGAATACCCCTAGGACTCGATAGAAGGAAACTGACACACATAACCTGACTTGATCACAAGATTTGAGTCCACAATTCATAATATCATAAGTAGGGGATAACGTGATTCATGGGTTTATTCAACATCTCAACATGGTAGGAAAACATGGATATGTTTCGTATAAATAATTCATATCTCCATCATCATACATGCTTCATGACACCACCATGAAATACATAAATAGCATGGAAATTCATATTAAAGTGTATAGCTAACATGGACTTGTTATTTAGATAGCTTGGAATCATGTACATAGGAATTTCTAGTATCCTAGGCATTTAATCAAACACCTTACATGCATTCTCTAAGGCATAGGTGGATTTCATACTTGCATTATATCAAACCACCCAAAATTCATGATTTTCAACCAACAACCACATATATTCCATGAAAACATTCTTATATATCATCTTGAAACATAAACAACAATCGTCAACAGTTACATACTCATATCACCACAAAAAGTTTACAAAATAATAATTGGATCCATAGATGAACACTACGCATACCTTAGAAAGAAAACCTTGATGATTTGCCGGAGAGTTCTTGGATTTTGGAAACTTAATTCTCAATTATCTTGGAAAAAGGCTTGAATCTTGCTTTTGAGAGATGAGTTTGATGGAAACGCTAATCTTGTGGTTGAGAGAGTAAGAGAGGGTTTTTGAGATGCTTAACTGAAGAAAAATGAGAAAAATTACACCTCTTTAGGGTTATAAGTCATGGGAGGTGAAGGAAAAGACCAAAATAACCTTATGAAATAAATTCCCAGTTGCTGAAAATCATATCTGATGACATTTGTGACAAGGCGTCAAAAATATGGTAAGCCGTCAAAAATACTATCACATAGGAGCTGGAATTGATAGTTTCTGCCTAAATCTGACGACCTTCGCGATAGGGTATCACAAGTGTGGTAAGATACCACGAATGTCGTCACTTAGGAGCTGGTTTCTGCCTAAGGCTGACGACCTTCGTTGTAGGGAGTCACAAGTGTGGTAAGCTACCATGAATGTCGTCACATTGTTTCCAGCCTGACATGCTGGAGTAAAATAGGAATAACTCTTTGCTCTGATATCGAATTTAGGCAAAATTTGTATTGTTGGAAAGATAATTCAATTATATATCTGTTGATATGTCATGAGATCAAAAATTCTAAGTATAATTAGATATATACTCATTTGAAGTTGACTATACCAATATCCTTCACAAAAATTCAATCGGTTAGGAATGTTTTGATTCGTCTGATAGCTGGGAGTTATTTGAAGACTTAATATACATCTGACCTAATCATAAAACTATAAAAGAACCATGATGTACTATGCATGAGCTTGGTAGATGGCTCTAACATTGGTTTGGATTTTTTGGGGTATTACAGTCGATCTTTGAATTGGGGAAGTCATGTTTGTCAGAAGTGGGTCTGCCACTTCTCTAACTGTCCTGTGTGCTTGTTGTTCTGCAGCCATTATAGAATTATCTACTTGGTATTCTTCTAGTTGTGGAAATTGGAGATGGATTTCATCTCTCTTTCATTAATAGAAGTGTTGTTCGAGTTCGAGGCTTGGCTAAACTAAATCGTTATCCCTTGCCAGCTTCCTATTCTTAAAATCTATTTCCTACAATCACAAAACCAAGACCAAGAGTAAAAATATAAAATAAATTTAAAAGTAACACTAAAATAAATAATTGCCAAATAACAAGTCCCCAGCAACGGTGCCAAAAACTAGACAGCGCACAGGCAAGTGTATGTGGTCTTATCAAGTAATATAGTGGCCTTCAAGAATGCCAAATATCGATCACACAGAGAGTTGATTTAACAACAATTAAATTCTAGTATAACTTTTAAGATTAATTTAGTGCAAGAGTAACCAAAAAGAGTTTTATATTTTGTAAATTAAAAATAAATTAAACAATGCAAAAATTAAAATCTTGGAACAATCAATGGATTAAAGCATAGGGTTAAAGCACTTTGAACAATCATACTATGTTATTAAATTTCATTCGTCAATTTGCTTATCTTGGTTGTTAATTCGTAGGGTTAATTGCATGATCATGGTTTCTCAACCTCTAATCTTTTACCTAATTTGGACATTTAAACTACATTGTTGAACGGGGATGTAATAATCCAATTAAGTTAATTAAAGCTATCATCCTACGATTGAATCAAGTAAGGAATCTAAGTACATCCCTGTCCTACATGCTAAGTTTAATTCTTTATTTTAGAAAAGAATAAAAACCATACTTTATTTATTCACATATTTTATCTCCCTATTTCCTCTCCCGAGATCAAAAAGTTGACAATATATGAATTTTATGGGTGATCAATCAATAAATAATTAAAACAAGAATAAACAAACAACCAAATATGATAAGCACAATTAATCAAAATTAATCTAAAACAATAGTACTCATGTTCTTGGCTTTAACCCCGAAAATAGGGTTCTTAGTCGATAATATTCATAATCACGATCCAAATTATTGAATACATGTTATGAAAAATTAAAATCTAATTAAAAACCTAATTTACGTGCAACTATCTCTGCCGTCACACCGTAATTGTCCAAGCACAGAATTAATTGTCCACTTTCGTTCCAGAGAGTGTCCACAATTGTGCGCATATATAAAAAATTCTCCTAATTATTGCAGGATTAAGAAATTGGCCTATATTTCAATATATTCCCATAAGATTACCTTCATTACTTAATACTTGTGCCATGTATTGTATTAAGAATAGGATAATGTCAAGCTGTGTTGGCAGAATTTAAGTGGTGGGATTTATCATGTGTCACACGCATTAGTTCACTGAAATTGATGTTACGAGGCACGCTAATCGCGTGCACCCAATGGAATTGCATCTTATTTAATTTTCTAAGGCAGTGGAGCATTGAACAGGAGCATGCGACGCACGCACACATTGAAAGTTGTGTCTAAAATTTTGGTTAAGTCTTTATCGTCTCATCTTTCATCCCTTGTATCGTGGTGTATTTTCCATGGATTTTCAGCCTTTATAAGATCAATATGTCACTGTATCCAGCTCACAAAGCTTCTTACAACATAACACATCATGAATTAAAGATCAAAACAACACAATATTCTCAACGACGAATCAAAATAAGAGCTAAGATAAGGCTAATTTAGAATGATCTTTAACTTTATGTTTCAACTCTAAACTTAATTAAATTGAACTTTGGCCATTACAAACCAGTTATTCCACTCATAATTACACATTTAAAATATTTGGAATAAATTAAACACATTAGAATCCCACGAAGCCAACTAAACACACACCTAGCTCAAGCTAGTAAAACTAGTTTTCTCGATTAAACTCTAAATGGCTCAATTAAGTACAAACTTGTGTAAAAATACTTTGGAGATTGTAAGTACACACTTGGACACTTAAATGATTATTTATATCAATATGAACACGTTAAGCATGCAAATTGCTCAGAAAATAAGGCAAAATAAGCTAGAATAATAATACCAAAGTGCATAAAATCACCTCAGATCACTACACATACCCAAGTTAATGATTTTAAAGGAATCCTAAACCCGGATTCCTTTCTTGGCATAGTTATATATATATATATATATATATATATATATATGTTTTTCTGTGCATATGGTCGATTTATATAATTTTACTGGATGGCATTATTTATCCTATACTGGGTACATGCTAGCATTCACCTGCTAACCCATCTTCAGGTAGTTGTATCCCCATGTGATATAGGAACCAACCATTCTACTCCTCCTATTTAGTGTTCGTCTTTAGGATCGTCTATTGGAATAAAGTGGTGAACTTTCATATTTTGGAAGGCTCCATTTCATATTATAGATGTCTTTACATACTTTAGTTACTTTATACATATTGATTTTGGATATGGTTGGGGTCATGTCCCAATCATATATTATTTTTCTTTTGGATAAAGGCTTTGTGGAACTACTATGGCTTGGAATGAGAGGTGTCGGTATCGGTGTCAACCTTAGTATTGGGCCTGACACCCTTGGACAGTATTTGATTTATGATTGTTCCATTTTATTTTGGAGTTTTTATATTATAATTTTGGAACTCTTTTTTTTGTTAAATTTATGGTTTTATTAATCAAAAAATTATCTTCCATATGATGGACCAACCCATCAAAATAGTCCAACAACAATCAGCAACTGAAAATAAAAGATCTGCCCAAAACGTTGACCCGACCTTAAATGAAAAAAAAAATATATATAGTAGGGTTTCCTAATTTGAGCTTAGAGCTAAGCTCCCTTTCTATTCGCCTCCTTCAACATGTTTACCTTTGTTAATGTGCAGTTCATTCTTCTTCAGCTCTGGGTGCTTAACTCCGTGCCATGGTTTCTCTTGATTAATGCTTCTTCCAGCTTGCATGAGTAAGTAATTTTGTTCATTGCTCTATTGGATGCTTAATCTTGTGTTGAGGTCCTTAATAGTTACTTTTGTTTCTAATGTCAAAGTTAAGATCTCCAGTTTATGGATACTGACAGTATTTTTTGGTGCTAACACATCGAGTCTAGTCCACTGAGGCTTGATTCCTCCAACTGAGTTATTTTTACTAGTTATCTTGGTGACTACCCTGTACATTACTTTTAACAAACTTATCATTCTTGAGCTGTAGTTATATCTAAGATGGAGATTCTGGGATGTTCATACCCGCTGATATTTGGAAGTTATCAAGTAACTCAGTCGGTTGAAGTACATCTAACCTTGTGACCCTCATTTGCTAAGATTTCCTTTTTGTTGGATGGTGTATATAGGCTAAGTAAAAATTTCATTTTTTTGTTAACCTTTGCAGGTTGTAAATATAGTTTATGTGAAATAACTTTTTGTAGCCCGTCCAGTCCCCTTAACCCGTTGTTGGTACTAGTCTTAAATATAGGCATTGTTGTTTGTCACTATTAAGAATCTTTATTCCTGAACTTGGTAACTCGTTGAAGGTTGTGAATGTGAAATTCCCATGTTCAAATGCTAAATTAGCCAAATAGTCAGCTAGTTGATTTCCTTCTCTGAATATATGTAGTATGTGTACTTGCTTATCTGATAATAATTGCCTTATCTGCCAAACTATGTCTTCTATCTTCCATGAACTTTCAGATTCCTCATTTAGAAACTTTTGCATGGCTAATGAATCAATCTGAATAATTACCATGTCCTGACCTAATTGATTGCAATGAATAACTGCATGTAGTATGGCCTTGGCTTCTTCTTCAATGTTATATGTGTCCTCTATTATTGACCCTTCTACATGTATTAAGTCACCTTGTACATCCCTCAAACAAACTGCCCATGAACTACTACCTGGGTTCTCTTTTGATGCTCCATCAGTGTTGTATTTACTCCAACCCTTCTCTGGCAATTCACATAGTACTAGTTTAACTCTAACTTTAGGCTTCAACTGACCTAGCTGCTCTAAAATTATGTCCATTCACTAGGAAAATCTAATCTTGATTATCTAATTTTCAACAACATCCTCAGGTGCCTTGTGATAGTGAAGATTAGTCTATGTATTGTCATCCATTTGCCTTCATGCTTCTAAATATGTCTCCTCTTCCATAATTCCCATAAAATGATAGCTAGAATTTCTCTAAAATATACCTTCTCTCTTAACTTCACCTGAGCATCCCACCATGCTTGTATTTTCTTTCTTATGCTTAGCCCTTGTATGTTAATTCCTGCAAAAGAAAAAACGTAGGACCAGGTCCTGTTAGTAGAATGCGATCATAGTTTTTACATGCGATATGGTCTCTTGTGCTGAATTTTGGCAACAACAACATATGGAAGGACCATGTATTCCCCATCTCCTTATAGTATCATCCATATATATCTTCCCTTTCCATATCCTCCACATAAAAAACACAATCTTAAAAGGTATCCCTTTAATCCATAACTTCTTATAAAAATCATTAGCCTCCTTTCTATGTCTCACATATTCCCATGTTGATTTAACTGTGAAATTTCCTCTTGTTTCCACACTCTATATTGCTTTATCCTTTTATGTTTGTTGTTGTGATAGCCTTGCATTATGAAATAAATGTTCCACTATTTCTTCAGGTAACAACTTCTTCGTTAACTCTTCATTCCAGCATCCACTAGTCATCAAGTCCTTCACACATTGATAATTATCATCCCATTCTTTGTTGTCTTGCAGAATAGAATAAAACTCACCTAAGCCACTCCAATTGTTAAACAATATATGAGTATCCCCTCCTTTAATCTGCCATATAATAAGATGATCAATGAGGTCCCTGACCAGTAATATCTTTTTCCATACTTGAGAGCCTCCTCCTACTTTCCACATCACTTTTTTAGGATGATACTACAATATTTATTAAACATATATTCACTCTAGATTGACTTCTTAGTTCTAAAATGCCATCATAGTTTACAAAAAAGGGTTGTTGATACATCATACAGCATCCTGAAACCCAATCCTCCTTCTGCCTCAGGTAGATACATAGTAGACCACGATACCCAATGTCTTCCCCTAACCCCTATTGTACTACTCCAAAAGAACTTAGAAAATATCTTTTGAATAGTATTTAGGACATTCTTAGGGGGATTCATAACAAAGAGACAATGTATGGGAATTCTCTGCAACATATTTAAATTAGGACTACTCTACCTCCAAAAGGCAACAACTTTCCTTTCTATGCTTTCAACTTATTAGTAATTCTATTCATAATATGGTGATAGTACACCTTTTTCTTTATCATGTAGAATATAGGACATCCCAAATAATTGAAAGAGAATTTCTGTCTCAATATACCAGTTTCTACTTCTGCTAATACCACTGCACCATTTGAAACACTTCTATATAGATATAGGGAACTTTTCTCCTTGATAATTTTCTTCCCTAAAACCTTTTCATACTTCAACAAAGTTGATGTGACCAACTACAATATAATCATTTCTGCCTTATAAAGTATAATCATATCATCTGCGAATGCAAAATGACTGATTCTTGGACTTCCTCTAGGCATCCCAAAAAGTCTAAATTCTTTTCTGAAAATAAGTTCCTTTAAAATCCTTGATAAAACCTCTACAGCAATAATGAACAATGTCGAAGACTGTAATACCCCAAAGTTTCCTAACTAATTTTTTCTCAAGAATGTCAATAATATCTTCTAAATTTAATGACGTTTATTCCATGGGGAATTTTTAAGATTTTTAGTTTTTTTTTTCATGTGGGAAATTCAATAAGCTTTCCATTGATATAAGATTCGCCTAAATCTGATAACCGGGTAAGAAGTTATGACTATTTTAAGTTCCCATCGTAAAACAGTGTCATATTAGTCAGTGACGTGCCATGCCACAAGAGAAAATGGAATTTTTCAAATTATAGTCGCGGTCTACGATAGTGGCGTATCGCACCAAACTTTCAGGTCACAAACGAAGTGGCAACGCGATGGCTCCGCGTCACGCCATCACCTAATTTTCCAGTTGTGAAATTCCAGTGACATGGGGTGATAGCACCACGTCGCGCTAGATTTTAGGTCGGGAAATTTTCACCAATTTAAAAGATTCATCCAGGGTTAAAAAGGTTAATTTCCCACCCCTATTTAATCCCTTTAACACGAGATTCAGCTATTTAGAACCCAAAATATACTAGTTTCTCTCAATTTTCTCTGAAG
The DNA here is from genome assembly GCA_030864215.1 of Capsicum pubescens. Classification (NCBI taxonomy): domain Eukaryota; kingdom Viridiplantae; phylum Streptophyta; class Magnoliopsida; order Solanales; family Solanaceae; genus Capsicum; species Capsicum pubescens. The sequence continues at coordinate 208,576,913 of CM061547.1, forward strand.
AACAAGCTATGGTTTCATTTGGGGATTCAATTTTAAGAAAGTCTCTCTGTCAATCTTTGGTAAATCAAGAACTAAGGTATGCGTTGTGTTGATTTATGGATTCCTTTCATTCGTAAAGCTCAAGAACCCTATTTCAAGTTGTAAATCATGATATTTATGTTGTGGGTTGGTTGTAATCATGTTTATCTTGTTATATGATTGCCAGGTTGGAATATATGTGTCTTTGATGAAACTACATTAGTAAGTGAGTGAAATCTATAAATTGAGTTATTTATAATGTGTTAATTTGATGATTATGCCTATTCCCTAAGGGTTCATGCAAGGTGTTTGATAAAATGCCTAGGAGGATAGAAATTATGTACTATAGCCAAATTGTGATCCAAAATGGCTTCCATTTATTATTATGTATTGAAATGGTTTGTTGGATTGCTCATGAGTTAGCCTTATGAAATTATGCTATGTATACATGCTATCTTATTCACGTACCAAGCTATGATAATCAAATGCCCATGAAATATCTCCAATTATGGTATTATGGATTGTTGACATTGGTCATGTATTCAAGAATGTCATGCTTTGTTAATTCCTTCCATCGAGTCCTTGTGGTACTTGTACTCGAAAAATATAGATATACGCCTAGAGTTAGTGTCATGATTTTAAGATACTCTCATTCAAGACATGATCCATAGAACTCAGTCAATCATGTGACTCGGTAATCCTCGGTAATATAGTAATCTCAGTATTATTCCATCAGTCAACGGAACTCAGTTAATTTAGTCTAGTAATCCATGTTCAGTGTCTATTCATATGGGAGTAGGAATTATCACAGAGTGAACCCAAGGATCGAAACTCACCTGTTATATGAGGGTGTGATTCTTAGGTGAGTTTCGTAGAAGCAATCCTTGCGTTCCAGAACTATGTAGCCAGCGTAGGTTGAGACATCATTGCCTGCTATATGAGGGTAGATGAAGTAGCATAACCTATTATATGAAGGTTCCCACTATTCTTACTAAAGTTACCTATTATATAAGGGTTACTCACATATTTTCCTTACCAGTGGTGCGGTATTGACACCCTTCCAATTGGGGTTACATATTGGACCCCAACTCAGCCATAATGCAGTATTAGGGGCATGTCAGTTAGATATCTACTTCACATAGTTTTAGTTACATAATTGAGATTGTTAGATATAGTCATTTGGTCTCACTAATAGGACTCATATAGTTCTACAGAATTTAGGACTATTAGATATAGTCAACTCAGAACATTATGGAACTCATCTAGTTTGATCAGATTCAGGACTGTCAGATACAATCGCTAATGTTATAAGTTATATCAATCAGTAGAACTCAATTATCAGTCATGATAGTTATCAGTAAACTTATGTTATCACGATCTCAGATATAGTTACTATGTATTCATGCATGTAATCTCACGTTCATATTAGTCAGTTAGCCTGTATTGTTCATGCATATAAACCATATGTATTCAGCCTACCTCACATGCATACCAGTACATTCAAAGTACTGACGCATTTACACTATGGTGTTTTATACCATAGGTTCAGAAACAGGAGCTCCAGAGAATCAGTAGCATCTCAGTCTCAGCATCAGATTTAGCAGTGAGTCCTCATCCTTCGAGGACATGACTATTTCCTTACTCTCTCATTAATTAATTTATTAGTTCGAGTTAGTTAGGGACATGTCTCATCAACTCCTTATTCAGACAATCATGTTTTGGAGACTTTTCAGACTATCATGGTCAGACAGTTATTTCAGTGTTTTGGGTATTTCACACCCATCCATTTGTCATGATTTATCAGTTAGGTTACAATTTTGAACCTTATGGCCTTTAAGTTCATTTTTCCATATTTATACAGTACATCATGCAGTATACAGGTACAGATATCAGTCATGGGTTATATTGTGGTCCTTCGGGGTCATGAGCACCGTGTAGCATTTTGGGTACCAGATTTGGGGCGTTACAAACTTGGTATCAGAGCCTAAGGTTCAATAGTGTCCTAGAAAGTCTGAAAGCCGCATCTAATAGAGTATTATAGATGGGTGTGTTGCGCGCCATATTTATGTGCTGGAGGCTGTAAGATGTCTTAGGAATAGTTTCCCTTCTTTCAGTATTCATGTCATGCCAGTGAACATAATCTCAAGTCAATCTCTCAGTCTAATCCTTTTCTCCCTTTCTTCTATAGAACATGCCTCTTAAAAGAAGAAATGGGAATCACTCAAACCCTCAGCCCGAAGATCCTTTGGGAGAACATGTTTCTCATGCATAGTTTATAGCTGTATTCACTACTGTTGCTCAGTCAGTTACTTCTCAGAATGAATGAACAACTATCGTTCCACCCAACCCAATGGCCAATTTAGCTGTAGTCAGGATTTGGTACTTCACCCAAATGAATCCTCCATCTTTTCTTGGGTCTAAGTCAGATGAGGACCTTATTGAATTCATCGATCAGGTTTAGAAGGTTACTGACATTATGGGAGTTACTCCTAGTGAGAGTGCTGAGCTAGCTCCATATCAGTTGCAGGATGTTTCTCACACTTGGTACAAATAGTGGAAGTTAGAAAGGCCAGATGATGCAGGGCCTATTTAGTGGGAGGAGTTTGTCACCGCATTCTTAGATAGATTCTTTCCCCAAGAGCTGAGAGAAGCTAAGGTGTTAGAATTCATCAACCTCAGATAGGACAACATGATGGTGAAAGAGTATTCTCTTAAGTTTACTCAATTTGCCAGATATGCATGTCATGTGGTTGCCGATAGCAGGGCCAAGATAGTAAGTTTTTTTCTGAGGTAAATTATAGTGTGGTCAACGAGTGTAGGTCTGTGATGTTGAATAGTGACAAAACTTTATCCAGGATTATGACACATGCTCAGCAGATAGAAGATCAAAAGGTTAAGATGAGGAAGAAGCAAAATAAGAGAGTAAGGACATGTAGTTTTAACTTTGCTCAGCCCAAATAAGAAAGAGGAAACCGTTCTGAGTTTCATCCTAAGTCATCAGTTCCATCTCCTTCTTCATCTAGTACTCCAGCTCCTAAGTTCAAGGATGGTATTAAAGATAGAGAACCAGGCTCTAAGTCTCAGGGCAGTATTAGCAGTGCCCGCACCTATCTTCTTTTCCTGACTTGTGGCAAGCACCATCAGGGCATTTGCAGAGATGGCAGTGGTATTTTTTTTAGATGTGGAAAGACAGGACAAAGAGTCAGAGACTATCCTTAGCCAGGTCCTCAAGGCCAGCAGAACCGTTCCTCAACTCAGTCTAGTTGCCCAAATTAGGAGGGTGCCACTTCCAGTGCTACTAGTGCGCAACCCCCAAATATAATCTATGCTCTCCAGTCCCAAAAATATTAGGAAAATTCTCCTGATGTAGTTATAGGTATGTTACAGATCTTTTATGTGCTTGTTTATGCTTTGCTAGATCCAGGAGCTTCCTTGTCTTTTGTTACTCCCTATATAGCAGGAAATTTTGGAATCAGTCCCAAAATTCTAGTAGATCCCTTTTCAATATCTACCCCAGTGAGTAAAACCATCATAGCCCGGTGGCTATACAGGAACTGCCCGATTATGATATTTCAGAAAGTCACTTCAGAACACTTAGTCGAATTAGAGATGACTGATTTTGATGTTATTTTTGGTATGGATTGGATTTATTCGTGCTATGCCACAGTCGACTACAGAAATAGAAAGTCTAGTTTCAGTTTCTGAATGAACCCATCCTAGAGTGGAAGGGTAGTGTGTCCGCTTTCAGAGGTCATCTTGTTTCCTACCTTCGAGCATGGAAAATGATATGTAAAGGATGTGTTTATCATCTTGTTCGAGTTAAGGACACTTGTTCCAAAACTCCCAATCTTGAATCAATCCCAGTAGTGAGTGAATATTTAGATGTCTTTCTCGAAGATCTTCCAGGGATTCTTCCCGAAAGGGAATAAGAATTTGGCATTGATCTTCTTCTAGATACTCAGCCTATATCTATTCCTCCATATAGAATTGGACCTGTAGAACTCAAAGAACTGAAAGAGAACTTTAAGGATCCCTTAGATAAGGGATTCATCAGGCCCAGTATGTCCTCGTGGGATGCACCAGTCTTATTCGTGCGAAAGAAAGACAATTCTCTCAGAATGTGTATAGATTACTGTCAACTCAATAAATTCATGTTTAAGAACAAGTATCCACTTCCCAGAATCGATGACTTGTTTGACCAACTTTAGGGCACTAGTTATTTCTCTAAGATAGACCTCAGAGCAGGCTACCATCATCTCAGAGTCAGAGAATGTGATATTTCAAAAATAGTTTTCCGTACTTGGTATGGTCACTTTAAATTCTTAGTCATGTCCTTTGGTCTTACCAATGCCCCAGAAACTTTCATGGACTTGATGAACCGTGTGTTCAATCAGTACTTGGATATGTTCGTTATAGCCTTTACCGATGATATTCTGTCTATTCCCGCAGTGAGCGTGATCATGCAGACCATCTAAAAATTGTGCTTCAGACTCTAAAAGATCATCATCTATTCCCCAAATTCAGTAAGTATGAATTATGGCTAAGGTCCATAGTATTCCTGGGTCATATTATTTCTGGTGATGACATTAGAGTAGATCCTCAAAAGACCAAAGCAGTAAGAAACTAGCCCAGACCTGTCTATCCATCATATATCAGGAGTTTCTTGGGTTTGGATGGCTATTACAGATGGTTTGTTGAGGGATTTTCTTCTATTGCATCCCATATGTCCAAATTGACTCAGATGAAAGTCAAGTTTTAGTGGTCAGATCCTTGCGAGAAGAGTTTTCAGGAGTTGAAGACTCGACTCACCTCAGCTCTAGTCTTAGCTATTCCAGATGGTTTAGATGGTTTCGTACTGTATTGTGATACATCCCAAGTAGGTTTCGGGTGTGTCCTCATGCATCATGGTAAGGTCATAGCCTACGCCTCCAGACAACTTAAATATCATGAGAAGAATTATCCTACTCATGATCTTGAGTTAGCAGCCCTAGTTTTTACCTTAAAGATATGGAGGAATTATCTATACGGGGTTCATGTAGATGTATTCACAAATCATAAGAATCTTCAGTATGTATTTTCTCAGAAAGATCTTAATCTTCATCAAAGAAAGTGGTTAGAGCTCTTGAAATATTATGATATTAGTGTCCTTTATCATTCGGGCAAGGCCAACATAGTGACCGATGCTCTTAGTAGACTGTCTATGGGTAGTGTTGCTCATGTTGAGGACAATAAGAAGAAGTTAGCTTAGAAAGTCCATCAGCTTGCCAGACTAGGCTTTCGCTTAGTCGATACAAAGGAGGGTGATATATGGGTTCAGAGTAGTTTAGAATCATCTCTAGTTTTCGAGGTGAAAGAAAATCAAGATAGAAACCCCAGTTTAGTCAAGTTGAAACAATCAGTTAAGGATTAGAAAGAAGAGGTTTTCTCCCAAGGGGGAGATGGTGTCTTGCGTTGTCAGGGTAATCTCGGTGTTCTAGGTGTAGATGACTTAAGGAAGAAAATTCTTGCATAAGAGCATGGTGTGCACTACTCTATTCATCCAGGGGCCACAAAGATGTACCGCAACTTGTGGGAGATCTATTGGTGGAGTGGGATGAAGAGAGATATTGCAGAGTTTGTGGATAAGTACTCTATATGTTAGTAGATTAAGATAGATCATTAGAAGCCTAGTGGGTCTATGCAGGAGTTCAGTATTCCTACTTGGAAGTGGGAAGAAGTGAACATGGACATCGTGATGGGTTTTCCTCGTACTCGTTATCGACGGATTCAGTTTGGGTCATTATTGACAGGATAACCAAATCAACTTATTTTCTTCTAGTTCATACCTCTTATTCAGCCGAGGATTATGCCAAACTCTACATCAGAGAGTTGGTCAGATTGCACGGTGTTCTGTTATCCATTATTTTAGACAGAGGTACCCAGTTCACCTCTCACTTCTAGAAAGTGTTACAAAAGGGTCTTGGTATCCAAGTTCATCTCAGTACAACCTTTTATCCTCAGACAGATGTTCAAGTAGAAAGGACCATTCAGACCCTAGAAGATATGCTAATGGCGTGTGCAATTGATTTCAAGGGAGTTGGGATGACCACTTTCCTTTGATTGAGTTTGCATACAATAATAACTATCATTCCGGTATTAAGATGGATCTGTTCAAGGATCTCTATGGTAGGATATGCAGATCTCTAGTATGTTGGTTTGAAGTTAGTCAGGCCTCAGTTATAGGTCCTGACTTAGTATTCGATGCCTTAGAAAAAGTCCAGTTAATTAGAGAAATACTTTGGTCTACTCAGAGCCGACAGAAGTCTTATGAGGATATTCGCAGAAAGGATCTCGAGTTTTAGATTGGTTACTTTGTATTTCTAAAGATCTCTCCCATGAAGGGAGTGATGCCATTCGACAATAAGGGAAAGCTTATTCCCCGATATGTCGGTCCTTTTAAAATTCTCAGTCGCTTTGACAAGGTAGCTTATGAACTGGAATTGACTTCAGATCTAGACTTAGTTCATCCAGTGTTCCATGTATCTTTTCTCAAGAAGTGTATAGGTGACCCAGCAGTTGTAGTCCCTATTTAGAGTATAGATGTTCCAAAAAACCTCTCTTACGAGGAGACTTCAGTCAAAATTCTAGACTACACAACTCATAGACTGAGGATCAAAGAAGTCTCTCCAGCCAAAGTTCTTTGGCGAAATCAGTTCGTTGAGGGAGCTACTTAGGAAACAGAAGAAGACATGCGTACCAAGTATCCTCACCTCTTCCACACTAACTCAGATCTAGCTCAAAGTAATAGTTCTCCTTATGATTTTCAGTTTTCATGACCAGATTTCAGTTACAACTTGGTATCAATCTCATGTTTAGAATTCCATTTTTAAACTTGGCACTAACTACCATTACATATTTAGTTATATGTTCATGCATCAGATTAGTCATGTGTTCATGCATCAGACATTTATTCTCTTGTGAGAAGACTCAGTTATTAGAAATCTCAGTCATGTAATTAGTTCCATCATATATTCACACATCATAAATGTGTGATCAGCTTATCAATGCTCTGAGTCATGCATTCATGTATCAGCTCAGTCATAAAATCATGCATCAGATATGTATGCTTAGTATAAATCTCAGGAATGTTAGTTATGTAGTCATGTTTCTATGTTCAGTTTCAGTATGTACTTTGGCTTATCGTTTCTCCCCTCTTAGTTAGTCTCATTCGAGGATGAATGTTCCCAAGGGGGAAATATTATAATACCCCGAAGTTTCCTAACTGAGAATGTCAAGTATTATCTTTTAAATTGAATGTTGTTTATTCTATGGGAAATTTTTAAGATTTTCACTTTTTGTCATGTGGGAAATTTAATAAGCTTTCCATCGAAATAAGATTCGCCTAAATCCGATAACCAAGTAAGAATTATGACTATTTCAAGTTCCCATCATAAAATAGCTCCATATTAGTCAATGGCACGCCACGACACAAGAGAAAATGGAATTTTTCAAATTACAGTAGGGGTCCATGATAGTGGTGTATCACACCAAACTTCCAGGTTGCAAACGAAGTGGCAACGCGATGGCTTCACATCGCGCTATCCCCCAGTTTCCCAGTTGTCAAATTCCTGTGACACAGGATGATAGTGCCGCGTCGCGCCTGGGATCTAGATCCGGAAATTTTCACCAATTTAAAAGAAGCATCCAGGGTTAAAAAGGTCAATTTCCCACCCCTATTTAATCCCTTTAACATGAGATTCAGCTATTTGGAACCCAAAATATACTAGTTTCTCTCAATTTTCTCTCAAGAACAGGCTAGGGTTTTAATTAGGGATTCAATTTCAAGAATGTCTCTCTGTCAATATTTTCTAAATCAAGAACTAAGGTATGAGTTGTGTTGATTTATGGATTCCTTTCATCCATAAAGCTCAATAACCCTACTTCAAATTATAAATCATAATTTTTATGTTATAGGTTGGTTGTAATCATGTTTATCTTGTTATACGATTCCCTAGTTGGAATATTTATGCGTCTTTCATGAAACTACATTAGAAAGTGGGTGAAATCCATAAATTGAGTTATATATAATGCGTCAATTTGATGATTATGCCTATGCCCTAAGGGTGCATGCAAGGTGTTTGATAAAATGCCTAGGAGGATATAAATTATGCACTATATCTAAATTGTGATCCACTATGGATTCTATGCTATTCTTATGTATTGAACTAGTTTAATAGATTGCTCATGAGTTAGACTTATGAAATTATGCTACGTATACATGCTATGTTATTGACATCTCAAGCTATGATAATCAAATGCCCATGAAATATCTTAAATTATGGTATTATGGATTGTTGACGTTGGTCATGCATTCAAGAATGTCATGCTTTGTCAGTTCCTTCCATCAATTCCTGGAGGTGCTTGTACCCAAAAAATATAGTTGTGTGCCTAGAGTTAGTGCCATGATTTCAAGATACTCTCAGTCAATCCATGATCCATAAAACTCATTCAATCATGTGACTCAGGAAAGCTTAGTAATATAGTAATCTCAGTACTATTCTGTCAGTCAACAAAACTCAGTTAATTCAATCTAGTTTAGTCCCGTAATCCATATTCAATGTCTATTCATATGGGAGTAGGAATTAGCACCGAGTGAACCCAAGGATGGTAACTCACCTGTTATATAAGGGTGTGATTCTTAGAATCAATCCTTGCGTTCCAGAACTACATAGTCAGCGTAGGTTGAGACATCATAGCCTACTATATGAGGGTAGATGAGGTGGCTTAACCTGTTATATGAGGGTTCGTACCGTTCTCACTAGAGTTACCTGTTATATGAGGGTTACTCACAGATTGTCCTTTCCAGTGGCGCGGTATTGACACCCGTCCAATTGGGTTTGAGATTGGACCCCAACTCAGCCATAATTGTGTATTAGGGTTATGTCGGTTAGATAACTACTTCCCACAGTTTTAGTTACAGAATCAGGACTGTCATATATAGTTATTTAGTCTCAGTAATAGGACTCAATAGTTTTACAAAGTTCAGGATTGTCAGATACAGTCAATTCAGAACAATAAGGAACTCATCTAGTTCCATCAGATTCGGGACTGTTAGATACAGTCACTCATGTTATAAGTTATATCAGTCATCAAAACTCAGTTATCAGTCATGTTAGTTATCATTAAACTCATGTTATCATGATCTTAGATATAGTTACTATGTATTCATGCAAGTAATCTCACGTTCAAATTAGTTAGTTAGATAGTATTGTTCATGCATATGAACCCAATACATTCAGCCTACCTCACATGCATACCATTACATTCAAAGTACTGACGCATTTGAGCTATGTTATTTTATACCATAGGTTCAGAAGCATGAGCTCCAGAGAATCAGTAGCATCCTAGTCTCAGCATCAGATTTAGCAACGAGTCCTCATATTTTGAGGACATGACCATTTATTTACTATCTCATTAATTAATTTATTAGTTGGAGTTAGTTGGGGACATGTCTCATCAACTCCTTAGTTAGACAGTCATGTTTTAGAGGCTTTTCAGACTATCATGTTCAGACAGTTATTTTAGTATTTTGGGTATTTCAGACCCCATCCATATGTCATTATTCATTAGTTATGTGACAGTTTTGAACCTTATGGCCTTTCAGTTCATGATTCCACATTTATACAGTATATCATACAGTATACAGGTACAAATATCATTCATGGGTTAGCTTGTGGTCCTTTGGGATCATGAGCACCATGTAGCGTTTCGGGTACCAGATTCGGGGCATTACAAAGACAGTAAATAACCTTGCTTTAAACCCCTAGAATATTTAAAGAAATCTTTAGGCTATCCATTTAGCAGTATAGAATACCAGTTATTTGACAGTAATCTGAAAACCATGTCAATGATTTCTTCACAAAAACCAATCTTCCTTAGCACTTTAGTGAGAAACAGTTATTCTACCTGGTCATATGCATTCATCATATAAATTTTCATTACCATTTTAGGTGGCTTTTCCCTTATCTTGATTTCAAAGACTATTCATTGAACTACTAGAATCTTTTCAGCTATGCTTCTTGACAGCACACACGCAAGTGTACGTGGTCTACCAAGTAATATAATGGCCTTCAAGAAAGCTGATTTATTGATCCTACAGAGACTTAATTTGGGAATGATTTAATTTAGTTCACAGTTTAGATTCAATTGATGTGAAAGTAACCAAAGAGAGTTTGAAAGTTATAATTGCAAGGAAAGTGAACAAAGCTTAAAGTAAAGATCCTATGACAATCAGTAGGAGAAAACCCAGGGTTGAAGAACTCTGAAAAATTATATTATGCTATTGGATTTCATTCATTAACTTGCTTTTCTAGGTTGTTGATTCGCAGTGTTAATTGCACGATTATGGTTTCCCAACCTCTAATCTTTTACGTAAGTTGAACCTTACACCTACATTGTTGAGCGGGGATGTAATAATTCACTTAAGTTCTTAACAAATATCATCCTACATATGAATAAATTAAAGTATCTAAGTACACCCCTATCCTAGATACTAATTCAAGTTTCTTATTTTATAAAGAATCTAGAACCATACTCTGCTTATTCCCATGTTCTATCGCCCTATTCCCTCTCCTGAGTTCACAAGGTTGACAATGGATGTATTCTAATGGTTGCGGATCCTTAAATTAGTTATAATAAGAATAAAAATAACTAATATTGATAATAAAAGAAAAAAAACTTAATCCATAGAAATAATAATCATGTTCTTGGCTTTAACCCCAGAAAGAGGGCGTTTAGACATACATAGTCATATCGCAATCACAATGTTGTAATTAATGACTAAAAATATGTATGAACTAAATGAAATTAATAAAATCCTAATTATGATGTTTTAGCATCCCGTGTATCTTCAAAATATGTCAAAAGATATGTAAAAACGTGATACAACATGTATATATAGCATAAGGGTAAGCCATGTCCGTCTAGGAGTCAATTTAGCATCAAAAGCCCACGTTTGGAGTGGAGCGTGTGTTGAACCCTCAATTCCTATGGAATGGGTCATGCATCGCACCCTATATCCCCCTGTAATAGAGTATACAACGCATGCTAATCGCATGACCTCTCTGGAATTTGTCCTTTGAATTTTGTTTAAGTGTTGGTGCTTCCTCCTTCCACCCCTTATCTTGTGGGGTCTTTCAATTGATTTTACAGCATATTAAACATCAAAATATCATCATATTCATATCCAAATGCATTATACATCATCACACCATACGAATTAGAAGCATAAACAACACTAAACCCATTACGATGAATAAAAAACAAGAGCGTAGACTAGGTTGAATTCCACGGTCTTTCACTTCAAGTTCCCACTCTTTCTTTGAATCATATGAACTTTGTACAGTCCTACCACTTGGTTATGCATATAATAAAACATTTAAAACCATAAGGAACACATAGAAATCAATATAATCCAACAAGATAGACTAGAAAAGCAACTAGCTCACGCTAGGAAGACTAGTTTTCTATATTGAACTCAAATTTACTCTTTTAAGTACAAAGATACATGGATTTCACTTGGAACTTTGTGAACACATTCTTCAAAAACTTTATACACATTTATCTTATTATCAACCCATATATCATGGAATCATCCTCAAAACAAGGCTAAATAGGCTCGAATAGCAACGCTAAAATGCATAAATTCACCCAACATCACCACCCCATACTTAAAGCTTTGTTCGTCCTCGAATAATTCTTAACTATAAGAATCATGAGCTGAAGAGACTACACACTTCTACTACATGCAAGATACTTAAGATAGTACTACAATGACTACACATAACGAAAGTTACTACACTAAGCACGTTTCAATACAATTGAAAGATCAAGAACACTACTCAAAAACAACCTAGCCTCAAGAATTGACTCACCTAGTTGGAAAAGTCATGTGGATTTCTCAATCAAGGATATTATTTAAATCACCCACATTTATCAAACATATTCCCCTCACAACAATAGAGTTACCCATACTCACTTATAATCAAGCAATTCATAACATGATGGGTATAAGAATCAAATTACACTCACTCTTACAAGGAACTCACAAGTTACACATAATGAACCATAGTCTTTCCCTTAGTATAATTCGCCACTAATAGTCGAATGTAAAGCTTAAGATCATTTAGGTCTTTTTCGGGTTGAGTTATAGGATAAGGGACGGGTACGAACCATTTGGGAATAGTGACTAACCACTCTTAGCGCTTTAATACACTATATTCTACATTTAAAACCAATCTCCAGCATCAATTATACTTTTTCGTCCACCCATATCTTTTGTTTTTGCCCCATCTCTTTTAAGCATTTTCACAAACACTTGGTAGACACATAGTTTACTATCACAAAAATTATTTTTTCTTTTTTTTCACAATCATGGTAATATTTTTAGCATAAATAACATCATAACCATCCACCACACATCAATTATACTACAATAACTATTACCTTGGGGCATCAATTTAATCTTTTTCTTCTTCAATTTCTCAAACTCCTCACTATTTCAATCTTTTATTAAAGCACATAAGAACTTTTTGGATCAAATTAAGGTCTATCAAAGAAGAGATTAGGCTACTCATGAGGTTGAAAAAGAAAAAGCTAAAGGCTCAATAGCGGTTAACTAGGATAATGCACAAGGGTAGGATAATATAAGGTAAAAAAATGCTATCAAAGAAATGCATATATCATATCCTAAATCCACATTCTTTATTTTGCTTCACACACACACCGGGTAAGTTCTAGACATCATATACAACATGGAATATACACAAATCTCACATCACACATGGCACATGCTTAACTCAATAGGATCATCATAGACTCCCAACCAAAAAATAGCACAAATTCAAAAATAAGCCAACATGAACAAGAGTCATAACTTGAACCTAGGAGTCTAAAAAATAGTAATTCACACAATCAAGACGCTTTTACAAACAAACCCACTTGCATCATGTAATCACAAATAGCACCAATAAGAATATCTCACATAAAAAAAATTAAATTGAGCCAAAATTTAGGAATTTCTCCACCCCATACATAAAAATCTACTTTGTCCCCAAAGTGAATTTTAAAGGTAAGAGATAGAAATACTCCCTAAGGACTCTAGGCTTTGCTAGCAACATCTTTTGTATTCATGGGATCTGTGGGACCTTAAACTTCATCTTTGCCATGCTTCAAGCTCATGTTTATGGTACTCAGACTTCCTATTAACCTGTGAATCAACCAAAAATAAAATAAAAACTGAAAAGAAAACATACCTAATTAACTTGGGTTGCCTCCCAAGCAGCGCCTTATTTAGTGTTGCGGCACGACCCAACTCAACTCAACCATATTCCTTCATATTTTTCCTCATCATTGGAGGCCATATTCTTATCCTTTTCACCCCTTTTGGGTGTGAATTCTCAAGAGTAGCAGGTTTCTCAACTTTAGCCTTTTTAGGATCATCAACTTCCATTATTTTAGGCTTAACAGATATAGTCTTAGGATGCTCAATCAGGTAGTTTGAAGAGGTCTTTTGTTGACTAGACACCCCACACTTATACCCTTTAATAACATTGATCATACACAAATCTTTAACTTGGGATATAATTGTGGGTGCTTTGTAAAAATCAAACACCACCTCTTCATCTTCTACTCTTAGTTTAAGCTTACCTTCTGTAACATCAATTAACACTCCTCCGTTTGCTAAAAATGGATGCCCCAAGATAATTGGTACCTGTTCATCTACCTCAAAATCAAGAATAATAAAGTCAAAAGGTATAATGAATTTACCTACCTTTATGAGGACATCCTCAATTATTCCATTCGGATGTATGAATGACCTGTCTGCCAGCTGCAACACCACAGTGGCCGATTATGGCTCTCCCAAGATCAATATTTTAAACAGTGATAGGGGCATCAAGTTAATCCTTTCCCCTAAATCACTCAGAGCATGGAATGTTTTACTCCCAACTTAGATTGGGATGGAAAACTTTCCTTGATCTCTCAATTTCTTGGGGATTTTTTGTGTCAACATAATGCTACACTTTTCAGTGAGTGTTATAGCTCCCACATCCTATAATTTCACCTTTTTATACACCATATCCCTTAAGTACTTTGCGTACTTGGTCATACTCTGCGAAACATCTAACAAAGTTAAGTTAATGTGAAGCTCTTTGAATGTGTCAAAGAACTTATAAAATAGTGCATCCTCCTTCGCTTTAATTTTTCTCTGAGGAAAAGGAAATGGCAGTGTCTTCTACACTTCTAATTCAGCAACTTTTTCTTTCAAGTACTCAAACTTCCTTGATTTTTTAGCAACTTCTTCATTTACCTGCTGGGTCACCACATCATCATCTACCTCCTTTGTTACCTTTGGATGTTCTCTTTAAAGCTCTTTTCCTCTCCTCAAGGTGATTGACATGATTTGTTTTTGATTTTCTGTGTCAGCTGGCAACCCACCTTGTGGCCTAGTATTTACTACTTACTGATTTTTCCCTAGGTGCAACTCTGGACTTCTTATGGCCTCTAGCAAATTTTTTAAGTCTACAGTAAACTGTTTCTGATTAGCTAAGATCTGTTTCATCATATCCTCCATATTGTTACTGAACTAATTTGGTTGGGCCTATGGCTATAGGGCGTTCAATGGATGAGTCTTCCATTTTATGTTGTAGGCGTTATGATAATTTGGCTTTTGAGAATTGCGTACATACATCACTAATTCTGGATTTGAATCACACATGGCCGCAGAATAGCTACTATTTCTCCATACCTCATACCAATCACAAATTTTTAAAATGCATTAATGGATGCAACAGGATGTGGAGCTCCTAATTTCATGTTTTTGAACTGAGTGTTGGTCAAATTTGGTAACACAGACACATAGGGTTGTGGATTGGTCCACCTCTAGTTCACCTGCAACTCTTTTTGTGGAACTTTTGGAATCTGAATACCACTCGAGATTTCCTTATGCTATGCAATTCAATAAAGTTTATAGCTCATTATAAGTCAACTCCAGCGCTTGACCACCTACGACTGAATCTAGAAAAATCTTCATATTGTGATCAAGAGATTCTACAAAAGTATGACAAAGTACCTCATTCGACTGTTGGTGGTGTAGAAAATCCTATAGAAAGACCTTGAAGCATTCCCTAGCATGATATAGATTTTCATCAGGCTTCTATTTGAAGCTCACTATCCCACTGCGAAGTATCACAATTATGCCTGATGGAAAAAATCTAATGAAAAACCTCCTGGATAAGTCATCCCATGATGTGATTTAATTGGTTGGCTCCATATTCAACCACTTTTTAGCTTCCCTAATAAATAAATAGGGTAAGAGTGTGAGCATCACATAATCAGCATTTATACCTGTCGAAATAAATTTAGTAGTGATCTAAATAAAATTCAGCAAGTGAACCTGCATATCCTCATGTGAAGGCCCTACAAATTGTCCAATGCTAATCAATCGTTGAACCATGTTGTGCTTAATCTCAAAATTTTCCCCAGCATTTGGTCTTTGAATAGGGGAATTCAAATTTGAAGAAAGTGGGACTGTCACTTCCCGAATAGTCATGTACGCTACTTGTTGGTCCTCAGCCATTTGCACAGGATTTTCTTGGTATTCTTGGATTGAAGGAATCTGTGGGAGAATGATTTCCTCTCTCCTTCAATGATGGTAAAGTTGCTCGGGTTCAGAGCATGGTTCAACCAGCTTATTATCCCTTGCCAGCTTACCACTTTAAAAACATATTTCCTGTAATAACAAAACCAAGACCAAGCGTAAAACCACCAAATAAACCTAAAAGTAAAACTAAAATAAACAATTACCAAACATCAAGTCCCCGGCAACGGCGCTAAAAACATGACATCACCCAAGTGCACACTCAAGTATACGTGGTCTGCCAAGTAATATAGTGGCCTTTAAGAGAGCCGAGTTATTGATCCCACAGAGACTTGATTTGGCAACGATTTAATTTAGTTCACAGTTTAGATTCAACTAAAGCAAAAGTAACCAAAGGGAATTGGAAGTTATAATTGCAAGGAAAGTGAACAAAGCGTAAAGTAAAGATCCTAAGACAATTAGTAGGAGAAAACCCAGGGTTGAAGCACTCTGAACAATCAAATTATGATATTAGATTTCATTCATTAACTTGCTTTTCTAGGTTGTTCATTCGTAGGGTTAATTGCGCGATTATGGTTTCCCAATCTCTAATCTTTTACCTAAGTTGAACCTTACAACTACATTGTTGAGCGGGGTTGTAATAATTCACTTAAGTTATTAATAAATATCATCCTACATATGAATCAAGTAAGGTATCTAAGTACATCCTTTTCCTAGATACTACTTCAAGTTTCTTATTTTATAAATAATCAAGAACCATACTCTGCTTATTCCCATGTTCTATCACCCTATTCCCTCTCCCAAGTTCACAAAGTTGACAATAGATATATTCTAAGAACCATACTCTGCTTATTCCCATGTTCTATCACTGTCACTTGTACTTTCTCAATAGGTGGGACCTTCTTTAATTCTCCATTCTGGGCTTTTGTCACTAGCTTTGGTAGGATGTCCATCATTGAGAAATCTTCAGCATCCTCCTGCTTTTCAAATTTCTTTTGGAAAGATGAATTTGCTTCTTCTGTTATTTCCTCCTAGTTGTTAAGCCAACTCTCCTCTTCATCTTGGATTCTTTGAATTCTTAACCTGGACCTTCTTCCTTTCACAACTGCATGAAAAATCTTGTATTCCTTTCTCCATCTTTGAACCATTCAAAACCAGTTTTTTTTTTCTAAATTTTTTTAACTCAGTCAAAGCAGCTTTAATATTCTTTATCTTTTGATGAAACTTTACAAAGGGATTTCCTTCAATATCAATGTTCCAATTCTTCCTATTAACCTCCATGCATTATTCTTCCTTCAACCAAAAATTATGGAATCTGAAAGGTTTGATCAATTGCTTACTTGACTTGCTAAACTGTAACAACATTGGAGCATAGTCTGAACCACTCCTTATCGTATTGTCTAATTTCATAATAGGAAAAAATTCCTGCAATTTATCATTAAACAAAACCCTGTCCAACCTCTTGAATATAAAATATTCATCTATTCCACCATTCCACCATGTATATTTTCTTTCTTTTAAAGCATTTTCCTCCAAGTTACAAATGCTAATGAAATGGTTAAAATCATCTAGCTCCTCTATTGTGACTAGCAATCCTTCTAGCTTATCCTCCTCATTCATTATCACATTAAAGTATCCACCCACTATCCAAGGATCTTGAATTATACTAGCCATTTCTCCTAATGATTCCCATAAAACCAACCTCTCATTTTAATTATAATTTGCATACACCAGTGTAACAAAAATAACTACTCCTACATGCTAATTTTAAAGCTTAAGTGTGAGTTGTTGTTCTTCATCTCTAATGATATTGTACTCCATTATTGCATCCATAAATGCCCATATGTTTTCTAAATTATTTAACACTGCATGTTGCATTCCCAGTCTTTTTTATACTGCTCTATATTATGACCTTCCTGAAATGGTTCCATCAAGCCAATGAAACCAAATTGATATCTCCTATGCATTATGATCAACTTTGTAAATGTTTTCTGTGTGTTTACTAATCTGATGTTCAAACTTAAGGCATTTATTTTGATGAGAATTGTTCCATATGGATCCTTGTTTGTATTGTACTTTCTCCTATCGTTTTACTTTTATTCTTTTTATCTATGCTTTGTGCTTAGTGACTGAATTTTCTTTGGAGACAGGTTTTCTTCAACTGCTACCTTATCAATATTATCAACCAAATCATCAGAATTGAAGTCTTCTTTCTTGTTGTTCACAAGTTTTACCATGTTTTTTGCCTCCATTGCTAGTGGTAAAACCCCTTCTAGTATTATCTTTTCCTTCTCAGTCTTATCATGAACTACCGACACTAAGTCATTTGCATTGATTTGTGCAATTTTTTCATTCTTTCTTTGTTGTTGATCATGTGAATGTTGCTTATCTTTGTCTTTGGTCAGCACTGTTGTTGTTTCTACTTGTTTTTCATTGTCTTTTCTGGTGTTGTAATTTTTCTCATGGTCATTATTATTCTCCTTGCTTGTCTATTCTTCTGTTAATAGTTGTTCTGCTTTGCCAAAGCTCTTAGTCAACTAATCTTTTGTACTTTTCTTATTCTGCATGATACTGGATTTTTCTTGAATCTCATTATGCTCTTGATTTAAAGCATAAAAAGCATTTGATGTATTAAGTTTATCTACCTTGTCATCAACTTCTTTTACTATATTCCCATATTTGTCCCTTTTATATTTGTTCCTCCTTTGTAACCATTGATTTTTGCTACTGTTTATAGAAATTTTTACTTTTAAGAGTCACCACTTAATTTATTTGAAAAGGAATTAAGAAAACCTTTATATGATACTTTAAATGATCCAAAACAGAAAATTCATTTAAATTTGAAAATTCTTAGTAAGAGGTTCCTATTAATACTCTTGGAAGGTTGTTAAAGCACCAAGAGTATCCGCTAACTTGCGGTTATCTGGGTTGTTTAAAAATATCTTTTGACTAACTTCAAAAAGAAAGATTAATTGTTAAAATGTAATTCATTTTAGGAAAAGACTTGTGTAAAATAGAATTCGATGACTTAGTAGGGATTTAACTAAGTATAAACAAATTAATAACAATGCATGTAAAAGGGGAAGGGGAGAAAATAAAAGACTTAGGCCATTGGGCCCAAATCAATATACCCTGTCCTAATCTAATTGGGCTTTCGGCCCACTTACACCTGTCCTAATATAAATATTGGGCTTTCGACACACAACCTGTCCTAAGCTAATTTTCGGACCTTTGAGGCCCAAAATCCTCCTCACCTGTATTAAAATACAACTTTGGCTTCGAGGCCCAAATGAATGAATAAATAAAATACAGAAATAAATAAAGACAACAATAAATGATTAAATAAATAAATAAATAAATGAAAACGATACTTTCAAGTCTCTTGGCTGCTTCAAAGGTGGACTTCAAACCATTTCTTCTTCTTTTGACTCCTTGCATTTGTATTATGCCATAAGATTAATTTTTATCTTTCTTTTGGGCTTGACTTGAAAGGATAGGCCTTATTCGCCCATGATGAAATTCAAAGGAAAAGAGTCCATTTGGACTATCAAGCAGGTCCATGCAATGAAAAGGGCGAAGGAATTAATATGTGTTCACATGAATGAATAATTTGAACAACAAAGAAACATGAAGCAAACTCATACATAAAAAATCAAACAAGGAGGCCATAAGGAAATAAAAATTAGACAAAGTAAAGCAAAGACATGAACTGGACATCCTGAGAGATTAAATGAATAGGTGAAGGGGAAATGGGAAATTAGATGCAAGTTCAAACAAACTAGAGAACTAATCAATTTGTAAGCCAAGAAAATCCTAGCATAAGAGTTACTACCTTAAAACAATCATGCAATGGATTAACGGTAGATTAACAAAACTTGAACAAACCATGAAGCCCAATCACAAATAATATTTATGCTACTAATATGATAGGTGAAAAGATTATGATTCGACATAACAACATATGAGCTAACAATCCTAAACTATACAATCAATGTCAAATTATCACATTAAGACTCCAACAACTAGAACTTGCAATATTAGGAAGAAAGTGAGTTATATTTATGATTCTATTGAGAAATTAAATTGGAAAATTGAGAGCTAATGATAATAAAGGAGCAACAGAGACATTCAATGAGCAGGAAAAAAAGGATACGAAAGTTATCAACAAATATCTAGTGATTCATCTATTTCTTTCTCAATTTCAAGTATGAATTAACCTATAGTTAGCTACGTACTAGAGAATCAACCTAGAATATTCGAGTATGAAAAAACAATGAATTAGTGACTAACCAAAAACTGATATTACAGTGTCTTTGAAAGCAAACTAAACACAATTTCAAGATTAGAACATCGATCCTACAATAACTCAAAAGAAAATTATTTATTGAATCTTCACTAAAACAAAATTGTCAGCGAAATGAGAGACGAAATTTAACCCAAAACAACTGTTGAAATGAAACAATGACCCAACCATATCGACAGTGAGGCAGTAGACTTAAAACAATAAAAATTAAGAAAAACACGAAATCGAAAGCAGAACAAATATTGAAAATATCTATCTAGCTAAACAACATAATAGTCATTATACACCAAGTCCTATGGCTATCACAGCCATCTACAGTGAACACCTAACAATGAAAAAAACTATGCTATATTACGATAACAGAGAAGAAGCAAAATTGCAAAAGAAGAGTAAGGTGTTAGAAAGTTTACCTCTTTTTGAGAAGTAAAATAGAACCTTGAGATACCGTTGGACTCACAACCACTAGAAAAGAGTCGTCTTCATCGACTCAAAAATACCGATTAGCCGCTGACTTTTATGAAAAAATTTTACTGGTTTTTGCTCAAAATGGCTTTTTCCCTCATTGAGACTGTTTCTTTTGCTCCTAAACACCTGGTTTATATAGAGAATCATCTAGGATTTATATTTTTATTTTTCACTAATGTGGGAGTGGGATAATTAGAGGGGTTAGTTTTAGGATTTCAAATAGGGAAAATTCAAAATTTTAAAAAAAGGATAAGATTATCCATTGGAATTGTACGAACAAATTCAAATTTTGAAATTTGAAATTTTCCCTTTGGGATTGATTTCGGCTAATATTGTTATTTTTGTGTGTGGATATGAGTTCTTGAGTTTGGGCCGAAGGCTGGAATCGGGTTAGTGTTTGACTGATGGGTCAGTGGGTCGGTGGGTTAAAGTTGTTGGCCGGTTTTTTATTGGTTAACGTTGTATGCAGAGCTGCTTCTACATATAATATGAGGTTTTAGATGAAGATGTATGTTGGTTGAGGATTGTTGTCAGCTGTTTAAGAAAGAATGGGAAGTGGGGATCTGGCAGGGTCGGGTGGTTTAGTGTTGGCCGCTGGAGTTGTTGGGTTAAAAAATGGGGTTATTTAATAACCCCAATTAGATTTAATTGGTGTTAAAATAATCCTAATTAAATTTAATTTCTTTAAAAATAATGCTAATTAAATTAGAAATTTGGTAATTTTGGTATTATTTAGAAAAAATAATCTCATTTAGATAGAGGTTTATTCAAAAATGATTTCAATTGAGATTTAGCCTATTCTATTTAAATTGTGATCAAATTAACAGTTAATTGGCCAATTGCATTGCAATTGTGGCCAATTTATCTTCAATTATAATCAAATTTAGTAGATTAGTTAAATTGAATTGAAATCTGATCTTAATTAATTCTTCCTTTAATCTCGAGCTTCTTGATTTAGTAAAGTCAAACAAGTATTTCTCCAAATAAATTATTTGTACGAATTAACTATATTTAAATGAAGATTTTAATTATTGAAATTTACTTTCAAGATACGCCTTGATTAAAATCCGACATTCCATAGAATAAATATTTCAGTAATCGAGTTATATAATCTTGTATAATTAAACACGATAATATATAATCACTAATTAAAATGATAAAATGGCGTACAAAAAATATTTTGAAAAGTTTTTATTCAGATGAAATAAATATTTTGATTTTATTAAAAATCGAAGAAACTCAAGATTAAATTTAGTCATGGAGGAAAAATATTAGGTGTCAACTACCCCCTCCCTTTGGATAGGGTAGATGTAAGTAACCCTAGCCAAAGAGATGTTAATGTTCCTAATTTTTGTCCGTCCACAAATTCGAATATGAAAGAGGTTGGTTTTCACACGAGTTTCATAGAGTTATGGTTGGGCGTCGGTATTAGGTTTCCTACATATCTTAGGTTACATGACAATTTAGGCCACTTGTAGTTCATAAAGCTTGATTTGAAGCACGATTTTCAAAGAAAGTTCACAAGCTATCTCGGTTTTGGAGTTTTTAATGAAACCAAAAAGCTGGAGAATAAAGGGATTTGGGGGAAAGTAGGAATGCAGTTGAGTTTTCAAAATAAATCCCAGCATACATATCCCTGAGACTCAGGGAATGAGACTGTTTGTAGTTCGACTCAATTGGTAGAAAAGATAGTCTTTTATTTCAAATGATCTTCGGTTCGGGATGAGTGACAAATTGATCGAGTTGCGGAAAAGAGGCTTGTAACCTCTTAACCATGAATGTGGGATCCTTCACACCCATAGACAAGAACTTACCTAGACATAATTTCCAAAACTCTAAGTATGTTATCACCCAGATTTGAAAGAAAGTGAAGGTTACCCTCGGTATGAGCTTAGGAATATTTTGATGGTGAAGCTGAAACTAGAATATCTCTAAATACCCACATGCCTTATAATAGGGGTGTGGTTGGATGGTGGCGGTGATCATCCTTTAACTCACATCCAGAGATTTTGACGTCCCTCTCTAGACTATGTCCTATTTTGCTGCTAAGAAAGAGTTCCACATTGTGCTATATCCCATCTGGAGTCGTTCGCACCTGTGTTTTTTGATTTGAGATTTTTATCCTCTCAGATGCTCTTAATAATGTTTCAAACAAAAAGTGTTAGTGCTAAATATGATTCACGAAAGAGGTATGTAATCTTTTACAATATCTCCACGTAAGTTGTTACCTGAAGTTATCCTCTCATGTACCTGTTTGGAAGAAAATAACTTACTATAACAGACACAACTAACCTCTTGGTTTTTGCATAATTAGCTCATTTGTTGATTGAATATGTCTTCAAAGTGGGGTGGCCCATTTTGACACCGACGACACTTTATGCAAAATGGTCCATGCAACCATGTAATCTTATACTGATGCGGCAACCCTTTGGTCACCTATAATGCTGGTTGTATATGGAATGATAACCTCTCCAATTTCAGACAATGATTCTTAGCATATGACATCTGGTAAGTCTTACGCATCTTTTTTATTGATACGACTTATAGATTTTCATTGAATTGTCAATCTTTGGATTATCTGGCACATTATTTAATATTGGATACAAAGTGAATTACAAATATCTTTTGAATTTCTATCTTCTAGGTGATCCTGCATATTATCCGACCTTGGATAAGAGATGGCTTATATATATCCCTCCAATCGCTAGCTCTCAGGTATTCCTGCACATCATCTGACCTTGGATACAATATGACTTATAGATATCTTTCAAATTTCTAGTCCTTGGGTAATTCTACACATAATCTATCTTGGATATGATACAACTTATAGAGAACCCTTGGATATATCAATTTGATAATCTCGTATATTCTCCGGTAAGGATTTAGCAGTGACTTATGGATGACCTTTAAACTATCAATCTTAGGGTAACCTTGCACACTATCTGGTTAGGATGTCATTGTGTCTTATGGATGACCTATGGACTATCAACTCATAAGATATCTTACACACTATCCTATTTCAAATAATATGACTTAAAGATAACCCTAGGATTGTCAATTTCTAGGAAGTCTCATATGTTGTTCGCTTTCAGATAGCGACTTACAAAGTCCCTTTGAAGCATGTACTTTTGTTAAGTTCAGATGATGAGATATCCTCAATGCCAGCGTATGCTATCTCGTATTTCAACAAATATTAGATGTTGATGATATCCTCGATGCTAAAATATGCTATCTCGCGTGTCAACAAATATTAGATGTTGATGATATCCTCGATGCCAGCATATGCTATCTTGCATGTCAATATATATTAGATGCTGATGATACCCTCGATGCTATCGTATGATATCTTGCGTGTCAACAAATATTGATGATGATGATATCCTCGACGCCAGCGTATGATATCTCATGTGTCAATAGATATTAGATGCTGATGATATCATCGACACCAATGTATGATATCTCGTGTATCAACAAGAATTAGGTGATGATATCCTGAATGCTAGCATATGATATCTTGTGTGTCAATACATATTAGATGATGATATCCTCGATGCGAGTGTATGATGTCTCATGCATCATCAGATATTTAATGCAGATGACACCCTCGATGCCAGTGTATGATATCTCATGTGTCATTAGATATTTAATGTAGATGACACCCTCGACGCCAGCATATGATATCTCGCGCATTATCAGATATTTAATGAAGATGATACCCTCGACGCTAGCATATGATATCTCGCGCATCATCAGATATTTGATGTAGATGATACCCTTAACTCCAGTGTATGATATCTCCATGTCATCAGATATTTAATGCAAATGATACCCTCGACGTAAGTGTATGATATCTCGTGCATCATGAGATATTTGATGCAGATGATACCTTCGATGCTAGCGTATAATATCTCATGCGTCATCATATATTTGATGTAGATGATACACTCGATGCCAACGTATGATATCTCACACGTCATCAGATATTTGATGCAGATGATACCCTCAACGCCAGCATATGATATCTAGTACGTTATCAGATATTTGATGCAGATGATACCCTTGATACCAGCGTATGACATATCACACGTCATCATATATTTAATGCAGATGATACCCTCAATGCTAACATATGATCTCTCATGTGTCATCAGATATTTAATGCAGATGATACCCTCGATGTTAGCGTATGATATCTTGCACGTCATCAGATATTTAATATAGAATGCTACCCTCGATGCCAACGTATGATATCTTAGGTTTCATCAGATATTTAATGCAGATTATATGCTATATCCCTCTTGGCAATAGAATAAGATGGAATGGCTGTTTTGGCAATGAAGATGGTTTCGCCTGAATCCATTTTTCTGTGTTTTTGCTTTATATGTGTACCTGTACTCAAGGTAGACAGTCAGTAAACATAAAGTCTCTTTTGCTAGCAACTATTTTTAGAACAATTATAAATGCAATATTCATAAAGAAGATAAGGTGTCTTTGTTTGTCCTTCACGATTTCAAGAAATGAGATAGGAAATTCATAAGGTCTTCAATAAATGAGTATTAACCCATGTTTGGGGATACCTGGAAATACCATTCTTGAGCATCATATTCTCTGGTGTGGCTCCTAACTTGCTCGGGGATTTTTGAAAAAGACTCTCATTTTTGTGTATTGATCCCTGCATCCACAAAAAAATGATTAGTCTGAGTGAAATTACTCGGTTTTGACCTCCTTCAATCCTTGATTTGATTCTCACCATCTTTTAGGTACTCCATCATGTTGGGACCTCCACTCTGACTCCTCATCCTAATAGATGCTTAGGCAATCACTAAGTGAAAATATTTGTATAGATTTTCGAAAGTAGTCTTAATTTTTAAAAACTAGTTTCAAAACATCTGTAAAAGATTTAGGAAATATCTACCAGTCATGTCATGTACTAGCTCAACAAACATCTTTCTCTTGGTTTTGACTGTATCTAACGTATGCTGGAGGAATTCCAGGGATTCATCATCGTTGAGGATTTCCATCAAAAGTTTTGTCATAGCCGGTGATTTAATCTGCCTAGACTTTATCGTGGCTGGTGATATCCAGAACTTATATTTGACCTCTTGTGCTGGTTAGTTTGGAATATATTCCAAGATATTAGTGGAAATTTTGAGGCCTTCCTCAAAATTTCTACCCTAGTTTAAAGTTGTTTGAGATAATCTCAGCTCGTGAGGATCCAAAGTCTTTGTTGGTCTTTGTTCTCTTTGTTTTTGGAAGATGATCTTTCTCTTGTGAATTTTTAAGATTGCTTCTAAATAATTCTGCCCTAGTTTCCATTTCCTGGGGTTATATGACCGAGCCGTTGGGGCGCCTACCTATCCCGTTGAAATAGGAATCAGGTCAAACATAGTTCAGGACCACGCTAGAGACATATAGAATAAATCTAAAGGTTTGAGCGAAGCCGACATAGGCCTCCTACGTATCCCTTTCTTTGGAATTTAGGTCTTCACGTAGTTCATACATAAAAACAAGGGATAAATTATCCTAAGGGGTTGATCAAAGCCGACATAGGCCACATACGTATCCCTTTCTTAGGAATTCAGGTCAAACATAGCTCGTACATAAAAAGAAGAGGATTATCGACAATTGCACATCATAGAGCAGATACTATCATAAGGTCGATTACAATTAAGCCATGGAAACTATAACATCTTTCAGAAACAGTATCTCTTTACCGCATCTGAATTGATTAGTTTTGCTAAGTGATCACTGACATTTGTCTCTTTGATTTAATCATGGTCGTCTAAGTTGACTACTCCATCTTCATCCAAGTTAGGCTTCTCTCAATTTTCAAATTCCTCTATATCTTTCACTAACTGCTCATCATCACCTTTTTTTATTCATCATCATTCCCCTCGCTTTGTTCGTCTAACTTTTGACATGACATGACATTGACAGACTTTAAATTACCCTTTTGAAACAAACCAAGTTAGATGATAACAAGATAATAAAATATAATTATATAATCATATTTCAAAAATAAATTCTTAAATGAAGGGAGGCCTTTTAGAAAATAAATAAAAACTATGGCTCATGACCCATGTAAATGTGGGTCCATGCCTTTTTGAAAGCTGTAAAACACGAAATGAAAATTTGAGGCATAAAAAGGTGGATCGTGAGACCTCCCCTTGATCATCACTGATTTTTTAAAACTACTAGTAATTTCCCTTTCATCTATCATGACGGGCGACGACTTATGAATGGAGTGGAGGTCCAGTTTTGCAAAGCCTCTCCTGGTGTAACATTCTTCACCCTACTGGACTTTGGGATATATTCTGGTACAACATTGAATACCTCGAATAGATTTCCTATCCCATCCCTAAGACCATCATTATTTGACATCTCACGCATGGGAAATGACTAGTACAGGAACGGCAAGGGCCTAGGCAGACTTGTCTTTGACTTATCCTCAATCTTATCCTCCTCTATTGGATGGTATCATAACCCATACTTAGATGTTTTTTCTGGGACCATAATGGGCTTAATTATTCTTTCCAAATTCTTACTCAAGGCACTTAAAGCAACCACGACTTTCTCTCTTTTTTCTACTCCTTTTATCTTTTTGGAATTTTGTGAATCCACCTTAGTAATAGTCTTGCTAGATACCCATTCGCCTGCTATTTCGATCATACTAACTATGGCTCTCCCATGATTAGGCAATGGATTACTGGTGACATTTGGCATCGGTGCCTGAAGAGTGATGATTTTCTGACCAATCATGTCTTGGATCTTTTGTTTTAGATTGACGCATTCTTCAGTATTATTCTCGGGTGTTATTGAATGATATGTACAGACTTGATCGATCTACAAGAATGAATAATTGAGATTGGTAGGATTCTGTGGAATAGGCTGTATATAATAGGCTGTATATAAATAGATTTCATCAATCTTCCAAAGGGCTGGGTACGACTTTCAACCAATGAAGTAAATTTTGTTGGAGGTTTCTTTTTTAGGTTTAGACTGGGGGGTTATATTGGTTTTGATTAGTGGGAGGAAGTATCTGATGATAGTTTGGAGGCACTTGAATATTTATTTGGTTATTTGAAAGAGTAGCTGGAACATGAGACTGATAATTTAACTACGGAACTTGGTACTGAGGTAAAATATTTGAAAGTCGAGCTTGGTATTGGGATTGGATATTTAGAAATGGAGTTTGGTACTGGGATTGGATATTTGGAAGTGGAGCTTGGTACTGGGATTGGATATTTGGAAGTGGAGCTTGGTTTTGAGAATAAGAGGAAGTTGGGTGGTAGGTGGGGAGGAAATTGATAAAATTTTGTCGATTTCGAGACACAACCTATCCTAAGCTAGTTTTCGGACCTTTGAGGCCCAAAGTCTTCCTCACCTGTATTAAAATACAACTTTGGCTTCGAGACCCAAATGAATCAATAAATAAAATAAAGAAATAAATAAAGATAACAATAAATGGAAGAATAAATAAATAAATAAAAATGAGACTTTTAAGTCTCTTGGCTACTTCAAAGATGGACTTCTAACCATTTCTTTTTCTTTCGACTCCTTGCATTTGTATTATGCCATAAGATTGATTTTTATCTTTCTCTAGGGATTGGCCTTATTGTCCCGTGATAAAATGCAATGGAAAAGAGTCCATTTAGACTCTCAGGCAGGCCCATGCAATGAAAAGGGCGAAGGAATTAATATGTGTTCACAAAAATGAATAATTTGAACAACAAAGAAACAAGAAACAAACTCATACACGGAAAATCAAACAAGGAGACCATAAGGAAATAAAAATTAGACAAAGTAAAGCAAAGACATAAACTGGACATCCTAAGAGATTAAATGAATAGGTGAAGGGGAAAGGGACAATTAGATGCAAGTTCAAACAAACTAGAGAACTAATCAGTTTGTAAGCCAAGAAAATCCAAGCATCAGAGTTACTACCTTGAAACAATCATGCAATGGATTAATGGTGGATTAACAAAAATTGAACAAACCATGAATCCCAATCACGAATAATAGTTATGCTACTAATATGAAGGGTGAAAAGATTTTGAATCGACATAACAACATATGAGCTAACAATCCTAAACTACACAATCAATGTCAAATTAGCACATTAAGACTTCATCAACTTGAACTTGCAATATTAGGACGAAAGTGAGTTATATTTCTGATTCTATTGAGAAATTAAATCAGAAAATCGAGAGCTAATAATAATAAAGGAGCAATAGAGACATTCGATGAGCAGGAAAAGGAGGCTACAAAAGTTATCAACAAATATCTAGTGAGTTGTCTATTTTATCTCAATTTCAAGTATGAATCAACCTATAGTTATCTACGTACTAGTAAATCAAACCAGAATATTCGAGTATGAAAAAAAAAATTAGTGACTAACCAAAAACTGAACTTACAATTGAAAGTAAACTAAGCACAATTTCAAGATTAGAACATCGATCCTACAATAACTTAGAAGAAAATTATGTATTGAATCTTCACTAAAATAAAATTGTCAGTGAAAAAATAGACGAAATCTAGCCTAATACAAATGTTGAGATAAAACCATGGCCCAACTATATCGACAGTGAAGCAGTGGACTCAAAACAACAAAAAATCAACAAAAACACAAAATTGACAACAGAAAGAATGTTGTGAATATCTAACCAGCAAAACAACATAATAGTCATTATACACCAAGTCCTATGGTTATCACAGTCATCTACACAGAATACCCAGCAACAAAAAAAACTATGTTATAGAGAAGAAGCAAAATCGCAAAAGAAGAGTAAGGTGTCAGAAAGTTTACCTCTTTTGGAGCAGCAAAACAGAAACTTGAGCTAACATCGGAATCACAACCACTGGAGAAGCGTCGTCATCGTCGACTCAAAATTTTTTGATTATTTTCCGACTTTTACGAAGACAAAATTTTTTACAAAAATGAATTTTTTTTTACTGACTTTTGCTCACAATGGCTTTTTCCCTCTGAGTTTTTTTCTTTTGCTCCTAAAAACCTAGTCTATATAGAGAATTAGATAGAATTTATTTTTAGATTTTCACCGATATAGGAGCGGGATAATTGGAGGGGTTAGTTTTGGGATTTCAAAAGGGGAAAATTTGGAATTTGAAAAAGGGATAATATTATCCATTGGAATTGTACGAATTTGTACTAATTAGTACAAATTTGAATTTTGAAATTTGAAATTTTCCCTTTGAGATTGATTTCAACTGTTGCTTTTATTGTTGTGCATGGATATGAGTTCTTGAGTTTTAGTCGAAGGATGGAATTGGGTTGGTGTTTGAATGATGGGTCAGCGGGTTGCTGGGTTGAAGCCGTTGATCGATTGTTTGTTGGTTCACGTTATATGTAGAGCTGCTTCTGCACATTGTACGCGGTTTTAGCTGAGGTTGTATGTTGGTTGAGGATTGTTGTTGGTTGTTTAAGGGAGAATGGGAAGTGGGGATTGGGTCAGGTCAGGTGGTTTGGTGTTGGGCCACTCGAGTTATTGGGTTAAAAATAGAGTTATTTAATAACCCTAATTAGATTTAATTGGGGTTAAAATAAGCCCAATTAAATTTAATTAGGTTAAAAGTAACCCTAATTAAATTAAGAATTTTGTAATTTTGATATTATTTAGAAAAAATAATCTCTCTTAGATAGAGGGTTATTCAAAAAATGATTTCAATTGAGATTTAGCCTATTCTATTTAAATTATGATCAAATTAACAATTAATTGGCCAATTACATTGCAATTGTGGTTAATTTATCTTCAATTATAATCAAATTTAATAGATTAGTTAAATTGAATTAAAATCCGATACAAAATAATTCTTCTTTTAATCCCGAGCTTCTTGATTTAATAAAGTCAAAAAAGTATTTCTCCAAATAAATTATTTGTAAGAATAAACTATATTTAAATCAAAATTATAATTATTTAAATTTACTTTCAAGATAAGCCTGGATTAAAATCTGATATTCCATAGAATAAATATTTAAGTAATCGAATTATATAATCTCGTATAATTGAACACGATAATATATAATCACTACTTAAAATGATAAAATTGCGTACAAAAAATATTTTGAAAAGTTTTTATTCGGATGGAATAAATATTTTGATTTTTTTTTAAGAAACTTAGAATTAAATTTAGTCGTGGAGGGCAAAAATTAGCTGTCAATAGCTACTATCAGTTGCTACCCCTTTTGGCCCTTGCTAAATCTTTTTTGCATCTTTTTTAGTACTGTCTTTGGTCTCCCTTTGTCCTTGCAGCGTATCCTATATCTCCAGATAAAGATTACGACAAGATTCTTCATCATGACCCTGTAAGCAGCATCCCTTACAATATATAGGCTTGTAATCATATTAGATCTAAATTCACTTAGATTTTATTCCCCCATTTATATCATCCATCCTCTTCATTGATCTTCACTCTATTTGGTAACTTAGCAACAAGGTCCACTTTGATCTTTACCCTTGCACTACTTGGCCTTGTGTGATTTTTTGTAGCCATGTCCACTATTAAAGACTTTTATGAAATGTATGGTTTTGGTTTATAGTTCAATTATTGGTTGGTTTGGCGGTTGGACACGTTTGGGTCGATCACGGTCATAGGCCTATGCCAGAGTCTGAAAGTTGAACAAAATACACTATCTTGTTATATGTTTGGAATTCATCTAGCTTAGGGTTTAGTCTAGATTAGTCGGGTTAGGTATTGGGGGTGGTATCTCATCCTAGTTTCACTTGGGATGCCTAGTACGATAAGGCCCCGAGTCGAGTCGTGTTAAGTTGGTATCAGAGCTTTAGGTTCATGGTCAATTAGCAGTCCACAAAGCTGTCAAGTAGAGTCTCTTTTAAGGGTATGTAGCGTGCCACACTCGTAAGAGAGAGGTGATAAGGGATTTAGGAATGTTTCACTTTCTTAGTATTCTATTTTAAAGCTTGGAGTCTAAGTCCTGGAATCTTCTCTAATGCTGTTTTTTTTTTATTTTTAGATCATGCCTCGATAATTTGAGATGTAACTTAACTCTTCTATCCCAACTGGGGATAATGTTAAAGGGATATGTGCTACTTGGTATAGAGATCCAGTCACTGATATTCTTGGAGTTCCACCGATTGCTACTAGTATTCTTTAGGGTGAGTTAACAAATGTGAAATTTTGTCAGTATATTTATATGATTTTATCATTGGTTGTTGCTTAGGCTGAGTGAAGTGCATCTGGTGTTACAT
Source organism: Capsicum pubescens (assembly GCA_030864215.1). Classification (NCBI taxonomy): domain Eukaryota; kingdom Viridiplantae; phylum Streptophyta; class Magnoliopsida; order Solanales; family Solanaceae; genus Capsicum; species Capsicum pubescens. Next base: position 208,608,561 of record CM061547.1, read on the forward strand.
CTGCTGAGGCCACAGGGGTTGGCTAGTTTATGAAAATAAATCCTCCTACTTTTTTGGTGTGAAGGTAGAGAAGGATCCTCAGGGTTTCGTGGATGAAATATAGAAAATTTGTAGGTTAATGCACGCCACAAATATGGAATGGGTAAATTTAATGGCTTATCAGCTTAAAGATGTGGTATAACAATAGTTAAAGGAATGGGATGAGGCTAGGGGTAACGTTGAGGAGTCATCTTTATAGGGGACTTCTCTAATTTATTTTTAGTCTGCTTCTTTCCTCAGGAGTTGAGGAAAGCGAAGGTGGAGGAATTTGTCAATCTGTGACAGGGGAAAATGCCAGTGAAGGAGTATTCCTTGAAATTTCATCAGTTGTCAAAGTATGCTCCGAAATTAGTGTCTGATATCAGGGCCAGGATGATAAATTTCACTTCTGTACTATCTTGGGATTAATCATTGAAAGCAAGACTTCATTGCTGGTCAAGGGCATAGGTATTTTTAGGTTAGTGGTTTATATGTAATAGGTGGAGAAGGGAAAAAGGAAATAGGCTGAGTTTGAGAAAAGGCATTGTAAGAAGTTCATATTATTTGAGCAGGGTAGTGTCAACAGCAAGGTGGTTGGGATGTCACTAAGTGGCTAAAGAAGAAGTGAAAGAGTTCTTGTTCCTTCTCTACAGCTACTGCTCTGTACCTGAAATAGATGGGTG